>CM035837.1:222100008-222700008 GCA_020510985.1 Pholidichthys leucotaenia
AAAGATTAAAATATGTGGTTAACATATGTGAGTAAATACAAAGTCTATGTTTCTATGTTCTTTCAGTGTGTATGTATGCAGTCAAAAGCTCTTCCACCAATGAGAACAAACTTCAAACCCACAAGTTTCCTTTTCCTTTTGGTTCTTGGGATAAAACTTTGAATTGGGTTTAAATTTAGATTGTTCCGGATAATTCGGATTGATTTAAAGTCAATTTGGAAGCTCTGTTTGATTATAAATCAGCTTAATAGATTTGCTCTGTTTTAATCCGAGTGTGCATTCATGCAAGAAATGCAACTCCTATAGTTGACCACACGATGGAGGCAGTTGTCTCTGCCCTCCCAGGGGGAGGAGACACTGGTGACGTCGCTCTGGGCGGGTCTACCGGTCTCACTCAAAATGGCGGCTAGGGTGACTCCCTCTTAGCGCCTTCAAGATGGCGTCTGCACGCTTACTCTGCTCATGCGCAGTTTTTTTGTGCACGCCTTTCGGTCACGCGCGCGACTGTGCGTGTTCACGTGACACGACGCGGGCGCGAGTCTCAGCGACAACGCCACGCCTTGCTTTCCAAAATGAGAGTTTAATCTCCAACTTTCACAAATAATGTAACCCCTTTAATTTCGGGTATAGCTTAGCGCTACTTTCCCCAGCGGTTTATTCAGTGACCAGATCAAACCGCGTCCAGCTTAATCTGACGTCACCACGCTTGGGTAATTAAATTACAGAACTGGCCAGTTTAATTACTCCTTTCGGGATAATCGCCGAAAGGTTAAACTGGCGAGAGACAGGACGGTTTTCTTCGCGTTTCTGTCGCTCTAGGCCTTTGTTTCTTAATCCAGCATATAATAATACTGTTTAAACTTCTTTGCATGCATCAAAAACTGTTGACTTTTTAATGGGCGAATTGCTCACCCCCCCTTTGCTATCAGTCAGCCTCCTCAGCGGGGGTTAGGTAAACAACACAGCAGACACACACAGGCAGGAGGAGAGATGCAGGCCTCAGTCTCAAACAAACACACAGACGCGCCAAATAGTGGATCAACATTTGCAGGAACAAATTATGATTTCAATGAATTTTCCTTTTGCATATATGTTTCCCAATTACAGAGGCCTCACACACGGGGCACCATTAATAATGTAGGATGAAGAGCCTATAAAATTATTTTGTCATAAGGTACAGGAATTATTTATTATATTTAATAGTGGGTGTGAAAGGGGGGCGGAGTTGAACCGTCACTTCTACACCCGCTAAATTAAATAAAAGCACTCGTAAAAGGGGCACCAGTCCTAACGGACAATAAGATTAACTTTAATTTCAATTAATTTTGTACCTTAAATTACTTAATGAATCAGTCTCAAAGTTTCAGTGAGTTTTTGTCCTGCCGTGATTAGGAAACCTGTATATGCGAAAGGAAAACGCTTCAACTGCTCTTATTCACTCGTTTATTAAAATCATTCAGGTTACATGGCATGGCGTTCAAATGATGAATAAACAGATTCAGATGATGACAGCGTAAAATATCACATCAACTGATATTGAGTTCCTGAACATAAAATCCAGCATTACACCTCTGTAGAACCAAGGAGAAACTAGACTTATGTTTCAACGGTGAGACTGGAATGTTTTAACAAAACAACGCAATTTTATGGGGAAAATTCATAAGCTAATTATCTAAAAATGACTCCTGAATTAATCTACAAAATTTTAAGGGCAGTTACTTAAAATGACTAAGAGTTTTTGCTTCAGTTTACAGCTCTATCCTGCGGCTGAGAGACTAATTGAGCCCTGAAATACGGGCCATATTCAATTGTAATTTAATTGTTAGGACATCACGTTTTAACCCAGGAAATAGGAGAAATAAGAGTCTCACTTACACACGGCCGTTGGTCCAAGTTCCGCGGGTCGGTACCGCTGGGTTTTGAAGTTAGGACGTCGGAGGAAGCTGCTGCAAGATGCCTCCTCACAGCCGTGGAAGTGTAAACTCAGCTGGGGGCTCTCCAGACAATGGCAGCAGTGGGTGGTCTGTCACAGAGCGGCGTGAAAAGTCCTTTGAAAAAGAGTCCAAATTTGGGGTCTCTTGTAGTGGGATCGACCCGAAAACTGAAGAAAAATCTTCTCAGTCTCTGTTCTCTTTAACTAGGCAAATTAAAGGTCCACTTTAATGGCGTGAAAAGTCATTAAAAAAAAAGTGTTAGAAAAACATTTACTAGGATAAGAATGGCTTCTGAGGTGAAAGAAAAAGTTTGAGAATTTGATTCTCTAAAAAGGGACGAGCTCTAAAGAAAAATGGTTTCTCCTCAGTTTCCAGAATATAAGAAAAGATTTGACAAACACAGAGAATAAAATAAAACTTCACAGGGCCTTGAAACGGTGGAATAAAATCTTCTGAGATCTAGATTACTATTCTGCTTCTTTAATCTTAATTTAGTTCCTCTAATTCTTAATTCTATTTCTAGCTAATCTTCCTGCCTGTTGTCTGATCTCTGACTTTTTTAAAAACTCTTAACTGTGCTGTGACTCAACTGTTAACCCTGTTTTTTTTCTCTTGTCTTTTTTTTCATGTGTACTCAAATCTAACTTCTGTCTTTTAAAGTTACCTCGCCGGGTCGTAAAACTGATGAGGTCAGTCGTCAAACGACCAATCTACTCTTTCAGAATCAGTTTGAAATGGCTGTTATCCAATGTGAAAACATTTCTTTGTTTGAGAGCAGCCAACCAAATGGAGACACCATCCCATGAATTTTCAGAGGGAAAAATCAACAGTCAGTTCTTATAAGATAAATGCTCAATATAAAATCTAACTAAATTAAATGACTTGGCTAATATATGGTGATCATGCATTTATACCATTACTCCAATAACACTCATGAATATAACATTTCTTATACATAATTATAATACATGCATTCACATTTAGATCAAGATTAGAACAGCAGAACATGCAGCAAACCATGGTTGGTGATAAGGGGGATGATTTTCAGTGTCCTTAGGATCCAGGATAAGCTGAAAGAAACTTAATATTTAGAACAAATTAAAAGTCATCCTACGTACTGAAAACACATTCCGTAGGTATCCGCTAGGAGGTACTGTTGAGCTGTAGATGATTTCCTTAGTATCTGGCGAAGGCCTGGACAGCATAGGCTATAAAACTGTCAGATTAAGTGGTTTATGACTCTTTTAAAAACATTGGTTTCCTGTGAAAAGGTACGTTATCAAATGCAGTGTTCATGTTGAGAGGTCTGGTCTCCTGAGTTTTATGTTCCTTTGAGCCTTTAAAAGCAAACTCTGATCCTTACAATCTCTGCAAGCGGCAATTGTTTACATTGGGGTCCTGGGAAAGCAAGCATCTTTGGTCAGGTCTGGAAGAAGCCTGCATGAGTCAGCAAAAAGCCAGTGATATTCCTGAGAAGGCAGAAAGGTGATATTCCTGTGTAATGAATAAATTGAAATTCCTGTAAACTGGAGAGAAGTGATCTTGTCTTGGTTTTGAGGAGGACGATGATGCTACACTAGTGTGGCATGTGACATACTGGGTGAACGTGGGCAGAATGGGGGACAGTGAAATATGGTTAAAATCACCTGAGATGAGGAGGAGAGCATCTGGGTGTTCTGTCAGCAGCCTGCCAGTTACTGAGTGAATGACGTCACACGCTGCCCCCACGTTTGCAGTCGGATTTGCATAAATAACAATGCAGATCACGTGTGAGTATTCCCTTGGCAGATAGGTAGGCCGCATGCTAACAGCTGGCAACTCAATGTCTTTGTTGCAGTGTTGTTGTTTAACCGTGATATGTCCCGGTCTGCACCAGCTGTTATTGACATACATTATCACTCCTTCGCCCCTTGCCTTCCCACTGTCTGGTGTTCGGTCTGCCCATATTGTGTGGAAACCCTCCAGTTCGATGTTAGCATCTGTTGCTAGTTCTGTTAGCCACGTCTCAGTAAACAGCATCATGCTAATCTCTCTGAAGACGCTCTCGTAGCGGAAGATGGCTGCTAGCTCGTTGGTCTTATTGAGTAGCGATCAAACGTTCCCCATAATAACAGATGGAAGAACGGGTCTGTACCTTATACGTATTTCTCGCCCGCCGTCTTGCTCCAGCATGGCATCTACGTTGTTTCTGTCTTATTTCACCCGGTATGTCGAAGTCTTACGCTAGCATCTTGGTCCGGTTAAGTGCTAGCAGCTGGTCTCTGTTGTAACGTATCCTGCTAAAAACAGTTACTCCGTCTGCCAGCTCAGGAGACATTTGGGCGATCCGTGTGTCCATCCGATGTATAAGGTGTCGCCGTATCAGAAAGATTAGCAAGAGAAGCGAGATAGTAAATAGAAATAGGAAGAAATTGATCCGCTGTTGCAAAAAGGCAGCCTACTCGTGTGGCGCCGGAAGTAATTTATTGAACATAATCCACCAAAATAACCAGTCCAGCTTACAGGCACAATTACTAACTGAGGGTTGCAATAATGAAGAGAATAAGGCCACCAGACATACAGGGATGCCACCTGCATGTTCTACAGCCTGAGGGAGAGAATGCCTAGTGCCGCCATAGGCTGACGGCACGAGGAGAAAGGCAAACTTGAACTTACGGCTGGAACAATCCGGGGCTGTCCGTGTAGTCCGGTGGATGAGGGTGAGGCAGGGTCAGCCGCTAACACCAAGGAAATAAACCACAGCGACGTCAGGATGAATGAACACGTAGGTAGTTGAACACACTTACATGGAGGGACACGCTGTCATGTATGAGGCTGAATGCTCCAATGATCTCTTCCTACTAATACATCATTTAAGTGATAATAGTATACTAACGAGGGAAGAGACCACTGGTGTGAGAGTGCGTGGGCTGAACATAATAAATCCCAGGTGTGCATGAGTGAGTGTCTGAGCGGGTGAATGGGAATGAATGGAGTGTGTGTGTATGTGTGTAAAAACATCCAATAATGAAACATAGCTGATGGCACTGACAGGAGGAGGAGGCATGCCCAAGCTATCAGGGAGCAAAGGACCCAATAGCTCCCTGAAGCACCTGATGGAAAAAAGGGCAAAACAACTATAGGTCAGAACTGGGTTTGGAACCACCAAACCCAGATTCATGACAATAATGGACAATGGTATATTAATATCAGAGATTATATGAACCTGAGATGGCACAAGCCTATGTACAGTGTGCAAATGAGCAATGGTCAAATGAGCAACATACAAATTACAAAATAGTACCCAGTTTGAGAATTTCTCTGTAATTCCCTGTAACGATAATACTCAGTACACTGTACAATGATAATTTAGCAACAGAGATGATATGGACATGAGACGGGGTGGGACTATGTACATTTTACAAGTGAGCAATGTGCAAATTTAGCAACCAGTGTGTGAGTTCCTATTTGCAAGCTATGTTTGCAAATAGGGAGTTTGTTATTTGTTCAGCAGTCTGATGGCAGTGGGGAAGGAGTTTTTTAGTCTGATTGTCCTGCATTTCACACTTCTGTACCTCCGGCCTGAGGGTAGAAGTGTGAACATTCTGTGCTGGGGGTGGGTGGGGTTCCAGAGGATCGCGTCAACTCTCCTTTGGACTCTGCAGTGGTAGATGCTCTGCAGAGACAGGAGTGGAGTCCTGATGATCTTCTCCACTGTCTTCACCGCTCTCTGCAGGCGTTTGCAGTCCAGGGCAGTAGTGCTGCCGTACCACGCAGTGATGCAGCTGGTCAGGATCCTCTTGATGATGCAGCTGTAGAAATTGTTGAGGATCCTGGGGGACATGCCAAACTTCTTCAGCCTCCTCAGAAAGTATAGTCGCTGTTGAGCTCTCTTAACCAGCTCTGTGGTGTTACGTGCCCATGTAAGGTCCTCGCTGATATGGATGCCCAGCTATTTAAAGCTGCTCACCCTTTCCACCTCATGCTCCCAGATGAACAGTGGCCGATGGGGCTCCCCCTCCCCTTCCTCATGTCCACTATCATCTCCTTTGTCTTGTCCGTGTTGAGGGTGAGGTTGTTGTCCTCACACCATGACACCAGGCTGGCCACCTCCCTCCTGTAGGATGCTTCATCACCATCAGTGATGCGTCCTATCACTGCTGTGTCATCCGCGAGCTTTAAGATGACATTGTCTTTGTGGGAGGCAACACAGTCATGGTTGAAGAGGCTGTAGAGGATGGGGCTGAGAACACAACCCTGTGGGACACCTGTGTTTGTGATGATGCTGGCTGAGGTCCTGTTACCCATCCTGACAGACTGGGGCCTGTCAGTCAGAAAGTCCAGCAGCCAGTCGCAGAGGGTGAGGTGCAGGCCAAGTGAAGACAGTTTGTCGGTGAGTTTGTGGGGGATGACTGTGTTGAAGGCGAAGCTGTAGTCGACAAAGAGCATTCTAATGTAGGAGTCTTTATCTTCCAGGTGGGAGAGAGAATAATGGAGTGCTGCAGCAATGGCACCTGAGGTGGACCTGTTGGGCCAGTAGGCATACTGCAGGGGGTCCAGGGTGCCCGGTATGCTGTCCTAAATGAGGGGCAGCACCACTCTCTCAAAGCACTTCATGATGATTGGAGTGAGTGCTACCGGTCTGTAATCATTCAGACAGGTCGTCAGGCTCTTTTTGGAGAGGGGGATGATGGTTGTGGTTTTGACGCAGGAGGGGACTATGTTCTGTTTGAGGGAGAGGTTGATGTGAGAACATCAGTCAGCTCTGCAGCACATGCTCTGAGGGCCTGCCCAGGGATGTTGTCTGGTCCTGCTATATTAAGCATAAACATACACTGTGGGAATGTGAAAATGATGAGACAGATTTCTCTCAAGGCTGCTTTATTCACATTCGCCAACATCTCAAAGAAGAAAGAGAACATTACAGGGAACTCTCGTCTGTAAATACCAGGACTCTCACAGTTCACAAGTCTCATTGCATCACAAGTCACATTGCATTATAATCGCCAGTAACAATGCATCTCCTCTCTAATTCTCTAATATCACCCCCACAGTCTCAAGCCCTGCATACCAAAGCTAACATCCTCGCAGCTTCCTGTTATCTCCAAGGAAGCTCTGTCTTTGTTCTGATCTAAAATGTGAGGCCTTACATTAGTCACAAAGTAGGTCACATATGTGGGGCCACACCCCCCCCCTCAAACATTTTAGAACAAACAAGAGAATAACAGCATGCATGCCGTGATAGAATCAATACACATCAGTCCGCATGCTGTCTAGGCTTCAGTCTCCTGCCGTATCTGCTGTAGCTGGGATTCGACGTCTCCGCGGCGCTGTCACGCTGGGGGCTTGCTGTCTGGGGGTGCAAACCTTTTGTCAGTCCCTGCGGGTGTTCTGGGGAAACATTACTCTGTGAAGCCCCCCGTGGGGGTCTACCTCGCCGCGGGGCCCTTGCCAACAGCACTTGCTCATCCGCCACCCCAAAAGCGGATTTGAGTCTGTTTATGCCAACTTTTTCTTTCCTACTCCCCAAATCTAGCAAAAACTGCTTGTCCCCTGTTTCCAGCACTCTGAAGGGTCTGTCATAAGGTGGTCGCAGCGGGGGTCAATGCACATCGTGTCTGACAAAAACAAACTCTGCGTTCTTCAAAGCTTTAGGCACAAAAACGCGCGGAAAACTGTGGTGCACAGGGCCGGGCAGCGTGCTTGATTCTATGTTACTCCGCAACAGCTGAGACGGGGAGGTGTCTGGCGCCGGGTTATCTGGGAGAAACTCCCCAGGCAGCCGAAGTGGTTGTGCAAACACGAGCTCCGCTGGGGAGGCTTCTAAGTCCTCTTTAGGCGCAGAACGCAACCCCAATAAAATCCACGGTAACTTGTCTACCCAATTTGCATCCGTCAGTGACACCCTGAGAGCCGCTTTCAATGACCTATGAAAACGTTCGCATAACCTGTTAGCCTGCGGATTGTACGCGGTTGTGCGGTGAATTGTGACACCCAGGCTGCGGGCCACTGTCGACCAAAGTTCGTACACAAATTGAGGGCCTCTGTCGGACGTAATGTCCGACGGAACTCCGAAACGTGCCACCCAAGCTGTTAAAAACGCGTGCACTACCTCCTCTGCCGTGGTTGATGCCAGAGGAACCACTTCAGGCCAGCGTGTGGTGCGGTCCACCATTGTCAGAAGGTGTGTGCACCCCTGTGATGGCGGGAGGGGTCCCACGAGGTCCACATGAACGTGATCGAACCTCTTGGCCGGAATGTGAAACGGCTCCAAAGGAGCCCTCGTGTGCCTGTGTACTTTGGCTCGTTGACACGCCGTGCAGGCTGCTGCCCACTCTTTAACTTGTTTGCGAAGACTCGGCCACACAAATTTCTCTCCTACCATTTTGACCGAAGCACGCACTCCCGGGTGCGCCAAAGAATGAATCGAGTCAAAAACACGGCGGCGCCACGCGGCCGGTACTACTGGACGCGGCCGTCCAGTGGAGACATCGCAGATTAGGGGGGGCATACCGTCTTGCAGCACCCTGTTCTCCAGCCTTAACCCTGTTGATCCAGACTGGAGCGCATGCACATCCGCGTCACTAACCTGCTCCGCGGCCATGGCTACGTAATCTATTCCTACGCTGACTGGGGCCACCATGGTGCGCGAGAGGCAATCTGCCACTACATTCAGTTTACCCGCCACATGCTGAATATCAGTGGTAAACTCTGAGATCGCGGCCAGTTGTCTCTGCTGCCGGCCTGACCACTGTTCGGAAACCTTGACCATCGCGAATGTTAGCGGCTTGTGGTCAACGAACGCGGTGAAACGGCGTCTTTCCAGCCAGAACTGAAAGTGGCGGATGGCCAAATGGAGAGCCAGCAGCTCCCTGTCGAACGCGCTGTATTTACGTTCGCTATCGCGCAAGGTCCTGCTGAAAAAGGCGAGGGGCTGCCAAACCCCGGCTACATGCTGCTCCACGACCGCCCCTATGGCCACATCTGACGCGTCAGTAGTGAGCGCTATGCGGGCCGTTGGGTCGGGGTGTGCCAACAACGCAGCCTTTGCTAAGGCTGCTTTTACCTCTGAGAACGCTTGGTCCCGCTCCAGGGACCACTCGACCTTATCCGCGGGTTTTTGTTTTTTGAGCGCGGCATACAGCGGCTGCATGAGTTGCACCGCGCGGGGGAGAAAACGGTTATAAAAATTCACCATTCCCAAAAACTCCTGTAACACCCTGACGGTCTGCGGCCGGGGAAAATCTGCTACCGCGCGCACTTTGTCAGGAAGCGGAACCGCTCCTTCGGGGGAGACGCGGTGTTCTAAAAAATCGATCTGCGCCACCCCAAACTGACACTTCACTGGGTTGATTATTAACCCGTGATCTCCCAACCTCCGGAAAACTGTGGCCAGGTGGTTTTCATGTTCGTCTTCGGACGCGCTGGCTACCAAAATATCGTCCAAGTAGACGAACACGAAAGGGAGATCGCGAAGCATCGCGTCCATCAGCCCCTTTGAGCCCGAATGGCATGCGCAAAAACTCGAATAGGCCAAATGGAGTTATTACTGCTGTTTTGGGTATGTCCTCAGCGCGCACTGGGACTTGGTGGTAACCGCGGACCAAATCTATCTTAGAAAAAACACGAGCCCCTGCCAAATGAACGGAAAAATCTTGGATATGTGGGATTGGGTAGCGGTTGTGTGCTGTAGCGTTGTTTAACCTGCGGAAATCCCCGCAAGATCGCCATGATCCGTCAGCCTTCGGGACCATGTGTAGCGGGGAAGCCCACGGACTGTTTGAACGCCTGATAATGCCCAACCTATCCAGGTTGGCGAACTCCTTGCGCGCTATGGCCAGTTTAGCTGCGTCCAAGCGCCGAGCTTTTGCAAAAACGGGCGGTCCGGTAGTGGTAATAAAATGTTCCACCCCGTGTCTAGCGACGGCTGCCAAAAATGTGGGGACCGTGAGTGCTGGGAACTGAGTGAGCAGTGTGTGGAACTTACCGCTTGCAGCTGTGACGTTGGCTTGTGCTGTTGGTGGGGCCACTCGCACTGTACAGGGAATAGAATCAAAAGAAAATGCATTAACCAGGCGCCTGTTAGCAAGATCAACCAACAAACCATGTGAGCACAAAAAATCAGCCCCCAACATATTGAAATTCACTGCTGCTATAACAAAAGTCCACTCAAATGTACGGCCGTGTAGAGACAGAAGCAGAGTCTCCTCACCAAAGGTCTTAATCTCCGAGCCGTTCGCTGCTGCCACCCCGGGACCTCTGGAACCTGCCAGCCTGTCCGCGTAGGAAGGTGTGATGAAACTCAACTGGGAGCCTGTGTCCACGAGGAAATGCCTCCCCGAGCGTGCGTCCAACAAGTAGAGCAGCTTGTTCTCCTCCCCGAGGGCCGCGGCTGCTACCGACCCCCGGTCTTGGCATTTCCCGAACGCTTGAACTGGCACGGTGGTACACATTTGCGTGCCCTCTCTGCGAAGCGGTGATGGTAGAAACAAAGGACGTCTCCTCCGCGTTCCCTGGTTCCCGCCGCCGCCGTCGTCAGTGGGTCTGCTACTGCTGCCTCTGGCCCCCTGTCATCTCTGGTCATCGTGCCGAGTTCCGCTGCTGCGGCCGTGGCCGCGCGCTGTCTGCTGGCGTTGACAATTCGCTGCGCCTCCCGGGCCAGCGCGCGGTAGTCCCGCTGGGCCAACAACGGCAAACTGGTCAGGGTAGCTCTCGTCGCTGACGGTAGGGTCCTGAGGAAGAGGTGGGTGAAGATGAAGTGGTCGTCATCTGAGACTTTCAACCTCAACATCTTCTCCATAAGATTAACGGGCGTGTCATCTCCCAACTCAGTCAGCGCTAGGAGTCTCTCTGCTCGCTCCTCAACGGAGGGGGTGAAGTGCTGGATGAGTGCAGCCTTCAACGCGCCATATTTGTCACTGTCTGGCGGCTGCTCGATAAGGCTCTCCACATGCTGAGCCGTGTGGTTGTCCAGTTTTGCGACCACATGGTAGAAGTTTGTGTCGTCTACTGATATCCCCCGGAGGTTGAATTGTGCCTCAACCGCGTGGAACCAGGAGCGCGGATTGTTCTGCCAAAAGTCCGGTAGCTGGACCATAGCGGCATTCGCTTGGCTGGGGGCTCCTGACGAGGCTGGCTCCGGGGAATTCTCCTGTCGCTGCATGCTACGTCTTGGGTCACCAGTGTGGGAATGTGAAAATGATGAGACAGATTTCTCTCAAGGCTGCTTTATTCACATTCACCAACATCTCAAAGAAGAAAGAGAACATTACAGGGAACTCTCGTCCGTAAATACCAGGACTCTCACAGTTCACAAGTCTCATTGCATCACAAGTCACATTGCATTATAATCGCCAGTAACAATGCATCTCCTCTCTAATCCTCTAATATCACCCCCACAGTCTCAAGCCCTGCATACCAAAGCTAACATCCTCGCAGCTTCCTGATATCTCCAAGGAAGCTCTGTCTTTGTTCTGATCTAAAAAGTGAGGCCTAACATCAGTCACAAAGTAGGTCACATATGTGGGGCCACAACACTACCATTCAAAAGTTTGGGGTCACTTAGAAATTTCCTTATTTTTGAAAGAAAAGCACTTTTTTTCAATGAAGATAACTTTAAACTAATCAGAAATACACTCTATACATTGCTAATGTGGTAAATGACTATTCTAGCTGCAAATGTCTGGTTTTTGGTGCAATATCTACATAGGTGTATAGAGGTCCATTTCCAGCAACTATCACTCCAGTGTTCTAATGGTACAATGTGTTTGCTCACTGCGTCAGAAGGCTAATGGATGATTAGAAAACCTTTGTGCAATCATGTTAGGTCTGCAATGCTGTAATTGCTGCAAATGGAGGATTCTTTGACGAAAGCAAAGTTTGAAGGAAAAAATTATTATTTCAAATACAAATCATTATTTCTAACCTTGTCAATGTCTTGACTATATTTTCTATTCATTTTACAACTCATGGTGGTAAATAAAAGTGTGACTTTTCATGGAAAACACAAAATTGTCTGAGGTGAGCCCAAACTTTTGAATGGTAGTGTATTTTTCTGACATCATTGCTGAAAACAACAATAATGCACACACCTTGTTCACTTCTGTTGACAGGCTAACAAATCCCCCTGTGTCTGTAGCTTCTGAACTTCTATCCAACTGTGCTTGCAATGACTTTGCCTTTTTCTTTACTAACAAAATTCAGAAAATTAGACAGTCAGTCAGTGCTCCTATGCCTGGTGCTGGACTTGTGCTTCCTCTGTGTCCATGTAGAGAAGCTGTAAACACGATTATGAAATTTTTTTCAATCATAAAATCTTGGATGACATCATACGCCACCTGCTGCCTTGATACCCTCCCAACAGGTTTTTTTTAAAAAAAAACATATTTCATATTGTATGGCCACAGGCCTACTACAGATCATAAATATATCTGTATATTCAGGTGTCTTCCCTCAGTGCTTAAAAACAGCTGTTATCAATCAATGATACTAAAAACCAACAGCCAAGCCAGAAATCTGGGTGTGGTTCTGGACTCAGACCTGAATTTTAACAGCCACATTAAGACAACAGTGAAGTCAGCCTATTATAACTTAAAGAGCATAGCGAGGATTAAAGGTCTGATGTCTCAGCTGGATCTAGAAAAACTTGTCCATGCATTTATTTCCAGTAAACTGGACTACTGTAATGCTGTCCTCACAGGCCTCCCCAAAAAGTCTATCAGACAGCTGCAGTTGGTTGAGAACACTGCAGCTCGAGTCCTCACTAACACCAAGAAAGTGGATCATATAACGCCAGTTCTCAGATCTTCACACTGGCTTCATGTCTGTCAAAGAATAGATTTCAAAATACTGCTGTTGGTTTATAAAGCTCTGAATGGTTTAGGACCAAAATATATTTCAGATCTGCTAGTCCATTATGAACCACCCAGAGCCCTCAGGTCATCAGGGTGAGGCCTACTATCTGTGCCCAAAGTTAGAACCAAACATGGTGAGGCAGCGTTTAGTTTTTATGTCCCTCATATGTGGAACAAACAACCATAAAGCATCAGGGTTGCTGAAACTCTCAGCTGCTTTAAATCCAGGTTAAAAACTCTCCTATTTGTCATGGCATTTCAGTAGAACAATTGCTAATCTCCTACAATGTACTGGAACTTTTATTTCTGTTGTATTCTATTTTAGCTTGTTTTTGTTTCTCTTTAATTTACTTATTAGTTTGCTTTTAAATTCTAATGTATTCCTTTTGGAACTTGCTGTAATGCTTTAATGTTGTTATGTAAAGCACTTTGATTTTGGCTTGGCTTCTTATGGTAACGTATCGTCACTTCCTGTGTTGTTGGCTGTCTGTGGTTTGCTCTGTGGTTTGCTCTCCTCATTCTCCTGAGGATTTTGCCTTTAATTTTATTTTAATCACTTTTTTCCTTCTACCGTCAGCTCTCACTTCTGTTTATCAAGCCTCTTGCACCTGTGTGTACACTCAGTGTCATCTAATCACCCTCTTTAGTCTTCTGTTCACCTTTCATCGGTGTTTGTGTTAGCTTCGGGTTAGCCACTAGCTATGGCTACTAGCTCTCCTTCCTCTCCTCCTCTGGTGTGCTCTCTCTGTCAGATGTTTAGCTACACCTCTGCCTCTTTTAGTGATAACGGTAAATGTAATAAATGTTGTCTTTTTGAGGCGCTCGAGGCGAGGTTGTCTGATTTGGAATCCCGGCTCCGCTGCATTGAAACACCGTCCGCGCCAGTTAATCTTGACGGACATCCCTTAGCAGCAGCAGAGCTCCCTAGCATAGCGCGGCCTGTTAGCGGTCCTCCGGGCCTCCTCAGCAGCGAGGAGACTGGGTGGGTGACAGTGAGAAGGAAGCCTAGCCGCAAAGCCCCGGTTCACCACCAACCTGTTCATGTTTCTAATCACCATTCCCCGCTCAGCGACACACCCGCTGAGGAAAAAACTCTGATCATTGGCGACTCTGTAGTCAGAAACGTGAACCTAGAGACTCCAGCAGCCATAGTCAAATGCATTCCTGGGGCCAGAGCAGGCGACATCGAGTCAAATTTGAAAATGCTGGCTAAAAGTAACTGTGAATACTCCTCAATTGTTATCCACGCCGGCATTAATGACGTCCGTCTCCGGCAGTTGTAAGTCACAAAACTTAACGTGGAATCGGTGTGTGACTTTGCCAAAACAATGTCTGCCTCTGTAGTATTCTCTGGGCCCCTCCCCAATCTGACCAGTGATGACATGTTTAGCCGCTTGTCATCCTTCAACCGCTGGCTGTCTGTGTGGTGTCCTGCAAACAATGTGGGCTACATAGACAATTGGAGCTCATTTTGGGGAAAACCTGGTCTTATTAGACGAGACGGCGTCCATCCCACTTTGGATGGTGCATCTCATTTATCTAACAATCTGGCATCATTTTTATCCAAATTTCCAAAACCTTGGCTACTCAGAGTTGGGACCAGGAAGCAGAGTCGCAGTCTTCCAAGCCTCTCTGCAGCTCCTCTTCATCCACCACCCCTCAACTTAGCCCCTGTCTTCCCCATCAGAGAATCATTGTCTGCTCCCTCCAAAGCAAATAAAAATATAATATATAAGCATCCCAAAGTGATTAAACAAAAAGTTGGTAAAACTCATATTAAACATGAAGCCTCTAAATTGAATGATTTGGCCTCTGTTCCTCCTCATAATTTAAAAATTAAATGTGGTTTATTAAATATTAGGTCTCTAACTCCCAAGTCTCTGTTAGTCCATGATCTGTTAATTGATCATCAGATTGATTTAATATCCCTGACAGAGACTTGGTTAGGGCAAGAGGATTATGTTGGTTTGAATGAATCAACTCCCTCTGGTTATTTAAACTGTCAAAATCCCAGAAGTTCTGGTTGTGGAGGAGGAGTAGCAACAATTTACCATTCCAAATTACTTGTTAATGTAAAGCAAAAAACATGTTATCAATCCTTTGAGGACCCGGTCCTCAGTATTGGGCATTTTAGCAATTTTAGGCTAAACCCAATTTTACTTGCCATAGTTTATCGTCCTCCATCAACCTACTCAGAGTTTTTATCCGAATTTGCCGAATTCTTAGCTGATTTAGTGCTGAAATCAGATAGAATAATTATAGTCGGGGACTTTAATATACATGTGGATGTAGATAGTGATTGCCTTAATTTGGCATTTAATTCAATATTAGACTCGATGGGGTTTTCTCAGAAAGTAGGAAATTCTACCCATTATCTCCACCATACGTTGGACCTTGTTCTGACATATGGCATAGAAATAGAAAATCTGGTAGTGTCTCCTCATAACCCTGTACTGTCAGACCATTGTCTGTTAACCTTTGATTTTACTATTTCTGACTAGTTGGCTCCTAAAGAAAAATATTACTACAGTAGATGCCTCTCAGATGATGTTACCAAATTTATGCAGATTGTTTCCTCTATGCCATGTGTCATCACAACGGAAATAAACTATAGACAGCTTGCTCCTTCTGTAATTGATAGCATGGTAGATAGTGTTACAGCTTCTCTGCATCAGACTCTAGACATGATGGCCCCTTTAAAAAAGAAAAAGTCTAATCAGAGACTTCTAACTCCTTGGTTCAACACAGAAACTTGTAGCTTAAAACAGAAGACTCGTCAATTAGAAAAAAAATGGTGCTCCACTAATTTAGATGAAATCTATTTAGCTTGGAGAAATCATCTTTTAATTTATAAAAAAATCTCTTAGAAAAACCTAGAGCGAGTTATTATTCTGCATTAATAGAAGAGAACAAGAATAATCCCAGGTGTGGGGAGACTTGAATAACGAAACCGAATTGCATTTAATTCTAGTTTATTTCAAGTAATCATCCCACTGTCTGCTCTCATTCCTGAGCAGCGAACAAAGAGCGTGAACACACCAAAGTTCTCCCTTTTAAACATTCTCACATCAAACCATTTCCCTCGCAGGGGAAATCACACATCTCTACCAAAATCCCTTTATTCATATTCATTAACCTTTTATTTACATAACACCCCCTTCTCTCCTCTCGAGCCTCAGCGGTCAGGAAGTCTTCTGTCCCCTGTCCTCCGCAGGGGGTCCAGGCTCTGCGGCTCCGCACCGCAGGGGACTGCAGCTCTGTGGCTCTCCTTCATCGTGAGGTTAAATCACATATGCAGTGTCCAACATATACATGTCTAACAACACAGCCATATAACCCCCCCCCCCAAACGATGAAGAACAGACTATTTCCTAAAATTTAATAACACCTTACTCACTACTGAATAATCAACACCAACATTCAGTCTGTGCGCCGCTTGGGCTTCAGCCGTCTGCCGAATCTGCTGTGAGTTGGCCCCGCCTTGCCTGCGGCGCCTTTCTGCTTCGGCTCTGTTGACTGAGGAAGAGAGTGATTATTTGCCCTTTGCGGGGGCCTGCCTCGTCGAGGCGCCACTGCGACCGGTACAGACACGTCCTTCATGACAAAAGCAGGTTTTAGTCTGTCAATACTGACTGTCTCTTTTCTGTCTCCAAAATCTAGCACAAATTGCTTATCACCTGCCTCCAGCACTCGAAATGGCCCTTCGTAAGGTGGTTTGAGCGTTGCTTTTAGGGCTTCGCGCCTGACAAAAATGAAGTCGGCATTTTTCAAAGCCTTGGGGACGAAAACTCGTGGAAAAGCGTGATGAACCGGACCCGGGAGCGTGTCTGCTCCCGTGCCAACTAACGGTCCCAGAGCAGAGAGAGGTGGGGGCTCTGGGTGCTCTGGTAAAATCTCGCCTGGCAGCCTCAGAGTTTGTGCGAATACCAGCTCCGCTGGGGAGGCGTCTAAGTCCTCTTTAGGCGCAGAACGCAACCCTAATAAAACCCATGGCAGTTTATTTACCCAATCTGCATCCGTGAGCGACGCTCTGAGTGCTGCCTTCAAAGACCTATGAAAACGCTCGCATAAACCATTAGCCTGAGGGTGGTAAGCCGTAGTGCGGTGAATTTTGGCTCCTAAGCCGTTGGCCATCGCTGACCACAGCTCAGAGATGAATTGCGGTCCTCTATCGGACGTAATGTCCGACGGAACCCCGAAGCGCGCCACCCAAGCCGTTAAAAAAACGCGAGCCACCTCCGCGGCCGTGGTCGTCGCAAGTGGGACCACTTCCAGCCAACGTGTGGTGCGGTCCACCATTGTCAAAAGATGCGTGAACCCCTGCGATGCCGGTAGGGGGCCCACAAGGTCGACGTGCACATGGTCGAACCTTCTGGCCGGAATGCGGAACGGTTCTAACGGAGCTCTTGTGTGCTTGTGAATTTTGGCCCGTTGACAGGAAATGCAGGTTTTTGCCCATTCCTTCACGTGCTTGCGCAGGCACGGCCAAACAAACTTTTCCGCCACTAGTTTCACCGACTGGCGCACCCCCGGGTGCGCCAGTGAGTGGACCGAGTCAAAAACACGGCGGCGCCACGTGGCCGGAACCACCGGACGCGGGCGCCCCGTCGACATGTCGCAGATCAGGGGGGGCATACCGGTTTGTAAACACTTGCTCTCCAGCCTTAACCCCGTTGGTCCAGACTGGAGCGCGCGCACGTCTGCGTCCGCCCCCTGGTCCGCTGCCATGGCTGCGTAATCTATACCCACGTGCACCGGGGCTGCACGTGCCACCGTGCCGCTCTCCTGCGGCGCGGTCACGGTGGCCCGTTCTGCCTCTGCGCGTGTTGGAGTCGTGAACACGCGCAAGAGACAATCTGCTACTACATTGAATTTGCCCACAACGTGCCTAATGTCAGTGGTAAATTCCGAGATTGCGGCCAGCTGCCTCTGCTGCCTGCCGGACCACGGGTCTGAAATTTTGGCCATGGCGTATGTGAGCGGCTTGTGGTCCACATAAGCGGTGAAGCACCGTCCTTCCAGCCAGAACTGGAAATGATGAATAGCCAAATGCAGCGCCAACAGTTCTCTGTCGAACGCGCTGTATTTTCGTTCAGCCGCACTTAAAGATTTGCTAAAGAAAGCCAAAGGCTGCCAAACTCCGGCTACCTGTTGCTCAATAACGGCCCCTATGGCTAAATCTGAAGCGTCTGTCGTCAGCGCGATACGTGCTGCAGGGTCTGGGTGGGCCAGGAGCGCAGCGTCAGCCAAGGCTTTTTTAACCTCTGTGAACGCGCGCTCCCGCTCCCGGGACCATTCGACCGCCTGGGTCGGTTTTTGTTTTTTGAGCGCGGCATATAACGGTTGCATGATTTGAGCTGCGTGGGGCAGGAATCGGTTATAAAAATTCACCATCCCCAAGAATTCCTGTAGTGATTTGACCGTTTGTGGACGGGGAAAATCCGCTACCGCGTGTACTTTATCTGGTAACGGAACCGCTCCCTCCGGGGAGACGCGGTGACCCAAAAAATCGATCCGCTCGACGCCGAACTGGCACTTGGCTGGGTTAACTATTAAGCCGTGCTCTCCCAGCCTCCTAAAAACTGCTGTGAGGTGCGTTTCGTGTTCGTCCTCTGAAGTACTCGCGACCAAAATGTCGTCGAGGTACACAAACACGAAAGGGAGATCGCGTAACACGGCATCCATCATCCGCTGAAATGTTTGCGCCGCCCCTTTGAGACCAAACGGCATGCGTAAAAATTCGAAAAGTCCGAACGGGGTTATTACCGCTGTTTTAGGAATGTCCTCCGGTTGGACTGGGACTTGGTGATAGCCGCGAACCAGATCAATCTTTGAAAAAATGCGCGCCCCCGCCAGGTGCACCGAAAAATCCTGAATGTGCGGGATGGGATAACGATCGTGCGCCGTAGCGTTGTTTAGCCTGCGGTAATCCCCGCACGGTCTCCAGGAGCCATCGGCTTTCGGTACCATGTGCAGCGGCGAAGCCCACGGGCTCTTCGACCTACGAACGATGCCTAGCCTCTCCAGGCTGGCGAACTCCTCGCGCGCAATGGCGAGCTTAACTGCATCCAAGCGCCGAGCTTTTGCAAACACGGGAGGACCAGATGTGGGGATAAAGTGTTTCACCCCGTGCTTCGCGACCGTCGCTGAAAAAGTGGGTACAGTGAGCGCTGGAAATTGGGTGAGGAGTGTGTGAAACTTACCACCTGCTGTAGCGACGTGGGTCTGTACTGGTGGCGGGGACACTCGAGCTGAACAGGGGAGAGAGTAAAAAGAGAGTGCATTTACCAGCCGTCTATTAGCAAGATCAACTAACAGATTGTGTGAACACAAAAAATCCGCGCCCAACATGTTGAAACTCACCGCCGCTATTACAAAAGTCCATTCATATGTGCGGCCATGTAAGCACAAAGGCAAGGTCCTTCTCCCGTAGGTGTTGATGTTCGAGCCATTTGCCGCCGTAGCTCCGCTACCGTGGGGTCCAGCCACCCGGTCCGCGTATGTTGGGGTGATGAAGCTCATTTGTGCTTTGGTGTCGATGAGGAACTCTCGTCCAGAGCGCGCATCCGTGATGTAGAGCAGCTTGCTGCGTTCTCCGAGGGTCGACGCTGCTAGCGACCCCCGGTCTTGCCGTTTCCCGAACTCCTGAAGCTGCAGGGCGGCACACACCTGCGTGCCTTCTCTGCGAACCTCCGATGGTAAAAGCAGAGATCTTCTCCTCCACTGTGTCGTGTCCGCGCCTCTGCCGCCGGACCATTGGCTCCACCTCGTCGCGGCCGTGCTGCCGCCGTTGTTGGCCAGTCTGGGTCTGCCGCCTCTGGCTCCCCACTGTCTCGGGTCGCCGCTGTGGTTGCTTGCCCGCCGCAGGCGTCCAGGATCCCATCTGCTTCCTGGGCCAGCTCCCGGAACTCCTCCAGGGTGTGACACTTTTTGCCGGCCAGCGTGCTTCTCGCATGCATCGGGAGGTTGGAGAGGAAGATGAACTGAAAAATGAAATCATCATTGTCCAACCCTCTCAGCTGTATCATCTCCTCCATCAGGGCGCTCGGCCTGTGTCCTCCTTGGTCTAGCAAAGACAGGATCCTCCTCGCCCTCACTTCGGCCGAGGGGGTGAAAAACTTGATGAGGGTGGATTTCAGCTTGCCGTACCTGTCGGTCGCGGGTGGCTGCTC
Organism: Pholidichthys leucotaenia; assembly: GCA_020510985.1. Taxonomy (NCBI): domain Eukaryota; kingdom Metazoa; phylum Chordata; class Actinopteri; order Cichliformes; family Pholidichthyidae; genus Pholidichthys; species Pholidichthys leucotaenia. The sequence goes on from CM035837.1 coordinate 222,119,947, forward strand.
CACCAAGCTCTGCACGCACCGAGCTGTGCTGTTGTCCAGTTTAGCGATGACATGGTGGAACTTAGTGTCATCCACCGTTACTCCTGCGAGCGCGAACTGTGACTCTGCTTGCAGAAACCACGACCGTGGGTTATCCTGCCAGAAATCAGGCAGCTTAACGGCCACTGCGCTCACCAGCTCTGAGCGCTGTGAGTCCGGGACCCTGAGACCTTCCTCGTTCATTCTCAACGTCGTCAGTCACCAATGTGGGGAGACTTGAATAACGAAACCGAATTGCATTTAATTCCAGTTTATTTCAAGTAATCATCCCACTGTCTGCTCTCATTCCTGAGCAGCGAACAAAGAGGGTGAACACACCAAAGTTCTCCCTTTTAAACATTCTCACATCAAACCATTTCCCTCGCAGGGGAAATCACACATCTCTACCAAAATCCCTTTATTCACATTCATTAACCTTTTATTTACATAACTCCCCCTTCTCTCCTCTCGAGCCTCAGCAGTCAGGAAGTCTTCTGTCCCCTGTCCTCCACAGGGGGTCCAGGCTCTGCGGCTCCGCACCGCAGGGGACTGCAGCTCTGTGGCTCTCCTTCATCGTGAGGTTAAATCACATATGCAGTGTCCAACATATACATGTCTAACAACACAGCCATATAACCCCCCCCCAAACGATGAAGAACAGACTATTTCCTAAAATTTAATAACACCTTACTCACTACTGAATAATCAACACCAACATTCAGTCTGTGCGCCGCTTGGGCTTCAGCCGTCTGCCGAATCTGCTGTGAGTTGGCCCCACCTTGCCTGCGGCGCCTTTCTGCTTCGGCTCTGTTGACTGAGGAAGAGAGTGATTATTTGCCCTTTGCGGGGGCCTGCCTCGTCAAGGCGCCACTGCGACCGGTACAGACACGTCCTTCATGACAAAAGCAGGTTTTAGTCTGTCAATACTGACTGTCTCTTTTCTGTCTCCAAAATCTAGCACAAATTGCTTATCACCTGCCTCCAGCACTTGAAATGGCCCTTCGTAAGGTGGTTTGAGCGTTGCTTTTAGGGCTTCGCGCCTGACAAAAATGAAGTCGGCATTTTTCAAAGCCTTGGGGACGAAAACTCGTGGAAAAGCGTGATGAACCGGACCCGGGAGCGTGTCTGCTCCCATGCCAACTAACGGTCCCAGAGCAGAGAGAGGTGGGGGCTCTGGGTGCTCTGGTAAAATCTCGCCTGGCAGCCTCAGAGTTTGTGCGAATACCAGCTCCGCTGGGGAGGCGTCTAAGTCCTCTTTAGGCGCAGAACGCAACCCTAATAAAACCCATGGCAGTTTATTTACCCAATCTGCATCCGTGAGCGACGCTCTGAGTGCTGCCTTCAAAGACCTATGAAAACGCTCGCATAAACCATTAGCCTGAGGGCGGTAAGCCGTAGTGCGGTGAATTTTGGCTCCTAAGCCGTTGGCCATCGCTGACCACAGCTCAGAGATGAATTGCGGTCCTCTATCGGACGTAATGTCCGACGGAACCCCGAAGCGCGCCACCCAAGCCGTTAAAAAAACGCGAGCCACCTCCGCGGCCGTGGTCGTCGCAAGTGGGACCACTTCCAGCCAACGTGTGGTGCGGTCCACCATTGTCAAAAGATGCGTGAACCCCTGCGATGCCGGTAGGGGGCCCACAAGGTCGACGTGCACATGGTCGAACCTTCTGGCCGGAATGCGGAACGGTTCTAACGGAGCTCTTGTGTGCTTGTGAATTTTGGCCCGTTGACAGGAAATGCAGGTTTTTGCCCATTCCTTCACGTGCTTGCGCAGGCACGGCCAAACAAACTTTTCCGCCACTAGTTTCACCGACTGGCGCACCCCCGGGTGCGCCAGTGAGTGGACCGAGTCAAAAACACGGCGGCGCCACGTGGCCGGAACCACCGGACGCGGGCGCCCCGTCGACATGTCGCAGATCAGGGGGGGCATACCGGTTTGTAAACACTTGCTCTCCAGCCTTAACCCCGTTGGTCCAGACTGGAGCGCGCGCACGTCTGCGTCCGCCCCCTGGTCCGCTGCCATGGCTGCGTAATCTATACCCACGTGCACCGGGGCTGCGCGTGCCACCGTGCCGCTCTCCTGCGGCGCGGTCACGGTGGCCCGTTCTGCCTCTGCGCGTGTTGGAGTCGTGAACACGCGCAAGAGACAATCTGCTACTACATTGAATTTGCCCACAACGTGCCTAATGTCAGTGGTAAATTCCGAGATTGCGGCCAGCTGCCTCTGCTGCCTGCCGGACCACGGGTCTGAAATTTTGGCCATGGCGTATGTGAGCGGCTTGTGGTCCACATAAGCGGTGAAGCACCGTCCTTCCAGCCAGAACTGGAAATGATGAATAGCCAAATGCAGCGCCAACAGTTCTCTGTCGAACGCGCTGTATTTTCGTTCAGCCGCACTTAAAGATTTGCTAAAGAAAGCCAAAGGCTGCCAAACTCCGGCTACCTGTTGCTCAATAACGGCCCCTATGGCTAAATCTGAAGCGTCTGTCGTCAGCGCGATACGTGCTGCAGGGTCTGGGTGGGCCAGGAGCGCAGCGTCAGCCAAGGCTTTTTTAACCTCTGTGAACGCGCGCTCCCGCTCCCGGGACCATTCGACCGCCTGGGTCGGTTTTTGTTTTTTGAGCGCGGCATATAACGGTTGCATGATTTGAGCTGCGTGGAGCAGGAATCGGTTATAAAAATTCACCATCCCCAAGAATTCCTGTAGTGATTTGACCGTTTGTGGACGGGGAAAATCCGCTACCGCGTGTACTTTATCTGGTAACGGAACCGCTCCCTCCGGGGAGACGCGGTGACCCAAAAAATCGATCCGCTCGACGCCGAACTGGCACTTGGCTGGGTTAACTATTAAGCCGTGCTCTCCCAGCCTCCTAAAAACTGCTGTGAGGTGCGTTTCGTGTTCGTCCTCTGAAGTACTCGCGACCAAAATGTCGTCGAGGTACACAAACACGAAAGGGAGATCGCATAACACGGCATCCATCATCCGCTGAAATGTTTGCGCCGCCCCTTTGAGACCAAACGGCATGCGTAAAAATTCGAAAAGTCCGAACGGGGTTATTACCGCTGTTTTAGGAATGTCCTCCGGTTGGACTGGGACTTGGTGATAGCCGTGAACCAGATCAATCTTTGAAAAAATGCGCGCCCCCGCCAGGTGCACCGAAAAATCCTGAATGTGCGGGATGGGATAACGATCGTGTGCCGTAGCGTTGTTTAGCCTGCGGTAATCCCCGCACGGTCTCCAGGAGCCATCGGCTTTCGGTACCATGTGCAGCGGCGAAGCCCACGGGCTCTTCGACCTACGAACGATGCCTAGCCTCTCCAGGCTGGCGAACTCCTCGCGCGCAATGGCGAGCTTAACTGCATCCAAGCGCCGAGCTTTTGCAAACACGGGAGGACCAGATGTGGGGATAAAGTGTTTCACCCCGTGCTTCGCGACCGTCGCTGAAAAAGTGGGTACAGTGAGCGCTGGAAATTGGGTGAGGAGTGTGTGAAACTTACCACCTGCTGTAGCGACGTGGGTCTGTACTGGTGGCGGGGACACTCGAGCTGAACAGGGGAGAGAGTAAAAAGAGAGTGCATTTACCAGCCGTCTATTAGCAAGATCAACTAACAGATTGTGTGAACACAAAAAATCCGCGCCCAACATGTTGAAACTCACCGCCGCTATTACAAAAGTCCATTCATATGTGCGGCCATGTAAGCACAAAGGCAAGGTCCTTCTCCCGTAGGTGTTGATGTTCGAGCCATTTGCCGCCGTAGCTCCGCTACCGTGGGGTCCAGCCACCCGGTCCGCGTATGTTGGGGTGATGAAGCTCATTTGTGCTTTGGTGTCGATGAGGAACTCTCGTCCAGAGCGCGCATCCGTGATGTAGAGCAGCTTGCTGCGTTCTCCGAGGGTTGACGCTGCTAGCGACCCCCGGTCTTGCCGTTTCCCGAACTCCTGAAGCTGCAGGGCGGCACACACCTGCGTGCCTTCTCTGCGAACCTCCGATGGTAAAAGCAGAGATCTTCTCCTCCACTGTGTCGTGTCCGCGCCTCTGCCGCCGGACCATTGGCTCCACCTCGTCGCGGCCATGCTGCCGCCGTTGTTTGGCCAGTCTGGGTCTGCCACCTCTGGCTCCCCACTGTCTCGGGTCGCCGCTGTGGTTGCTTGCCCGCCGCAGGCATCCAGGATCCCATCTGCTTCCTGGGCCAGCTCCCGGAACTCCTCCAGGGTGTGACACTTTTTGCCGGCCAGCGTGCTTCTCGCATGCATCGGGAGGTTGGAGAGGAAGATGAACTGAAAAATGAAATCATCATTGTCCAACCCTCTCAGCTGTATCATCTCCTCCATCAGGGCGCTCGGCCTGTGTCCTCCTTGGTCTAGCAAAGACAGGATCCTCCTCGCCCTCACTTCGGCCGAGGGGGTGAAAAACTTGATGAGGGTGGATTTCAGCTTGCCGTACCTGTCGGTCGCGGGTGGCTGCTCCACCAAGCTCTGCACGCACCGAGCTGTGCTGTTGTCCAGTTTAGCGATGACATGGTGGAACTTAGTGTCATCCACCGTTACTCCTGCGAGCGCGAACTGTGACTCTGCTTGCAGAAACCACGACCGTGGGTTATCCTGCCAGAAATCAGGCAGCTTAACGGCCACTGCGCTCGCCAGCTCTGAGCGCTGTGAGTCCGGGACCCTGAGACCTTCCTCGTTCATTCTCAACGTCGTCAGTCACCAATGTGGGGAGACTTGAATAACGAAACCGAATTGCATTTAATTCCAGTTTATTTCAAGTAATCATCCCACTGTCTGCTCTCATTCCTGAGCAGCGAACAAAGAGCGTGAACACACCAAAGTTCTCCCTTTTAAACATTCTCACATCAAACCATTTCCCTCGCAGGGGAAATCACACATCTCTACCAAAATCCCTTTATTCACATTCATTAACCTTTTATTTACATAACTCCCCCTTCTCTCCTCTCGAGCCTCAGCGGTCAGGAAGTCTTCTGTCCCCTGTCCTCCACAGGGGGTCCAGGCTCTGCGGCTCCGCACCGCAGGGGACTGCAGCTCTGTGGCTCTCCTTCATCGTGAGGTTAAATCACATATGCAGTGTCCAACATATACATGTCTAACAACACAGCCATACCAGGTTTCTTTTCAGCATCGTAGCCAGGCTGACAAAGAGTAAGGACTCTGTCAATCCTAGCATTCCCTTAGAGCTTACTAGTCAGGACTTTATGAACTTTTTCAATAATAAAATTTCATCTATCAGAGATAAAATCAGTCAGATCCTTCCCACCGTTAACTTAAATACAGTAACTACTACAACTCCTTCAATTGATGTCTGTCTTGATGAGTTTACTCCAATCAACCTTTTAGAGTTAGACAAGATAATTTCCTCATCCAAGCCTTCAACTTGTCTTTTAGACCCTATTCCTACCAGGTTATTTAAAGAAGTCTTCCCACTTATTGGTAGCTCTATTCTTCAAATAATCAATTCTTCATTAACTTTAGGCCATGTACCACAGGCTTTTAAAACTGCTGTAATTAAACCCTTACTCAAAAAGCCAACGCTGGATCCAGGAGTTTTAACTAACTATAGGCCAATCTCTAATCTCCCTTTCGTTTCAAAAATCTTAGAAAGAGTTGTTGCTACGCAATTATTTGACCACCTGCAGGGAAATGGTTTACTTGAAGAGTTTCAATCTGGGTTCAGAATCCATCATAGTACTGAAACAGCCTTAGCGAAGGTCACTAATGACCTCCTTATCACATCTGATAATGGACTTGTTTCTGTTCTTGTCCTTTTAGACTTTAGTGCAGCTTTAGATACTATCGATCAAAATATTCAACTTGATAGATAGGGACTTTGCACCCTGAGATCAGGTCTGGGTTCTCTGCCCAGAGTGGAAAAAGGGACTGTCGTCAGAGCTGGCGAGCCACTGGTTGGGACCATGCATTGTCCTACAGAGACTACTGGAAGTAGTGTACAGAGTGAGGCTGTAGAAGAGAAACTGGGTAGTGGTGCTTCACAACAACCGCCTCGCCCGGCACCAGCCAGCTGCCCCGTGGGTGGCTGAGCCAGAGGCTCCATCCCCATCGGATACCCCGGCTGAGGCTTGGGTGGACTGTAATGGGCCTGTGCATGCTAGCTGCTGACAACAGCGGCCACCCCAACACCTGGACGGATTCGTATTGGACTTTTGAGTTGGACTTATTATTCTGGGGACAGAAACCTGTAGGATCGTATATGTATATTATTATGGCAGTGCACTGGGCTTAAGAGAGGTGATGCCCCGCCTCTGGGAGGTGGAATCACCTGGGGTATATAAGCCAACTGCGGGAGGCATCTTGTCTCTTTGCTGTGGCTCCTGTGCTTGCAGTAGAGTCTCCTGTGTTCTTGTGTTCTCGTTCAATAAAACTATAAAACGTCACCTCGCCTCTTCATTGATTTGAGACACAACATTTTGTGACGAGGATATACGGAGATGGAGAAGGCTGCTACCACTTTTCGTCCATTTTTGGAGGCTCCAGGTGAGCCGTTGGTCCCATGGGCCAGATGGTATGCGGCCTTTGTGAATTATCTTGCAGCGTTAAACCTCGGCGACCTAGACAAATGGCATGCGAGGGCTATTCTGGTCCAAAACCTTGGTATGGAAGGCCAGAGGATCTTGAGCTTGCTTGGAGGAGGTGACTCATTTGGCGAGGCTCATGGCGGGCTACTTCCGCGCCCCTGGAAACATCATAATGCGGCGCATACAGTTCAGGCAGGGGTGCCAGCGACCCAGAGAGTCGGTTCAACAGTTTGTGGCAGACCTTCGGCAGCTGGCAGGTGAGTGCAGGTTTGGGACTTTGGAGGAGGAGATGGTCCGTGACCAGTTAGCAGAACACGTGGCCTTTTCCTCGGTGAGAGTCCGCTTGCTGACCCATGCTGGTGAGCTAACACTGCTAACAGCCATGGAGCTAGCACAACAACACAAAGCAGCGGAAAGGCTAACAAAAAATCTCGGTGATACGGAGGCCCCGCACAGGAGCAATAAGCAGTGACAGGCACTGGCCTTGGATTTGGATGATGGCAGCGAAGATGAACACACGGCCATTGTGAAGATTAGGTCCACCCCGGGGACGCTGAGATGCTACGGCTGTGGATCCAGCAGGAACCGCTATAGAGCGAGGGAGTGCACAGTGAGGGGCAAGCATTGTGGACGATGTGGTTTGTTCCATCTCTTCGCCAGAGTTTGCCGGAATTTTGAGAGGGAGGAATGACAACCTGGAAAAGGTGCACCAACTAAGAAGACACCTACAGTGGTCCATCCACACTGTCTCGCCAACCACAGATGGTTGTATCGTGTGCAAGATATTGTTGGACGGGACACCAATGCCAATGATGGTGGACACAGGGTCAGCAGCCTGCATTCTGAATTTGGCAACGGTAAAGCATGGTGATACAGTGGTTAGCACTGTTGTCTTACAGCTAGAAGGTTCCAGGTTCGAATCCCCAGGCTGGCAGGGGTAGGAACCTTTCTGTGTGGAGTTTGCATGTTCTCCCTCTGCTGCGTGGGTTTACTCTGGGGGCTCCGGTTTCCTGCCACAATCCAAAGACATGCATGTTAGGTTAATTGGTTGTTCTAAATTGTCCCTAGATATCTGTCTCCTATAGGCCCTTAGAATAGAGGGTTAGTACTAGTGAAGCACTTTGGGTGGTCTTTGAGACGTACAGGTCCTTTTCCCTTATCCCCTTAAAGAAGTTCTTCCCCCATTACACCGTGAGTAAAACAGACATAGCCTGTTACGGGTATGGTGACAACCCTTTGGACATCGTGGGCTCGGTGTGGCTGTCGGTGAACCCGAGCCCATAAAACAAATCACAGCCCATCAAGTTGTTACCACTCCAGGACACCATAAACTCGGCTGCACACATGGAGGCTTTTCTGTACCTCACCATCGCCTGCGGAGAGGTGGAGGAGTGGTCAGGCGGTGGACTGTAGGACCGGGCATTTTATTCGGGAAGTGGCGAAGAAGTGTGGGACTTAGGGTGGCCCATTCCGGGTAAAGAGGGACGCCGCCAGCAACAGAGTACGCCGACACGATGGGTACTCCGTGACAGTGTTTGTGGTCCTGTGGACGCGGGACCCGAATGGCATGGTTTAGCCCCCATGAAGGCAGATGGTTCCAGAGAGCGAGCACAGCGGCGCTCTGGTGGCCGGCCGAGTACCACTGTTGAGCCAGCTGTTGCCAGTGCTGCTCCGATGCAGCAGTCACAAGTGATTGGGGTGAGACCGGATGGCACGAACCCTAGCCGTGCCCAGAATGAAAACAAGGGACAAGGCTCGAGCAAGCTTGGCGGGACGCTGAAGAGCCATAAGGGTACCGGTTTGTGACGCAGAAGAAGGAGAAAGCCAGTGAGTGCTCCCCTGGGCGAGGGTGATGGTGTGCGCCCTAGGGTTGAGCCTCGGCTAGGACGGGTATGCAGTTTGAGGGAGCAGAGACATGGACAGGGTCATCTGCGGGTGGTACGAGCTGACGGCGATGGGTACCTGAAATTGACAGATGGATCGAGACGACACCCGAACGAGCTGCGGCGTTTGGGAGGAAAGGAACGTTAGTGCAGTCTGTCTCCTGTCACGAAGAACGGAGGCACTCTTGGAGTGGGCCACGGGACGGACACTCCAGAGGGGAGCCTACGGGAGACCCGGGTTAGGACTTTTAAGTGGGGCTGATGGTGTGTCTTGTTTAGCATGCTTTACAGCTTGTTTGCTAAGGTTAATGTTAAAAAAACAAAAAAGGAATGATAATAGAGAAATGGGTGTACAAAAGAACATGTAAAGCGCTGTGATTTCAATGTATAATGTGACCACCATTGTTGACTGTGAATGCCATGTCACTGTGAGGATGTTCTGAGTGTTGTGTGTGTGTGTGTGTGTGTGTGTGTGTGTGTGTGTGTGTAGGTACAGTAACACTTGTGTCTGAAATGTAGTGTGGTGTGTGTGAGAGTGAAGTAATTGCCCCATGTTGTGTTCTTAGGATGTGTGTTCAGGAGTCTCTGTGTCCAGTATGTGTAATGAAAATGCAGGTCTGTGGAGTCGGGAACCGCCATTGTTCATATTTGTAATTACTGTTTGGTTGTAATACATACATTCTATTTATTTCTTGATTAATTTATTTTGGTGTGTGGCCCTTTTCTTTTTAGTGACTGTGTCCTTTTACATAGCGGAGTGCTCCACTGGGCCAGTGTGGTGTGTGTGTGTGTAGGTTTACACACACACACACACGCGCGCGCGCATATATATATACATATATACTGTATGTGTATATATATATATATATATATATATATATATATATATATATATATATATACAGTGGGGCAAAAAAGTATTTAGTCAGCCACCAATTGTGCAAGTTCTCCCACTTAAAAGATAAGAGAGGTCTCCAATTTTCATCATAGATATACCTCAACTATGAGAGACAAAATGAGAAAAAAAAATCCAGAAAATCACATTGAAGGATTTTTAATGAATTAATTGGTAAATTCCTCAGTAAAATAAGTATTTGGTCACCTACAAACAAGCAAGATTTCTGGCTCTCACAGACCTGTAACTTCTTCTTTAAGAGGCTCCTCTGTCCTCCACTCATTTCCTCTATTAATGGCACCTGTTTGAACTCATTATCAGTATAAAAGACACCTGTCCACAACCTCAAACAGTCAGACTCCAAAGTCCACTATGGCCAAGACCAAAGAGCTGTCAAAGGACACCAGAAACGAAATTGTAGACCTGCACCAGGCTGGGAAGACTGAATCTGCAATAGGTAAGCAGCTTGGTGTGAAGAAATCAACTGTGGGAGCAATTATTAGAAAATGGAAGACATACAAGACCACTGATAATCTCCCTCGATCTGGGGCTCCATGCAAGATCTCACCCCGTGGGGTCAAAATTATCACGAGAACGCTGAGCAAAAATCCCAGAACCACATGGGGGGATCTAGTGAATGATCTGCAGAGAGCTGGGACCAAAGTAACAAAGGCTACATCAGTAACACACTACACCGCCAGGGACTCAAATCCTGCAGTGCCAGACGTGTCCCCCTGCTTAAGCCAGTGCATGTCCAGGCCCGTCTGAAGTTTGCTAGAGAGCATTTGGATGATCCAGAAGAGGACTGGGAGAATGTCATATGGTCAGATGAAACAAAAATAGAACTTTTTGGTAAAAACTCAACTTGTCGTGTTTGAAGGAGAAAGAACACCATACCTACTGTGACGCATGGGGGTGGAAACATCATACTTTGGGGCTGTTTTTCTGCAAAGGGGCCAGGACGACTGATCCGTGTAAAGGGAAGAATGAATGGGTCCATGTATCATGAGATTTTGAGTGAAAACCTCCTTCCACCAGCAAGGGCATTGAAGATGAAACGTGGCTGGGTCTTTCAGCATGACAATGATCCCAAACACACCGCCCGGGCAACGAAGGAGTGGCTTCGTAAGAAGCATTTCAAGGTCCTGGAGTGGCCTAGCCAGTCTCTAGATCTCAACCCCATAGAACATCTTTGGAGGGAGTTGAAAGTCTGTGTTGCCCAGCGACAGCCCCAAAACATCACTGCTCTAGAGGAGATCTGCATGGAGGAATGGGCCAAAATACCAGCAACAGTGTATGAAAACCTTGTGAAAACTTACAGAAAACGTTTGACCTCTGTCATTGCCAACAAAGGGTATATACTAAAGTATTGAAATGAACTTTTGTTATTGACCAAATACTTATTTTACCGAGGAATTTACCAATTAATTCATTAAAAATCCTTCAATGTGATTTTCTGGATTTTTTTTTTCTTATTTTGTCTCTTATAGTTGAAGTATACCTATGATGAAAATTGGAGACCTCTTTCATCTTTTAAGTGGGAGAACTTGCACAATTGGTGGCTGACTAAATACTTTTTTACCACACTGTATATACACTACCGTTCAAAAGTTTGGGGTCACTTAGAACTTTCCTTATTTTTGAAAGAAAAGCACTGTTTTTTTCAATGAAGATAACTTTAAACTAATCAGAAATACACTCTAATATCTAATATACATTGCTAATGTGGTAAATGACTATTCTAGCTGCAAATGTCTGGTTTTTGGTGTAATATCTACATAGGTGTATAGAGGCCCGTTTCCAGCAACTATCACTCCAGTGTTCTAATGGTACAATGTGTTTGCTCATTGCGTCAGAAGGCTAATGGATGATTAGAAAACCCTTGTGCAATCATGTTAGCACAGCTGAAAACAGTTTAGCTGGTTAGAGAAGCTATAAAACTGACCTTCCTTTGAGCAGGTTGAGATCTGGAAAAAATTATTATTTCAAATACACATCATTATTTCTAACCTTGTCAATGTCTTGACTATATTTTCTATTCATTTTACAACTCATGGTGGTAAATAAGTGTGACTTTTCATGGAAAACACAAAATAATTGTCTGGGTGACCCCAAACTTTTGAACGGTAGTGTATATGTGTGTGTGTGCGCGCACGCGCATATATATATATGTATATATATATATATGTGTGTGTGTGTGTGTGTGTACATACACACATGAATGAATGAATGAATGAATGAATGAATGAATTTATTTCGGATAGTACAGTACAGGTTAAAAGAAACTGAATAATATAACAACAAGGTTAAATTAGACAATGACTCCTCTGATTATACAATTCAACGTAATTTATCCGAAACGGGTGATGGCTGAAGCCGCAGCTTATATTGCCCACCCATATTCCATCCAAGAATTCAAAAGAGAAAAAGAGAAAACAAGACAAGAGCGATTACAATTCAAAACAAAGCTAAGACAAAATGTGACAGAGAAAAAAAAAACTAAGCTAAGCTAAGTTAAGCGATTACTATTCAAAAACAAATCTAAGACAAAATGTGACAGAAAAGAAAAAAAACCCACATATATACACACATATATATGTATGTATGTATATATGTATATGTCTTTGTACTAGTGCGTGAGTCAGGTGTAAATTGTAAATGTGGGTGAATTAGTCTGCTTGTGTTTTTTTCAAGGGGGGAGGGGAAATGTAGGATCGTATATTATATATATATTATTATGGCGGTGCCCTGAGCTTGAGAGGGGTGACACCCTGCCTCTGGGGAGTGGCGTCACCTGGGGTATATAAGCCAACTGCGGGAGGCATCTTGTCTCTTCGCTGTGGCTCCTGTGCTCGCTGTAGTGTCTGCTGTGTTCCTGTGTTCTCGTTCAATAAAACTATAAAACGTCACTGTTATATCTGATAAATGACCTGGACGGAGGCGAGTCTTCATACAGCAACTAACTAACTTTATTATGAACTTGACTTTATATACAGAGTGGGCTGTGCCCGCCTGATGTCACCCTGTGGGTGGGCACACCATCCCAGACACAGACTCTCAAACCTAACACCCCCCCCTTTACAAAACTGGGAAACCACACACACAATTGAACCTCCCAAATTTAGAATCCCGAATCACACACTAAGAACAGGGAGAACAACATACTGTCATGAACATCCATCACATTCACACAAAACAATTAAACTGGACCTTGTCTCTTGAAAAAAACCCCAACATAACCCCATATTACTCACATTCACTCACATGCACACCAGCATCAAATATATACAAACTATGCACCTTATCTTATATACATACAGTATACACACAGGTATTTACACAAGGACAAAAAACAATTCAAGTAACGCAAACGTCTCTGGGCAGCTACCATCCACAAAACTGCCTTGGAGGCCCCGGGCACCCCCACAGCATATGTGTCCCTGGCTTCTGTCCAAGTCCAGGGTTGAAGCCTCTCTCCCTGGTGAAGATGTCCCTTCCCGCCATAAGCTTCATTGTCCCTCTGGCCCTGCAGTGCCGTTATCCAGCACGCCGTCCCACCGTGTCTCTCAGACCGCTCCCAACCGCCTTCAGTACTGCCATCATGGCTCCAACTAGTCCAGCCCCCCGTAGCCGCACTCTGGTGAAAATGGAAACCCGCTTGTCGGCGCTGTTCACTGCCTCGGGCGTCTTGCCATACCATCCAGCACCCTCGTCCAGGATGCTCCGCTGTGCTCCCACTGTGTCCAGCTGCTGCTCACTCTTGGCAGGAAATTGCATGTGGTGGGCCCCACGTTAGCCTTTGCTGCTAGCTCACGCTGGATCACGGACTCCCTCCACTCCACCAAAGCCAGAACCTCCTCCAGCGACTGCGGCACCTCAGGTCTCTTCAATGTGCGCTCCAGCCAAACGTCGCTTGTGCCATAGGCCGACCCTTCCCTCACCATGTTGACCTCCATAGTCCCGAACCTGCACTTCTTAACTCGGCTACAAAGCCTCGCCAGAAATGACGTTATGGACTCGCCCGTCTGCTGTCTAAGGCTCAGGAATTCGCATCTTCTCCTGATGAGAGTGACAGAGTCCTCACATGCATAATCCATTATTCAAAATAACACCGATTTTCCTCGTCACCAAATGTTATATCTGATAAATGACCAGGACGGAGGCGAGTCTTCATACAGCAACTAACTTTATTATGAACTTGAGTTTATATACAGAGTGGGCTGTGCCCGCCTGACGTCACCCTGTGGGTGGGCAGGGCATCCCAGACACACACACTCATACCTAACAGTCACCTTGCCTCTTCATTAATTTCAGACACAACAAAGCCAATGCGGGGGGGGGGGGGGGTGTAACATTGGGCTGTGATAAGAGGTGGTGATTCTCCCAGCATGCTTTATGCCATGGGGTATTCAAAGATCGTTATTATTCTTGTGTCCTGAGCATTATTGTTGTGCTGTTATGACTGTTGGAAGTCTTGCTGTGATGGTGTTGTTTCCCCTGTGTGTGTGAATGAGCTCCGCTCCCTTCTGTGTCATGAGTCAGTGCAGAAGTGCCTGTATGTCACAAATCCTCTCTCGTTGTTGTGTGGACCCTTGAAACGTCACAATACACTTGCAACTTCTTTCTCATAAATGCATTTTTTTCCCTGTAAACATGCAAGTTGTTTTCCTCATGAATTTTCTCATAAATTCACTATTTTTTTCATCATAAATCTGCAACTTTTTGGTTGTCAATTTGTGACTTTTTTCTTTTAAATGTGTAACGCATCAGTCTTTCCTCTGGAGAAAATGTTCTCTTTATTGCCCCCCGATCTCGGCTCACAGGCTCCGCCCATACGTGCATATTTTATGCTAATGAGCCGGTGCCTGAGTGAGGCGCGCGGCGCTGCTGCGGGTATCCGCATGGAGCGGTGCTGGGAGCCGAGGCTGACCGCCCGCTGACTGCCGCTGCGGCCACACGAACCCATGGATCCCTGCTGCCCGCGGAGCCGCTTTCGCGTCTTCACCTGCTGCGTCATCCTGCTTTACAGCCAAGGTGAGTGACGTCACAGCCCCAAACTTCCACCAGAGACAAAGAGCAGAATTTTTACCAGACTCACGTGGCAGCTCGTTGTAATAGACAAGTCAAAAGTTTGTTTCTGCAGTTTTCTGGCATCGCTGACTTCCATGTATGCCTCCGTTTCAGCGCATGTGTGCTGGGGGGTCCAGACCGCCAACGGCTCCAGCTGGCCGCGGCTCGGCAGGTGAGCGGAGCCGCTGCTCCTTCAGTCTGACCGCATGCGGGGCTTCGGCACCTCTAGATATCTGATCTAATGTGTGACCATGTTCTCCACAGCTTCTGTCTGTTTTACCGCCATATTAACTGTAAACTTGATGGTTTTAAACGATATTGAAGGTGACAGACTGCATCTTTACACTGACTGGGCGTCTCAGTAAAGGCCCCCACACCCCCACCGTCCATGTTAACAGTGAACATGAAGACTGAAAACTCCGCTTTAGCTCAGGGAAATCACAGATGACGTGTGTCATTCTTTTTGTGTGCATCAACTTCACATTTGTTGCTGCTGCTGGTGAAGTGTTGCTGTTGAAGGCAGGTGAAGCCGTAACCAGTCACACCAGCAGTAACCAGTCACACCAGCATGAACCAAAGCTGCAGCGCCGACTGAGACTCACATGGTTCCTTAGTGAAACCGCTAAACTACGGCAGATCAATCAGCAGCTGCAGCTTTTTTCTGGTCTGGGTGGTGGTGGGTTTGTGGTGTCAGGGTGGGGGTAGTTGGGGAACCAGTGGGCAGGAAACAAACCTCTCCTTGTTCTCTCTGTCCCAGCAGCGGGAGCAGCAGGATAAAGCAGCAGAAATGGGACACCGCTTCCCAGGGAGGGCAGGTAAGCAGCCGCATTGATCATTGATGCTGCTGGAGCTGCCTTGGGCGGCGAACACACACAGCCAGAGATCACCGAAGATTCCGTGATGCCCACATGACCACAGCAGCCTCTTACTCCCATAATTCATAGCCAGTCTTGTGACAACAGCAACAAAAAAAATTTTTCTCTTTGTTTATACCGGAGTGGCGGCCTAGAGGTAGAGCATCCGCCCCACAACCAGGAGGTCGGGGTTCAAGTCCCGGCCGGGTCACGCCAAAGACCATATAAAAGTGGAACTTCCTGCTGTCCAGCTTGGTGCTCAGCAAAACTGGAACGGAGGAGGGAAATGTGGGCGGCAGTGGCTCAGGAGGTAGAGCGGGTCGTCCAATAACCAAATGGTTGGCGGTTTGAATCCAACTCTCCCCAGCTATCCTGCCGTTGTGTCCCTGGACAAGACACTTTACCCACCTTGCCCTCAGTGTCCATGACACTGGGTTTGAATGTGTATAAATGTTTGGTAGTGGTCGGAGAGCCCGTTGGCGTGGATTGGCAGCCATGTTTCTGTCAGTCTGCCCCAGAGCAGCTGTGGCTACAGAGGTAGCTTACCACTACCAATGTCTGTCTGTAGAGTGAATGAATAATGGACTCACTGCAAGCAGTTTGAGATGTCACTTGACATGTGAAGCGCCATATAAATCTAATCCATTATTATTGTTATACAGGTGCATCTCAGTAAATTAGAATACCATCAAGAAGTTATTTAAATTAAATCAATTAAATCACCCATTATAGTCATTCAACTGTACAACCAATCATGTACAGTAGAACGAGATTGTGTTTTACCTATCTACTGTGTTAATCACACACACCCCAAGTGCAGAATCAGAGGGCCGCTGCCATGCAAGGCGCCGCCACACATTTCCCTCCTCCATTCCATTTTTGCTGAGCACCAAGCTGGACGGCAGGAAGTTCCACTTTTATATGGTCTTCGGCATGACCCGGCCGGGATTTGAACCCCTGCCTCCCAGGTGTGGGACGGATGCTCTAACAACTGAGCCACCACTCCGGTATTTCAGTAATTCAATAAAAAAAATCAAACTCCTATATTATATAGATTCATTACACACAGAGTGATACCGTTCAGTCATTTATTCCTTTTAATTTTGATGATTATAGCAGATGACCTCTTTTCACATGAGAGTAAAGTTGGCATTTCATTTGGAAATCAAGCTCCCAGAGTCTGGAGAGTCACAGAATCAGAGTTGCTGGAGGTCCAGTGTGATGGTTCCACAGTCAGTGATGGTTTGGGAAGCCATGTCATCTGTTGGTGTTGCTCCACTGGGTTTTATCAAGTCCAAAGTCAGCACAGCCATGTACCAGGAAATTTCAGAGCACTTCATGCTTCCCTCTGCTGACCAGCTTTATGGAGATGCTGGTTTCATTTTCCAGCAGGATTTGGCACCTGCCCACACTGCCAAAAGTACCAAAACCTGCTTTACTGACCATGGTATCACTGTGCTTGATTGGCCAGCAAACTCTCCTGACTTAAACCCCACAGAGAATCTATGGAGGATTGTCAAGTGGAAGATGAGACACCAGACCCAACAATGCAGACGAGCTGAAGGTCACTATCAAAGCAACCTGGACCTTCATAACACCTCAGCAGAACCACAGGCTGATCACCTCCATGCCACGCTTCACTGATGCAGTAATTCATGCAAAAGGAGCCCTGACCAAGTACTAAGTGGTACATGGACATACTTTTCAGTCAACCAACATTTCTATTAAAAATCCATTTTTAAAAAATTGATCTACAGTAATAATTATTTTTTTTGAGAAACTGAATCTTGGTTTTCATGACCTATAAGCCATAATCATCAAAAATAAAATGAACACTTGAAATACATACAGTATATCAGGGTGTGTGTAATGAATCTTTATAATATAGGAGTTTCATTTATTGAATTAAGTTACTGAACTAAATCAACTTTTCGATGACCTGTAGATTTAAATGCACCAAATTTTAAGAGGACAGACAAGAACAGGAGTCCCAGCAGAAACAAGCAGTACCAGCTTGGTTGTGTCAAAGCCATCAGCAGCTTAAATTTGGTCAGGCTTTAGCTGAACTTGTTGTTATTCAATATGTATATAAATGATATATGTAAAGTTTCAGAAAAAATGGATTGAATATTGTTTGCCGATGACACTAATCTATTATGCAGTGGAAGCAATTTGGAACAACTTCTGGATACACTCGGAAAGGAATTAGAAAAGCTTAAACTGTGGTTTGATTCAAACAAATTAACGCTCAATTTAAGTAAGACAAAATTTATAGTCTTTAACAACCATCACAGCATCTTAGTATCTAAACTCAGTGTAAATGGTGTAGAGATTGAAAGGGTATCTGAAACTAAATGTCTTGGAGTAATAATTTATAATAAACTGTGTTGGAAGTCAAATATTAATTATATTAAAGGTAAAATATCCAAATCAATTGCAATACTACACAGAGTGAAATATTTGCTGAATCAACCCACACTATATACCTTGTATCATTCATTAATACTCCCATACATGACATATTGTACTGAAGTATGGGGAAATACATATAAAACAAACATATATCCAGTCTTTATGCTTCAGAAGAGAGCTATTAGAATCATAAACAAAGCTGCTTACAGGGAACCAACAAACCCACTTTTTCTTAAATTAAAAGCTCTCAAGTTGAAAGATCTGGTTGACTTTAAAACTGCAGTAATAATGTTTAAAGTGAAGAATCTATCACTGCCCGCAAATATCCAAAAGTTGTTCCAAATAAGGGAGAAACAATATCATTTCAGAGGAACATGTATATTTCAAAAACCTTCAGTGAGAACTACCACCAAGCAACACTGTTTCAGTGCAAGGAGTCAGATTATGGAACGATTTTGGACCTGAATTAAAATCATGTACAACACTTGGACAATTGAAACAAAAACTAAAGGAAGAAATACTCCAAACATATATACAAGATGACATGTAAAATCACATAAGGATTGTCATATCCAGTCTGCGTTGTGTTGTAGCTTAGTTTTTTTTTGTCACATTTTGTCTTAGCTTTGTTCTGAATTGTAATCACTCTTGTTTTGTTTTTCTTTTGAATTCTTGGATGGAACATGGGTGGGCAATATAAGCTGCGGCTTCAGCCATCACCCATTTCGGATAACTTATGTTGAACTGTATAATCAGTGCAGTTATTGTTTAATTTGACCTTGTTGGATTTTCTTTCCCCCTTTGTTATATTATTGTTTCTTTTAATCTGTACTTTTAATCTATCCGAAATAAAGATTGATTGATTGAACTTCCTTCTGGTTCAGGAGATGGGAGGATGTGCTCCAAACTACTGTGGCCTGAACAAACTAAGCAATTGTCGTATGTTATTTTGCTGGTCAGGTAGGGTGGGCGCTTCAGCTGTTGCTGTGGTTTGTAGTTTAATCAGTGCATTGTGACTTTATGTTCTTGTATTTGACTTGCTTAAGTACTTAGGTCTGTGATACCAATCAGTGATTAATAATTCGTAGTCTTCACCTTTGCCATCTGCTTTGTTGCTATTCTGAGATGAAGGTCTGTTTCAGAGCTCAGGTATCCAGGGAGGCACAAAGTTTGGAAATGAAGCTTGACTGGCATTTTCTGACTGTTGATCCCAGTCGGCAGATGTCAAACCCATCTTCGACAACTTAAGCAACTTTTCATGGTTAATATGCTTAAGACAACTGATAGCAACAGTATATCCATTACTTGGTTTTTCTTATTTGTGTGTTTTGGACAAAAGATTTCAGGCAGAGAGAGCCAACACATGTTAGGATGATACCTTTGAGGGGAAACCTGTAGAATTCATAGAAATGACATTTTTCATGATGGGTCTTTCCTCTCCAACCTCTTCTTTTCCTGCTGCTGCGTAACACGTTGTTGCCACTTTTGTTTGGCAACAATCAGCATGATTTCAGGAGCAATAGTGTAGAATAGTAATGATTTCCTGTCTCCTTTGTTAGGGCTGTGTGATATGACCACAATTTCATATCCTGATATAAGCAGTCTTCTACCCCGATAACCATATACAGTGGGGCAAAAAAGTATTTAGTCAGCCACCAATTGTGCAAGTTCTCCCACTTAAAAGATGAGAGAGGTCTCCAATTTTCATCATAGGTATACCTCAACTATGAGAGACAAAATGAGAAAAAAAAATCCATAAAATCACAATGAAGGATTTTTCATGAATTAATGGTAAATTCCTCAGTAAAATAAGTATTTGGTCACCTACAAACAAGCAAGATTTCTGGCTCTCACAGACCTGTAACTTCTTCTTTAAGAGGCTCCTCTGTCCTCCACTCGTTACCTGTATTAATGGCACCTGTTTGAACTCATTATCAGTATAAAAGACACCTGTCCACAACCTCAAACAGTCAGACTCCAAACTCCACTATGGCCAAGACCAAAGAGCTGTCAAAGGACACCAGAAACCAAATTGTAGACCTGCACCAGGCTGGGAAGACTGAATCTGCAATAGGTAAGCAGCTTGGTGTGAAGAAATCAGCTGTGGGAGCAATTATTAGAAAATGGAAGACATACAAGACCACTGATAATCTCCCTCGATCTGGGGCTCCACGCAAGATCTCACCCTGTGGGGTCAAAATTATCACGAGAACGGTGAGCAAAAATCCCAGAACCACATGGGGGGACCTAGTGAATGACCTGCAGAGAGCTGGGACCAAAGTAACAAAAGCTACCATCAGAAACACACTACGCCGCCAGGGACTCAAATCCTGCAGTGCCAGACATGTCCCCCTGCTTAAGCCAGTACATGTCCAGGCCCATCTGAAGTTTGCTAGAGAGCATTTGGCTGATCCAGAAGAGGATTGGGAGAATGTCATATGGTCAGATGAAACCAAAATAGAACTTTTTGGTTAAAAACTCAACTTGTTGTGTTTGGAGGAGAAAGAACACCATACCTACTGTGAAGCATGGGGGTGGAAACATCATACTTTGGGGCTGTTTTTCTGCAAAGGGACCAGGACGACTGATCCATGTAAAGGAAAGAATGAATGGGGCCATGTATCGTGAGATTTTGAGTGAAAACCTCCTTCCACCAGCAAGGGCATTGAAGATGAAACGTGGCTGGGTCTTTCAGCATGACAATGATCCCAAACACACTGCCCGGGCAACGAAGGAGTGGCTTCGTAAGAAGCATTTCAAGGTCTTGGAGTGGCCTAGCCAGTCTCCAGATCTCAACCCAATAGAAAATCTTTGGAGGGAGTTGAAAGTCCGTGTTGGCCAGCGACAGCCCCAAAACATCACTGCTCTAGAGGAGATCTGCATGGAGGAATGGGCCAAAATACCAGCAACAGTGTGTGAAAACCTTGTGAAGACTTACAGAAAACGTTTGACCTCTGTCATTGCCAACAAAGGGTATATAACAAAGTACTGAGATGAACTTTTGTTATTGACCAAATACTTATTTTACCGAGGAATTTACCAATTAATTCATTAAAAATCCTTCAATGTGATTTTCTGGATATTTTTTTTTTCTTATTTTGTCTCTCATAGTTGAGGTATACCTATGATGAAAATTGGAGACCTCTCTCATCTTTTAAGTGGGAGAACTTGCACAATTGGTGGCTGACTAAATACTTTTTTACCCCACTGTATTTAATGTAAATATTTGTGTTCATATTTGAAAATGTGCACTTTGTACATAGCTGATGTGTATGTGAATGTATGTATAATATGGGATTATTTTGTATTTTAAAGAGACATGGTCTGATTTTGAGTTGTTTTGTGTGAATGTGAGGTTTGGTCGAATGCAATACGTTATTCCCCTGTTCTTAGTGTGTGATTCAGGTTACTAAATTTGGGTGGGTTTCCTGTATGCTTGACATTTTTTTTGAGGGGGGGGAGTGTTGTGTATGAATATGTCTGGGATGCCGTGCCCACCCACAGGGTGATGTCAAATGGGCATGGCCCACTGTGTATATAAACCCCAAGTTCTGTGTAATAAAGTTAGTTTGTTGCTGCATGAAGACTCGCCTCCTTCTCCGTTATTCTCAGACATAACAAGAGGCACTAGAAGAAGACATGTCACCAATCATTACAGAAAAAGTTCTATTAGATAGGTAGGATTCAAACCACTTAAGTGCAGTGCCATGGATGCCAACATGGTGATTCAGGCATGGCAAAAGGATAGTGTGGTCCACAGTGTCAAAGGCTGCTGTAAGATCTAGCAGCACTAAGACCACGGGGCATTTGGCATCAACAGACGTCATAATATCATTGTGCACCTTTAGCAGGGCAGACTCAGTGCTGTGACGAGATCTAAACCTAGATTGAAACTTCTCAAAAATAATAGGATTGTCTTCTAAAAAAGACTGCAACTGTATAAAAACAGCTTTTTCTAAAACCTTAGATAAAAAGGGCAAATGAGAAATGGGTCTAAAATTAGATAAAACTGAAGGGTCAAGGTGAGGTTTTTTTAAGAAGGGGCCTAACCACAGCATGTTTAAAAGCAGGTGGGACAAATCCTGAACTAAGGCAGGAATTAATAAAAACCAAAAGACCAGGCCCTACAGCAGGGGTGTCCAACCATGTGCCATGGAGAGCCAAGACCCTGCAGGTTTTACCTCCAACCAGTGTCTTCAACAGCAGATTTCTGTGAACTTCTTCCCACTGATTGCTGATAAGTGAAAACACCTGCTGAAGAGACTGGGTAGAAGAGAAAACCTGCAGGGTCTTGGCTCTCCATGGCACCTGGTTGGACACCCCTGCCCTACAGTATTAAAAACCCTTTTCAGTATTCCTGCGGGAACAACATCCAGTGAGCAATTTGTTGGCTTCAGAGACTTCACTATATCAGTAAGTGATGATAAGATAAGATAAGATAAGATAAGCCTTTATTAGTCCCACAACGGGGAAATTCCAGGATTGCAACAGCACAGGGATAGCAACACTCAGAGCAACAATCAGAAGGCAAGAAAAAAAACAAGCAAGCAAGAGCAGCTAATATACATATGTACATATTACTATAAAATATATATATACACACACACACACAGAGACACACAGTGCAGAGCATTGTAGCTGGATGGAATAAATATGTAAATATATAAACACCCACAGTACGGAGCATTGCAGCTAGGTGGAATAAATATGCAAGTATATAAACACACACAGTGCGGAGCAATGTAGCTAGATGGAATAATATGTAGATATATAAAAACACAGTGCGGAGCATTGTAGCTAGATGGAATAAATATATAGATATATAAATATAAACACACCCAGTGCTGAGCATTGTAGCTAGATGGAATAAATATGTAAATATATAAACACACACAGTGCAGAGCATTGTTGCTAGGTGGGATGAAACAGCATAACCGTCTATTTAGTTATCCTACATGGTATGATTATGTGCCCATACATATTCTCACCCTCCATAGCGACCGGTATGTTCCTAGTTGTATGCCGGAGAGGACCATTGTGTAAGTCTATTGCATCTTTTGCATTCAAAAAAAACTATTAGTTTGTTACGTCTTTTTGCTATCTCTGCGAGCAGCCCTGCTTAGGTTGTACAGTCTGACAGCCGTTGGTAGGAAGGACCTACGAAACCTCTCGGTTGTGCACCTGGGATGATGTAGTCTGCTGCTAAATGAGCTCCTCAGTGCATCCAGTATGTCCTGGAGAAAACTAAAGAAACCAACTCAAACTTCAAACACAGTAGAGTAACCCGGGACAACAGACCAGCTCCCATTAAAACTGTTATTAATAGCCCGTGCAAAAGGCAAAATTTCAGTATCTCTGATATACTGAAATATACTGAAATTTTGCCTTTTGCACGGTCCTCTGGTAATCAGCAAGACAATCCCTAAAAATTCCCAGAGACACATGTAATTTGTCCTTTTTCCATCTCTGTTCAGCCTGCCTGACCCGCTGTCTAATGGCACGGGTAGTGTTGTTCAGCCAGGGATCTGTTTTCGGTTTAGCCGATTTAAGCCGAAATTGGGCAATAGAGTCCAAAATCCCAGAGCAGGTGGTATGAAAGGAGGAAAGAATCTTATCCGGATGGGAAAGGGAAATGAGTCCATTCAAGGCAAAAAACTGTGAATCCCTAAAAGCAGCAGAAAACTCCTCTGGTGTTGAAGAAATGATGATGTGACGCCAGCATGATGGAGCCACAGGCTTGCTGGGTGATGAAGGGGTCAACAATTCAAAAATGATGGGGAAATGATCTGAGATGACAGACTCAGAAATTTCTCTGAGAGAGATTGAGAGTCCAACAGAGATAACAAGGTCCAGAGTGGGACCAAGACGGTGTGTAGGTTTGTCTACTAAAATATTTAAATTAAATGTCACCAACAGTCTTTTAAAATCAGATGCCAGCTGATCAGATGGACAACAGACATGAAAATTAAAGTCCCCACAGATCAAAAGTTTATCATATTTTGGCATAACATCTGCCAAAAATTCGGAAAACTCATTAATTAAGTCCTTATTATATTTTGGAGGACGATAGACAACAGCAAATAACACAGGAATTGTGAGATCCACCACAAATAGTTGCAGCTCATAGCAGGAATAAGCATTTGTGGAGAGAAGGCGACATTTAAAACTGTCATTAAAAACAGAAGCCAGACCCCCACCTCGACCAGATGCTCACGGGGAGCTGAAGAAAGAACAGCCGGGAGGGAGGAGCTCAGAGAAGGCGGCGGTCTCACCTGGTTTAACCCATGTTTCTGTCATCAGAAGAAAATCCAAGGAATGTGAAATAAAAGTCATTTAGAATAAAAGTCTTATTTGCGATGAATCTGGTGTTAATCAGAGCCATGCGACTCAAACACTGACCAGCCTGCTGGGAAGCACGACTGATTGTGTGAAGATTCTCTGGTGCGCAGCCCCTTCTGCAAATCCAAATGGGCCAGCGGCAGAGAAGTGGGTGTCCAGCCTCTGGGACAGTCGGAAACAGCCATCGGTAGTGATAATCCATGGATCCTCATACGTCAAAACCGATACACTTCCTGGAGAGCTCAGTCAGCAGTTGACGAGGGTTGTGAGTTGACGAAGAAGCCAGGTAAGCCCTCAGTCTGCATAATACTCCACCTCTCTGACCTCGTCTTTTGCGGCGTCTCTTGTGGCGGCCATTTTGAAGCAGTCCGCTGGGTGCACATCTCAGATAGGGTGGTATAGATGCCAACAGAAGTGGAGGAGACTGACCATTAAATTCATAGGTTGAGAATTTGACCACAGAATTGTGAATATTTAGAAGAGTCAGGCGATCATAAACCAGCAGCGATGATGCGTTTTGAGCTAGAAACAATAAAAAGACAACTAAACACATAAGACATAGCACAGAGAGACGTCCAGCCACACACAACGGTGCCGTCTTGCCTTCAATGATCAGAGTGGGGTGCTTGTGTGTGACCCTCTCCTGAAGTTGACCACAATCTCCTTGGTTTTTCAAAGGTTCAGAAAGAGGTTATTGTCTTTACACCACTGGACCAGTTGGCTGACCTCATTTTTGTAGTTGGCCTCCTCGTTGTTGGTGATGAGGCCCACCACCATCGTATCGTCTGCAAACTTAATGATGTGGTTGGTGTTGTAGGCTGGTACACAGTCATGGGTCAGAAAGGTGAAGAGCAGTGGGCTGAGCACGCACCCTTGTGAGGCCCCTGTGCTCAGTGTGATGGTCTGGGATGTGTTGTACCAACCCGCACGTTCTGTGGCCTCCATGTGAGAAAGTCCAGCACCCAGTTACAAGGAGAGGTTTTGAGTCTCAAGTATCTGAGTTTTTGTATCAGGTGCTGGGGGATGATTGTGTTGAATGCTGAACTGAAGTCCAAGAACAGCATTCACATGTAGGAGTTTTTTTGAGTCCAGGTGGGTGAGGGCTGGATGGAGAGCAGCAGAGATGGCATCTTCTGTGGATCTGTTTGACCTGTATACAAACTGGGATGGGTTGTGGGAGGGAGGGAGGATGGACTTGATGTTCTGCATGACTAGTCGCTCGAAGCATTTCATTATAATGAGGGTCAGTGCTACAGGAGGGTAATCATTGTAGCTGGAGGCTGTGGTGACTGTAGCTTGTGCGCAGCATCATATATATACATTAAACACATGAATATAAACTTAAGCGTAATTTAAACAACACTAAGTGGCACAAAAACATAAAGTGAAAAGAGAGGCCGCTGCGTGTTCACGCACCACCTTAATGCTCAAACTTACTCTGTCAGTGTCCGGCGAGGGCTAGCATTAGCCGCTATAAGTTGGCATCGTCTCAGTATTTCTTGCATATCGGCTCTGCTATTGGGGATGTTGGCAAAGGTACTGTTGCTGTTGTCCTTCACATTGTGTACCACAACTGTTCAGCTATACGTACAGGGCCAACGGCTGACTGTTTACTTCTGGATCACATCTCATTCACCCAGCGCCATGCTCCGGTACTCACCCTTGCAGCTGCTGGAGCTCAAGGCCCACAGTCTTCCATCGGACATCGCAGCCATTAAACAGTATGGTCTCCTCCGTTGATCCTGCTATGTCCATAGGGGTCTGCCACTGCGAGTCCGGATTCCCTTGCCCTGAGCTTCTTGTTGAACCTTTGCTTCATCCACTCCATTGTTGGTGTTCAACAACCTTCCCTCTAGGTGAGGGCATCTCCATCGGTGTAGCGGCCGTTGGAGGGCAGAGTTGGCCCAGGGGAAGGCTCATCTCGCGTTCCAGCATCTGTAATACCGGGGAGTTGCCCGTCGTAGCATGAGGTGTTGCTCTATAATGTAGTAGGGTGCGCTGTAGTGTGGCTGGCAAGGCGAGCCCATCCTCTACATGTGCCCTGAGACCATTCGTGAGGGTCTGGTTGAATCTCGCCATCCCCCTATTAGCCTGACGGTGGTAGAAGGTGGTTCTTAAGTGTTTGATGCCTCTTTCTTTCACGAAGACCTCGAAATCCGCTGAGGTGAATTGCGGTCCATTATCCATAGTGATTGCGTCCAGCATGCCCCAGTGGGCGAAAAGGGAGGTGAACAAGTTGGTGACTACGTCGGTGGTGACTGAACCGGTGGGCCGCACCTTGGGCCATTTTGAGTGGGGGTCATAGACCACTAATAGAAAGTGTAGGTCCTGGGGGGCGCCATGCAGTTTGCTGCGTATGTCCAATGGGACGTGTTTCCATGGGGCTGATGGCCATGGCGTTGGTTGCATGGGTGGGGGTGGTGGCATGCCAATTTTCCTGCTGGCCAGGGAGGGCACACAGTCTTTCACCATGACCTCCATGTCCTTGTCAATCCCTGGCCACCATACTGAGCCTCTACACCGTTGTTTAATCCTGATGATGTCAAGATGATCCTCGTGTAGCATGGTCATGATGCGGCCTTTAAGTGCCTCCGGAATCACCGTGCAGTGCCCCCTTCTCACGCAGATGTCGTTCCAGCATGATAAATTGCCCTTGACTCTGTGGAAGGGTGCCAATTCCCCCAGCACCTTGGCCGGCCAGCCCTTGCGAATGAATGCACACAGCTCTGTCAGTGTCGGGTCCCGTTCAGACACCTTCTGGAGCTCTTGTAGGGAGATGGCATTTTGGAGTGGCCCATGTAGCATGTAAACCAGTTCCGGCTCCAGGGGGTCTCAGTTGCTGTTCGGAGTGTGGTTAGGTGTGGCCTGGGACAGGAGGACCGCCACCACATTTTCTCTGCCTGGTGTAAACTGGGTGTTAAAGTTGTATGCCTGTAGTCTTTCTGTCCACCTGTAGATGCGCAGGGGTCTGTGCCCCAACCCCGATGTTTCTAGCTGTGCCGTGAGGGCTCTGTGGTCTGTTCACAGTGTGACGCATCATCCATACAGGTACATGTGCCAACGTTTGCATGCCCAAACATACACCAGTGCCTCCCTCTCTCCCAATGAGT
Organism: Pholidichthys leucotaenia; assembly: GCA_020510985.1. NCBI lineage: Eukaryota > Metazoa > Chordata > Actinopteri > Cichliformes > Pholidichthyidae > Pholidichthys > Pholidichthys leucotaenia. The sequence continues at coordinate 222,147,080 of CM035837.1, forward strand.
ACTTCTGCTCGGCTGAGGTGAAGGACCTCGAGGCAAACGCCACTGGGCGCCCAGTTCCTCTTTGCAGTTGTGATAAAACTGCTCCCACTGTTATGCTGGAAGCGTCACATGTCACGAACGTGGGGTTTTGTGGGTCGAACTGGGTGAGTACTCGTGGGGAGGTGAGCGGCGTCTTTAATTCATTGACGGCAGCAGAGCACGCCGGGGCCCATACCCAGGTTGCTTCCTGCTTTAGGATATCGCGTTGTGGGTCTATCGTTTCTGAGTACTGAGGGATAAAACGCCCATAAAAATTCACCATGCCTAAGAAGGACGAAAGCGGCATTTGGCATGATGGTTCAGGCAACTGCAATATCGCCTCAACGTTCGACTGCAGGGGACTCAGAACCTTTGCAGACAGGCGGAAACCCACAAACCTGATGGTTGTTGCTCCAAAGATGCACTTCTCCCCATTGAGTGTGAGGCCGTGTTTTGCTTGTACCTCCATAACTTTGTTAAGGCGGGCATTGTGGGAGGCTGCTGTTGTGCTGTGCACCACAGTGTCATCCAAGTACACACCTGGTAGACCGGCGAAGATGGCAGCCATGATCTTTTGAAAACAGCTTGGGGCAGAGCTAAGGCCAAAGGGCATGCGGGTGTACCTGAATACTCCCATTTGGGTGATGAAGGCTGTCAGGTTGTGGCTGTCCGGGTGAAGGGGAACCTGTAGGTAGCCTTGGTGGAGGTCTAGTTTGCAAAAAACCTTCAAGCCATGGAATGCTGCCATCAGCTCCTCTGTCGTGGACAGGGGATATTTGTCAGGGATCACTGCTTTGTTTACCATTCTGGCAGCGGCCTACAACCGTGCTACGCTTTTGCCACGCTGCACGCTGCAGTTTTGCCATGCTGCAGCATTACTCGCAGCTCACTGGACTCCTGCAGTTGGTCCTGTTCCTGTAGCTGTTGGTCTGTGGGCTGATGGAGGAGCAGAAGGAGGAAAAATTACAGCGAGACGTCAGGATACGCGGCACGCACCGGCGTCGGTGAGCACAGCGGTCCGGCCCATCTTCTCCCACAGAGGCATTCCAGATCTCCGTTTCCTCCTCCCCCAATGCTGCACCACGTCACGGTGCAATGGCTTCTCATCAGGTGAATCCTGTCTTATCCCGGGAGAGATCGTCTGACTCTTCAGCAGCAGCAGAGCAGAAACAGAGGCAAGTACTTTTTCATTTTTTAACACCGTTAAATGTGAGGTCTTGTTCTGTTTCTGGAGAGGGAGCTCAGTGTCAGCCACATACCACCACTGAGCTCTCGCTGCTCATCTCGTCTGTCACTTCTGCTGCCGCTTTCGTCCATCCATCCTCACCTGCTTCTCCGGTTTCCTGTTCTGTTTTTTGTGAGGAACTGGCCATACAGGGGAGGCAACCTGCTGGTCCGGCTGCCCCTTTTGCTGTGCCTGGACTGCATGAGGATTATCTGGTACCAGCTCCATGCCGCTCCTCACCACATTCCACTCCAGTACCTGCTCCATGTCGCATCCTAGCTCCAGTGCCTGCTCCACTTCATTCCCCAGCTCCAGGACCTGCTCCATGTTGCCTCCCAGCTCCTGTTCCTACTCAGCCCGAGGTGCAAACTCCTGTTCCTGCTCAGCCTGAGTCTGAGGTGCACCTTCCTGTTCCTGCTCTACCCGAGGTGCACGCTCCTGTTCCTGCTCAACCTGTCATCACCCCTGCCTCATCTGCCACCGCGCCTGCTGGTTGGACTGCAACAGCAGAGTTACCAGGGTCCTCTTCTGTGGTGGAGCAAGAGCTTAGGCAAGTTCTCTTCTTTGTATTTTTAACATCAATTTTAGACAGATCTTGCCGAGGTCTTAGTGGGGGGACCCGGTTGCAACTACCATCTGCTTCTCAGCCTCCTCTGCTGAGCTCCACCGCTGCCTATTGTAGTGACCCAGGTGTTGTGTTTTCCTCCGTGTCTGAGGTGGCTGTTTCGGGTATGGATTCCCAGTTGTCAGGACTTGAGGATCTTCAGCCCTTATCATTTGGCTTCATTGAGGGCCGGCTCACCTCTGTTGTTCCGGAGGCTGAGGATTCACCGTCATGTGTTCCTGTGGTCGGAGAACCTCCATCACGTGTCCCTGAGGCTAGCGGACACCTGTCATTTGCTACCATGGTTAGCGCATCTCAGTCATCGGTTTTGGAGCAAAAGGCTCTCATGTTTCATTCACCAAAGCTTAAAGCTCCTGTGTCATCTCCAGAGTTTGAAGTTTTCATGTTATCATCTCCTGAGTTTAAAGGTCTGATGACATGTTTTTGACCTTTTTTAGCATGTTGTGTAAACCCAAAAGTCATTGTCAATGATCAATATAATATTTACAGCCGCGCCTGCATAAACTAGTTATCAAAAAACAGCAGCTGCTGGCTGGACTGTGGAGCCGCCCACCGAATTAAGGACAGCAGCCCCATGATGTAATCGCAGGAACGAACTCCAGTCTTGTTGACTGGAATGACAGCAGCTTTGTGGCTCACAGTTTCTCTGGTTTCTTGTTTTAATTTTACGGCTATGCCTTCGCGTTGCGTCGCAGGCTTAGATAAAGCCTGTGATGTGTGAAAGACCACATCACAGGCTTCACCTCGAGCCTGCTCTCCTCTGTACTTTTATGCAGGAGGAGCGCGAGGAGGGGAAGGATTAATGGATTTACGCGCAGCTTTGACCTACTTTCTCTGATCGCACGCCGGTCCGGGCACGTCCCCTCAATCATTATCAACAGGTGATCATGATCATCATCCCGCTGATTATGTTTCCCGGTCCTCGCCCAGGTGCTTGTCATCACACCATCACCAGCAGTGCCTTAATGGCAAACGACAGCCAAAATGTACACGCACTGCTGGTCAATAGTATTGTCATCTGTGCTGGTAGTCTGCCAGTATTTTCAGCACTCTCACGACATGTTAGCCACTCCACACAGCCATGGTTCTTGTGCGTCCTTGAAGCGATGTCTGCTCTGGTGTGCAACCATGGTTAACACGTCTCCTCTCCATGTTCGCTGAGCGATGTCGGCCCCGAATGCCTACTGTTTGTGTTTCTGTGTATTTTTGTAAGTCTTCACCTTTTTGGGAATTCAATTCAATTCAATTCAACTTTATTTATATAGCACCATTTCACAACAACAGTCATCTCATAGCACTATCAACTGTGGGGGGAACCCCCACAGTTGCAGAAAGACCCCAGCAATCAGGCGATCCCCTGTGAGCAAGCACTTGGCGACGGTGGCAAGGACAAACTCCCTTTTAACAGGAAGAAACCTCCAGCAGAACCAGGCTCAGGGAGGGGCAGTCATCTGCTGCGACTGGCTGGGGGGTGAGGGGATAGAGAAGATGAAAAGAACAGACATGTAGAGAGCAAACAGCACGATGGGGACTCAATCTATGGGAGAGAACAAACAAATGTTAATGACCAGCAAAAAAAAAAAAAAAAAAAAAAATTCATTGAGAGTGAGGAAAGGAGTGAGGCCCAGTGCATTATTGGAGGTCCCCCGGCTGACTAAACCTATTAGCAGCATAACTAAGGGAGGGTTCAGAAACACATGATCCCTCCCTAATTGTAGGCTATATCAAAAAGGTAGGTTTTAACCCTATTCTTAAAAACAGAGATCGAGTCTGACTCCCGAATCCAGATTGGCAGCTGGTTCCACAGGAGAGGAGCTTGATAACTGAAGGCTCTGCCTCCCATTGTACTTTTGGAGATTCTAGGTATTACAAGTAATCCTACATTTTGGGAGCGTAATGCTCTGTTAGGATAATACGGTAGTATCAGATCTTTTAAATAAAAAGGAGCCTGATTGTTTAGAGCTTTGTAAGTAAGAAAAAGGATTTTAAACTTAATTCTAAACTCTATGGGAAGCCAATGAAGGGAAGCCAGAACCGGAGAGATATGATCTCTCTTTCTAGTACCTGTTAAAATTCTTGCTGCAGCATTTTGGATCAGCTAAAGACTTTTTAAAGATGTTTTAGGACAGCCTGATAATAAAGAATTACAATAATCTAATCTCGAGCTAACAAAAGCGTGGATCAGTTTCTCAGCATCACTCTGAGACAAGATGCTCCTAATCTTGGCAATATTACGCAAATGATAGAAGGCAGTCTTAGAAACAAATTTAATATGTGAATTGAAGGACAGATCTGTCATAACCCGAGTGTCGGTTCTGGCCACACTCGGGCCTCATATCTTGTTGTTCCCTGGCTTTGGCAGCTGAGGGTTCCTTCCAGCTCCTCGGGCTCTTATTGTGAAGGCGCCCGGGGGAGCTCCCTGCTGTCAAAGTCAGCTGCTGCTCTGCTGTCATTAGCAGCAGCTGTGCCGCGTTGGGGTCATTAGCCACCAGATATAAGCGGGTGCTGAATGTCCTCCAGCGCGGCAGTCTCTGTTATGTTCCTGTTATGTTCAGCTATGTTCTGGTTATCCTGGTTAACCCCTGTTGTGTTCCTGCTGACCTCCGTTGTCCACTGTTAGCCGACTCGGGTATCTCGTAATCCCATCGGTTAACGGTCCTGTGTGTAAGGTACGTTCAGTGTGATTACCCTGACTATTACTCGTCTGGTGCATCAGGTGCTCCCCGGCTCAGACGTACCCATCCCGTTGTTTGTAATCTCTTCCTTGTCAACCTGCACTGTTAATAAACATCACTGCAAACTCACTGGTGACTGAGGCGTCTTGTGACGGTCCGTGAGGGCCGTTGTGACAGTAGACTGCCGCCAAACGCCCGGAGAGGAGGCGTTGTATCGAGACGCCATTCACTGTGCAGTTTGCAGTATTGGACTGTTTGTTTCTACCTGTCTGAGTGTCTGCAGCTGGGAGTATGACGTCATCCAGGAGCCACAGCGGGCGCCTGGGCAGGCAGCTAGCGGAAGCTCTGGAAGATATTGACAACACCATCTTTTCCGCTACGCTGTGGGACGCTCCCAGCGACATGTTAAGACATTTGGACTATGCTGAGGTATTTCTGCTTAATCTCCCCCTCGAGTTTGACGATCACCCGGAGGTGATAGCGAGGTGGGAGGAACTCGCCGCCCAACGCGAGTCACTTCGTGGGCTGGAGGAGAGGAGCAGGAAGCAAGGGAGAAAGCGTCCTTGCTCCCTGCGTCGTTGTTCCGCCCCCGTCCCGGAGAAGAACCAGGAGTGCGCGCCGTCTGGGGGCCGGCGACGACGTCGGCGTAACGACGCGGGCTCTCCTCAGCAGAATCCTCAGCTGAAACCCCGTCTGGATCCAGTTCTGGGTCGCCGCAAGGGCTCAACCCCCCACACAGCTGTCACTCCTGCGCCTCGTCAGAGGGGAATCCCCGCAGCCTCGTCTTTTTCCGGGCTTTCGCCTGCTGTCCCGTCAGCACTCCATGCCCGACTGACCCCGGCTGTCGCCCCCTCCTCCTCGTCGCCTATCCTGGCTGCTGTGTGTCTCGGGAGCTCCGTTTTGGCGAGTCTCATCCCGGAACCGTCTCGAGTGGCCTCACCTCGTCTTCCCAGAGGGCCCTCTGTCGCCACCCAGCGGGGAAAGGGAGGAACGACGTCCCCCACAGCGGGAACCATCTTACCCTCAGGAGAAAGGCGAGTGCATGATAATTTCTCTCATTCCGATATTGTTTTGCCTTGTCTGACTCCTGGGGGTGGAGTTCGGGGTATGCAGCCCCCCGAGCTCCCTCCACCTGCTGTGGATGAAAGAATTAACCCTGCTTCCTCTGTGTCTCCCTCCGCTGAGCGGTCCTCGACGTCAGGCCAACGTCGCTGGATGAGGAGGGGGCCTGCGGTTCTGGAGAGCCTGGTTCCGGTTCCGCAGCCACGCCATGGGCGGAGGAGGAGAGCGGACTGCAGCATGGAGCCTTCGCCGGTGAGGAAGCGTCCCCGGGGTTCCACGGAGGAGCGGTCCGGTCCAGCAGGGCGAGATTCTCCTGCCACCACGCCATGCGGGCCACCGGCGTGGACATCGGTGCCGGAGGACTCTTTGGCTGCACGCACCATCATGCCAGCTGCGGAGCCCGACGCAGCTGAGTGGGAGCCTGAGGACGACCTCCTGACATCTGAGCCCGGATCTTCGCAGTCCTGGACGGCGTCAGAACCCGAGTTCAGGCAAGTGCTCTGTTTTGTCTTTCTGTTTCACCTCTTAGAGCACTTTTGCCTGTCTCAAGGGGAGATGAGCCGGGTGCAGCCGCCCGCTGTGTCCGAGCTTATCTCGCCGGGTTCTGGCGCTGCCGGTGATCCTGATCCCGGGTTTTCTCTCTCTTTTGAGCCTTCTCCCAGGGTCGCCGGCGAGGGGCTGCTCTCGCCTGCTGCGCCAGAGGTTCCGGTTTCGGGGTTGGAGGTCGAGTCTGGTGCCACGCCGGCCCAATCGGGGTCCACCGTGGGTTCGGTTCCGAAGGCCCAATCGGGGTCCACCGTGGGTTCGGTTCCGGAGGCCCAATCGGGGTCCGGCGTGGGTGCAGCACCAGCAGGTCCTGGATTCGGTGAGGGAGCTGCAGATCCCCGGCCACCGGATGCTGGACAGACTCATTCCCCTCGTCACCCTCATCACCACCGTCATCCTCCTCGTCTCCCTGAGGAGCGCTACCCATCTCCACCTGGGGCTGTTGGGGTCCCGAACGCTCCGCCCGGTTCCCCTTCGTCTCTCCCCTTTTCAGCGGGACCGCCGGCTGCTTCTTCCCAACGGTTCTGGTGGGCTGGCGTTGCGGGGCGGCCGCCTGAAGGACTGTCTCGCCGGTTTGGTTCTCTGGGCCGGCCCCCCGTCATTTTTGACTCCCTGTGTGGCGACCTGCTTCGGCCGCCTGAAACTCTCTGCTTCCGAGCATGGGACTGGGGTAGGCCACCCGAACCGTCCTCTTTTCCCCTCCCTGTTCTGTGGCCTCTTGATGCCGGACGACCCCCCGAACCTTTTGCCCCCATCCCTCCGGGTCAGGACTGCACCCTCCCCGGGTTTCTGATTTCGTTTGTGGGACTGTTGGGGTGTGCGGGGGGGGGAGGGGGAGGGGGATTGATTTGTGTTTTTGTGGCCCACTACTTTGTTTCTGTGTTTGGTGGTTCTTTTCCCTCCACCTTATGTCAATTTGTTTTTGCCAATAGGTGTACTGCCTATTTTGACTCTGTTCTTGTCACCCACATTCAAGGGAGTATGGTTTTTTTTTTTTTTTTTTTTTTTTCCTGTCTCTACTGCCTTGTTGGTCTTGTTGTTTGTCTCTCTCCCTCCTGCCAGCACCCCATCCACCCACCCTAGGGGGGTGGGGGGGGGCTGGGGTGTTACTCTGGCCGCTCAGAGCTCGGCCTTGAGGGGGAGGTACTGTCATAACCCGAGTGTCGGTTCTGGCCACACTCGGGCCTCATATCTTGTTGTTCCCTGGCTTTGGCAGCTGAGGGTTCCTTCCAGCTCCTCGGGCTCTTATTGTGAAGGCGCCCGGGGGAGCTCCCTGCTGTCAAAGTCAGCTGCTGCTCTGCTGTCATTAGCAGCAGCTGTGCCGCGTTGGGGTCATTAGCCACCAGATATAAGCGGGTGCTGAATGTCCTCCAGCGCGGCAGTCTCTGTTATGTTCCTGTTATGTTCAGCTATGTTCTGGTTATCCTGGTTAACCCCTGTTGTGTTCCTGCTGACCTCCGTTGTCCACTGTTAGCCGACTCGGGTATCTCGTAATCCCATCGGTTAACGGTCCTGTGTGTAAGGTACGTTCAGTGTGATTACCCTGACTATTACTCGTCTGGTGCATCGGGTGCTCCCCGGCTCAGACGTACCCATCCCGTTGTTTGTAATCTCTTCCTTGTCAACCTGCACTGTTAATAAACATCACTGCAAACTCACTGGTGACTGAGGCGTCTTGTGACGGTCCGTGAGGGCCGTTGTGACAAGATCTTGATCAAAAATAATTCCAAGGTTCCTCACAGAGCTATTAAGACAAAGAGTAACCGCATCCAAACTGAAAGTTTGATTTGGAAAGGTATTTCTAAGGTTTTTTGGACCAACAAGAATGACTTCAGTCTTATCTGAATTTAATAGCAGGAAATTACAAGTCATCCAAGCTTTGATTTCCTTAAGACAAGCTTCTAACTTGGCTAATTGATTACTATCATCTGGCTTCATTGACAGGTATAATTGTGTGTCATCTGCATAACAATGAAAATGTATACAGTGCTTTCTAATAATGTTGCCTAACGGAAGCATATATAAACTAAAAAGAGTAGGGCCTAGCACAGATCCCTGTGGAACTTCATGACTAAGCTTTGAGTTGAAAGAAATCTCATTATTTACATGAACAAACTGGAACCTATCAGATAAATAAGATCTAAACCACTGCAACGAAGTTCCATTAAGTCCAACATAGTGTTCTAATCTATCAAGTAGAATATTATGATCGATAGTATCAAAAGCTGCACTAAGGTCTAAAAGGACAAGTACAGAAACCAGACCATTATCAGATGCGATGAGGAGGTCGTTAGTGACCTTCGCTAAGGCTGTTTCAGTACTATGATGTATTCTAAACCCAGATTGAAACTCTTCAAGTAAACCATTTCCCTGCAGGTGGTCAAATAATTGCGTAGCAACAACTCTTTCTAAGATTTGGGAAATGAAAGGGAGATTAGAGATTGGTCTATAGTTAGCTAAAGCTCCTGGATCTAGCGTTGGCTTTTTGAGTAAGGGTTTAATTACAGCCGTTTTAAAAGCCTGCGGTACATGGCCTAAAGTTAATGAAGAATTGATTATATGAAGAATAAAGCTACCAATAAGTGGGAAGACTTCTTTAAATAACCTGGTAGGAATAGGGTCTGAAAGACAAGTTGAAGGTTTGGATGAGGAAACTATTTTGTCTAACTCACAAAGGTCGATTGGAGTAAACTCATCAAGACAGACATCAATTGAAGGAGTTGTAGTAGTTACAGTATTTAAGTTAACTGTGGGAAGAATGATTGATTTTATCTCTGATGGATGAAACTTTATTATTGAAAAAGTTCATAAAGTCCTGACTAGTAAGCTCTAAGGGAATGCTAGGATTGACAGAGTCCTGACTCTTTGTCAACCTGGCTACAGTGCTGAAAAGAAACCTGGGATTATTCTTGTTCTCTTCTATTAATGAATAATGTCTGTTCTATAATAATAATGTCTGTCGTTCTATACTAAATGTACTGTGGTGAATTCTGCGCTTAAATCCTCGTTATTTCATGCGCCCTCTCCCTGCCCTGCGTAACAGCGCACGGAGAGGGATGACTTGCGCGTAAATAACGAGGATTTACACGAGGATTTAAGCATAGTATTCACCACAGCACATTTAATATAGAACGACAGACAATTCCCAAAAAGGTGAAGACTTACAAAAATACACAGAAACACAAACAGTAGGCGTTCGGGGCTGACATCGCTCAGCGAACATGGAGAGGAGATGTGTTAACCACGGCTGCGCCCCAGAGCCGACATCGCTACAAGGGGCGCAACAGAACCACAGCTGTGTGGAGTGGCTAACACGTCGTGATAGTGTTGGCAATATTGGCTGGCTGACAACACGGCAAATGATGCATACAAAACATGAAGAGCCAACTGTCACTGAGTCTGACTCGCTAGGCACAATGCCCGCTTGGCACGGCTCAAACCTGTATGGTTTGATGCCCCCAGATTCTTCATTGTCATCCCATTCTTCGGAACTATAATCGTCTGAAGATTGGACAACACAAATCAATTCCAGACTACATGTGCTGGAACCATCGTCGATGTTTTCAACCGCTTCCATCCTGTGTGTACAAAGGGCAGCCAAGCGCTGTGTTCCGTCGATGACGTTACAACATGACCGAGGGGGTTTCCAGCCACTGACGCAATGGGTGACGTGACGCTCATGAAAATGTCGGATATTCGTGTAAAAAAAAAAAAAAAAAAAAAAGCCTGTTTGACTTAGAACTGCACAGACAAACCAATTTCATCATATTGTATCATGTGTTGAAAAATTAGAGGAAGTCAATAACGTGTCATCAGACCTTCAAGGGTTCTTTCTTATCAGCTCCTCAGTTTAAAAATTCCATATCATTTTCACCTGAGTTTAAAGCACCCCTACTGTTATCTCAGGACCCATTCTGCTCTCCAGTGTGGTGGTCTTGGGACTCTGGGAGACCACCCAACTGGTTATGTTCTGAAATCTGGAGGCGCGTGAACTGGGTTAGGCCCTCTGACCTGTTTTGTTATCTGGTCCGGTGGTCTAGGGACTCTGGGAGACCACCTGACTCATTCTGTGCTTTGGTCTGGGGTCCCATGGACTTGGATAGGCCCCCTGACTCGTCTTGCTTTCTGGTCTGGTGGCCCTGGGACTCTGGAAGACCACCTGACCAGTTTTGTGCTGAACTTTGGGGTCATGGACTCTGTCTACAGTAGTGATGTTTGAGTTTGGACTCTGTGGGAGGTAAGAGTTTGTTTTGGCCCACCTGGCCTTGAACCTCCACCACCCACCCTGGAAGGGTGCTTTTCTGTTTAGTTTGTAATTGGTGTAATTTTGAGGACTGTCTGGAAGCCGCCCCTTAAGAGGGGGTTGCTGTCAGGGCGTCGGTTGGGTCTCATGTCCTCATCTTGTTTCATAGTTTGTATTTTTTTAGAGCATGGACTCAATCCACATCCTTGCCTTGAGTTACTCCTTGGTATTTTCTGCATTTATTATTATTTGTTAGATTCATGACTCTGTTCTCAGTTCTGATTATTATTATTATTTATAATCAGTTCTGTCATTATTTGCCATGGTCGTGTCTGCCCTGATCCCCTGCTCATGTTCTGTGTCTCCCTGTGATTGTGTGTGTGGTTGTATGTGTAGCCCCGCCCATCCTGTCATCCCCATTTGCCTCATGTGTCAGCTGTGTCATTATTGGTTTCTCTACTTGTGCTGTGTTGTCTTGATTGTGCCCAGTGATTATTTAAGGTCTGTTCCATGTCTGTTCTGCTTGGGTTCTTCAGTCATACTTGCCTGATTACATGCTTCATCCTGTTCTGTTTCTGTTGTGGTTAGCCTTATGTTTTTGTTGCGCTCCTGAGCCACAGTTTAATTTTTGTTTAACCCTTGAGCTGTGTCTGGGTGACCAGCTCTTAAGAAAATTGTTGACAGTTACATCCAGTGATTGGGTCCAGTTCCTCTCCACACCGTGATTCTTCTTCTTCTTCTTCTTCTTCTTCTCCTTCTCCTCCTCCTCCTCTTCTTCAGGGGTCTCCACAGCAGATCATCTGCCTCCATCTCTCCTTATCCCTTCATCTTCCTCTGTAACACCAACCCTCTCCATGTCCTCCTTCACTACATCCATCAATCTTCTCTGTGGTCTTCCTCCAGGTGGGCCCTGATGTGATCCGCTATGCGTCCAGGATGAATAGAGCTGTAGTTGTGTTTATGGCTACTGAGGAGAATGTCCACGCTCTGGTTGCGAGCGGTATTGTAATCGGGGACATGTCTGTACAGGTGTCCCCCTTATCAGTTCCATCAACGCTTATCACCGTCTCGGGTGTTCCACCTTTCATTACTGACGAGCAGTTGGCGGCGGAGCTCCGCAGATTCGGGAAGTTTGCGGGCCCGTTTAGACACGTGAGTTTGGGACTCAGGGAAGCCGAGTTTAAACATGTGAAATCACTCAGGCGACAGGTGTTCATGTTTCTAGACTCGCCCACACAAACTCTGGAAGTGTCCTTCTGGGTCAAACACGGGGACGGCTACTATATGGTGTATGCGAACTTGGGACAGATGAAGTGTTTTGAATGTGGTGATGTGGGCCATAAACGTTTCCCCTGCCCACACAGGCGCCCGGTGGGGGGCTCTGGTGGAGCCGCGGATGAGGCGGCCGGTGCGGCTTCCACTCGCGATGCTGCTGCGGACGGCGTTGCGGGGGCTTCGGCCGCGGCGGAGCCCGGCAGGGCCGCACAGCCGGCCAGCGAGGCCTCCGCACCCGCCACTGATGCGGACGACGTTGCGGGGCCTTCCGCCGCTCCTGCTCCGGAGCCTGCCGCTGTGTCTGTGGACAGTCTGCCTGTGGCGCCCGCAGCACGGCCTGCAGCTGGGGGCATGACTGGTGATGGCGCCCAAGCAGTCAATGACGTTGACTCAGCATCGCGCTGTGTGACATCAGCGGCTGTGCTTCCGCAGCCTGCTGCCACTTCAGAGCAGCAGGTGGAAAAACGCCGGTCGCCTGATATAGGCGCCGCCCCGGAACACGTGGCACACGTGGCTGGTGAAGGATCAGCTGCACCAGCTGATGTGCCGGCTGGATCTAGCAGTCAGCAAAGTTGTGCTGACGAGGGAATGGAGTGTGAATCTGACGCTGTGTCTGCTAAAAATGAGTCTATTGGGGCAACTGGCAAAGCCAATGCGGATTTGTATTCACTAGACGAAGTAAATGCTTTCCTGGATGGAAACTATAATAATAGGGCCGTTAACGTCGCTGATTACTTCAGTGACACTGACAAATTCATTCGGTCTGTTAATGTACTGACGAAGCAGGTTGGTGTTGACCTCCTGGATGAAAGAAAACGCTACCGCCTGAAAAAGCACCTCACAGCCCTGCGTAAATCAGCAGGGGGAAAAAAGGCCAAGCGCGCAAAGATGGAATGATTTCCATGGCAACAGCACAGTGCTCCTCACATCGATCACCTAATGCAGAACATAAAATTAGGGTCCTTAAACATCAATGGTGGGAGGGGTAATCATAAGAGGGGATTCATTAGTGACCTGTTCAGACGGAAAGGTCTCAATGTTTTGTTTTTGCAGGAAACTCATACCACTTCGGCAGATGAAGTGGTCTGGGGCTTGTGGTGGAAAGGCCCTTTTTCACTTAGTCACGGCACCAATCTAAGCGCAGGAGTGGCCATTTTGTTTGGGGAATCAGCAAATGCACAAGTTTTATCGGTGGTGGAGATAGTGAGGGGCAGGCTGCTTCTTGTTAGGGCCCAAATAGGGGACTCCGTGTTTTGCCTGGTTAATGTTTACGTGCCAAACAACGGCGCTGAAAGGGTTGCCTTTTTCAATATACTGACTACTGAATTGCAGCGCTATCACCAAGAACAACTTGTTGTTGCTGGTGATTTCAACTGTACCTTGGACTTCACTGTAGATCGCACTAATGCAGAACCTCATCTACAGTCTTCTAGAATCTTGGAAAATTTCACTGTGCAGTTCGTCTTAGTGGACACGTGGAGGTCTAAAAATGCAAATGCGAGACAGTATACCTGGGTCAGGGTCACTGACGGTGTTGTCAGTGCTGCTAGATTAGACAGGATATATGTTTCTAGAACCTTTAGCCCCGGACTCCTTCACAGTAACATAAGTCCCGTCGGTTTCACGGATCATCACCTGGCTACTGTGGAGTTACTGAACTCACCAGGGGAACAGGCAAAATCTTATTGGCACTTCAATAACAAGCTCCTACAGGACAACGCCTTTTGTCAGTATTTTGTGTGCTTCTGGGAACACTGGAGGACCACAAAGGCTCGTTTTAGTTCCCTCGAACAGTGGTGGGACGTTGGCAAAGTGCAAATTCGCCTTTTTTGTCAACGGTACGCTGCAAACTCAACTGCCATCATCAAGGCCAAGGTCAGTGAACTTGAGGACGCTGTCAAGAGGCTGGAGGCCAGCTTGGTTACGGGTCGGGATTCTACCGCTGGTCCTTTGCTGCAGGAGAAGAGATCGGCCCTGCGCACATTCATGCAGGGAAGAGTGGAGGGGGCGCTAGTGAGGTCACGCTTCACTCGCCTGCGGGACATGGATGCACCAACGTCCTTCTTCTTCAATTTGGAGAAGTCTACTGCGAAAAAGAAGTTGATGGCTTGCTTGACACTCTCAGATGGTCGGCTGACTACGGACCCATCCGAGACGCGGCGCCATGCAGTGGATTACTACGGGGCCCTGTTTGCTGCGGGAACGTGTTGCAAAGAATCTCAAACTCAGCTCTTCGAAGCCCTTCCGGTGCTCGGCCCGGGGGACAGGGCCGCTCTGGACTGTGCCCTGACTTTGGATGAGTTGACTGTGGCTGTGAATCAGATGGCTCTGGGACGCGCGCCTGGACTTGATGGCCTTTCTTCAGAATTTTTTAAGCACTTTTGGAATATTATTGGATCAGACTTCTATGATGTTCTGACTGCCTGTTACAGAAAGGGAACATTACCTGTCTCCTGCCGCCGTGCAGTGCTGTCTCTATTGCCTAAGCAGAGGGACTTGGCCCTGCTGAAAAACTGGAGGCCCGTGGCTCTTCTTTGCACAGACTACAAGGTGCTCTCTAAAGCCCTGGCAAACAGACTGAACACTGTCTTGGGTTTGATCGTAGATAAGGATCAAACATATTGTATTCCTGACCGAAACATTATGGACAATGTTTTCCTCATACGTGACGTTCTCCAGCTCAGTAAATGTCATGACTTACAGTTCGGGATTGTGTCATTGGACCAGGAAAAAGGCTTTTGATAGGGTTGACCATTCCTATTTGTTTTCCACCCTGAGGGGGTTTGGTTTTGGCAATATGTTTTTGAGGTGGGTCAATCTGCTATATATTGGAGCTGAGTGTTTGGTAAAGATGGGGGCAGGCCTGAGTTGGCCAATCCCTGTACACCGGGGAATACGCCAGGGGTGTCCACTCTCGGGTCAGTTGTACAGCTTGGCTATTGAGCCTTTGCTGTGCAGGTTGCGCACTCGGCTGGGTGGTCTGGTTTGGCCGGGGCCATCAAGCTGTTGCCGCCCGATCGTCTTGTCTGCTTATGCGGATGACATCAACGTTTTCATCACCTCCCACGGGGATGTGCAGCGTCTGGTGGACACTGTCAGTTTATGAAAGGGCATCTTCTGCACGGGTGAATTGGGCCAAGAGTGAGGGTCTATTGGTGTGCCACTGGTCACGTCAAGGCGTCCCTCGCCTGCCCGGCGGTCTTCAGTGGGGGACGGCCGGTCTCAAAGTGTTGGGGGGTTTTCTGGGTTCGGAGGCTTTTGAACGAAAGAACTGGGAGGGTGTTAAGGACAAGGTGTGTGCTCGCTTTTCTAAATGGAAATGGTTGCTACCACAGCTGTCATATAGGGGCAGGGTTCTGGTCGCAAATAATCTGGTCGCCTCGGCTCTTTGGCATAGGCTGGTGGCTTTGACACCATCGTGGACTTCTTTTGGTCTGGTCGCCACTGGGTCCGTGCACCTGTTCTCTACCTGCCTATGACCGAGGGGGGACAGGGCCTGGTGGACATACATTCCGAGATCGCCTGCTTCAGGCTTCGAACTGCACAACGCCTCCTATACGGATGCGGACCCTGCTGGATGGACACTGCTAAACTGCTCCTGAGGAGAGTTGGTCGCTTGGGCTATGATAAGCAGCTCTTCCTCGTGACATCTGGGGAGGTGGACCTTACTGGACTATCTGCTTTTTACACATCCGTCTTGCATGCATGGCGAGTCTTCAACGTGGGCCGCATCCGTGACGAGACACCGGGCATGTGGCTGTTCGAGGAACCACTGTTTTTCAATCGACTCATCGACGCTGAGGTGCTGCAGTCTCAGTCTGCGGACTTGCTTGCGGGAAGCACGCTGTACCAAGCTTGGTCATCTAATAAAGATGTCGACCACATCGATGGATACGCTGAGGCAGAGTGCCAACATTACATCTGTCAGACTGCTGCAAAGGGTGGTGGGGGATGTGTGCGCCGCCCTGCCACAACCGCTTCGAGCGTTTGCGACAAACCGCACTTTTTCCAATCAATGGGATGACAACACTGTGTCCACCTTTCCTGCAATTTCCATAACTCCAGCTGTGGGGGAATGGCAGGGAGGAGAGGATCACCTGCTGACCTTCAGAATTCCTCGCCTGGGCAAGTTCCAGTTTGTCGGGACAAGGGCGGTGTATCACATCTGTGTGAAGGTTCTGAATCTGCGCTCTCTGAAGGATGTCACGGAGTCGAGGTGGGCGGGTTTTTTGGGGCCAGAGGTCTCCCCGAAAGGCAGCTGGCGGTGCATGTACAAGCTACCTATTGAGAAACGGACAGCAGATCTCCAGTGGAGGATTGTGCATGGGGCAATAGCTACGAATAAATACAGAGCACATCTCGATCCGACTGTGGGGGGGGGGGGGATGTTTGTTTTGTTCCCAAGTTGAGACCCTCGAGCATTTGTTTGTCCAATGTTTTCGTTTATCTGGACTTTTTGATATTTTGCACGAGTGGTTTCAGGCTTTGGGTGACCGTTTCTCTTTTGGTCTGTTCATTTACGGTCCAAAGTATAAAGTGGCAAGGAAGGCTGCCCATACTTTGATGAACTTCCTATCTGGTACTGCTAAACTTGCCATCTGGCTGACGAGGAAAAATCGGGCTAGCAACGCTGGCAATGTGGATCCTGTGTCTGCTTTCAAGGTCTTGTTGAGAGTCAGACTCCAGGTGGAGTTCTCTTACTATCAAATGGTGGACAATTTAGAGGCATTCATCAATAGATGGAATGTAGGGAACGTTTTGTGTTCTGTGGGTCATGGGGATGAGTTATGTTTGCACTTTTGAGATGTGACACACTTAGGCCAGTGATGTTGGTCTTTTTGCATTTTTGGAATGTACAATAAAGCCTTTTTTTAAAAGTCAAAAGTCTTTTCCTTCTGCCTGGCAGCTCCATCTTCAACATCCTTTGTCCAATATCTCTACTATCCATCCTCTGCACATGTCCAAACCATCTCAGCCTTGCCTCTCTTACTTTGTCTCCAAACTGCTCAACCTCAGCTGTCCCTCTGATATTCATCCATCCATCCATCCATCCATCCATCTTCTACCGCTTTTCCGGAGGTCCGGGTCGCGGAGGCAGCAGTTCAAGCAGAGAAGCCCAGTCTTCCCTCTCCCCCGCCACCTGCTCCAGCTCTTCAGAGAGAATACCAAGGCGTTCCCAGACCAGCTGGGAGACGTAGTCTCTCCAGCGAGTCCTGGGTCTGCTCCGGGTCTCCTCTCAGTGGGACGTTCCCCTAAACACCTCAAGTGGGAGGCATCCAGGAGACATCCTAATCAGATGCCCAAACCACCTCAACTGGCTCCTTTCAATGTGGAGGAGCAGCGGTTCTACTCTGAGCCTCTCCCGGATGACTGAGCTCCTCACCCTATCTCTGAGGGTGAGTCCAGCAATCCTACGGAGAAAGCTCATTTCAGCCGCTTGTATCCACGATCTTGTTCTTTCGGTCATTACCCAAAGCTCATGACCATAGGTGAGAGTAGGAACGTAGATTGACTGGTAAATCGACAGCTTTGCCTTAGAACTAAGCTCCTTCTTCACCACAACAGACCGATACAACACCCGCATCACTGCAGATGCTGCTCCGATCCATCTGTCAATCTCTCGCTCCATTCTCCCCTCACTCGTGAATAAGACCCCAAGATACTTAAACTCCTCCACTTGGGGCAGGAGCCTGTCCCCAACCCAGAGAGGACAATCCACCTTTTTCCGGCTGAGGACCATGGACTCGGACTTGGAAGTGCTGATTCTCATCCCAGCCGCTTCACACTCAGTGGCAAACCATCCCAACAAGAGCTGTAGGTCATTGCTGGATGAAGCCAACAGGACAACATCATCTGCAAACAACAGAGATGAGATCCTGTGGTCACCAAGCATGACGCCCTCCATTCCCTGGCTGCCCCTAGAAATCCTGTCCATAAAAATTATGAACAGGATCGGTGACAAAGGGTAGCCCTGGCGGAGTCCAACTCTCACTGGGAATGACTCCGACCGAGTGTTGGCAGTACGAACCAAACTCTCACAACGGTCGTACAGAGACTGAATAGCTCGTAACAACAAGCCCGATACCCCATACTCCCAAAGTACCCCCCACAAAAAACCACAAGGGACATGGTCAAATGCCTTCTCCAAGTCCACAAAACATATGTAAACTGTTTGGGCAAACTCCCACGAACCCTCGAGAATTCTCGAGAGAGTAAAGAGCTGGTCCGATGTGCCACAGCCAGGACGAAAACCACATTGTCCCTCCTGAATCCGAGGTTCTTTTTTTGAAGAGAGGAACCACCACCCCGGTTTGCCATGCCAAAGGCACTGCCCCCGACCTCCACGCAATGTTGCAGAGGCATGTCAACCATGACAGCCCTACAACATCCAGGGCCTTGAGGTACTCAGGGCGAATCTCATCCACCCCCGGGGCCCGGCCATCAAGGAGATTTTTAACCACCTTGGCGACCTCAGCTCCTGTGATAGGCGAGTCATCCCCCTCGTCCACAAACCCTGCTTCCTCTGTGGAAGGCGTATCAGTGGGATTCAGGAGATCCTCGAAGTATTCCTTCCACCATCCGACGATATCCCCAGTCGAAGCCAACATTGCCCCATCCGCACCATACACAGTGTGGACAGGTAGCTGCTTTCCCCTCCTGAGCCGCCGGACTGTTTGCCAGAATCTCTTCGAGGCCGACCAAAAGTCTTGTTCCATGACCTCACTGAACTCCTCCCATACCCGAGTTTATGCTTCAGCAACCACCCGAGCTGCACTCCGCTTGGCCTGCCAGTACACCTCAGCTGCTTCAGGAGTCCCACAAGCCAACCAAGTTTGATAGGACTCCTCCTTCAGCTTAATGGCCCCCCTCACCACTGGTGTCCACCACTTGGTTTGGGGGTTGCCACCACGAGATGCACCGACCACCTTGCGGCCGCAGCTTTGTGCCGCCGCTTCAACAACAGAGGTGGAGAACATGGCCCATTCAGACCCCATGTCTCCAGACTCCCTCGGATATACTCATTTCTAATCTTGTCCCTCCTAGTCACTCCCAATGAAAATCTTAGCATCTTCAATTCTGCCACTTCCAGCTCTACCTTCCATCTTTTTGTCAGCGGCACTGTCTCCAAACCATACATCATTGTAGGTCTCACTACCGTCTTGTAAATCTTCCCTTTCACTCTTGCTGCTACCCTTCTCTCACAAATCACCCCTGACACTCGTCTCCACCCACTCCACCCTGCCTGCACTCTCTTCTTCACCTCTCTTGTGCATTTTCCATTGCTTTGGATGGTTGACCCCAGGTATTTAAACTCATCTACTTTCACTACCTCTACTCCTTCCATTTTCTCCATTATACCTGCCTCCCTCTCATTCACACTCTTGTATTCTGTCTTGCTTCTACTGACTTTCATTACTCTTCTCTCCAGAGCATACGTCACCTCTCCAGGTTCTCTTCCACCTGCTCCCTACTTTCACTACAGATCTGAATGTCGTCTGCAAACGTCATGGTCCACGGAGACTCCTGCCTGACCTCGTCTGTCAGCCTGTCCATCACCCTGGCAAACAAGAGGGGGCTTAGAACTGATTCCTGATGTAACCCCACCCCCACCTTGAATCCATCTGTCACTCCTACAGCACACCTCACCACCATCTTGCTGTCCTCATACATGTCCTGCACCACCCTCACATACTTCTCTGCCACTCCTGACTTCATCATACACTACCACACTTCCTCTCTTGGCACCCTATCATCTGCTTTCTCTAGATCCACAAAGACACAGTGCAGTTCCTTCTGAGCTTCTCTGTACTCCTCCATCAGCACTCTTAGAGCCAACATTGCATCTGTAGTACTCTTTCTTGTCATGAAACCGTACTGCTGCTCACTGATTCTCACCTCTCCTCTTAACCTGGCTTCAACAACTCTTTCCCACATCTTCATAGTGTGGCTGATCAACTTTATGCCCCTGTAGTTACTACAGCTCTGAGCATCACCTTTGTTCTTGAAAATTGGTACCAAAACACTTCTTCTTCACTCCTCAGGCATCCTCTCACTCTCCAAGATTGTGTTAAACAACCTGGTTAAAAAGTCCACTGCCATCTCTCCTAAACATCTCCATACCTCCACAGGTATGTCATCTGGACCACCTGCCTTTCCATTCTTCATCCTCTTCAAAGCTGCCCTCACTTCTGCCTTGCTAATCCTCAGGACTTCCTTGTTCACCATCTTTCCTTCATCCATCCTGCTCTCTCTCTCATTTTCTTTATTTATCAGCTCTTCAGAGTACTCCTTCCACCTTCTCAACACACTATCATCATTTGTTAGTACATTACCATTTCTGTCCTTAATCAACCTAACCTGCTGTACATCCTTTCCAGCAACATCTCTCTGTCTAACCAGGTGATACCAGTCCTTTTCTCCTTCCTTAGTGTCCAGCCTCTCATACAACTCACTACATGCCTTTTCCTTTGCCATGTGCCTAGATTTCAAATACTCCTGTCTACTGTCACCACCCGAGTGCTGGTCTCGTCCGCGCTTGGGTCATACATTATCTTTTCCAGGCTTTGACAGCAGTGGGTCCCTTCTAGCTCCCCGGGCTCTTATTGTGACAGCGCCCGGTGGAGCCTCCTGCTGTCAAAGTCAACAGTTGTGCTGCATTTGGGGTCATTAGTGACCGGTGTTAAAAGTGGACGCTGAATGCACCCTGATGCAGCAGTCTTTGTTATACTACCGTCTGTTATACTTCCGTCGACAGAACGTCTCATCGTCTGATGCTTCGGGTGTCCCCGGCTCAGACGCTGTTCATTCATCGTCAGTCTTGTAAGTCACCCTGTGATTATCCTACCCTCATTGTCGTGTGTATTTTCCTCCGTTCCTTCATTCCCCAATAAAACATCACTGCAACTCACCGGTGACTGCTGGCGTCTTATGGTGGCTCGCGAGGGCCACCGTGACATCTACTTTCTTCATCTCCCTGACTATCCCACTTTTTCTTTGCTAACCTCTTCCTTTGAATACTTTCCTGTACCTCCTCATTCCACCACCAAGTCTCCTTGTCTTCCTTCCTCTGTCCACTGGATACACCACATACCTTTCTACCAGTGTCCCTCAATACTTTTGCTGTACTTTCCCAGTCATCTGGTAATTCTTCCCTACCACCCTGAGCCTGTATCAACTCCTTCCTGAACTCTGTGCGACCTTTTTCCTTCTGTACCTTCCCCCACTTAATCTTTGGCTCTGCCTTCACTCTTCCTCTTCTTGCTTTCCAAAGTCATCCTACAGACTACCTTCTGATGCTGTCTAGCTACATTCTCCCCTGCCACCACCTTGCAGTCTCCTATCCCTTTCAGATTTCTCCTTCTGCATAAGATGTAGTCCACCTATGTGCACCTTCCTCCACTCCTGTAAGTCACCCTATGTTCCTCTCTCCAAAATCCACAACCATCTGTCCTTCCACATTTATCTCCTTCAGACCATACCTACCCAGGACCTCTGTTCCCTTGACCTACATGTCCATTAAAGTCCACTCCAGTCACCACTCTCTCCCCCGGGGAACACTCTCTACCACTTCATTCAACTGACTCCAGAATTCCTCTCTCTCTTCTACCTGACATCCAACTTGTGGGGCATACGCACTGACAACATTCGATATCACACCTTTGACTTCTAGCTTCAAACTCATGATTCTGTCTGACTCCCTTTTTACCTCCTGAACTCTCTTCACATACTCTTCCTTCAAGATTACTCCTACTCTATTTCTCTTCCTATCTACAACATGGTAGAACAGTTTAAATCCAGCTCCAATTCTCCTAGCCTTGCTTCCCTTCCATCTGGTTTCTTGAACACACAGTATATCTACCTTTCTTCGCTCCATCATATCAGCCAACTCTCTGCCTTTACCAGTCATAGTCCCTCCATTTAACACCCCTACTCTCACCACCACACTTCTACCTTTCCTTTTCTCTCTCCCCCTCCTAACACGCCTTCCCCCTATCCTCCTCATCCTTGATCTTTGTCCGACAGTAGCCCAATTTCCACCGGCACCATGTGAGTTAACAGCACCAGTGGTTGTCGTTGTTAACCCGGGCCTCGACCAATCCAGTGTGCAAGTCTTATTTTTTTTTTCCACAATATCTTTATTGAACCTTTTTTTTTTTTTTTTAACAAACATGATACAAACAATCAAACACTAACACTAAAGTACTACAAAAAAAAAATGCGCTAAAAACACCAACAACCACCAACAAAATCAAATCTTCAACAATGCTCCTCTGTTTAGTCTAGACAATCCAATACATAAGTATACATATTATGTTCACCAGTTTGGAATTTACAAGGTCCACACACGTCATTCACCTTCTTCTTCAAGAGTTATGTTTAAATTTTTTACATAATCAATAAAAGGTCTCCATATATTCTCAAACACAATTTCCTTTGATTTCAGTATATATGTTATTCTTTCTAATGGAAGGTTTGTTAACATCTGTCTTAACCACTGAGTCACATCTGGTCTATGAGTCTTTTTCCATAATAGTGCAATACATTTTTTGGCATTAAGCAAACTGAGGTCTATGAATGTTCTTTCACTTTTATTAAAATTATGCTTTTCTGGGTACAGACCCAACAAAAACAGTTTAGGATTCAATATGATTTGTTTTGAGATTATTTTTTCTATTGTTACCCTCACCTCTTCCCAAAACATTCTTATTAATCTACATTCCCACACACAATGAAATCAGAATCAGAATCAGAATCAGAATCAGGTTTATTGCCATTGTTCATGTAGTACACAAACTAGGAATTTGTCTCGGTACAATGCTGCAACATTAAACATGATAAGATAAGAGAAATAAACTATACATGTAATAAAGTGTAGGATAAGATTAAGTGATACTGGTCAACAGTTAAAATATATATTAGCCAGCAGCAGATACTGTGGAGAACTATATAGTGCAGTCGGTAATGCAGGAAGAAAACAGTGATGATTGACATGAGTCTGGTTGAGCTGCTGTACATGGTGCACGAGAGTCACTTAGTGTTCAGCAGTCTAATGGCAGAGGGGAAGAAGCTGTTCATGTGACGGGAGGTTTTAGTCTGGATGGACCGAAGTCTTCTACCAGAGGGGAGGGGGGCAAACAGTACATGACCAGGGTGTGAGGGATCGGCTATGATCCGGCCAGCACGCCTCCGGGTCCTGGAGATGTACAGATCCTGGAGAGATGGGAGCTTGCAGCCGATCACCTTCTCAGCAGTGCGCACGACGCGCTGCAGCCTTAGTCTGTCCCTGGCAGTGGCTCCTGCGTACCACACGGTTATGGAGGTGGTGAGGATGGACTCGATGATGGCTGTGTAGAACTGCACTAACATCTTGGTGGGTAGCTTGAGCTTCCTCAGCTGCCGCAGGAAGAACATCCTCTGCTGGGCTTTTTTGATGAGTGAGCTGATGGTCAGCTCCCATTTGAGGTCCCTGGTGATGGTAGTGCCTAGGAAGCGGAAGGAATCAGCAGTGGTGATGGGAGAGCCTGAGAGGGTGAGGGGGAGCAGAGGAGTAGTGACTTTCCTGAAGTCTACAATCATCTCCACTGTCTTCAGAGCGTTCAGCTGCAGGTTGTTATTGCTGCACCAGGACGCCAGCTGGGCCACCTCTCTCCTGTAGGCGGACTCGTCGCCGTTGGAGATGAGCCCGATGAGGGTGGTGTCGTCCGCAAACTTGATCAACTTGACAGACTGGTGGCTGGAGGTGCAGGAGTTGGTGTAAAGGGAGAAGAGTAGGGGGGAAAGTACACAGCCCTGGGGTGATCCGGTGCTGATGCTAGTATAGTCTGAGACAGTCTTTCCCAGCCGCACATGCTGCCTCCGGTCCGTCAGGAAGTCGATGATCCACCTGCAGAGGGAGTCAGGCACGTTGAGCAGGGACAGCTTGTCCCGGAGCAGAGCGGGGCGGATGGTGTTGAATGCGGAGCTGAAGTCCACAAACAGGATCCTGGCGTAGGTTCCCGGGGAGTCCAGGTGCTGCAGGATGGAGTGGAGGGCCAGGTTGACTGCATCGTCTACAGACCTGTTGGCTCGGTAGGCAAACTGCAGCGGGTCCAGGAGAGGGGTGGTGATGGACTTGAGGTGGGACAGGACCAGGCGCTCAAAGGACTTCATGACTACAGAGGTGAGCGCTATAGGTCTGTAGTCATTAAGTCCAGTGATCCGTGGCTTCTTGGGGACAGGGATGATGGTGGAGGATTTGAGGCAGGACGGCACGTGGCATAACTTAAGGGAGGTGTTAAAAATGTCTGTGAATACAGGAGCCAGCTGTTTCGCACAGAGTCTCAGGGTGGAGGGAGACACGCCGTCTGGGCCGGGGGCCTTGCGCGGGTTCAGTCTGGAGAACTGTTTGAGCACATCCTGCTCACTGATGATAAGGGGAGGGGGGGAGGTGGGGGGGGTGCCTTAAATGAAGTAGGGAATGTGGAGGCTGTGGAGCTGGAGGGAGGGGGGGAGTTGGACACAGATGACGAGGTGTCAAAACGGGCATAGTGTTGGGACAGTCTCTGACAAAGGGCTTTGTCATCCTGACCTTTAGGAGCCTGAGGCCGATAGTTGGAGATCTGCCTCAGTCCTCTCCACACGGAAGCCGAATCATTAGCAGTGAACTGCTGCTGGAGTCTCTCTGAGTACACAGATTTAGCCCTCTTCAGCTCTCTGTTAAACCGGTATTTAACCTCCCTGTAGCAGTCCCTGTCTCCACTTTTCAGCGCTGCTTCCTTCTCCTTCCTGATCTGTCTGAGCTTAGCTGTGAACCAGGGTTTGTCATTAGAGTAACTCACCCTGGTGCGTGATGGAAGAATGTTCTCTTCACAAAAGTGGATATATGAGTTCACAGTGTCCGTGTACTCATCCAGATCAGAAATAGGGTTCCTTTACTTTCCATGCATTTTGTGCACGTATCTGGTATATTTTTGTTATATCTATTTAACTCCTCCGGTGTAACATACATCCGCATTAACCATTTGAAATGTATCAATTTAAGACGTACATTTATTGATTTGGTTTGAGCTTCTGTACAAGCCAATTCCCATTGTTCATCTGAAATTTCAGTTTGCAGATCTTCTTTCCAGTAGTTTAATCTTTTCAGTGAATTTTCACTTGAAGATAGTGTCAATGAGTTATAAAACTCTGAAATAATACCCTTTCTTTTACTATCTTTCATCAACATTTTTTCCAAGGATGAATAAATAGGTCGAGTGAGAGCTTTATTTTGATTTGATCGAATAAAGTTTCTAAGTTGAAGATATTTAAAAAAATGTGTTCTATTAAGATTAAATTTGATCCTCAGCTCTTCAAAAGACATTATGTTATCTGCACATGGCAAATATAAATCCTGAATCTTTTGTATCCCTTTTAAATTCCATACTTTAAATACAGCGTCCGCTCTCCCTGGTTTAAAATATTGATTACCCCAAATTGGACTAAATTGTGACAATAACTGTGGTTCTTTTAAATAGTTTTTAGCTTCACACCATATTTTGATCATATGCTTTACAAATGGATTTTTAACTTGTTTTTGTAATTTTTTTGCCGAATCTGAGTATATGAATATGGGAAGAGGTAAAGGTAAATTGTATGACTCCATTTCAGTCCAGTGAGGGAGATCATTTGATGAAAAATAATATGTCATAGACCTCAGTTGTGCCGACCAATAATACAACATAAAATTTGGACATTTCAGACCTCCACGATCAAATGGTAAATATAATAAAGACAGACGTAATCTAGCCCTCCTGTTGTTCCATATAAATTCCACTAACTTTTTTTTAATTCTTGAGAATAAATCTAAAGGTGGTGATAAGGGAATGTATTGAAATAAATAAAGTATTTTAGGTAAAATATTACTTTTAAGTATATTGATTCTCCCGATCATCGACATTGGTAGTGACATCCATCTCTGAGTTAACTCATTCTCATTGATATCTGACATTAAGGCTTCATAGTTGACACTGGCGACTGATTCTAGCTTAGGCACAATTTGGATTCCTAAATATTTAAACTGGTTTACAACATTGAATTGATTTACCTCAGGGTCTGGGTAATTTCTCTGGGTCTCATTTAGCATTAATATTGAAGATTTAGTTTTATTTATTTTATATTCTGATATTTCCCCAAAATTCTTTATTAAATTCAACAAGGTTGGAATTGATTTTTTTAGATTCGACATAAACAAAATTATGTCATCGGCGTACAGGGAGATTTTATGTTCTGTTGGTCCAACTTTAATTCCATATATTTGTGAATGTAAACGTATCGCTATCGCTAAAGGTTCAATTGCCATAGTAAACAGTAAAGGTGAAAGTGGACAGCCTTGTCGACATCCTCTATTGATTTTTATTGATTTTGAAATATTGTTATTTGTTAGGATTTCTGCTGTAGCATTATTGTATATTATCTGAACCCATTTTATGAAATTATTTCCAAGTCCAAACCTTTGTAAGACTTCAAAAAGAAAGGGCCATTCAATTCTATCAAAGGCCTTTTCGGCGTCCAGTGATAGGAGAGCTGTATCCGGTGCTTCTTTATTAAAATAAATAATATTAAATAGTCTTCTTACATTATGGAAGCCTTGTCTTCCCTTTATAAAGCCATTCTGATCTCGATTAATAATATTTGGTAAAATATCTTGTATTCGTCTTGCTAAAATTTTACAGATTATCTTAAGGTCGGCATTTAATAGGCTTATTGGTCTCATATTTTCACATTTATTAGAGGGCTTACCTGGTTTTGGCAGCAGTATAATTAAGGCATTGTTCATGTATGATGGTAAATTATTATTTTGAAATGCTTCTAAAACCATTTCCAAAAAAGGTTTTATTAATTTATTCTTAAATTTTTTATAAAGGTCAACTGGAAGACCATCTGGTCCTGCACTTTTTCCTGATTTCATATTATCAATGGCTAGCCCAACTTCTTCTTGACTAATTTTAGACTCCAATATCTCCGTTTTCATTTGGAATACACGGTATAGATAGTTCGTTCAAAAACCCATTTAGTTTTGTTAAATCAGATTCATTTTTGGTATCATATAATTTTTCATAGTAATCTCTAAAGGCTCTGTTAATTTCTAAAGGATCTATAACTACCTGTCTGTTACTTATAATACTGGTAATTGGTGTTTTAATTTCTAATTGTTTAATCTGCCATGCCAATAATTTTCCTGATTTTTCACCTTGTTCATAAAAAGATTGTTTCAATCTTAGAAGACTCGAGGCAGCTCTATTCGCTGATTTTTTGTCGTATTCAGCTCTCAAAATCAGTAATTCATTCTCCAACCTTGGATCACTTCCTGCATACACTTTTTCCTGAAGACTTTTTATTTTATATTCCAATTTGGCTCTCTCCTCTCGAGTCTTCTTAGATTTTGATCCTGTATAACTAATAATATGTCCCCTAATAAAAGCTTTGAAAGCCTCCCACTTTACACATGCTGATGTTTGTGTAGTATTGATGTCAAAGAACTCATCTATCTGTTTTTCTATATACTTGACAAATTCCTCATCCTGAAGCCATTTATGCTGAAATTGCCATCTACCTGATTCCTTTGTCAATTTTTTATCTACATATATTAGACAGCAGGGTGCATGATCAGAGATCACGATGTTATCATAGAAGCAGTTTTGAATCTTGGACCTTAATTCTGTGGAAATCAAAAAATAATCAATACGTGAGAATGTCTTGTAGGTACTGGAATAACAAGAATAGGCTTTAACTTGTGGTTTCATTTCTCTCCATATATCTAACAATCTCAATTCTTTCATAAAATGATTAATAGTCATCCTACATCCATTGTGCGTACAATCCAGTCCTGTTGATCTATCTATACCTGGATTCAATGTACAATTAAAATCCCCTGCTATTATATGTTGCCCTGTAAGTGATGATAAGATAAGAAATAAATTAGCAAAGAACTTTTGATCATCTATATTGGGACCATATAAGTTCACAAGATTTATATTTTCCAATAGCAAAGAACCTTGAATGATTACATATCTTCCAAATTTGTCTCCAATTACATTTTTCACTTGAAAAGGGACTGATTTATGTATGAGAGTCATAACTCCCCTGGCCCGGGATGAAAATGATGAGGTGAAGACACTTCCTTGCCATCTACTCCTAATTCTTTTTATATCCTCCTCTATTAGATGAGTTTCTTGTAAAAACACAATTTTTGAACCCATGTCTTTTATTTTATTCATAACTTGTTTAAGTTTTTTTAAATTTTGTAGACCTCTGCAATTCCATGAAGTTAAATTAAGATTAACGCTTTGGTTTATGATCAATAGAGAGTTTGGGATTACCTTGCAGTGTAAACATGCTCATACAGAGAAGCAAAAACATGAGTGGTTGAACATTCATCCTACAAACTACACACAAACAAATTCCCTCTTCCCACACTTGTGGCAAACCCCCCAAAATCAAAAGAAAAATTCCGTCTCCCGATATAGCCATCGACCGTTCCACATCCACGGGGAACAGCCTAAGCCACTCCTTCTTCATCCTCCCAGTCACCCTAACTCTACTGCTTTTAATGACGTAACATTAACTCTCCTCTGTAGTTTTCCAACTTAACTCCAAAATTTTTAGCAACTTTGTACATCATAGTTTTTTTTTGTTTGTTTTTTTTTTTTTTTAATATATAATACAATCTATATTTTGTAAACTTGCTATTTACTTCAAGTCAGTCAGATGCCTGTGCAAATGCTTAATTATTCTACCTTATATTTTGTTCATGCTTAGCTCCCACCAGTCTCTTCTTCTTCTTTGATCTTCTTGATGAACTCCTGCGCTTCCTTTGGGGTCTTGAAGATGTGGGTTCTGCCCTCATACGTGGTCAACAGTCTCGCAGGATAGATTACACCATGACGAATCCCAAGGTTGCGCAGCTCCTTACGTATGGGATCAAACTGCTTCCTCAATTGTTGGATTCCTGTGGCCAAATCTGGGTAGAACCGCACCTGCTGGTCCTGGTGTTTAATCTCTCCTTTAGCTCGTGCAGCGTTGAAGATCTTCATCCTGTCTCTGTTGCTGAGAAACTTCATAATTAAGGTCCTCGGCGGTCCCTTATCTCTCCGTGGGCCAATACGGTGTGCATTTTCCAGAACCACTGCTGGTTGCAACTCCGCGCTGCCCAGCACCTCCGGAATCCACTTTTCCAGAAAGGAACATGCGTCCCGACCTTCTGATTCCTCTAGAAGACCCACCAGCCTCAAGTTGTTCCGTCTCGACCGAGATTCCAAATCCAAAATATTATCTTCCAGACATTTATTTTTTTTTTCCAAAGTGCGCACCTTTAATTGAAGACGGGTGACGTCATCTTCAGCACTAGAGAGATGGAGCTCCATCTGCGCCATTCGTTCTACACAGTCACCCAATTCCTTTCTCATTCCTTCCAACACTGCCATAATCCCATCAAATCTAGAGGAAAAGTCCGCTCTTATTGAACTCATGGCAGCCATCAGCGCATCTGCGCCGCACCCCGCAGACATCACACCGTTGCCAGCCTCCTCCACCATATATGGAGTTTTATTTGCTGCGTCACAGACCTGAAAGTCCGTTAATTTGGACTGTTTCGGCGGCTCGCTTTTTCCTCTACCTGGTTTTCCAGCCTTAGGCTTCGCCGACATATCCTCGCCCAAACGCTGGGATACGTTCTGTCCCAAATGAGAGAGTTATTTGCCGATTTTTTTTCTCCAGGACCAGAGCAGAGTGAGACACGTCCGTCTTACGTGGCAGCCATAACCGGAAGTCCCGTGCAAGTCTTATTTGTCATGATCTTCATGTTTGATTTGGCAAAGGTTTTATGTCAGATGCCCTTCCTGACACAGCCCTCCCCCTTTTCCTGGGCTTTGGACCGGCGCTAGGAGTAGATAGATAGATAGATAGATAGATAGATAGATACTTTATTTCAAACAAAAAAGTATAACAAAAACAAAACAAATGACAAATGCAATAAAGTAACAGTATACAGTGTTCGAAAGGGAGAAGGAAGAAGTGAACACTTATTAATTCCATCTCCTCTTTTCCATAAATACACCCATGTGAATTATATACAAATTACCACATTTAAGACCCCAAGTAAACAATTAACTGTATTTTGTACATATCAACATTAACACCCATCCATCCTAACATACATTGATGTCCATACATCAAAACCAGCCTCAAACAACACAGATATATACAGTGCTGTCCCACCCACCATTCCATAGTGTCCCATAGTGTCCCAGAGTGAGCATAGTGAATTGTACATATAAATACTACCCTTCTAACATACAGTGGGGCAAAAAAGTATTTAGTCAGCCACCAATTGTGCAAGTTCTCCCACTTAAAAGATGAGAGAGGTCTCCAATTTTCATCATAGCTCAACTATGAGAGACAAAATGAGAAAAAAAAATCCAGAAAATCACATTGAAGGATTTTTCATGAATTAATTGGTAAATTCCTCGGTAAAATAAGTATTTGGTCAATAACAAAAGTTCATCTCAATACTTTGTTATATACCCTTTGTTGGCAATGACAGAGGTCAAACATTTTCTGTAAGTCTTCACAAGATTTTCACACACTGTTGCTGATATTTTGGCCCATTCCTCCATGCAGATCTCCTCTAGAGCAGTGATGTTTTGGGGCTG
The DNA here is from genome assembly GCA_020510985.1 of Pholidichthys leucotaenia. Taxonomy (NCBI): domain Eukaryota; kingdom Metazoa; phylum Chordata; class Actinopteri; order Cichliformes; family Pholidichthyidae; genus Pholidichthys; species Pholidichthys leucotaenia. The sequence continues at coordinate 222,177,420 of CM035837.1, forward strand.
TCGCTGGGCAACACGGACTTTCAACTCCCCCCAAAGATTTTCTATGGGGTTGAGATCTGGAGACTGGCTAGGTCACTACAGGACCTTGAAATGCTTCTTACGAAGCCACTCCTTTGTTGCCCAGGTGGTGTGTTTGGGATCATTGTCATGCTGAAAGACCCAACCACGTTTCATCTTCAGTGCCCTTGCTGATGGAAGGAGGTTTTCACTGAAAATCTCACGATACATGGCCCCATTCATTCTTTCCTTTACACGGATCAGTCGTCCTGGTCCCTTTGCAGAAAAACAGCCCCAAAGCATGTTTCCACCCCCATGTTTCACAGTAGGTATGGTGTTCTTTCTCCTCCAAACACGACAAGTTGAGTTTTTACAATAAAGTTCTATTTTGGTTTCATCTGACCATATGACATTCTCCCAATCCTCTTCTGGATCATCCAAATTCTCTCTAGCAAACTTCAGACGGGCCTGGACATGTACTGGCTTAAGCAGGGGGACACGTCTGGCACTGCAGGAATTGAGTCCCTGGCGGCGTAGTGTGTTACTGATAGTAGCCTTTGTTACTTTGGTCCCAGCTCTCTGCAGGTCATTCACTAGGTCCCCCCATGTGGTTCTGGGATTTTTGCTCACCGTTCTTGTGATCATTTTGACCCCACAGGGTGAGATCTTGCGTGGAGCCCCAGATCGAGGGAGATTATCGGTGGTCTTGTATGTCTTCCATTTTCTAATAATTGCTCCCACAGTTGATTTCTTCACACCAAGCTGCTTACCTATTGCAGATTCAGTCTTCCCAGCCTGGTGCAGGTGTACAATTTTGTTTCTGGTGTCCATTGACAGCTCTTTGGTCTTGGCCATAGTGGAGTTTGGAGTCTGACTGTTTGAAGTTGTGGACAGGTGTCTTTTATACTGATAAAGAGTTCAAACAGGTGCCATTAATACAGGTAACGAGTGGAGGACAGAGGAGCGTCTTAAAGAAGAAGTTACAGGTCTGTGAGAGCCAGAAATCTTGCTTGTTTGTAGGTGACCAAATACTTATTTTACTGAGGAATTTACCAATTAATCCATTAAAAATCCTTCAATGTGATTTTCTGGATTTTTTTTTTTCTGATTTTGTCTCTCATAGTTGAGGTATACCTATGATGAAAATTGGAGACCTCTCTCATCTTTTAAGTGGTAGAACTTGCACAATTGGTGGCTGACTAAATACTTTTTTCCCCCACTGTATATCCTTTCAGCAAATAATGTTTGTACCTCTTTTTGAATTGATTTCTGTTTGTACATAGTTTCAGTTCCGCCTCCAGACTGTTCCACAAATCCACCCCACAGACAGATATGCACATACTTGGTTGTTCGTATCTTGGGTTTTGTAAAGTTTAAGTCTCCTCTCAAATTATGATCATTGTCTCTTTTTTAAATATTTTTTGTATATTAGTTGGGAGTTGATTATTAATTGCCCTGTACATTACTTGTGCTGTCTTAAATTTAACTAAATCCATGAACTTTATGACATGTGACTTTAAAAACAACGAATTGGTATGGTCTCTATATCCTACTTTGTTTATTATCCTTATAGCTCTTTTTTGTAATGTGCATATTGACTGTAGGTTGGTCTTGTAGGTGTTTCCCCAGACTTCTACACAGTAGTTAAGATAAGGTAGAAACAGTGAATTGTACAGTAAGACCAATGATTTATAGTCCAAGATGTGTCTTGTCTTCCCCAGTATGCCTATACATTTTGCCAACTTGGCCCGGATGTGACTGATGTGAGGTTTCCAGCAGATTTTATTGTCTAGCGTCACCCCCAGAAACTTAATTTCCTGTACTGTTTCTATTCTGGTATCATCTATCGTTACCATTATTTCATGATTTGTTTTATAATTTCCAAACAACATAATCTTTGTTTTTTTTAGATTTAGAGATAATTTATTTTTGTTGAACCACTGCATTAACTTTTTCATTTCAGTTGTGACCACCTCTAAAACCTGCTGCAAATTCTCACCAGTGCAAAGGATATTTGTGTCATCCGCAAACAAAATAAATTTCAGAATTTTTGATACTTGGCATATGTCATTTATATACAAAATAAAGAGTTTGGGTCCCAAAACTGACCCCTGGGGCACACCACAAGTGATGTACATGAAGGGTGATTTGTGTTCACCAATTTGTACAAATTGTTGTCTGTTACTTAAATAACTTTCCACCCAACTCAGTCCGACCCCTCTTATCCCATCCCTTTCCAGTTTCCTTAGTAGTATTCTGTGGTCAATGGTGTCAAAAGCTTTCTTTAAATCTATAAATACTCCTACAGCAAACTTTTTTTATGTATACAACTAGTAATTTCTTCTATAAGTTCGATCAGTGCCAAAGATGTAGATTTATCTGCTCTAAAACCATACTGGCTGTCTGTAAGGAGGTTGTGTTTTTCAATGAAATCATCCAGTCTCTTAGTGAAGATTTTTTCAAGTATTTTGGAGAATTGTGAGAGTAAAGAGACTGGCCTGTAATTTGTGAAATAATGATTGTCTCCTGTTTTGTATAGAGGGATTACTTTTGCTATTTTCATTTTGTTTGGAAATTTACTAGTTTGAAATGACAGGTTACAGATGTGGGTGAGTGGCTTAACAATTCCTTCAATTACTTTTTTCACTATTGTCATGTCAATTTCATTCCAGTCTGTTGATTTTTTTGTTCTTAAATTTACTCACAGTCTCGATAATTTCCTTTTCAGTAACTGCACCCAAAAAGATTGTGTTTGGATTTCTATCTTCTATTTCATTTACAGAACCACTGTTGTTTGTTTCTGGTGTCACTATTGATTTAGCTAATTCAGGACCAACGTTTACAAAAAATGTATTGAAACCACTGACCACATCCTCCATATTATTTATCAAATTGCCATTTTCAATAAAATATTCTGGATAATTAGCATTCTTAGGTCGATTACTAATAATCCCATTGAGTACTTGCCATATTCCTCTTAAGTTATTTTTATTATCCTCTAATATTCTGTTGTAATATTCTTTCTTACAGGTCCTCATTATATTAGTAAGCTTATTTTTATATCTTTTATATAAGTATACTGGCTTGTGCACCCCCTGTGGCTGGATTGTCATATTACACAGCCCTATCCTGTGTTTTTGTTCTTTTGTGTTATTTAATTAAGCCATTATTAACTTCTCACCTGAGCTGATTTTGTTTTACAGATTTTCTTGCTATATATCCTGCTCAAAAAATTTAAAGGCACACTTTGAAAACACATCAGATTTTAATGGGAAAAAATAAGCTGGATATCTACACTGATATGGACTGGATAATGTGTTAAGAATGGAAAAAATGCCACGTCTTTTGATGGAAATGAAAACACTCCAAAACTTAAAGTAAAGAAATTGTGACAGGCTAGTCCAGCTTACTCAGATTAAAAAGTGTTCCTTTTATTTTTTTTTTGAGCAGTATATTAAGCCTCTTTGGCACTGAGGGTTGTGACTTGATATAAAAATGTTTAAACAGCACATTTTTGCAATGATCTTTGGAACATTACTAGCATAGTTTGGATTTTTGAGTTTTTTGTCTCAGTGTTTATACAGTAGTTGTTGCATGAAATTTTTGCTGACATATTTTTTTTTCTTTTTGAAGGACCTTCAGACAGCAGTGGCTGCATTAGAAACCGACAAATCTGCCTCCAGTCAGGCACTGAGCAACCCGGCTGCTGCATCCAACCTAAAGTTGTCCAGTACAGAGAGGAAAACAAATTCCTCATGGACCTTCAGCTTGAACCAATCATCAATAAATATGGAACCAGCTAGTGAAGCACCTTCAAAGACAGTGTTGTCAAACAAATCACCAGTCAGAACAACACAACCAAACCGATCATCAGGCAGCAGAAGACCATCAAGTGAAGGTTCAACAGAAGCAGCAATGACCAGTCAATTAAGAACTGGCCCAGGGCCAGCCAGTCAGTCATCAACAACCTCAGCATCAGCCATTCCACCTTTACACAGTACAACACAAACCAGTCAATCACCAACAACCACTTCACCATCTTGGAAATCACAAACCAGTGCAGAAACATCCACTGAATTATCCACTAGCCGACCACCAATGCCAGATAACGCAGCACAAACCATGCTGTCGCCAATATCTACTCTTCCCTCTGGACAGTCGATGGCCACAGCAAACCAATTTCAAACAAGCACAGAACCAACTACCACAGAGTTAACCAGTCAGTCACCAGCAAATACAGCATCCATTAGTGAAACACCAGAAAACAGTCAGTCGTCAGGCAGCACGACACCAGGCAGCACAGAGCAAACTAGCCAGTCAATAACAAGCCCGGAGCTTACAGCTGCAATAGTTGTGAAGCAAACACCAGACAACACAATGCAAGTCAGCCAGACACCAACAAGCATAGCAGTGAACAGCCAATCACCAGCCAGCACAACACAAACCAGCCATTTACTAACCAGCTCAGATCCTACATCTAGAGTAGTCACCAGCCAAACACCAGCCAAGTCAGTGCAAACTAGCCAGTCACCAACAGCCTCAGGGATATCTAGAAAATCTCCATCTCCTTCAATAGCATCCAACCAGTCACCAGGAAGCACAACTCTACCAAGCCAATCTCCAACTAAAACTACTCAACCAGACCTGTTACAAAAGAGTCTCAGTCCAGTGCCAGCCACCGCAGTACCAGCCAGCCAAACACCTGGCAGTACACAGGGTATTCAAACTATGGCAACAAGACAAATCCCCATCCAGTCACAACCCACAGCAGCAGCAGTCACTCAGTCTCCAAGCAGAGCACCAGACAGCCAACTAACTAGCACACCATCTAACAGAAAATCATCAACCACTACCACAATTTCTAAACAGACATTGGCCATTACAGCAGCAGTCAGCCAGTCACACACACAGAAGAAGCTACCTAGACAATCACAAGAAAGCATACTTCCAGCCGGTCAATCCTCAGTCAAAGTACTGTCCAAGTTTTCATCTGAACAGTTAATGAGCAGTTCTCCAGAACCGGCACAGTCATCATCCAGCCAAACACTAGCGAGGGAATTAACAACTATCTCATCATCAACATCAAATCAGTCTTCACTCAGCACAACATCTTCTGAACCACAGACTACTTTATTACTAGCTAAGCAGTCCATGACCAGCCCAAAGACATCACAGCACGTCAGCCTGTCATATCAGTCACCATCAGACACAGTGCCTTGGAACCAGGCATCATCTGGTTCAGCGTCAGCAGCCAGCCCACCCCATGGAGTCCTTTCATCTGAAGAAAATCCAGTAAATATTTCACTGCTCACTAGGCAGACGAAGGAAGCACTTCGGTCATCATTTCGTAGGCTTCCAGGTAAGTTTAGAAGACCTCATGAGTAGTGTGTGATGGATGACTAAATGACTGAATGAATGTAAATGAGAGAATGAGTGAGATTAAGTTAATCTAGTAACAATGAAAAAAGTAAAATGTAATCATGAAGATGGGGTGTCCCTGGTAAGATCAGTGGAAAGCACTAACCTTTAGTTATTTGCCATAAGCAATGATTCCTTCATGTTTTACTACACTGTTTCCACTGTTTGATTATTGAGCAGAGCATGTCTGCAACTGTTTGGATGATCTGATCAGATTTAAATCTAACCTTTAATGCATTTGACTTTACACGGTTAAACTCATCCTGCAGTAAAGAACACATTTTTATTTAAACTGACTACTGCTGGAGGTTGACAGTCCCAGATTTTGTAAAACCATACATTGTGGCTTTTTCTGAATACATTTTGGAATTTGCTTTGCTGTTAATTGTGGGGCAGAATTCTGTAGAACTAACAGCTTGACTTCAATAGTGTCACGGTTTGTAGAAGCAGGACCCAAATGCGAGACTGAAGTTTTACTGTTTTTATTAAGAGCTGTCAAACCAAGACGCAGCTCGAGGGTGCAGAATAACAGGACTCAAAAGCAGACAAGACAGAAGCAAGGCAAACAGCACAACGCAGGATACAGGCAGGAACAGAAGGGTCTTGTTCACGCAGTATGACGTGGAGAACCTGTGCAGGGCACCGACAGACACTGACATAAATAGACGAGGGGTAATTACGACAACATTGAACAGGCAGGGAGACTAATCAGGACTAACAACTGACAGGAATGGGAAAACAGGACAGCTGGGATGAACAGACAATCACGGACATGGGGTACACAAGAAACAGGAACAAAGGACCAGGGGATACATGACCATGACAAAGACTAAAACTGAGACAAGGACAACACACAGAGACCCTGAAAACCAAGACAATAATAATAATAATAACCAACTGAGAACCAGGCAGGGACAAATCCTACAGAACCTAAATGCAGACATGATAATACAACTGAACACCAAAGCTACAAGACAGAAAACTATACAATAACAAATCAAGGCAAGGATGTGGGCTGAGACCCATGACCTGGTGACAGGGAATACAACTACTAAATTAAGGTGAAGACATGGGGACCAACCCATGTCCTGACAAGTAGTGGGACTAGGGGAGTGCTCTTGGCACATGCAAGCTTTACTTGTTATATAAACATCCAACAATGAGTCATTGTATAAAGCTAGCATTACAATGTATCCCTTCCTTCAGTTGTTAAACAGTGGTGTGAGATCAATGGTTTAATACTAATATGACAGCATCTAAAAGGGAGGACAAATCCATTTTGCACTGAGGACAATGTCAGCTTGTTCACAAAGTGGAAAAGTGCATTTAAGAGCAAGGAGCTTTGAAGGAGCTTTTTAACTCCATCACAGCCCTGCTCAAACTGGGAGACTTGATGATAATTATGCACAGATGAGAGCTGTAGGCTACAATTCAGAGATTATGCCAGTCTTTCTTTGTCCGTGATTTTGAGAGTTGTGAAATTTCCTGCAGTTATATTATCATTCATCCAAACTCTTTTAAACCAAGAAAGGTGACAGAGTTTCTAAATCTTCATTCCCCTAATCTGATATCGAAAATACATGGATTATTATTAAAACTGGATGAGTCAGTGTCTCTTCCAAAATCAAAATGGGAGACAGATCTATCAATCAATAAAGATGAAAACTTCTGGACACAAATATGTTAAAACACTTTTAATATGACTAAAAACTAATTTACAACTCATACAGTACAAAGTTCTACATAGAACTCATTACACATTACAAAGGATGTTCAAAATTGGCCTGAGTCACACAAATATCTGCTCCCATTGCACCAGCAACATCCCAGATAGTTATATGCATGCTATGCGGTCCTGTGCACCCGTCCAAAAGTTCTGGCAGAAGAGATGTAAAGACTAATCGGCATGGCTTGGGTATTGTATCCCATCCTCTCCCACACTTTGCATATTAGGTAATTTAAGGGAAATGAATATAGAGGCAAGGATGTCACATATGGTTCTCACTGCCTTATGCATCACAAAGAAAAACTATCCTTATGAATTGGAAATCAAGAAATAATTTATGTACAACTAACTATAATAACCTACTGTCAGATTATATTAGTCTGGAGAGAATGCCTCCTCCATAAACCAACTGGCTGAATTCAATTCTCTCCGGTCCCTGCTTATTAATTCTATAACCTGAGGGGTGGCAGGAGGTGGCTTGCTCTCCTTGGTGTCTCTGGCGGCTGTCTGCACCGTGACCACGAGGGATTTCAGTGACCCGCTGGGGCCAGTGTCTGGAGAGCCTGTTCCAGGGTGGTTGTGCGTCTGACATGGGGGAGTTAGTGGTGGTGGGGCTGTGGAGTTGGCTGGGGGAGCGGGCCGTGGCCCCAGGTCGGCTGGCTTTGCCTCCCGAGTGGGGCTGGGTCTGGTCCTGGGCCCCTGGTGCTGGGGGGGGCTTCCTCCGCTGGATTGGGGTCGGGTGTGCACCAGTGGTGTGGGCTGGTCCCAGCGTGTCCCTGTGTGGCAGGGTTGTGCCCTCCCTGGGGCCCTGTCGGTGCTCTGGGGGCTGGTACCTGCGTCCTGGGGGGTTGCCCCCCCCGTTCTCCGGGGTCTACGGGTGTGGGTGTGTGTGTCTGTGTCTGTGTGTGCTTTTGTGTGTGTGTGTGTGTGTATGTGCGCATACATGTGTGCAAGTGTGAGTGAGTGTGGGTGTGTGTGGGTTTGTGTGTGTGTGGGTGCGGCTGTAGGTGTGTGTGTGCGTGTGTGTGTTGTATGTGGGCATGCGGGTTGTGTGTGGGTGTAGGTGGGAATGTGTGATGGTGTGTGTGTGTGGGTGCACAAGAGGGTCGGCGTGAATGTGTATATGTGTGCCTATGGGTGGACATGCAGGGGTGGAGGATGTGTCTGTGGGCGGGGGGACCTCATTGGGTGGCGGGTTTGGGGTGGGCCATCTGGTGGCCTGGGGGTTGGTGGTTCGGGGCCTGCTTTTTTGACCGTCCTGCCGTTGCTTCATGGGGCGGGGCGCATTGCTGCACAACCTTTGGTGTCCTTGGCACTGGGTGTATGTGGTGCTCTGGGGTGGCTGGGGGGGCCGATGGCACGGATTGGTGGCCGTGTTGCCGTTGGTTCGCCCCAGTGCGGCTGTGGCTGCTTGGCGGCCTGCTGCTGTCGATGTCTGTCTAGGGCGGGTGGTTGGTGGGCTTGCCGTGGGGGCTCTGGGGTGTCGTGTGGCATGTGGGGTGATGTATGGGTCTGGCCCATTGTTCATTATTGTTGTTCTGTGTGTTCATGTGTGCAGGATGTGTGGGTGTGGCTGCTCCATCATGGCTGTGGTGCTGGGAGCACCAGGGTGTGACACTGGTGGGTCCTGGGCTGCTCGGCCTGGCAGCCCTTGCCTTAGATTGGGATGTGGGGCCAATGGGTGGCCTCCTGAACCAGTTTGCGAACTGGCTTCTGGGGGGGGGAGTCGGGCTCCCTTTTGGACCACCTCCTTCCCAGTCTTACCCCCCCCCCCCCCCAATTCTCGGTGGAACATCTTATTGGATACACTTAGAGTTTTGGGGTGGGGTGTGTCATACTGTGTCGGTGAAGGGGATCCCTCTGCTGTGCAGTGGGGCCACCCTTACCTCAATTTTAATTGCACTATAGACACTGAGGGCTTGAGGGGATGGGAGCCCTGCTACCTATAGCAGTGGCTAGCGGTGCTCCAACCACCACCCCCCAATTTTAACTGCACGCCGGTAGTTCACAAACCTGCACGTAATCACATCACACAACTAACACAAACTCATCATGATCTGTGCATGGAGGAGGGGGTCTTCCACCACCCCTGTTGCCTTCCTTCTGCCGGGGGCCTGGGGGCTCGGTGGGAGGCCTGGACCCATCATGTTGTCAAAATCCCTGAGTGCTGCAAAATAAATAGGTGCGAGCAAGGGAGAGAGTGATTGAACAAGAGAGTAAGCGAGCGTGAGGGAGTGATGTGTAGAGATGGTGATGGTGGGTCAATTTTGTGTGGCGCTTTGTATGTTGGGTGGCATCTTGGAGCACTTGCGGTGGTATGCTGATCAGTCGCTCGGGTGGGCGTTGGGGGTGGCAGTCTGTTTCTGTGATTGCGGCCGCCCTGGGACAGGTCGGTGGGGTTGTGGCTGCCGGCCTGTGCCGGTGGTCTCCCCGGCTACTGCCGGACTCTGGTGCGCATTCATGCTCGCTGCATCTCCACCATGGCCACCCTAAGTAAAAAGGGTGAATGAGCGTGTGGGGGAGAGCACGAGTGGATGTGAGTAGGTCGGAACGTGAGTGAGAGTGTGTGTGTATGGGTGAACGTGAGTGAGTTGGGTCACTCTGAGGGTGAGAGGGAGTGGGAGTGAGATTGAGTGGGTACAGGAGTGGAAGAGAGGGGCTGGGTCCGGGAGTGCAAGTGTGGGATTGTGTGGGGGAGAGGGTGAGCGAGAGTGAGTAAGTGCATGTGGGTGCAAGTGGGTGCGTATGAGAGTGTGAGTGTGTGGGAATGCGTATGTGTGTGCTGGTTGGGAAGAGCTGGATTGAGGGTAGCACCTCTTGGCTGTGTGGGCTCCTCTGAGCGGGGGTGTGTGTGTGTGGGGCCCTTGTGTCTTGCTGCCACCTTCTTTGGGTGTGGGGCTTGGGGGTCCCCGGGGCATGGTGGTGGCACTGGGGTGGGGGTGGGCCCGCTGTGGGGGCGTCTGGGGGGCTCGTGCCGGGGGCCTGGTCTCTGTCCTGGGGGATGAGGACGTTGGCCTCCTGGCACCCGTGGGCTGGCATTGGCCCCGCTGGTGAACTGGGGATTGGCTGGTCCCTGGGTGTGAGCCCACCATGTCTGACTGCTTGGCGGCCCAGCCTCCATCGGCCGTTCCTCCTGGGGTGGATGCCTGGCTGTCCTGGGGCTTGTTGGCCTTGGGACACCTGTGCCCTGTGGGGGTTGGTGGCATTGTCCTGCTTGCTCGGGGTTTCCGGGGGGTGGAAGGGGTTGCTGTGACCAGCCACCCTCTTTGTATGTTCCCTGACAAACTATTCACATGCACACACTTATTTTGCGTGCGCTCTCATACGCATGCATACGTATGCACACACACATATGTCTCTCCTTTAACAGTTGCAGATACCAGACTCGCATTGAGACCTCTTCAGTGCAAGAAACAGTCTGTCTTCTGTTTGTTTCAGTTGTTAGTCTTCTTTGTTCCTCTCCCTTTTCTTTCCCCCTTCCCACCCCTTCTCTCCCCATTCCCCCCCGCCAGGTCCTTAATGGGTAAAACAATTTAAATAAAGTATTAAGTTATTATCTGCTGAATGCAAAATTGTTGTGTTTTAACTCAAAACAACTGTTGGGATACTTTCATTTTGAATTATTCTGTTAAAAGAATGACAGTGAATGAGGTAAAAATTTGTAAAAACTGTCATCATTAGATACTGATGAACTTTTTACACACACCTACTGGCTCTTCCAGGGCCATGGTGACAGCTCTTTCCTGGTAGAGGGCATACTGGTCCTGCTGCAGTCTGGTAGTTAAATTAAAAAGAGGACAGAATCGTAAACCATGTTTACTGTAAACCATGCACCATTTTTTTCCTCTTTGGGCAGAATATGATCTGCCTGCACACTATTTCCAGTATGTACAATAATAAGTGGAAGCAATAAAACTGATTTATTGAGGAGAAAGCATCTGACAATGGGCAAATATAATGGAAGCGGGAATGGAAATGCGGGTGGACTGGAATGCAGAAGTACGTTACTCTACATTGTGCCAGAGGTCCATCAAATTGTAATTTGCCACTTTTTACATTTTTAACTTAGCAAATTTTATCATATTTTTACACCTTTTTTCTTGCATATTTGTACTTAATTTACATTTATGTGTTTGTACCTCATGCTAAATTTGTGAATACTGTCCCATCCCCTTTGTTTAAAAATAATGAATCACCTACTGCTTATTTTTCTACTCTATAGAACGGACACAATGGGAGTAGTTTGATCTCTTTGGACTGCAGCTGAGCCACACAGTTCTCTGCCTATACCTACACCTATGTTGGACATGACTGAATAGGCGAGCCCAGTCTCAGCAAAAACACGTGCAGAGGCACATCAAAAAGATTTTTGACATGCAGTGGGTACGTGGCGTTTACAGCTTTAAGAAAGGTCTAACAGCATCTTTTCCCACGTTTTTCACTTTCACTTTTTGATTTTCACTTTCAGAATCGACCAACTAACCCATACTTTAATCCCTAACCCTAACCTCACAGGAACCTTTCATTAGTGGAGTGAGAAACAAAGTAAGGAAAAAAAAAACAAAGAAAAAGTTCAGTGAGAGTCGAACTTGTGTGTTTTTGCTGAAAGAGCTGTGTAAGTCCACCGTCCCCCTCCCACCAACCGAATGAGCATTGGGAAACCAAAGTAAACGGTGCATTGTTCTGCGCATGCACGGTGAGGACTGTATGTGCAGTGAGTGAACTTGTAAAAATGTACCGAGGCACGTTTTTTTTAATTTAACGTGCAAATGTATGTTTTTAGAGGGGTGGGAAAATGTTTATTAGATACATTTTTTACTGAGACCGGGTTGGACTAGGCAGGTGAGCTTTGACCCTGCTGAGCAGATGCTGCTGCTGCTGCAGGATGACTGGTTTGGATGTTGATGATGCATTCAAAGACAGAGACATTTCTGGAGCTTGAAAATGCGTGTCTGCTGGCAGGTGCAGGGTAGGCCGACAGATGAAGTCCCGTACAGTCATGATCACCTGTCTGTCACTGAGATCACTGTAATAGATAAACAGAAAATATAGTGAAAGAACACAAACAGGATGTGAAGGCAGTGCAGTAGAGTTTCTGTATTCATGCTTTGCCCGTTAAATGATGAAATGAAGAAAGGATGTAAAAGTTGCTTGTTCTTTCTCTCAGGGGACCCATGTGCCTTTCCCTGCCTTAACGGGGGCCAGTGCATTCAAACCGGCTCATGTGACTGCAGCTTATATCAGGCAACTGGACGCAGATGTCAGACAGGTAAACTCTAACAACACAAAACATGGCTCTATTTTTATAATCCTCAAAAGCCACTTTACACCGTGTTCCAAATTATTATGCAAATGATATTTCTCTGATTTTCCTAAATAGTTGATGCAAATGACAGTCAATATAATTTTCAAGTCATCAACCGTTAGAGCAGAATTCAAATTTTATTGAACAAATCTCCCAATGATAACTTTTTTTTTTTTTTCAAAAATAAAAAATCTCATAATGCACTGTTCCAAATTATTAAGCACAACAGAGTTTCAAAACATGTCATTGGTTGTAAAGAACTGAAAATGGTCATTTGTTGAATTTGCAGCATTAGGAGGTCATATTTACTGAAATCAAATGCTATTTCAATCAAAAACATCTTAACAGGCCAAGTTACATGTTAATATAGGGCCCCTTCTTTGATATAACCTTCACAATTCTTGCATCCATTGAACTTGTGAGTTTTTGGAGAGTTTCTGCTTGAATTTCTTTGCAAGATGTCATACTAGCTTCCCACAGCTGCTGTTTTGATGTGAACTGCCTCCCACCTTCATAGATATTTTGCTTGAGAATGCTCCAGAGGTTCTCTATAGGGTTGAGGTCAGGGGAGGATGGGGGGCACACCATGAGTTTCTCTCCTTTTATGCCCATAGCAGCCAATGACACAGAGGTATTCTTTGCAGCATGAGATGGTGCATTGTCATGCATGAAGATAATTTTGCTACAGAATACACGGTTCTTCTTTTTGTACCATGGAAGAAAGCAGTCACTCAGAAACTCTATGTACTTTGTTGAGGTCATTTTCACACCTTCAGGGGCCCTAAAGGGGCCTACCAGCTCTCTCCCCATGATTCCGGCCCATAACATGACTCCACCGCCTCCTTGCTGACGTTGCAGCCTTGTTGAGACATGGTGGCCATCCACCAACCATCCACTCCTCCATCCATCTGGACCATCCAGTGTTGCATGGCACTCATCAGTAAATGGTTGATGGCGTTCAAGTATGTATCGCTTTTTCTCATCTCCAGATGACCAAAGTGCTTTACAGATCCTACTATCCACCCATTCTTGCTTGCTTGCTTGCGGTTGTCCATCGAGTCCGATGATGACGTCCACTTCTATCGGTGAGTCCTTTGATGGCTGTGTAGTCCTATCCTGGACCCACATGCCCTGTTGCAGGTAAGGCATGTAAAAGTTGTAGTAGTGGCAGCAGGGGCTGCAGGTGCATTCCTCCTCAGTCTTCTCTCCTGTCTCCTGGCTGTTCTGTCCTCCTCCATCATACGGGTCCCCACAAGGCACTGCTGTCGCCAAGTGTTCCGGTCAGCAGCAGCCTCCTCCAGAGCCTCAGGTCTAATCCTGCACTTCTTTAAGGCCATCTTTAGCTGGTCCTTGTAGCGCTTCTTCTGCCCTCCAGCAGAGCGTCGACCATGGTGTAGCTGGCCATATAACACCCTGCGAGGCAACCGGTTTGGGGGCATCCTCACCACATGTCCCAGGCAGCGTAGCTGGTGCTGGGTGATCGTTGCCTCAATACTCCTACAGCTGGTCTTAAAGAGTATCTCAGAATGAGGCACATGGTCACGCCAGGTGATTCCCAGGATGCGCTGAAGGCAGCGTATATGGAACCGCTCTAGATCCCTAATGTGGCGGCTGTAAGTCACCCAGGATTCACAGTTTTAGAGGAGAGTAGTGACACAGACTGCCTGGTAAACAGAGATCTTCGTTTGGAGATGGAGATTCTTGTTCTGGAAGACCCGACGCCGGAGTCTCCCAAAAGAAGCTGATGCCTGCCTGATCCTGTTCTGGACCTCACTGTCAATGGCGTTGTCTACAGAGAGGATGCTCCCCAGGTACTTGAAAGATGGAACAACAGACAGCTGTTCACCAGCAACAGTGAAGGTAGGTGGAGTAGATGGGATATTGGTGCTCCATTGGCAGACGACCTCCGTTTTGATGGTGTTCACCGTCAGTCCCATCCTGCTGTATGCTCTCACCGCAGCAGTAAGAACAGACTGGAGATCTTGTGGGCTATGAGATACCAGAGCACAGTCATCTGCATACTGTAGCTCAATGACTCTCACCCTTTGCAGTTTGGTGGTTGCCTGGAGCCTCCTTATATTAAAAAGGTTGCCATCTAGACGGAAGTCCACTGTTACACCGCTGCTGTCCTCAATCTCCTTGTGGAGAAGCTGGGTGACACAGAGCAGGAAGATGTTAAAAAGTACTGGTGCTAATACACACCCCTGCCTAACCCCTGTATAAACGGGGAAGGAAGGAGATTCCTGTCCTCCTATAGTCACCCAAGCAGTCATACCATCATGAAACTGGCGGAGGATATTGACAAACTTACTGGGGCAGCCAAACTTAACCCCTTGCACTCCGGTCAATTTTCCTAAAAACGCCAAAAAATAATGTGCCCAAAGTAAATTGAAAGCTGTTCTTCAACCCTTTGCAGCATCTTCATGGGGTTGGTCTCATTTAAAAGAAAACACTTTGAATTTTTTGGCAAAACAGTCATAATCTCTCTAAGTGCCCTAGCCACTGAGTTACAGTCATCTAAACATAGTGAACTTGAAGAAAATAAATTTGGCCTGGGTGTTTTTTTGGATACAAATGCTTGCAAATAACACACAGCTTCAGATCCGGGCTGGAAAATGCAACAGAAATGTAGAACCAAGTGTTATCCAGCTGAGGTCCAAATTTGGTAAAAAAACCACAAAAAATGAATATATTACACAGCTTTTTCCTTAGGCTGTTCCCAGGCGTTTTGGAACTGTGCCAAATTGTGCCAAATGGCACAGTTTGGAAAAACGTCTGTAACTTTTGAATGATTCAATGTAGAAGCTTCATTTTGGGCTCTAATGAAAGGTGACACTCAGGGTTGTGTCTATGTGTGTGTGTGTGGGGGGGGTTGTCCCCCCCCCCTCGCTACAGAGGATTGACATCGGCCATCGCTACATGACGGATTAGCCTCATGTGGGATGTGGGACAGCAGCTCAGTCACCGCGGCTTCCCCTCCCCCCCCCCGCTACAGAAGAATAGTCAGGAATAAAGAATAATTTAGCTTATAACACCTTACCTCTTCACAGCAGCGTCCTGGCCAACTTCTCTTCCCCATTGTCAGACGAACACGACGCTGGTCCGCTCGTGGTTCTGGTCTCGCGACCCGATCAAAACATAATTCCATTATTGCGGTTTTGTGCTTCCATGATTGCGGTTGGAGCAATCATCTGCAGTGATGTGGACGTTGTACCGGTCTGTTGTGGTGAAGAGGGAGCTGAGTTCTAAGGCAAAGCTGTCAATTTACCAGTCAATCTACGTTCCTACTCTCACCTATGGTCACGAGCTTTGGGTAATGACCGAAAGAACGAGATCGCGGATACAAGCGGCTGAAATGAGCTTTCTCCGTAAGATTGCTGGACTCACCCTCAGAGATAGGGTGAGGAGCTCAGTCATCCGGGAGAGGCTCAGAGTAGAACCGCTGCTCCTCCACATTGAAAGGAGTCAGTTGAGGTGGTATGGGCATCTGATTAGGATGCCTCCTGGACGCCTCCCACTTGAGGTGTTTCAGGCACGTCCCACTGGGAGGAGACCCCGGGGCAGACCCAGGACTCGGTGGAGAGACTATGTCTCCCAGCTGGTCTGGGAACGCCTTGGTGTCCCCTCTGAAGAGCTGGAGCAGGTGGCTGAGGAGAGGGAAGTCTGGGCTTCTCTTCTTGAACTGCTGCCTCCGCGACCCGGACCTCCGGAAAAGTGGTAGAAGATGGATGGATGGATGGATGATTGCGGTTTTTGGCGAACGATTTTTCAAAACAAATAACAGTAGTAATTAAAAAAAGACTGGCGAAGGCGTGTGTGTCACTCAGCCTTCGTCGTCAGCCTCCGTCGGTCTATGACCGTGGAAGAAATCATAACGTCTACTCTGCTGGAACCAAAACAAAATAAGCACCGCCTGTGGCCGAACATGCCGATGGCACTCCCTGTCACACAGGTTGCATTTGTGGATGGTCTCCGTGCTGCTGGGTCTGTGGGGTTCTTCCTGCGGGTCCTTTTTTGATCCGCTCCAGCAGTCAGTCTTCACCCAGCCTTAAAAAAAACAGCTCGCGAACTTCTCTGCTTCAATTGGCTCACTGCATTCACAGCCTTGGTAGGCGGGTCCTTCTGGCTAGGTTTTCAGTCATTGGTTCTTCAAGGTTTCAGAAACCCAATTCAAGGCTCTTATTAGTCGAATGAGAGGTCAATCAGATGAACTAATCTGTTCGCGGCTGTGTCTGCAGCTTTTATTTTCAGTGCGCGCTTGGACGGCATACACCACCTACATCACAATCTCCATCATGCGTCCTAGAGCGCACGAGAGCGCCTTCGTGTGCTCTAGGACACAGAGACTTGTCCATTTGTGGTACAACGGAGCGCAAGAGGTTAAGAAGAACTTCCCATAGGAGTTCTCTATGGACAGTGTCGAAAGCTTTGGAGAGATCGACAAAGGCCATGAAAAGGTCCTGGTGTTGCTCCCGACATTTCTCCTGCAGCTGCCGAGCTGTGAAAATCATGTCCACCGAGCTCCTGCCCTTCCTGAAACCACATTGCGATTCAGGCAGCACTGATTCTGTGATGTTGTTGATCAGCCTGTGAAGCATCACCTTCGCCAGGACCTTACCAGCAACAGCAAGGAGCGAAATACCCCTGCTGTTGCCGCAGACAGCCTTGTCACCCTTGTTTTTATAAATGGTGACAATTGTGGCAT
Organism: Pholidichthys leucotaenia; assembly: GCA_020510985.1. Lineage (NCBI taxonomy): Eukaryota > Metazoa > Chordata > Actinopteri > Cichliformes > Pholidichthyidae > Pholidichthys > Pholidichthys leucotaenia. The sequence goes on from CM035837.1 coordinate 222,194,571, forward strand.
CTCTCCATTGTTGTGGGATGTTATCATCGGCCCAGACCTTGGTGATGTACTTGTGCAGGGTTTTTGTACACAAGTAGCCTCCTTGTTTCAACAGCTCGGCAGGGATGTTGTCATTACCAGGGGACTTGTTATTTTTGAGAGAGCGGGTAGCTGATAGAACCTCCAGGAAGGTTGGGGGCTGATCCAGGTCTTGCATCGGAGGAAGAGTAGGCAAGTCGTCGAGAACAGTGGGGTCTGCATCTGAGTCCTGGTTAAGCAGGGTACTAAAGTGTTCAGCCCATCTCAGCAAGATGTTAGGCTGATTCTTTAGGATTCTCAGCCCATCTGCTGTTTTCAGGGGAGTGATGCAGCTATTTGTTGGGCCGTAAATCTTCTTGACAGCATTATAAAAATTATGCATGTCATTTTTATCGGCAAAGGCCTGGATTTCTTGTGCCTTTTTTGTCCACCACTCGTTCTGCATTGTCCGAGTAGCCCTTTGTACATCCCGCCGAGCTCTCTGCCACTGAGGCCTGATGATAATGGATGAGGGGTTCCTTAAGGTTGCCTGATGTGCTCTGTGCTTGTCCTCCAACAAGTCGTGGATAGTGTCCGAGTTGTCATCAAACCAGTCTTGGTGGTTCTTTCTCTTATAGCCAATCGTTTGGGCTGCTGCCTCACAAAGAGCCGAGCTGATAAAGTCCCACTTCTGGTCCATGGTCTTCTCAGGCAGACTCAGGAAATGCTCCAGCCCCCCTAGTTTCTCAACCAGGGAGCGCTGAAAGTCATTTCTTACATCCAGATTTGCCAGACGGGAGCAATCAAGTTTCCTCCTTTTGGGCCCTTGTAGTCGCAAGGGGGGGCGCACTTGCATGTGGACCTTGGCCACGATCAGCCGGTGATCTGTCCAGCATTCTGCACCTCTCATGGCACGGGTGATGTGGACATCTCTGATGTCACTGCGCCTCACAATGATGTAATCAATCAGGTGCCAGTGTTTAGAGCGAGGGTGCATCCATGATGTTTTGTATTTGGCCTTTTGCTGGAAGATGGTGTTGGTTATGGTCAGGTTATGTTCAGAGCAGAGAGTGAGCAATCTCACTCCATTTGCGTTAACCTGGCCAACTCTGTGTCTGCCAAGCACTCCACTCCATATCTGATTGTTCTGACCCACTCTGGAGTTAAAATCTCCAAGTAAGAAGAGCTTGTCATTCTTGGGGATCCGGCAAAGAGTTTCGTCCAGTAACTGGTAGAAGGAATCCTTGGCCTCACTCTCCGATGGCAGGGTCGGTGCATAGGCACTAAGAAGTGTAGCAAAGCGATTCTTAACCAGGGGGATACGGAGTGTCATCAATCTCTCATTAATGCCAACAGGTGTTACTCTGAGTCTTGGTAGAAGGGTATTTTTGATGGCCAGTCCTACACCATGCAGATGTTGTTCTCCTGAGGGGTAACCCCTCCAGAAGAATGTGTAGCCCATCCTTTCCTCTGTTAAAGAGCCCTCATCTAGGAGCCTGGTCTCGCTCAGTGCAGCAATATCAATGTTGCAGCAACTCAGTTCAGCAGCAACCAGAGCTGTTCTCCTATGGGGTCCATCAGAACCTCGATCCAGGAGAGTCCTTACATTCCATGTTGCCAGTTTTAGGTTGCATGTTCTCTTTTTATTATTTCGACCGCAGAGGTGGAATGACCCAAAAGGCGCGGTAACCTGTTCATGCGAAAGATGGGTGGGCAATTTTTAGGCCACCTTTTCTAGGCCCCTCCCCAGTTGGGGTGAGCAGTGCTGTCCTAAATAGGGCTGCTCAATCACACAGGGGTCTGCCGAAAACAGCTGCCACCCCAGCTGTTAGCGACCATAATAGCCCTGTGCTGCTGACATGCAGGGTTATAGCTAGGAGCTCCCAGTAACATTCATACCCGCTCCCGTCGCCACACACCCTGTCACCGCCAGACTTCAACCAGATGTCCAGGAAGGTAAGGTCCACCGTGGTCAGAGGTGAACACCTGCGCATTGAATTATTTAGAATGCCATAGGGGGCGCGCTCTTCCCAATAGCACTGTCTTCGCAATGATGAGATAAACCCGGTGGCGTGGGTAAGCCCATGACGACCAGTCCCTCAACATGGCTGCAGGAGGCTGCCGGGTCCTTGGTCTTTTAAGTCCCGCCTTTTGCGCACCACCAGCACATTGCTTTTCTGTCAGGGGTTGCTCCCTTAGCCTTCACCTTAATAGATTACCCACAAGGCAGTGGGGCTATTTACCCATAGTTGGGGCAGGGGTTGACGGGTGCCAGGGCGTGTCCACACAGGGTGGGCCTATACTACTAACTAACTAACTAACTAACCTACACTTATATAGCGCTTTTCTAGTCACAAAGACCACTCAAAGCGCTTTCATTAATACCAACCCTCCATTCCAAGGGCCTATAGGAAACAGATATCTAGGGACAATTTAGAACAGCCAATTAACCTAACATGCATGTTTTTGGCATGTGGGAGGAAACCGGAGAAATCCCGGAGTAAACCCACGCAACACGGGGAGAACATGCAAACTCCACACAGATCACTGTTGGTCGGGGGCTGGGATCGAACCCACGATCCCACGATCCCCACAATCCCCCGACCAAGGGTAAACTGTGCTGCCGCAGTGCTAACCACTGCGCCACCGTGCAGCCACGGTGGCGCAGTGGCTGGCACTGCGCCACTGCGCACGGCGTATAGCGCCACTGCGCGCGGCGTATAGCGGTGACGCTATACGCCGCGTCTCTGGGGCCCCCTGCTGCTCCGAGATCCCCTCCAGTTTAGCCTGGGACCGCAGGGTACCCAGTTACCATGTGTGGCCACGAGGAGGCACTGCAGGGGTCTTGGTGGTGGAGAGGCTATGTACCAGCAGGAGGAGACTTACGCACTCGGCTCCTCTTTTCACCCCCAATGGGGGCTAGCTGGTGGCGGTAGCTGTAAGCAGAGCAGTAAGCAGAAAGCAACATGCAACATATGTCATGCAACATGCACTATCTCCAAGCATCTCTACGTTACTATACTACTGCACTAGGCGCTTCACACGCACCCTGTGTAAATGGGATACACACACACACACACACACATCCACCCATTCACACACATATTCACACACTGATGGCAGCTTACGCAACACTCCCCCAGTTATTTTTATCTGCATCATGTGATTTTATTGTTGATAATTTTAACAGTGTGGAGTTTGCATGTTCTCCCCATGTCTGCGTGGGTTTACTCCGGGATTTCTCCGGTTTCCTCCCACATGCCAAAAACATGCAAGTTAGGTTAATTGGCATCAAACTGGGGATTCTAAATTGTCCTTAGGTCTGACTGTGAGAGTGAATGGTTGTCTGTCTCTCTGTGTTGGCCCTGTGATGGACTGGTGATCTGTCCAGGGTGGACCCTGCCTCTCACCCAAAAAGATGCTGGGATAGGCTCCAGCCCCCCCGTGACCCGAAAAGAAAAAAATGAAAAAATTTTAACAGTAAATTAAGATCAACCATTGACAGAGTTGCCCCAATAGTCACAAGGACAGTTAGGAATAAACCAAAGCCTCCATGGAGAAACAATCAAATCCAAAAACTGAAAAGAGAATGCAACATGGCTGAGAGGAAATGGAGGAAAAACAAATTAACTATAATTACCAAGTACTACAGAATAAATTAAAAATATACAATAATGCAGTCAAAACATCGAGAACATTTTAGTATTTTGCCAACATAATCTCAACCCATAACAATAACCCTAAAGTCCTTTTTGCAACCATTAATCACTTAATCAACCCAGATTTTAATAGAAACACAAACCTGCCATCAGACTCTCTCTGTGAGAGTTCTACAGACCACTTCAGGTGCAAGGTTGATTCTGTTAGATCCAACATTTTATCTGACCAGAAGACTGCTTTTAATGGAATCTTGGACTCCCCTTTAGCTGAGGAAACACTGGACTATTTTGCCCTGGTTGATGCCAAGATGCTTGCTAGAGTTTTCTCCCAGGTAAACGTGACCTCGATTCCCACATCACTTTTAAAAACAATTTAGGGATTCTTCGAACATGAGATTTTAAACATTGTAAATTGCTCTCTTTGGACTGGTGTTTTCCCCGCTGCCTTTAAAACGGCTGTGGTGAAGCCCCTTTTGAAGAAGAGTAATTTGGATTCTGATATTCTCACTAACTACTTTTTTTTTTTTTGTTACTTATTTTGCACCCGTAGGTAGATTTGTTTTGCAGTCTGGTGACAAGCCACCAGCTGCCGGTCGCTGCGTGCGCAAGCGCCCCGTGTCCCTAACCTGCATGTTTTTAGCATGTGGGAGGAAACCGGAGAAATCCCGGAGGAAACCCACGCAAACATGGGGAGAACATGCAAACTCCACACATATCGACTTGTATCCAACATACCTTTTTTACCGTAAAGTTTTAGAAAAAATTGTATTCTTCCAGTTAATAATTTTCTTATTGACCACAACATTTTTGAAAAATTTCAGTCTGGTTTTAGGACAAACCACAGTACCAAGACAGCCCTTTTAAAGATCATTAATGATATCAGGTGTAACATGGACTCCCACAAACTGTCAGTCCTGGTGCTGCTGGATCTCAGCGCTGCCTTTGATACCATAGATCACCACATTTTATTAGGCATTTTAGGATCGATTTTAAGGTTCTCTTAGTAGTTTTTAAATGCCTCAGTGGTCTTGGGCCTTCTTATCTATCTGAGCTGCTTTTATCTTATGAGCCCTCACGGACCCTGAGGTCCTCTGGTACTGGCCTTTTAATGGTTCCCAAAGTCAAAACCAAGACCTATGATGAAGCCTCCTTTCACTATTATGGTCCTCGTCTGTGGAACAGCCTGCCAGAGAGCCTCAGGGCTGCAGAGTCAACAGATGTTTTAAAGAACAGGTTCAAGACCCACCTTTTTAATTTGGCTTTTAACAAACCTGTTTAACTACTATTGAAGTAGTCATTTATGTTCCATTGCTTTACGTTCTTCTTGGTGCCATTTGTTTTTAGATTTTTCTCATCTTTTCTTATTGATGTGTTTTTGTTCAGTTTTTAAGTATGGATTTTTAGTTCCTCTTGTTTTTTTGCAGTTGCGTTCCATTACAGCTAGCCGCAGAAAATGGTGCCCATTCTAGTCGATGTTCTACTCTTCACCAGATACAGTGTGTTGCATCACAGATCCAGCTCGCCGCAGCGGATCCCTAAGAATATGCAACAAGTACACTACCGTTCAAAAGTTTGGGGTCACTTAGAAATTTCCTTATTTTTGAAAGAAAAGCACTGTTTTTTTCAATGAAGATAACTTTAAACTAATCAGAAATACACTCTAATATCTAATATACATTGCTAATGTGGTAAATGACTATTCTAGCTGCAAATGTCTGTTTTTTGGTGCAATATCTACATAGGTGTATAGAGGCCCATTTCCAGCAACTATCACTCCAGTGTTCTAATGGTACAATGTGTTTGCTCATTGCGTCAGAAGGCTAATGGATGATTAGAAAACCCTTGTGCAATCATGTTAGCACAGCTGAAAACAGTTTAGCTGGTTAGAGAAGCTATAAAACTGACCTTCCTTTGAGCAGGTTGAGTATGTGGAAAAAATTATTATTTCAAATACAAATCATTATTTCTAACCTTGTCAGTGTCTTGACTATATTTTCTATTCATTTTGCAACTCATGGTGGTAAATAAGTGTGACTTTTCATGGAAAACACAAAATAATTGTCTGGGTGACCCCAAACTTTTGAACGGTAGTGTATGTTTTTACAGATGCCACATGCTGCATGCAAGAAAATGCCGCAGTATTAGGGCAGTGGTCACCTATTGGTTAGGGATGTGGTTGGTGAGCAGAGAGTTGTGGTTCATTTCCTGGATTCCCTGGATCAGATCTGGGTGGGACAGATAACATAGCAGTGTTTGCCCCTCCTTAACCCCACTGTGGCACCCTTGAGCAAGGCCCTTAACCACAACTGCTCAGTGGCCACAGGTCGGTCTGTGGTTGGACTGGTCAGCTTCCTGGTGTAGATGGGGAACCGTGTGAGTGTGAACAGGGAATCCTTGAAAAGGAGAGGATGTCTCTCAGTGAAACTGCTCTGTATAACGTACATATCTCCCGAGGGAATACTCACACGTGATCTGCATTGTTATTTATGCAAATCCGACGGCGAACGCTGGGACAGCGCATGACATCATCCACTCAGTAACTGGCAGGCTGCAGACAGAACGCCCAGATGCTCTTCTCCTCAACTCAGGCGATTTCAACCATGTTTCGCTGTCCCCCATTCTACCCACGTTTACCCAGTATGTCACATGCCACACTAGAGACAATAAAACACTGGACTTACTCTACGCAAACACTAAGGAGGCGTACACCTCATCACCACTCCCCCCACTCGGGAGATCGGATCACAACTTGGTTCATCTCCTGCCGGTGTACAAACCCCTAGTGCACAGACAACCTCCAGTCATGCGCACAGTGAAGTTATGGTCTGAGGAGGCAATGGACGCTCTAAAGGACTGTTTTGAAACCATTGCCTGGGAGCAGCTCTGCGATCCACATGGTGAGGACATCGATGGCCTCATTCACACCATCACGGACTACATCAGCTTCTGTGTGGACAACACCGTTCCCACCAAGACCATACGGTGTTGCTCGAACAACAAATCCTGGATCAGCCCTGAGATTAAAACACTTCTGAGAGAGAAGAAGAGGATCTTCAGGTCAAGGAACAGGGAGATGCTGAAGTCCGTACAGAGGGAGCTGAGGAGGAAGATCAGAGAAGGCAAGGACAGCTTCAGGAAGAAGATGGAGAACAAGCTGCAACAGAGCGACATCGGTGGGGTCTGGAGAAACCTTAAAACCATCTCTGGGCTCCAGAATATCTCCCCCCAGGCCACGGGGGGCAGGGAGTGGGCGAACAATCTGAACCTGTTTTTTTAATAGGTTTGACCAACCGCCCTCCCCCCCGACTGCACAACAACCACTGCTGCCTCTAAAGACATCGAGTCCTGCTGCCCACTCCCCACTCCACCAACACCCCCCCACTCCCAACACACAGCCCCCCAACATTACCCTCACTAAGACCCAGGTGAGGACGGAGCTGAGGAAGATCAAGGCGAGGAAGGCCTCGGGACCGGACGGCATCAGCACAAAGCTCCTCAAGTCCTGTGCAAACCAGCTGTGTGGGATTGTGGAGCACATCTTCAATCTGAGCCTGAAGCTGGGGAGGGTACCACAGCTGTGGAAAACATCTTGTGTGGTACCTGTACCAAAGACTTCCCACCCCAAAGACCTGGACAGCTACAGACCAGTGGCCCTGACATCCCACATGATGAAGACCCTGGAGAGACTGCTCCTTGTTCACCTCCGTCCCCTGGTGGGACCAGCGATGGATCCACTCCAGTTCGCCTAACAGCATGACATTGGGGTGGAGGATGCAGTGATCTTCCTCCTTCACCGTTCTCTGTCCCACCTGGAGAAGATAAGATAAGATAAGCCTTTATTAGTCCCACAATGGGGAAATTCCAGGATTGCAACAGCACAGGGATAGCAACACTCAGAGCAACAATCAGAAGGCAAGAAAAAACAAGAACAGCTAGTAAACATATGTACATATTACTATAAATATATATATATATAGACCCACAGTGCGGAGCATTATGGTTGGTGAATGTGCAGCAGAAAGTCTAAGCTCTCTCTCCGCAGATGCGGCGGGCCAGCTGGAAGTCTTTGGGCATGATGGTGACCCTCTTAGCGAAGAAGAGACCCACCAGGTAGGCCTCGCTGGCCTCCTGCAGAGCCATGACGGCGGAGCTCTGGAAGCGCAGGTCGGTCTTGAAGTCCTGAGCGATCTCCCTCACCAGGCACTGGATGGGCAGCTTACGGATGAGCAGCTCCGTGGATTTCTGGTAGTGACGGATCTCTCTCAGAGCCACGGGCCTGTGACGGTGAGGCTTCTTCACTCCGCCAGTGGCCGGAGCGCTTTTCCGAGCAGCCTTGGTGGCCAGCTGCTTCCTGGGGGGCTTTTTCCTCCAGTAGATTTTACGGGCGGTCTGCTTGGTTCTTGCCATCGCTCTTTATTATTCTGTCTTATATTTCTTGCACGCCGCCTAAACTCCAGCCCGGCACCCGCATCGTTTTCGCTACAGTTCCCTGTATGTCGAGTTCCTCCATTAGCACCGGGTGGCGGTTGAGTGCTAGCTAGCACTAGCTCTCTCCTGCTGTAACGTCTCCTGCTGTAAACAGTGGCTCCGTCTGCCGACTCGGGAGACCTTTGGGGCGATCTGTGTGTCCGTGATATATATATAGAGAGTGAAAGGTGTAGAAAGAAGAAGGAAGATAAAAAAAAGGCTGTTGCAACGGGCAGCCAACTCGTGTGGTGCCACCGGTCCGGCGGAACCGGAACCGGAAAAAAAAAAACAAAAAAACAAAAGAAGAAGCCCGGGAATGCGGTGAGGATCATGTTCTTTGACTTCTCCAGTGTTTTCAACACCATCCAACCGATGATCCTGAAGGACAAGCTGCTGTGCGCAGGGGTGGACCAGCACCTGTCATCATGGATCCTGGACTACCTCACTAACCGGCCACAGTTTGTGAGAACCCGGGAATGTGTGTCCGACATGATCATCGGTAGCACGGGGGCCCCCCAGGGAACGGTTTTGGCTCCCTTCCTGTTCACCCTTTATACTGCGGACTTCTCACACAACACAACACACTGCCATCTACAGAAGTTCCCTGACGACTCTGCGATCGTTGGCCTCATCTCCAACGGAGATGAAGCTGAGTACAGAGGGCTTATCTAGGACTTAGTGGACTGGTGTCATCGGAACTGCCTCCAGATCAACGCGAGGAAAACTAAGGAGCTGGTGGTGGACTGCCACAGGCAAGGACAACCCCTCACAGCACCAGTAAACATCCAGGGAACAGACATCGAGATGGTGACATCCTAAAAGTACCTGGGTGTTCATCTGAACAATAAACTAGACTGGTCACACAATACCGACGCACTCTACAAGAAGGGACAGCGCAGGCTGTTCCTACTGAGGAGACTCAGGTCTTTTGGTGTACAAGGGGCACTGCTGAAGACATTCTACGACACGGTGGTGGCATCAGCCATCACTTTTGGAGTGGTCTGCTGGGGCAGTGGCATTACAGCAGCCGATAGGAAGAGACTGAACAAACTGATCAAGAAAGCTAGCTCTGTCCTGGGGCAGCGCCTTGACCCAGTGGAGGAGATAGGAGAGAGAAGGATGGTGGCTAAACTGTCATCTCTGCTGGAGTCCGAGTTCCACCCTATGCAGGACATACTGAATGCACTAAGGAGCTCATTTAGCAGCAGACTACATCATCCTAGGTGCACAACCGAGAGGTTTCGCAGGTCCTTCCTACCAACGGCTGTCAGACTGTACAACCTAAGCAGGGCTGCTCGCAGAGATAGCAAAAAGACGTGACAACCTAATAGCATTGAATGCAAAAGACGCAATAGACTTACACAATGGTCCCCTCCAGTATACAACTAGGAAAGTACCGGTAGCTACGGAGGGTGACGATATGTATGGGTACATAATCATACCATGTAGGATAACTAAGTAGACGGTTGTGCTGTTTATTCCATATAGCTGCAATGCTCCGCACTGTGTGTGTTTGTTGTTGTTCGAGCAACACCATATGGTCTTGGTGGGAACGGTGTTGTCCACACAGAAGCTGATGTAGTCCGTGATGGTGTGAGTGAGGCCATCGATGTCCTCACCATGTGGATCGCAGAGCTGCTTCCAGGCGGTGGTTTCAAAACAGCCCTTTAGAGTGTCCATTGTCTCCTCAGACCATAACTCCACAGTGTGCATGGCCGGATGTTGTCTGTGCAATAGGGGTTTGTACACCGGCCGGAGATGAACCAAGTTGTGATCCGATCTCCCGAGTGGGGGAGTTGTGATGAGGTGTACGCCTCCTTAGTGTTTGCGTAGAATAAGTCCAGTGTTTTATTGTCTCTAGTGTGGCATGTGACATACTGGGTAAACGTGGGTAGAATGGGAGACAGTGAAACATGGTTGAAATCGCCTGAGATGAGGAGAAGAGCATCTGGGCGTTCTGTCTGCAGCCTGCCGGTTACTGAATGGATGACGTCACGTGCTGTCCCAGCGTTCGCTGTCGGATTTGCATAAACAACAATGCAGATCACGTGTGAATATTCCCTCGGGAGATATGTAGGCCGCATGCTAGCAGCTAGCAACTCGATGTCTTTGCTGCAGTGCTGGTGTTTAACAGTGATATGTCCCGGTCTGCACCAGTTGTTATTAACATAGATCATCACTCCACCGCCCCTTGCTTTGCCACTGTCTGGTGTTCGGTCTGCCCGTATCGCGTGGAAACACTCCAGCTCAATGTTAGCATCTGCTACTAGTTCAGATAGCCACGACTCAGTAAACAAAAGGAGGGAGCACTCCCGGTATAAGCTGTCGTAGCGGGAGATAGCCGCTAGTTCATCTACCTTTCCCAATATAGAGCGTACATTCCCCATAATAATGGATGGGAGGGTGGGTCTGTACCTTATACTCCTTGTCCGCCGTCTAACACCAGCCCGACAACCACGTCGTTTTCGCCTTATTTCTCCCGGTACGTTGAGTTTTTCCATTAGCACCGAGTGGCGATTAAGTGCAAGCAGCTGTTCCCTGCTGTGCCGTCTCCTGCTGTAAACAGTGGCTCCGTCAGCCGGCTCGGGAGACATTTGGGGCGATCTGTGTGTCTGTGATGTATAAAGTATGTAAAGAAAGAAAGAAAAAACTCAGAATTGAGCCGCTTTTGCAAAATGGCAGCCGACTCATGTGGCGCCGGAAGTAGGAAAAAAAAAATACGTATGTACATATGTATATTCGCTGCTCTTGTTTTTCTTGTCTTCTGATTGTTGCTCTGAGTGTTGCTATCCCTGTGCTGTTGCAATCCTGGAATTTCCCCATTGTGGGACTAATAAAGGCTTATCTTATCTTATCTTATAAATAAAGGTTAAATAAAAAACTTAAATATTTACCTTTCATTTAATAACTGTTCATCAAAAAACTATTTAGGGACTTGCTTTTAAATATCCTACGTTATTTTCTGGGGTCTGCTCTGCCACCACTGTGTCCATGAACATAAAAACTGACATAACATACACCTGATTGAAACTGACAATCTACTAACCCATTATTACAACACACATGGATCCATGAATGGACAGTGACACATCTTGCTTCCTTGTTATCATGGGATCTCACAATAATTTGGTCTCTCTCAAGCCCTCACATTATTTGACATAATTCTCATGTGATCTTGTCATTGAACCTTGTTCTGATTCCTTCCGCTTCAAAACACAAATGGAGCTGGTCTGGATTGCTGCAAGGCTGAGACCGCAATGCAGTCTCAACAGAATGCAACTCCAGTTACTGGAAATTAGGGTTGGATCAGACGGCATGTATTGGCTTAACAGCAAAATGGAAGGAAAGAGTGTTGGAGGTTTTCTGTAGAGATGTTCTGTAGTCATCTGTAGCTCATTCTGGCAAAGCCCAAAATAGCTAATGCAATGGTATGGCATCCGTCGTCCGTCCATCCATGCATCCGTCTCTCCACATTTCACAAGAATCGCCACCCCTCCTAGACAATTGTCCCAATGGTCACCAAACTCAAACACAGTGATCATCAGGTGGGTCTGCGTCATGGATGTGCTCAAAGTCAAGGTCATTGTCAAAGGTCTAGGGGTGGTTTCACCGGGCCAGTATGAACTACTTCATCACTGATGGTCTGGTTTTCCCTCCCAACACTGTCACAACACCTGACATGTGGTTACATTTAGTGACTAATACGTGTTACGTCTGTAATTACCTTTGGTTCATAAAAGAGGCGAGGTGACTTGGAACACAGCTTTATTGAACTCACTGATGTTGACAGCTCCTGACAGATCACCGGCTAAGCTCAGGTGAGATAAGAGGAACAAGATGGCCGACCCGGCCTTATATAGGGCAGGGCGGAGGCACCACCTGGAAGTGCGTGTCCATGTTACTTTCATATTAAATACATATCTCACATTTGCTACCCCCCTTTAAAAAAGTCCAAAACCAGTCACTCAATTAAGACCCTCCCCAATTTGGGACCGCACACTAATAAAAGACAACTAATATTTCCAAATGGCCTGACACATTCGCACAACAAAACCTAAAATAGGGAGGATGAGTGGACTGCTGTCCTGCCCACACGGCAAGGTGGGTTATTCTGCCACCTGCTGGGGTAAATTAGAGTCCATTAATATCTAAAATTGCCTGCCGTGCTCCTAAACTAGAATGGAAAAAAACCCCAAATAATCCCTTCTATAACATTTTTTTTTTTAACAACATCAACAACAACATCCGAACTTCAACATATACTATTTACAATCCAAATGTTCAAGTAACAAGGACGTAGCTGGCATGGGGGCCCAGGGCACCCTCTCAGCAGATGCGCCACTGGAAACAGCCGGTCTTCGTGGTGATGGCTGGCCCTTCGGACGCTGAAGCCGCTCCTTCTCACCCTCGGCCTTGTCCTACGTTCAGCCTCGTTTCCCGGAGTCTTCTCCCGAGCACGCCGAAGCCGGTTTGCATGCCACACCGAGCTGTCAGATAGACTGAAGTGTGCTGCGTCCAGTTTGTCCACTATGCTCAGACACTCCCGATGCTCCTCAGGTTGTCGTCTGGCCCATTTTCGCCACGGACGTTCCTCAGCTCAGCTCCAAACCCAATCCAGGACCCTCAACGGGGCCCAGCTTGGCTTGAGACGTTGTCGACCATGCTGATCCTCCGTGCTTATCAGTCCTGCCCTGACCTCTTCTAATACCGTTGTAACGTTCACCCTTGTAGCAGCAGACCCTCCATCCTTCCGCGGCCAGGCTCCGGAGGCATCTGGGGCCAGCCCACTGGTGTTGCTCGTCAGTCTAGGTACAAACCCTGGGTGAAATTGTTCCTGCTTGACCACCATGGCGCCCGGTAGTTCTTCAACCCACACCGTGTAGATGGTTGTTGGGGACGGGTGGAGTGATTTCTTCCGTGGGCTCTCTGGGTTAAATCCACGGCAGAGCCTAGCAAAATGATTCAAGTGACCACATCTGTTACAACATGCTCCTCTCGCCGGACAGTCCTTAGCCTTTTGGAATAAGCCATCTTTACTGTCATTCAAATCCATACAGCCAATCATTTACAGTAGAACGAAATTATGTTTTCTCTTATCTACAATGTTAATCACACACATATATAGAATCAGAGGGGTCGCTGCCATGCAAGGCGCCGCCACAAATTTCCCTCCTCTGTTCCATTATTGCTGAGCACCAAGCTGGATGGCAGGAAGTTCTGCTTTTATATGGTCTTCGGCATGACCTGGCCGGGATTCGAACCCTGGCCTCCCGGGTGTGGGGCGGATGCTCTACCAACTAAGCCACTGCTCCGACTGCGGTGCGTCGCAGACCCACAGCTCATGCAAAGGGGCTTTCCCAGAGCCACCCCTCGGCTAGTAGCTTTGGCTTCCGTCTCCTTGCCGTCCAAGCTATCTTCGCTGTCCAGGTCCGTGGCAGTTGCAACGACAAGAGGCTCTAGCTTGTCCAAGGCGTCCATTTGGAGAGCTAGCTTGACGGCTCTGGCTAACGTGAGTTCACTTGGCGCCGTAAACAACCTAGCTCATAATGCGGTGCAACAAGTGTGTTCCACCAGCTGGTCACAAATCATTTCTTCCTCCAATGTCCCAAGACTACACTCGCTAGCTAGCTGCTTCAAGTCGGTGACGAACTGCCGAACGGGTTCACCTGCCTGCTGACGCCGCTGCCGAAAGTGGATCCTCCGGACCATCATGTTATCCAGGGTGTGGAAATAGCTAGCTAGCAGCTCTGCTACCTCTTCATAAGTGTCCGAGAGGCCAGGCGTTTGCAGGACCTGCTGGCCCTCTATACCCAAAATATGAACCAGAAGCGCCTGGGCTCTTCACTTATCAAGCTCACCGAGTCCCAGCATGGCAACATAACTTTCAAAGACTTCAAACCATCTCTGCCAGGACACTGGCAGCTCCCCAAGAAACTTGAGAAAAGGCCGAATTGGAGCTACACACGGCTCCATGGTTTAATTTGACGTCACCAATGTTATGTCTGTAATTACCTTTGGTTCACAGAAGAGACAAGGTGACTTGGAGCACAGCTTTATTGAACTCACTGATGTTGACAGCTACTGACAGATCACTGGCTAAGCTCAGGTGAGATAAGAGGAATAAAATGGCTGACCTGGCCTTATATAGGGTGGGGCGGAGGCACCACCTGGAAGTGCGTGTCCATCTTCCACTTTCATATTAAATGCATATCTCACAATATGGTCCATTATGATATGGTATCGGATTGGTGCACAGACTGATATACTGAGGGATACCATTACTTTTCAGACGTTTCAGAAGCAATTCAGATACCAGTGTTGGAATAAGTCCTCCTCCAGTTTTCTTAGCTTGTTTTGCTAACTTCTTGCCCGTTTTTTCTTTAGAATATTAGAGATTGTGTTATAAGGAGATAAAATGTAGCAAAATAATTACTAAGGTTGTGTATTTTCTCTTATTTGAAGTTCATAACTGTAATATAAACAGAAAAGATTTTTTGATTTTCTTACCTCCAACATCTCTTAAGCCTAAACTTCTGTAAAGAGAAAAACTGTATTTGAAAAATATTCTTTTATCCATATTCCCAGTTCCAAATCCTGGCTTTGAGAGGGAGATGACGTGTAGAACATGGGGTCAGTACAACTTTGAGACCTTCGACGGCCTCTATTTTTACTTTCCTGGCCAGTGCACCTACACTCTGCTGAGGGACTGTGAGGAAACCACCCAGGCCAGCATCGTCGTCCAGGTCAGTTCAGACTCACTTTTGCTTGGAATGAAATAAATCCTCCCAACTCCAGGTTGCCCACACATTTTTCGGTCCATCGCCTGCCTCCAGTCCATGAGATGTTGGACTCAGTGGTCTTCTTCTCCCAAAACACACTCTCCTTTCTGACTCAGCGTCAGCCTGAAGGAAAGATTTGCTCTGAAGATTAGTGAAAGCTATCTGGTTATTAGAGTCAATTACCATTAAGTACTGCAATTACCTGCTATGCCTCTGTGACAGACTCCAACAGACCGGGACTTTGTTCCCCTGAACAGGCAGCAGATACCTTATCTGTTCATGGGAAAGTCAAACCAAACAGGGAACATGAAAAGAAACCTGCGCTTTACTCAATAGGAAGGATTTTATTAACAATCAGAAGTTAATTCTGACAACCAAAACATGTCAGAAGAGACACTCTAGTTAGTTAGTTTCACCATTTAAGCAGAGGTGGACCCTCAGGTCCAGCAAAGCCTTCTCTGCTGGCCTAAACACTATCAGAATTACATTTACAAACTCCATCCATCCATCCATCCATCCATCTTCTACCGCTTTTCAGGAGGTCTGGGTCGTGGAGGCAGCAGTTCAAGCAGAGAAGCCCAGACTTCCCTCTCTCCAGCCACCTGCTCCAGCTCTTCAGAGAGGATACCAAGGTGTTCCCAGACCAGCTGGGAGACATAGTCTCTCCAGCGAGTCCTGGGTCTGCCCCAGGGTCTCCTCCCAGTGGGATGTGCTGGAAATGCCAACCTACATTCTTATATTTGTTCCATTAGGATGTATTCAATTATTCACAATAGTCTGTTCTTTTCATTTTGTAGCTTTTCTCTTGGTTGCACTCCTTCCAGTAATGTAATGCAAGTTTTTTTGTCCAATCATATTTCAGCCATCTGTGTTACCAGGGTCAATCAAATCTGCCTTGGGCCTTCAGGAAATGCGGCTCTTTAGGTTAAATTAACTGTTAAACTTATCCTGTTGCTTTAACCAATCAGATGTCTTCTGTGGGTCCAGGGGTACCATAGAAGGCATCCCAGAACGTTGGCATTTTCACGTCTTTTGATTGGATGGTTAGACTCCTTCACCCACACTGCAGAGGATCCTAGCTAGCAAAATGCCAGTGCAAGGACTTCCTTCAGCAGCTACAATATACTGTATCTGTTTAAATGTAATAGCTGTTTTTCCACCCACAATGGCTGACAGAGGAGAGGAAAATGATTTGGTAGCTGATATTTTAAAAAAATCAATTTTCCAGACAGACTTTTCAAGAAAAGCTGGTCATTGTGAAGAGAGGTCGGCCAACCCTGAAGCTAGCAGGCCCGTCTCAGCCGGGGAAAGGAATTGTCCGTCACTTCCATATTAGCAACGAGCAGTATCCTTGGATTACAGCCTCCGATGAGTGCTGCAAATGATCTTGCTGGGAATGCCTGTTATTTGAACTGATGGAGTAGATACTTGGAGCCAGGCAGGCTTTGCAAACTTGAGCTGTCTGTCACACCATGGTGATTTAGGCAGCGTTCGCCAAACGTATAAAAATTGGTCTAAAATGCTGGCATACGCTGAAATTTTCACTTTTGGCTGTATGCATCACATATCCATAACGACTTGGACATAAACATAATGTATTAGTAACGTATATAGAATATTTCCATAACTTAAAAGCAACTTAAACCAACTAATGCTTAGCGTGTTGCCGACATTCATAACTTATGCGCAACAGTAGTCTAACTTCTGCATAGCACAGTCATGCCAAACTGTCGTTGCCTCCAAATCCATGAATCCGAGGTGTGCCAGAGATCATCTCTGTTCAACGCAGATGATTCTCCCTCCAGAGACCAGGGAGGGGTGCATGATCGACCTGGCAGAGCTGTCAAATCTGGCAGGTCAGTCACGTCTGAAACAGCTGATGTGACCCGTCAGGGACGTCAGATGACAGTTGTCACAACCTGGCTAAAAGACACGAACTGATGATGATAAAAAAGTTTATTTTCAATAAAGTGAAAAAAATAAAACCAAGATAATGGAGCGTGCTTTTGCTGGGAGCTGCAGCCAACAGGAAAGTATGATTTATCATGGAAAACAGCTGAGCTCTGCGCTTTGGGCGATCAGCTGATTGGATCCTCTTCCTCCGGTGTGCTGACATTTTGGCATATCTATCAGAACAACACTGGACAGCTGATGGTACAGACCAGTCAAATGGAAAAACCCAGACAGGTCCCGTTATACAAACAAATACGTGTATGTGTATGCGCTGCAGGCAGAGAGCTCTGTACGGGTTTTTCCTGTGAACCAACTCTGCAAATATGTCATTTGCTCCACAAATGCGGGACATATCAGCCAAATGCTGGATACGTTGGACAATTTTTAGCATGCTAAAATTAATTTTCAGAGGAGCTTGGTGACCTACACCGTAGCGTGCTTCAGCATTCTTCAGCATGCTCTTAACTTAGACAAAACTTAGCCATAACTGATTCCACGTACTCCAATTCAATTCAACTTTATTTATGTAGCGCCATTTCACAACAACAGTCATCTCATAGCACTTTCAACTGTAGGAGGAACCCCCACAGTTGCAGAAAGACCCCAGCAATCAGGCGATCCCCTGTGAGCAAGTACTTGGCGACGGTGGAGAGGACAAACTCCCTTTTAACAGGAAGAAACCTCCAGCAGAACCAGGCTCAGGGAGGGGCAGTCATCTGCTGCGACTGGCTGGGGGGTGAGGGGATAGAGAAGATGAAAAGAACAGACATTTAGAGAGCAAACAGCATGATGGGGACTCAATCTATGGGAGAGAACAAACAGATGTTAATGACCAGAAAAAAAAAAAAAAAATATATATATATTTCAAAAAAATATTTCATTGAGAGTGAAGAAAGGAGTGAAGCCCAGTGCAATTATTGGAGGTCCCCCGGCTGACTAAACCTATTAGCAGCATAACTAAGGAAGGGTTCAGAAACACATGATCCCTCCCTAATTGTAGGCTATATCAAAAAGGAAGGTTTTAACCCTATTCTTAAAAACAGAGATCGAGTCTGACTCCCAAATCCAGACTGGCAGCTGGTCTCACAGGAGAGGAGCTTGATAACTGAAGGCTCTGCCTCCCATTGTACTTTTGGAGATTCTAGGTATTACAAGTAATCCTGCATTTTGGGAGCGTAGTGCTCTGTTAGGATAATACGGTAGTATCAGATCTTTTAAATAAAAAGGGGCCTGATTGTTTAGAGCTTTGTAAGTAAGAAGAAGGATTTTAAACTTAATTCTAAACTCTATGGGAAGCCAATGAAGGGAGGCCAGAACCGGAGAAATATGAGCTCTCTTTCTAGTACCTGTTAAAACTCTTGCTGCAGCATTTTGGATCAGCTGAAGACTTTTTAAAGATGTTTTAGGACAACCTGATAATAAAGAATTACAATAATCTAATCTCGAGCTAACAAAAGCGTGGATCAGTTTCTTAGCATCACTCTGAGACAAGATGCTCCTAATCTTGGCAATATTATGCAAATGATAGAAGGCAGTCTTAGAAACAAATTTAATATGTGAATTGAAAGACAGATTTTGATCAAAAATAACTCCAAGGCTCCTCACAGAGCTATTAAGAAGAAGAGTAACCACATCCAAACTGAAAGTTTGATTTGGAAAGGTATTTCTAAGGTTTTTTGGATCAACAAGAATGACTTCAGTCTTATCTGAATTTAATAGCAGGAAATTACAAGTCATCCAAGCTTTGATTTCCTTAAGACAGGCTTCTAACTTGGCTAATTGATTACTATCATCTGGCTTCATTGACAGGTATAATTGTGTGTCATCTGCATAACAATGAAAATGTATACAGTGCTTTCTAATAATGTTGCCTAACAGAAGCATATGTAAACTAAAAAGAGTAGGGCCTAGCACAGATCGTTGTGGAACTCCATGACTGAGCTTTGAGTTGAAAGAAAACTCATTATTGACATGAACAAACTGGAACCTATCAGATAAATATGATCTAAACCACTGCAACAAAGTTCCATTAAGTCCAACATAGTGTTCTAATCTATCAAGTAGAATATTATGATCGATAGTATCAAAAGCTGCACTAAGGTCTAAAAGGACAAGTACAGAAACAAGTCCATTATCAGATGCGATGAGGAGGTCGTTAGTGACCTTCGCTAAGGCTGTTTCAGTACTATGATGGATTCTAAACCCAGATTGAAACTCTTCAAGTAAACCATTTCCCTGCAGGTGGTCAAATAATTGCATAGCAACAACTCTTTCTAAGATTTTTGAAATGAAAGGGAGATTAGAGATTGGTCTATAGTTAGCTAAAGTTCCTGGATCCAGCGTTGGCTTTTTGAGTAAGGGTTTAATTACAACAGTTTTAAAAGCCTGCGGTACATGGCCTAAAGTTAATGAAGAATTGATTATATGAAGAATAAAGCTACCAATAAATGGGAAGACTTCTTTAAATAACCTGGTAGGAATAGGGTCTAAAAGACAAGTTGAAGGTTTGGATGAGGAAACTGTTTTGTCTAACTCTAAAAGGTCAATTGTAGTAAACTCATCAAGACAGATATCAGTTGAAGGAGTTGTAGTAGTTACTGTATTTAAGTTAACGGTGGGAAGAATCTGATTGATTTTATCTCTGATGGATGAAATTTTATTATTGAAAAAGTTCATAAAGTCCTGACAAGTAAGCTCTAAGGGAATGCTAGGATTGACAGAGTCCTGACTCTTTGTCAGTCTGGCTACAGTGCTGAAAAGAAACCTGGGATTATTCTTGTTCTCTTCTATTAATGCAGAATAATAACTCATTCTAGGTTTTCTAAGAGATTTTTTATAAATTAAACGATGATTTCTCCAAGCTAAATAGATTTCATCTAAATTAGTGGAGCGCCATTTTCTTTCTAATTGACGAGTCTTCTGTTTTAAGCTATGAGTTTCTGTGTTGAACCAAGGAGTTAGAAATCTCTGATTAGGGACTTCCGGTTATGGCGACCACGTAGGAAGACGTGTTTCACACTGCTCTGCTCCTAAAAATAAAAAGTAGGCTAAAACTCTCTTAATTGGAACAAAAACCTATCCCAGCGTTTAGGCGCGGATATGGTAAAGACCAAGGCTGGGAAATCAGGCGGAGGAAAAAGTAAGTTGACAAAACAATCCAAGCTAACAGACTTCCACGCTCGTGACGAAGCAGCAAAATCTCCAGAGACTATGGCGGAGGATGGAGCTAGCGGCGGAGCGGTAACTGTTGAAGACGGGACGAGTGCGGTGCTCGCTGCCATCAAGTCTATGAGAGCACTTTTCGTCTAAATTTGATGGGATTATAGCAGCGATAGAAGGAATGAGAAAGGAAATAAGCGACTGTATGGAACAAGTATCGCAGGCGGAGCTCCGAATTTCAAGTGCTGAAGATGACGTCACCAGCCTACAATCAAAGTTGCAAACACTGGAATTAAAATGTAAATGTCTGGAAGATAATGTCCTGGACTTAGAATCCCGTTCGCGATGGAATAATTTGAGGCTGGTGGGCCTCCCGGAGGGAGCGGAGGGACAGGACCCATGTTCCTTTTTGGAAAAGTGGATTCCAGAAGCGCTGAATAATGCGGATCTGCAGTCATTGGTCGTCTTAGAGAACGCTCACCGAATCGGCCCACCGAGAGATAATAAGACACCACAGAGGACGCTGATTATGAAGTTCCTCAGCTACAGAGACAAGATGACGGTCACCAACGCAGCGCGAGCTAAAGGGGAAATCAAATACCAGGATCAACAGGTGCGGTTCTACCCAGATTTGGCCGCAGGAATTCAACAATTAAGGAGGCAGTTCGACCCCGCCTGCAAAGAGCTGCGCAGCCTCGGGATTCGTCACGGAGTGATTCATCCGGCAAGACTGCTGGTCACATATAAAGGGAGAACCCACATCTTCAGGACCCCTCAAGAGGCGCAGGAGCTCATTAAGCAGATCCAGGAGGAGACTGGTGGGAGCTAAGCATGTACGTGACAAAGGTAGAACATTTAAGCGTATGTACAGACATATGATTGATCTGAAACATATAACATGTCTACAAAATACAGATTGTATTATAAAAAATGATGTACAAAGTTGCTAAAAAACTTTGAAGTTATGTTGAAAAAACTACAGAAGAGAGTTAATGTCATTAAAAATAGTAGTAGAGTCAGGGTGATTGAGAGGAGAAAGAGAGAGTGGTTTGACTGATCCTCGCAGGTGTGGAACAGTCACTAGCTATAACGGGAGATGGAATTTTTTTTTGATTTTGGGGGGATTACCACGAATGTGGGGAAGGGGAATTTGTTTTTGTGTAGTTTGTAGGATGAATGTTCAACCATCCATGTTTTTGCTTCTCTGTATGAGCATGTTCATATTGCAAGGTAATCTCAAACTCCTTATTGATCATAGATCAAAACGTTAATCTTAATTTAACTTCATGGAATTGCAGAGGTCTACAAAATCGAAAAAAGCTTAAACAAGTTATGAATAAAATAAAAGACATAGATTCAAAAATTGTATTTTTACAAGAAACTCATCTAATAGAGGAGGATGTAAAAAGAATTAGGAGAAGATGGCAAGGAAATGTGTTCACCTCATCATTTTCATCTCGAGCTAGGGGAGTTATGACTCTCATACATAAAACAGTCCCATTTCAAGTGAAAAATGTAATTGGCGACAAATTAGGAATATATTTAATCATCCAAGGATCTTTGTTATTAGAAAATATAATCTGGTGAACTTATACGGTCCCAATACTGATGATCAAAATTTCTTTGTTAATTTATTTCTTATTTTATCATCACTTACAGGGCAACATATAATAGCAGGGGATTTTTTTTTTTTCCACAATATCTTTATTGAACCTTTTTTTTTTTTTAACAAACATGATACAAACAATCAAACACTAACACTAAAGTACTACAAAAAAAAAAAAAATGCACTAAAAACACCAACAACCACCAACAAAATCAAGTCTTCAACAATGCTCCTCTGTTTAGTCTAGACAATCCAATACATAAGTATACATATTATGTTCACCAGTTTGGAATTTACAAGGTCCACACACATCATTCACCTTCTTCTTCAAGAGTTATGTTTAAATTTTTTACATAATCAATAAAAGGTCTCCATATATTCTCAAACACAATTTCCTTTGATTTCAGTATATATGTTATTCTTTCTAATGGAAGGTTTGTTAACATCTGTCTTAACCACTGAGGCACATCTGGTCTATGAGTCTTTTTCCATAATAGTGCAATACATTTTTTGGCATTAAGCAAACTGAGGTCTATGAATGTTCTTTCACTTTTATTAAAATTATGCTTTTCTGGGTACAGACCCAACAAAAACAGTTTAGGATTCAGTATGATTTGTTTTGAGATTATTTTTTCAATTGTTACCCTCACCTCTTCCCAAAACATTCTTATTAATCTACATTCCCATAAACAATGAAATAGGGTTCCTTTACTTTCCATGCATTTTGTGCATGTATCTGGTATATTTTTGTTATATCTATTTAACTCCTCCGGTGTAACATACATCCGCATTAACCATTTGAAATGTATCAATTTAAGGCGTACATTTATTGATTTGGTTTGAGCTTCTGTACAAGCCAATTCCCATTGTTCCTCCGAAATTTCAATTTGCAGATCTTCTTTCCAGTAGTTTAATCTTTTCAGTGAATTTTCACTTGAAGATAGTGTCAATGAGTTATAAAACTCTGAAATAATACCCTTTCTTTTACTATCTTTCATCATCATTTTTTCCAAGGATGAATAAATAGGTCGAGTGAGAGCTTTATTTTGATTTGATCGAATAAAGTTTCTAAGTTGAAGATATTTAAAAAAATGTGTTCTATTGAGATTAAATTTGATCCTCAGCTCTTCAAAAGACATTATGTTGTCTGCACATGGCAAATATAAATCCTGAATCTTTTGTATCCCTTTTAAATTCCATACTTTAAATACAGCGTCCGCTCTCCCTGGTTTAAAATATTGATTACCCCATATTGGACTAAATTGTGACAATAACTGTGGTTCTTTTAAATAGTTTTTAGCTTCACACCATATTTTGATCATATGCTTTACAAATGGATTTTTAACTTGTTTTTGTAATTTTTTTGCCGAATCTGAGTATATGAATATGGGAAGAGGTAAAGGTAAATTGTATGATTCCATTTCAGTCCAGTGAGGGAGATCATTTGATGAAAAATAATATGTCATAGACCTCAGTTGTGCCGACCAATAATACAACATAAAATTTGGACATTTCAGACCTCCACGATCAAATGGTAAATATAATAAAGACAGACGTAATCTAGCCCTCCTGTTGTTCCATATAAATTCCACTAACTTTTTTTTTATTCTTGAGAATAGATCTAAAGGTGGTGATAAGGGAATGTATTGAAATAAATAAAGTATTTTAGGTAAAATATTACTTTTAAGTATATTGATTCTCCCGATCATCGACATTGGTAGTGACATCCATCTCTGAGTTAACTCATTGATATCTGACATTAAGGCTTCATAGTTGACGCTGGCGACTGATTCTAGCTTAGGCATAATTTGGATTCCTAAATATTTAAACTGATTTACAACATTGAATTGATTTGCCTCAGGGGCTGGGTAATTTCTCTGGGTCTCATTTAGCATTAATATTGAAGATTTAGTTTTATTTATTTTATATCCTGATATTTCCCCAAAATTCTTTATTAAATTCAACAAGGTTGGAATTGATTTTTTTAGATTCGACATAAACAAAATTATATCATCGGCGTACAGGGAGATTTTATGTTCTGTTGGTCCAACTTTAATTCCATATATTTGTGAATGTAAACGTATCGCTATCGCTAAAGGTTCAATTGCCATAGTAAACAGTAAAGGTGAAAGTGGACAGCCTTGTCGACATCCTCTATTGATTTTTATTGGTTTTGAAATATTGTTATTTGTTAGGATTTCTGCTGTAGCATTATTGTATATTATTTGAACCCATTTTATGAAATTATTTCCAAGTCCAAACCTTTGTAGGACTTCAAAAAGAAAGGGCCATTCAACTCTATCAAAGGCCTTTTCGGCGTCCAGTGATAGGAGAGCTGTATCCGGTGCTTCTTTATTAAAATAAATAATATTAAATAGTCTTCTTACATTATGGAAGCCTTGTCTACCCTTTATAAAGCCATTCTGATCTCGATTAATAATATTTGGTAAAATTTCTTGTATTCGTCTTGCTAAAATTTTACAGATTATCTTAAGGTCGGCGTTTAATAGGCTTATTGGTCTCATATTTTCACATTTATTAGAGGGCTTACCTGGTTTTGGCAGCAGTATAATTAAGGCATTATTTATGTATGATGGTAAATTATTATTTTGAAATGCTTCTAAAACCATTTCCAAAAAAGGTTTTATTAATTTATTCTTAAATTTTTTATAAAGGTCAACTGGAAGACCATCTGGTCCTGCACTTTTTCCTGATTTCATATTATCAATGGCTAGCCCAACTTCTTCTTGACTAATTTTAGACTCCAATATCTCCCTGTTTTCATTTGGTATACACGGTATAGATAGTTCGTTCAAAAACCCATTTAGTTTTGTTAAATCAGGTTCATTTTTGGTATCATATAATTTTTCATAGTAATCTCTAAAGGCTCTATTAATTTCTAAAGGATCTATAACTACCTGTCCGTTACTTATAATACTGGTAATTGGTGTTTTAATTTCCAATTGTTTAATCTGCCATGCTAATAATTTTCCTGATTTTTCACCTTGTTCATAAAAAGATTGTTTCAATCTTAGAAGACTCGAGGCAGCTCTATTCGCTGATTTTTTGTCGTATTCAGCTCTCAAAATCAGTAATTCATTCTCCAACCTTGGGTCACTTCCTGCATACACTTTTTCCTGAAGACTTTTTATTTTATGTTCCAATTTAGCTCTCTCCTCTCGAGTCTTCTTAGATTTTGATCCTGTATAACTAATAATATGTCCCCTAATAAAAGCTTTGAAAGCCTCCCACTTTACACATGCTGATGTTTGTGTAGTATTGATGTCAAAGAACTCGTCTATCTGTTTTTCTATATACTTGACAAATTCCTCATCCTGAAGCCATTTATGCTGAAATTGCCATCTACCTGATTCCTTTGTCAATTTTTTATCTACATATATTAGACAACAGGGTGCATGATCAGAGATCACGATGTTATCATAAAAGCAGTTTTGAATCTTGGACCTTAATTCTGTGGAAATCAAAAAATAATCAATACGTGAGAATGTCTTGTAGGTACTGGAATAACAAGAATAGGCTTTAACTTGTGGTTTCATTTCTCTCCATATATCTAACAATCTCAATTCTTTCATAAAATGATTAATAGTCATCCTACATCCAATGTGCGTACAATCCAGTCCTGTTGATCTATCCACACCTGGATTCAATGTACAATTAAAATCCCCTGCTATTATATGTTGCCCTGTAAGTGATGATAAGATGAGAAATAAATTAGCAAAGAACTTCTGATCATCTATATTGGGACCATATAAGTTCACAAGATTTATATTTTCTAATAGCAAAGAACCTTGAATGATTACATATCTTCCAAATTTGTCTCCAATTACATTTTTCACTTGAAAAGGAACTGATTTATGTATGAGAGTCATAACTCCCCTGGCTCGGGATGAAAATGAAGAGGTGAATACACTTCCCTGCCATCTACTCCTAATTCTTTTAACATCCTCCTCTATCAGATGAGTTTCTTGTAAAAACACAATTCTTGAACCCATGTCCTTTATTTTATTCATAACTTGTTTAAGTTTTTTTAAATTTTGTAGACCTCTGCAATTCCATGAAGTTAAATTAAGATTAACACTTTGGTCCATGATCAATAGAGAGTTTGGGATTACCTTGCAGTGTAAACATGCTCATACAGAGAAGCAAAAACATGAGTGGTTGAACATTCATCCTACAAACTACACACAAACAAATTTCCCCTTCCCACACTTGTGGCAAACCCCCCAAAATCAAAAGAAAAATTCTGTCTCCCGATATAGCCATCGACCGTTCCACACCCACGGGGAACAGCCTAAGCCACTCCTTCTTCATCCTCCCAGTCACCCTAACTCTACTGCTTTTAATGACGTAACATTAACTCTCCTCTGTAGTTTTCCAACTTAACTCCAAAATTTTTAACAACTTTGTACATCATAGTTTTTTTTTTTGTTTGTTTTGTTTTTGTTTTGTTTTTTTAATATATAATACAATCTATATTTTGTAAACTTACTATTTACTTCAAGTCAGTCAGATGCCTGTGCAAATGCTTAATTATTCTACCTTATATTTTGTTCATGCTTAGCTCCCACCAGTCTCTTCTTCTTCTTTGATCTTCTTGATGAACTCCTGCGCCTCCTCTGGGGTCTTGAAGATGTGGGTTCTGCCCTCATACGTGGTCAGCAGTCTCGCAGGATAGATTACACCATGACGAATCCCAAGGTTGCGCAGCTCCTTACGTACGGGATCAAACTGCTTCCTCAATTGCTGGATTCCTGTGGCCAAATCTGGGTAGAACCGCACCTGCTGGTCCTGGTGTTTAATCTCTCCTTTTTTAGCTCGTGCAGCGTTGAAGATCTTCATCCTGTCTCTGTTGCTAAGAAACTTCATAATTAAGGTCCTCGGCGGTCCCTTATCTCTCCGTGGGCCAATACGATGTGCTTTTTCCAGAACCACTGCTGATTGCAACTCCTCGCTGCCCAGCACCTCCGGAATCCACTTTTCCAGAAAGGAACATACGTCCCGACCTTCTGATTCCTCTGGAAGACCCACCAGCCTCAAATTATTCTGTCTCGACCGAGATTCCAAATCCAAAATATTATCTTCCAGAGATTTATTTTTTTTTTTCAAAAGTGCGCACCTTTAATTGAAGACGGGTGACGTCATCTTCAGCACTAGCGAGACGGAGCTCCATCTGCGCCGTTCGTTCTACACAGTCACCCAATTCCTTTCTTATTCCTTCCAACGCTGTCATAATCCCATCAAATCTAGAGGAAAAGTCCGCTCTCATTGAACTCATGGCAGCCATCAGCGCATCTGCGCCATTCCCCGCAGATATCGCAGCGTTGCCAGCCTCCTCCGCCATATATGGAGTTTTGTTTACTGCGTCACAGACCTGAAAGTCCGTTAATTTGGACTGTTTCGGCGGCTCACTTTTTCCTTTTCCTGGTTTTCCAGCCTTAGGCTTCGCCGACATATCTTCGCCCAAATGCTGGGATACGTTCTGTCCCAAATGAGAGAGTTATTTGCCGATTTTTTTTTTTCCAGGAGCAGAGCAGAGCGAGACACGTCCGTCCTACGTGGCAGCCATAACCGGACAATAGCAGGGGATTTTAATTGTACAATGAATCCCAGTATAGATAGATCAACAGGACTGGACTGTACGCACAATGGATGCAGGATGACCATTAATCATTTTATGAAAGAATTGAGATTGTTAGATATATGGAGAGAAATGAAACCACAAGTCAAAGCCTATTCTTGTTACTCTAATACCTATAAGACATTCTCATGTATTGACTACTTTTTGATCTCCACAGAATTAAGGTCCAAGATTCAAAACTGTTTCTATGATAACATCGTGATCTCTGATCATGCACCCTGCTGTCTAATATATGTAGATAAGAAATTGACAAAGGACCCAGGTAGGTGGCATTTTCAGCATAAATGGCTTCAGGATGAGGAATTTGTTAAGTACATAGAAAAACAGATAGATGAGTTCTTTGATATTAGTACTACACAAACAACAGCATGTATAAAATGGGAGGCTTTCAAAGCTTTTATTAGGGGGCATATTATTAGTTATACAGGTTCAAAATCTAAGAAGACTCAAGAGGAGAGAGTCCAGTTGGAACGTAAAATAAAAATTCTTCAAGAAAAAGTGTATGCAGGAAGTAACCCACAGTTAGAGAACGAATTACTGATTCTGAGAGCTGAATATGACAAAAAAATCAGCGAATAGAGCGGCCTCGAGTCTTCTAAGATTGAAGCAAACTTTTTAAGAACAAGGTGAAAAATCAGGAAAATTATTGGCATGGCAGATTAAACAATTAGAATTTAAAACACCAATTACCAGTATTATAAGTAACGGACAGGCAGTTATAGGTCCTTTAGAAATTAATAGTGCCTTTAGAGATTATTATGAAAAATTATATGATACAAAAAATGAAACTGACTTAACAAAACTAAATGGGTTTTTGGGTGGATTATCTATACCGTGTATTCCAAATGAAAACAGGGAGATACTGGAGTCTAAAATTAGTCAAGAAGAAGTTGGGCAAGCCATTGATAATATAAAATCAGGAAAAAGAGCAGGACCAGATGGTCTTCCAGTTGACCTCTATACAAAATTTAAGAATAAATTAATAAAACCACTTTTGGAAATGATTTTAGAAGCATTTCAAAATAGTAATTTACCACCTTACATGAATAATGCCTTAATTATACTGTTGCCAAAACCAGGTAAACCCCCTAATAAATGTGAAAACATGAGACCAATAAGCCTATTAAATGCTGACCTTAAGATAATCTGTAAAATTTTAGCAAGACGACTACAAGAAATACTACCAAATATTATTAACCGAGATCAGAATGGCTTTATAATGGGAAGACAAGGCTTCCATAATGTAAGAAGACTATTTAATATTATTTATTCCAATAAAGAAGCACCGGACACAGCTCTCCTATCATTGGACGCCGAAAAGGCCTTTGATAGGGTCGAATGGCCCTATCTTTTTGAAGTTCTACAAAGGTTTGGACTTGGAAATAATTTCATAAAATGGGTCCAGATAATATACAATAATGCTACAGCAGAAATCTTAACAAACAGCAATACCTCAAAATCAATAAAAATCAATAGAGGATGTCGACAAGGCTGTCCACTTTCACCCTTATTGTTTACTATGGCAATTGAACCTTTAGCGATGGCAGTACGTTTACATCCGCAAATATATGGAATTAAAGTAGGACCAACAGAACATAAAATTTCCCTGTATGCCGATGACATAATTTTATTTATGTTGAATTTTAAAAAATCAATTCCGACCTTGTTAAATTTAATAAAGAACTTTGGGGAAATATCAGGATATAAAATAAATAAAACTAAATCTTCAATATTAATGCTAAATGAGACCCAGAGAAATCATCCAGCTCCTGAAGTAAATCAATTCAATGTTGTAAATCAGTTTAAATATTTAGGATGTAGAGGATGCCTTCACAAACGAGACTGAGTTTATTTCTCAGGAAAGGTTTATTTGGAGTCACATCCTCTAACAGCAAGTATCTCAACAAAAGAGACAGGACGATCTTTCCTCAATGCTCTTATACCCCCAGAGACACAAAAACCCACCCGCATCAAATACATCACACCTTCCACCCACAGTCCTTCAGTAAACATATGAACCCACAGTTCTTCAGTAACATATAGCCGCCGAGGCTCGTTGGCGTCTCTGATGCTCTCTGATGTTTCATCCGCCTCGGGGGCTCCTGCTGGGACATTGTCTCTGACTTCCCGTCTCCCCAGAAACCACTTCACACCTGCCGAGGTCTCTGCCGGGGCATGTCCTTTTGGACGTTTGAAGTCTGTAGAGTATGCACCATCATGCCTACTAAATACATGTGGGAGAAAGTGCGTACCATACAAGCATGCCATATATGCGCCCTAAATATGCGCCATATAACCCCCCCCAAATGTCTAAATAAGGACAAGTTACACCTCAAATGCATAGAATCATGACATATCACACAGCACGAGAAAAAATTGGCACAACAGATCATACATCCAACTGCCTGGGCTTCAACTCCCTGCCATATCTGCTGTGAGCAGGTCTCGCTCTGCCTGTGGCTGTCTCTTGCATCTGTGGATCAGAGTCATTAGCACATCGTTGTGAAAGCTTAGCAGAGTGTCTACCCGGCAGCCTGCCGCGGCGGGGGGCCCTGGCCAACTGTACCTGTTCATCAGCTAACACAAAAGCAGGTTTGAGTCTGTTAATGCAGACTAATTCCCTCCTGTCTCCCAAATCGAGCAAAAAATGCTTTTCCCCGGTTTCCAACACTCTGAAAGGTCCATCGTAAGGTGGTCTTAAACCTAACCTCTGTGTGTCGTGTCTAACAAAGACGAATTCTGCATTCTTCAAGGCTTTAGGCACAAAAACGCGTGGAAAACTGTGATGAACTGGACCGGGGAGGGTGTGTGACCCCGCGCTGCCCTGCAGCAGCTGAGTGGGGGGGGGGCGATCTGGTGCGGGGTTCTCAGGAAGGAATTCTCCCGGTAACCGGAGAGGTTGGGCGAAGACAAGTAAGGCCGGAGAGGCTTGCAAATCTTCTTTAGGTGCTGAACGCAACCCTAATAAAACCCATGGAAGCTTATCAACCCAATTTGTGTCCGTGAGAGCCGCTCTGAGGGCTGCTTTCAATGACCGGTGAAAGCGTTCGCACAAACCGCTGGCCTGGGGGTTATACGCGGTTGTGCGATGAATTTTCACCCCCAGGCTGAGTGCCATGGACGACCAGAGCTCTGAAACAAACTGGGGTCCTCTGTCAGACGTTATGTCTGACGGGACTCCAAAGCGCGCGACCCAAGCTGTTAAAAAAGCACGCGCAACGTCTGCTGCTGTGGTTGACGCCAGGGGAATCGCTTCTGGCCAGCGCGTAGTGCGGTCCACCATAGTTAGAAGGTGTGTGAACCCCTGTGACAGCGGGAGGGGCCCCACCAAGTCGATACGCACATGGTCGAAACGTTTGGCTGGGATGTGTAAAGGTTCAAGAGGGGCTCGCGTGTGCTTGTGTACCTTTGCTCTTTGACACGCTGCGCAGGCTGCAGCCCATGCTTTGACCTGTTTCCGTAGCCCCGGCCAAACAAACTTCTCTCCCACCATTTTGATCGACGCGCGAACGCCCGGGTGTGCCAGCGAATGTATTAAGTCAAAAACACGGCGATGCCACGCAGCCGGGACCACGGGGCGGGGGCGCCCCTTGGAGATATCGCAAATTAGGGGGGGCATACCTCTTTGATGCACTCTGTGCTCCAGCCTTAGCCCTGTTGGCCCAGACTGGAGCGCGCGCACTTCCGCATCGTTAACCTGCTCAGTGGCCATGGCTGCATAATCTAACCCAACGCAGACTGGGGCTGTGAGCGCGTCCGCGCTGCAAGCCTGGCCCGCATCTACAGCCGCCGCGTCTGCCCCCTGGGGGCCTGGCATTGCAACTGCACGCGAGAGACAATCTGCCACCACATTGTGCTTACCCGCCACATGTTGAATGTCGGTGGTAAACTCCGAAATTGTGGCCAGCTGTCTCTGTTGTCGGCCCGACCAAGGCTCTGAAATCTTAGCCATTGCAAAAGTTAATGGTTTATGGTCCACAAATGCGGTGAAACGGCGCCCTTCCAACCAGAACTGGAAGTGGTGGATGGCCAAATGCAGGGCTAAAAGCTCCCTATCAAATGCGCTGTATTTACGCTCATTATCGCGCAATGTTTTGCTGAAAAACGCAAGTGGTTGCCAGCTCCCTGCTACCAGTTGTTCGACAACCGCTCCCACTGCCACGTCGGAGGCGTCCGTGGTTAGCGCCATGCGAGCTGCTGGCACCGGGTGTGCCAATAACGCAGCGTTCGCGAGGGCCGATTTGACCTGTGAGAAAGCGCGCTCCCGGTCCGGGGACCACTCAACCTTAGATGCAGGTTTTTGCTTCTTTAACGCCGCGTACAGTGGGTGCATGAGCCGTGCCGCGTTGGGGAGGAAACGGTTATAAAAATTGACCATCCCCAAAAATTCCTGCAGCGCCTTAACTGTCTGTGGTTGGGGGAAATCCGTTATCGCGCGCACTTTATCCGGCAGCGGGACCGCACCCTCTGGAGACACGCGGTGTCCCAAAAAATCAATTTGCGCTACCCCGAATTGGCACTTCGCTGGGTTAATGATCAGCCCGTGCTCTGTCAGCCTCTGAAAAACGGCTGTGAGGTGGCATTCGTGCTCGGCTTCGGATGCACTGGCTACCAAAATATCATCCAAATAAGCGAATACGAAAGGGAGGCCGCGCAGCACTGCATCCATCATGCGTTGGAACGTCTGCGCGGCGCCTTTGAGGCCGAAAGGCATGCGCAAAAACTCGAAAAGCCCGAAAGGGGTTATAACTGCCGTTTTGGGTATGTCCTGCGCGCGGACTGGAACTTGGTGATAACCGCGCACCAAATCTATTTTGGAAAAGATGCGTGCCCCTGCCAAATGAGCGGAAAAATCCTGGATGTGCGGAATCGGATAGCGGTCGTGTGCTGAAGCATTATTTAATTTGCGGAAATCACCGCAAGGGCGCCACGAGCCGTCAGCCTTGGGCACCATGTGCAGGGGTGACGACCAAGAGCTGTTCGAGCGCCTAACAATGCCCAGTTTTTCCAAGTTGGCAAATTCCTCGCGCGCAATGGCCAGTTTAGCTGGGTCCAAACGCCGAGCTTTTGCAAAAACAAGGGGGCCAGAGGTAGTTATGAAATGCTCGACCCTGTGTTTGGCAACTGACGCTGAAAATGTTGGGACCGTGAGTGTCGGGAACTGGTTGAGTAATGCATGAAACTTACCACCCGCAGCTGTGACATTGGGATGTGCAGAAGGCAGGGCCACCCGAGCTGTGCAGGAGATAGAGTAGAAAGACAGTGCATTTACAATACGTCTATTAGCAAGATCAACTAACAAACTGTTTGAGCATAGAAAGTCAGCACCTAGCATGTTGTTGTTAACTGCGGCTACCACGAAGGTCCACTCGAAGGTGCGCCCGTGGAGGGACAGGAGAAGCGTCTTCTCCCCATAGGTTTTGATCGTGGAGCCGTTCGCCGCTAACACCAGGGGTCCGCTGGCAGGCACCAGCGTGTCCGCGTAGGTAGGCTTGACAAAACTTAGCTGGGAGCCTGTGTCCACCAGGAATTCCTTCCCTGAATTCGCGTTCGTCACGAAAAGCAGCTTGTTCTTGGTGCCGAGAGTCGCAGCTGCTACCGGCTCCCGGTCTTGGCGTTTCCCTGGCGCTGGTACCGGCACGGTGGAACGCATCTGCGCGCTTTCTCAGCGAAGCGCCGATGGTAGAAACAGAGGGCGTTGTCCGCCCCGCTTCTCCTGGCCTCTGCCGCTGCTGCCGTCAGTGGATCCGGCGCTGCAGCCTCTGGTCTCCCCTCGTCTCGCGGGGGGGCGTTCAGCTCTGCTGCTGCCGTCGTGGCTGCGTGCCGTCTATGGGCGTCGACGAGCCGCTGCGCCTCCTGGCCCAGCTCGTGGTAGTCACGGTTGTTGAGTGGCTGCGAGTTGGCCAGGGTGACTCTCACCGCAGGCGGGAGCGTTCTGATGAAGAGGTGGGCGAAGATAAAGCTGTCGTCATCCTCGCCTCTCAGGCTCATCATCTTCGCCATCAAATCGGCCGGCCTGTCTGCTTCCCCTTCTGTCAGTGCCAGGAGCTTCTCTGCTCGCTCTCCCAGCGAGGGAGTGAAGGCTCGAATGAGGGCGGCTTTCAGTGCGCCATACTTGTTGTCTTGGGGCGGGTGGTTGGTCAGGCTCTCCACCCGCTGCACTGTGAGGCTGTCCAGCTTCGCGACGACATGGTAGAACCTCGTTGCGTCCGCCGAGATTCCCCGAAGGTGGAACTGCGCCTCCACAGTGGTAAACCAGGAGCGCGGGTTATGTTGCCAGAAATCGGGCAGCTGTAGTGTGGTAGCTGCGTTAACCCGGTTGGCTCCTGAAGAGTCCGGTGCGGAAAGCTCGCCGTCATCGGCCATGATTCGTCGTAAGTCACCAGTGTAGAGGATGCCTTCACAAACGAGACTGAGTTTATTTCTCAGGAAAGGTTTATTTGGAGTCACATCCTCTAACAGCAAGTATCTCAACAAAAGAGACAGGACGATCTTTCCTCAATGCTCTTATACCCCCAGAGACACAAAAAAACCCCCACATCAAATACATCACACCTTCCACCCACAGTCCTTCAGTAAACCTATCACTGGTGTTCGTCACTTCCTTGTGGTAACGTATCGTCACTTCCTGTTTTGCTGTCTGCCTGTGTGGTTTGCTCTCCAGCTCTCCAGCCACTAGCTAGCCACTAGCTATGGCTACTACCTCTCTTTCCTCTCCTCCTCTGGTGTGCTCTGTCTGTCAGATGTTTAGCTACACCTCTGCCTGTTTTAGTGATAACGGTAAATGTAATAAATGTTGTCTTTTTGAGGCGCTCGAGGCGAGGTTGTCTGATTTGGAATCCCGGCTCCGCTGCATTGAAACACCGTCTGCGCCAGTTAATCTCGACGGACGCCCATTAGCTGCAGCGGAGCTAGCTAGCTTAGGTCCCACTGTCAGCGGTTCCCCGGCTCTCCTCAGCAGCGAGGAGACTGGGTGGGTGACGGTGAGAAGGAAGCCTAGTCGCAAAGCCCCGGTTCACCACCAACCTGTTCACGTTTCTAATCGTTTTTCCCCGCTCAGCAACACACCCGCTGAGGAAAAAACTCTGATCATTGGCGAACCTAGAGACTCCAGCGGCCATAGTCCAATGTATTCCTGGGGCCAGAGCAGGCGACATCGAGTCAAATTTGAAAATGCTGGCTAAAAGTAACTGTAAATACTCCACAATTGTTATTCATGCCGGCATTAATGACATCCGTCTCCGGCAGTCGGAAGTCACGAAACTTAATATAGAATCGGTGTGTGAGTTTGCAAAAACGATGTCTGCCACTGTAGTATTCTCTGGGCCCCTCCCCAATCTGACCAGTGATGACATGTTTAGTCGCTCGTCATCCTTGAACCGCTGGCTGTCTGTGTGGTGTCCTAAAAATGACGTGGGCTACATTGACAATTGGAGCTCTTTTTGGGGAAAACCTGGTCTTATGAGACGAGACAGCATTCATCCCACTTTGGATGGTGCTTCTCATTTATCTAACAATCTGGCATCTTTTTTATCCAAATTTCCAAAACCGTGACTACTCAGAGTTGGGACCAGGAAGCAGAGTCGCAGTCTTACACGCCTCTCTGCAGCTCCTCTTCATCTGCCACCCCTCAGCTTAGCCCCTGTCTTCCCCATCAGAGAATCATTGTCTGCTCCCTCCAAAGTAAATAAAAATATAATGTATAAGCATCCCAAAGTGATAAAGCAAAATATTGGTAAAACTCAAATTAAACATAAAGCCTCTAAATTGAATGATTTGGCCTCTGTTCCTCCTCATAATTTAAAAATTAAATGTGGTTTATTAAATATTAGGTCTCTAACTCCCAAGTCTCTGTTAGTCCATGATCTGTTAATTGATCATCAGATTGATTTAATTTCCCTTACAGAGACTTGGTTAGGGCAAGAGGATTATGTTGGTTTAAATGAATCAACTCCCTCTGGTTATTTAAACTGTCAAAATCCCAGAAGTTCTGGTCGTGGAGGAGGAGTAGCAACAATTTACCATTCCAAATTACTAGTTAATGTAAAGCAAAAAACATGTTATAATTCCTTTGAGGGCCTGGTCCTCAGTGTTGGGCACTTTAGCAATTTCAGGTTAAACCCAATTTTATTTGCCATAGTTTATCGTCCCCCATCAACCTATTCAGAATTTTTATCCGAATTTGCTGATTTCTTAGCTGATTTAGTGCTGAAATCTGATAGAATAATTATAGTAGGGGACTTTAATATACATGTGGATGTAGATAGTGACTGCCTTAATGTGGCTTTTAATTCAATATTAGACTCGATTGGGTTTTCTCAGAAAGTAGGAAATTCTACTCATTACCTCCACCATACATTGGACCTTGTTCTGACATATGGCATAGAAATAGAAAATCTTGTAGTGTCTCCTCATAACCCTGTACTGTCAGACCATTGTCTGTTAACCTTTGATTTTACTATTTCTGACTATTTGGCTCCTAAAGAAAAATATTATCACAGTAGATGCCTCTCAGATGATGCTGTTTCCAAATTTATGCAGATTGTTTCCTCTATGCCATGTGTCAACACAACGGAAATAAGCTATAGACAGCTTGCTCCTTCTGTAATTGATAACATGGTGGATAGTGTTTCAGCTTCTCTGCATCAGGCTCTAGACTTGGTGGCCCCCTTAAAAAAGAAAAAGTCTAATCAGAGATTTTTAATTCCTTGGTTCAACACAGAAACTCGTAGCTTAAAACAGAAGACTCGTCAATTAGAAAGAAAATGGCGCTCTACTAATTTAGATGAAATCTATTTAGCTTGGAGAAATCATCTTTTAATTTATAAAAAATCTCTTAGAAAAGCTAGAACGAGTTATTACTCTGCATTAATAGAAGAGAACAAGAATAATCCCAGGTTTCTTTTCAGTACTGTAGCCAGGTTGACAAAGAGTCAGGACTCTGTCAATCCTAGCATCCCCTTAGAGCTTACTAGTCAGGACTTTATGAACTTTTTCAATAATAAAATTTCATCCATCAGAGATAAAATCAATCAGATTCTTCCCACAGTTAACTTAAATACTGTAACTACTACAACTCCTTCTATTGATGTCTGTCTTGATGAGTTTACTCCAATCGACCTTTGTGAGTTAGACAAAATAGTTTCCTCATCCAAACCTTCAACTTGTCTTTTAGACCCTATTCCTACCAGGTTATTTAAAGAAGTCTTCCCACTTATTGGTAGCTTTATTCTTCATATAATCAATTCTTCATTAACTTTAGGCCATGTACCGCAGGCTTTTAAAACGGCTGTAATTAAACCCTTACTCAAAAAGCCAACGCTAGATCCAGGAGCTTTAGTTAACTGTAGACCAATCTCTAATCTCCCTTTCATTTCAAAAATCTTAGAAAGAGTTGTTGCTACGCAATTATTTGACCACCTGCAGGGAAATGGTTTACTTGAAGAGTTTCAATCTGGGTTTAGAATCCATCATAGTACTGAAACAGGCTTAGCGAAGGTCACTAACGACCTCCTCATTGCATCTGATAATGGACTAGTTTCTGTACTTGTCCTTTTAGATCTTAGTGCAGCTTTTGATACTATTGATCATAATATTTTACTTGATAGATTAGAACACTATGTTGGACTTAATGGAACTTCGTTGCAGTGGTTTAGATCTTATTTATCTGATAGGTTCCAGTTTGTTCATGTAAATGATGAGTTTTCTTTCAGCTCAAATCTTAGTCATGGAGTTCCACAGGGATCTGTGCTAGGCCCTACTCTTTTTAGTTTATATATGCTTCCGTTAGGCAACATTATTAGAAAGCACTGTATACATTTTCATTGTTATGCAGATGACACACAATTATACCTGTCAATAAAGCCAGATGATACTAATCAATTAGCCAAGTTAGAAGCCTGTCTTAAGGAAATCAAAGCTTGGATGACTTGTAATTTCCTGCTATTAAATTCAGATAAGACTGAAGTCATTCTTGTTGGTCCAAAAAACCTTAGAAATTCCTTTCCAAATCAAACTTTCAGTTTGGATGCAGTTACTCTTTCTCTTAATAGTTCTGTGAGGAACCTTGGAGTTATTTTTGATCAGGATTTGTCCTTCAATTCACATATTAAATTTGTTTCTAAGACTGCCTTCTATCATTTGCGTAATATTGCCAAGATTAGGAGCATCTTGTCTCAGAGTGATACTGAGAAGCTGATCCACGCTTTTGTTAGCTCGAGATTAGATTATTGTAATTCTTTGTTATCAGGCTGTCCTAAAACATCTTTAAAAAGTCTTCAGCTGATCCAAAATGCTGCAGCAAGAGTTTTAACAGGTACTAGAAAGAGAGATCATATCTCTCCGGTTCTGGCCTCCCTTCATTGGCTTCCCATAGAGTTTAGAATTAAGTTTAAAATCCTTCTTCTTACTTACAAAACTCTAAACAATCAGGCTCCTTTTTATTTAAAAGATCTGATACTACCGTATCATCCTAACAGAGCACTACGCTCCCAAAATGCAGGATTACTTGTAATACCTAGAATCTCCAAAAGTACAATGGGAGGCAGAGCCTTCAGTTATCAAGCTCCTCTCCTGTGGAATCAGCTGCCAATCTGGATTCGGGAGTCAGACTCGATCTCTGTTTTTAAGAATAAGGCTAAAACCTACCTTTTTGATATAGCCTACAATTAGGGAGGGATCATGTGTTTCTGAACCCTCCCTTAGTTATGCTGCTAATAGGTTTAGTCAGCCGGGGGACCTCCAGTAATGCACTGGGCCTCACTCCTTTCCTCACTCTCTATGAAATATTTTTTTTTTTTTTTGCTGGTCATTAACATTTGTTTGTTCTCTCCCATAGATTGAGTCCCCATCGTGCTGTTTGCTCTCTACATGTCTGTTCTTTTCTTCTTCTCTATCCCCTCACCCCCCAGCCAGTCGCAGCAGATGACTGCCCCTCCCTGAGCCTGGTTCTGCTGGAGGTTTCTTCCTGGTATTTCTTCCTGTTATAAGGGAGTTTTTCCTCTCCACCGTTGCCAAGTGCTTGCTCACAGGGGATCGCCTGATTGCTGGGGTCTTTCTGCAACTGTGGGGGTCCCCCCTACAGTTGATAGTGCTATGAGATGACTGTTGTTGTGAAATGGCGCTATATAAATAAAGTTGAATTGAATTGAATTGAATTAAACATATGAACCCACAGTTCTTCAGTCACTAGCCGCCGAGGCTCGTTGGCATCTCTGATGTTCTCTGATGTTTCATCCGCCTCGGGGGCTCCTGCTGGGACATTGTCTCTGACTTCCCGTCTCCCCAGAAACCACTTCACACCTGCCGAGGTCTCTGCCGGGGCATGTCCTTTTGGACGTTTGAAGTCTGTAGAGTATGCACCGTCATGCCTACTAAATACATGTGGGAGAAAGTGCGTACCATACAAGCATGCCATATATGCGCCCTAAATATGCGCCATAAGGAATTCAAATTTTGCCTAAGCTGGAATCAGTCGCCAGTGCCAACTATGAAGCCTTAATGACAGATATTAATGAGTTACTTCAGAGATGGATGTCACTACCAATGTCGATGATCGGGAGAATTAATATACGTAAAAGTAATATCTTACCAAAAATACTTTATTTATTTCAATACATTCCTTTACCACCACCTTCAGATTTATTCTCAAGAATTACAATAGGAAGGCTAGATTACGTTTGTCCTTACTATATTTACCATTTGATCGTGGAGGTCTGAAATGTCCAAACTTTATGTTGTATTACTGGTCAGCACAACTGAGGTCTATGACATATTATTTTTCATCAAATGATCTTCCTCACTGGACTGAAATGGAATCATACAATTTACCTTTACCTCTTCCCTTATTCATATACTCAGACTCGGCTAAAAAATTACAGAAACAAGTTAAAAATCCAATTGTAAAGCACATGATCAAAATATGGTGTGAAACCAAAAAATATTTAAAAGAACCACACTTATTGTCACAATTTAGCCCAATATGGGATAATCAATGTTTTACACCAGGGAAAGCGGATACTGTATTTAAAGTATGGAATTTAAAAGGGATTCAAAAGATTCAAGACTTATATTTGTCACGCTCAGATAACATAATGTCTTTTGAAGACCTGAGGATTAAATTCAATCTTAATAGAACACACTTTTTTAAATATCTTCAGCTTAGAAATTTTATTCGATCAAATCAAAATAATGCTCTCACCCGACCTACTTATTCATCCTTGGAAAAAATTTTGATGAAAGATAGTAAGAGAAAGGGTATTATTTCAGAGTTTTATAACTCATTGACATTATTTTCAAGTGAAAACTCACAGAAAAGACTGAATTATTGGAAAGAAGACCTGCAAATTGAAATTTCAGAGGGACAATGGGAATTGGCTTGTACAGAAGCTCAAACCAAATCAATAAATGTACGTCTTAAATTGATACATTTTAAATGGTTAATGCGGATGTATGTTACACCAGAGGAGTTAAATAGATATAACAAAAACATACCAGATACATGCACAAAATGTATGGAAAGTAAAGGAACCCCATTTCACTGTTTATGGGAATGTAGAAAAAAATCAGAATGTTTTGGGAAGAGGTGAGGGTAACAATTGAAAAAATAATTTCAAAACAATTCACATTGAACCCTAAACTGTTTTTGTTGGGTCTGTATCCAGAAAAACATAACTTTAATAAGAGTGAAAGAGCATTCATAGACCTCAGTTTGCTTAATG
Organism: Pholidichthys leucotaenia; assembly: GCA_020510985.1. Taxonomy (NCBI): domain Eukaryota; kingdom Metazoa; phylum Chordata; class Actinopteri; order Cichliformes; family Pholidichthyidae; genus Pholidichthys; species Pholidichthys leucotaenia. The sequence goes on from CM035837.1 coordinate 222,234,569, forward strand.
CCAAAAAATGTATTGCACTACTGTGGAAAACGATTCATAGACCAGATGTGACTCACTGGTTAAGACAGATGCTAACAAACCTTCCACTAGAAAGAATAACATACATACTGAAATCAAAAGAAAATGTGTTTGAGAATATATGGAGACCTTTCATTGATTATGTAAAGAAATTAAACATAACTTCTGAAGAAGAAGGTGAATGATATGTGTGGACCTTGCAAATTCCAAACTGGTGAATGTATAATATGTATACTTATGTAATAGATTACCTAGACTAAACAGAGGAGCATTGTTGATGACTTGCCTTTGTGAGTGGTTGTTGGTGTTTTTAGTATATATATATTTTTTTTTTTTAATTTTTAAACTACTTTAGTGTTAGTGTTAGTGTTTGATTGTTTGTGCCATGTTTGTAAAAAAAAAGGTTCAATAAAAAATATTGTGGAAGAAATCTCTGATTAGACTTTTTCTTTTTTAAGGGGGCCACCAAGTCTAGAGTCTGATGCAGAGAAGCTGTAACACTATCTACCATGCTATCAATTACAGAAGGAGCAAGCTGTCTATAGCTTACAGTATTTCCGTTGTGTTGACACATGGCATAGAGGAAACAATCTGCATAAATTTGGTAACAGCATCATCTGAGAGGCATCTACTGTAGTAATATTTTTCTTTAGAAGCCAAATAGTCAGAAATAGTAAAATCAAAGGTTAACAGACAATGGTCTGACAGTACAGAGTTATGAGGAGACACTACCAGATTTTCTATTTCTATGCCATATGTCAGAACAAGGTCCAACGTATGGTGGAGATAATGAGTAGAATTTCCTACTTTCTGAGAAAACTCCATCGAGTCTAATATTGAATTAAATGCCACATTAAGACAGTCACTATCTACATCTACATCTACATATATAAAAGTCCCCTACTATAATTGTTCTGATTTCAGCACTAAATCAGCTAAGAATTCAGCAACTTCGGATAAAAATTCTGAGTAGGTTGATGGAGGACGATAAACTATGGCAAGTAAAATTGGGTTTAGCCTAAAATAGCAAAAGTGCCCAATACTGAGGACCAGGCCCTCAAAGGAATTATAACATGTTTTTTGCTTTACATTAACTAGTAATTTGGAATGGTAAATTGTTGCTACTCCTCCTCCACGACCAGAACTTCTGGGATTTTGACAGTTTAAATAACCAGAGGGAGTTCATTCATTTAAACCAACATAATCCTCTTGCCCTAACCAAGTCTCTGTAAGGGATATTAAATCAATCTGATGATCAATTAACAGATCATGGACTAGCAGAGACTTGGGAGTTAGAGACCTAATATTTAATAAACCACATTTAATTTTTAAATTATGAGGAGGAACAGAGGCCAAATCATTCAATTTAGAGGCTTCATTTTTAATATGAGTTTTACCAACTTTTTGTTTAATCACTTTGGGATGCTTATACATTATATTTTTATTTACTTTGGAGGGAGCAGACAATGATTCTCTGATGGGGAAGACAGAGGCTAAGTTGAGGGATTGCGGATGAAGAGGAGCTGCAGAGAGGCGTGTAAGACTGCGACTCTGCTTCCTGGTCCCAACTCTGAGTAGTCAAGGTTTTGGAAATTTGGATAAAAAAGATGCCAGATTATTAGATAAATGAGACGTACCATCCAAAGTGGGATGGACGCTGTCTCGTCTAATAAGACCAGGTTTTCCCCAAAATGAGCTCCAATTGTCAGTGTAGACCACGTTGTTTGCAGGACACCACACAGCCAGCCAGCGGTTGGAGGATGACGAGCGGTTAAACATGTCATCACTGGTCAGATTGGGGAGAGGCCCAGAGAATACTACAGAGGCAGACATTGTTCTGGCAAAGTCACACACCAATTCCACATTAAGTTTTGTGACTTCCAACTGCCGGAGACGGATGTCATTAATGCCAGCGTGAATAACAATTGTGAAGTATTTACAGTTACTTTTAGCCAGCATTTACAAATTTGACTCAATGTCGCCTGCTCTGGCCCCAGGAATGCATTTGACTATGGCTGCTGGAGTCTCTAGGTTCACGTTTCTGACTACAGAGTCGCCAATGATCAGAGTTTTTTCCTCAGCGGGTGTGTCGCTGAGCGGGGAAAAACGATTAGAAAAATGAACAGGTTGGCAGTGAACCGGGGCTTTGCGGCTACGTTTCCTTCTCACCGTCACCCACCCAGTCTCCTCGCTGCTGAGGAGGACCGGAGGACCACTAACAGGCCGCCCTATGCTAGGGAACTCCGCTGCAGCTAAGGGATGTCCGTCAAGATTAACTGGCGCAGACGGTGTTTCAATGCAGCGGAGCCGGGATTCCAAATCAGACAACCTCACCTCGAGCGCCTCAAAAAGACAACATTTATTACATTTACCGTTATCACTAAAAGAGGCAGAGGTGTAGCTAAATGTCTGACAGAGAGAGCACACCAGAGGAGGAGAGGAAGGAGAGCTAGTAGCCATAGCTAGTGGCTAACCCGAAGCTAACACAAACACCGATGAAAGGTGAACAGAAGGCTAAAGAGGGTGATTAGGTGACACTGAGTGCACACACAGGTGCAGGAGGCTTGATAAACAGAAGTGAGAGCTGACGGTAGATGGAAAAAAGTGATTAAAATATAATTAAAAGCAAAATCCTCAGGAGAGTGAGGAGAGCAAACCACACGGACAGACAGCAATACAGGAAGTGACGATGCGTTACCACAAGTACTCCAGCGTATTCTCTCTAAATTTTTCATACGTTTTGGCTGCCTAAATTGTCTAAGTGTGACAGGGTCTTAACCAATACAGCAGCGAGACACCAAAGCACATCCACCAGCTGGACACTTACAAGCAACAGTACTGTCATGAGCTGGGTTCTGAGCTTCTGCCAGACCCAGCCTCGTGACCCTTTCCCTGTATTGATATTTACCTGTTGCATGTATTAATGTTCTGTTTGCTATTTTTCTGTTGTTTTATTTCTGCAGTTTTTGATATGTATATTTGAGTATGTTATTTTATTTTGTGTTCCCAGTGTTTTCCTTTCTCTGTTGACAGCTGTCAGGGTTGTGCAGCCTTGGGTGGGCATGCCCTCCCGGCTGTTAGTTGGGATTGCCCTCCCCTCACCACCTCAGCTGATTCCAACTATGTATCTCCACTTTCTCGTGTCTGTTCAGGCGCCCACATCTGTTCTTAATTATGTTATTGGGGTTTGAGCCCTATTTAAGGGTGTTATTCTCATTTTCTGGTTGTCGCTGCTTTGTCTTGTCAACCCTCATCTCCACCAGGGCTCTGCTTCGCTCTGGTGGGCATTTTGTAAGTAATTACTCTCTTGTTTGCATCTTTGTTTGGAGCACTTTGTGTTTGCCCTTTTATTTAATAAATTGCACAAAATAACGGTTCAGCGCGTGGGTCTCGTATTTCCTCTGCCCCGTGGGGGAAAAACATGACAGAAAGCAGCGACCAGATGAGACCCAGCTGCCGTAATTAGTGTATTTTTTCCCCTTTCACCCGTCGTCGGAGCTGTAATGGACACTACCAGCGCATGGGGCTATCCTATGCGTTTGGGGTGGGATTGTTGCCATGCACTCATGGAGATAGACAGGCTCATCTCCACTGTGCGCACATATTCCACCTCGGAAGATGCATTATGGTATCTGGAACTCGCGGAGGCAGTGGCTCGCCGGTGCCCTCAGCTGAATGATCACACTGAGGGGAAAGAGAGGATTGCTCTGATCACTGCGCTGCAATGTGAGAATGGAGGAGTGGTGAGGAATTCCCTGGAGAAGCCTGGGGGGAGGCGTTCCCAGGTCTCTGTCATCTCCACTCCCCACCAGTCTCCGGCGCCCGTTCTGGTCCCATCAGCTCCACGAAAGCCACGTCGCCCAACTCCGGACCGCCGGAGAAATGGCTCCATTTCTCAGGCAGCAGTTTTTTCAACATCGAGGCAGACAAATCCCGCAGCAGCCTGTCCTTCTTGTTCTCTTTCACCGGCTGTTCCACCAGCTTGCTCCTCCTCGCTGCAACTCTCGTCACCTCGGTGTGTCCTCCCATTGTTGAGGGTCCGGCAGCATCCTTGCCGGTTCCGTCCGCCTCCGCTTCTACTGGGAAAGTTCCTCCATGATCCACTGAGGAGCCCATGTCCACCGTAGGCTCGGAGAAGGGTGACGTTACAGCTGAAGACGTCAGACACTGGGAAAACAGGCAAGTGCCATTTATTTCTTCCTCAATTAATTATAAAATGCCTTGCCTGATTCCCGGTAGAGAGAATCAGGATTGGCAGTCCCCTGGGTTCTCTCCACCTGCTGTAGTTTATGAATCTGCACCTGCCCTTTCCGTGTCTCCTCCTCTCGCCCCTGAATGTCCGCCGGCCCTGATATTCAACTGCCAGATGATAGAGGAGCTTGTGGCCCTCAAGGTTCCTATCCCAGTGCCAGCATGGAGCCGAACCCCAGCCGACAAGCCACCAATGTGGTCCTCTTCGCCTGGGAATATCAAGACTGTTACTACCATCATGCCTGCTGCAGAGGCTGCTGCAGCAGAGTGGGAACCGGAGCTGGACCTCCAACAGACCAGACCAGAGATGTCGTCATCTACCGGATCGACAGAGTCCTGGATGGCGGTGGAGCTTGAGCTCAGGCAAGTGCTGTCTTTTGTCTTCCTTCTCTCTGTTTGAGAGCAATCTTGCCTGGATCTTGGTGAGGAGAGCCAGGTGCAGCCACCTGCTGCACCTGAGCTCACCTCGCCGGTCTCTGCCGCTGCTGGCGACCCTGATGCCCCTTCTCTATCTATTTCCTCTGAGCTCCTTCCCAGGGTCACCGACGATGATCCAACGTGACCAGAGGTTTCCGTGGGTCCAGGTCCGCCGCTCAAAGTCACCCGAGGTCCAGCTTCCACCGCTGTGGAGGTCATCCAGGGTCCAGCTTCCCCTATTGAGGTCATCACGGGTGTTCTGTCCCAGCCTGGGACCTCTGTGGGAACAGCTTCGGCTCAGGCTGGGTCCACCGTGGGTGCAGCCTCCCCTCTGCCCAAGGCCGTTGTGTGGGTCCCTCCTCCTCAGTCTGCATCTCCATGGGTGCTGTGTCCCAGTTGGGGACCGTCGTGGGTGCTGCGCCCCAGCCTTGACCCAACGTGGGTGCTGCGCCCCAGCCTCGACCCAACGGGGGTGCTGCGCTCCAGTATGGGTCCACTATGGGTGTCACGCCCCCACCCAGGGGCCACTCAGGATGCAGCGTTGGCCGAGCCTGGGTCCACTGGGGGTGCAGTGTTGGTTCAGCCCAGGTCCACCGAGGGTGCAGCGTTGGCCCCGCCCGGGCCCACCGGGGGGCAGGGCAGCAGAGCTCCAGCCTGGAGCCACTGCTGGTGTTGCTAAGCTCCAGCCCGGATCCACTGCAGGTGCTACCATGCTCCAGCCCAGAGCCACCGCTGGTGTTACATTGCCTCTATCCAAGACCACTGACAGCGTCGTGGTCCCCCTTCCTCCTCTACCAGACGCCGTCGTGGCCCCCCTTCCTCCTTTGCCAGATGTTGTCATGGTCCCCCGTCCTCCTCTGCCAGACGCCGTCATGGTCCGCCTTCCTCCTCCGCCACCAGACATCGTCGTGGTCCCCCTCCACTGGGCTTGTTTCCCATCAGTTTGCCTTCCGGGGGGGAAGCTGCCTCCTGGGTTACCTCTCCAGGACTAGTGGCTAAAGAACTCGGGCCGGCTGCCAGAAAGACTGAGCTGCTGGGTCGGGTGGTCCATATTTTCCAGCAGGCCACCCAATTCATTCCACCTGGCCATCCGGTTGGCTTGGGACTTTGGCAGGCCACCTGACCTGTTCCACCTTGCTGTCCGCTGGGCCTGGGACTTTGGTCGGTCCCCTGAACTCTTGGGCTCTGTGGTCCGGGGGGCCTAACTCTGTATTTTCTGGTGTGGGTCCTGTGCAGGGTTGTTTTGTTCCCTCCTGGCCTGTTCCCCCCACCACCCGCCCTGGGTAAATCGTTGTGGTTCCTGCTGGTGAGGGGGGGTTCCTTTTCTTTTGGTGTTACCCTGGGGTGTCAGAGGTTCTGCCAGACCCAGCCTCGTGGCCCTTTCCCTGTATTGATATTTATCTGTTGCATGTATTAGTGTTCTGTTTGCTATTTTTCTGTTGTTTTATTTCTGCAGTTTTTGATATGTATATTTGAGTATGCCCTTTTATTTAATAAATTGCACTAAATAACGGTTCAGCACGTGGGTCTCGCATTTCCTCTGCCCCGTGGGGGCAAAACATGACACAGTACTGTTAAACCTTTGGGGAAACAAGAGTGGATCTGCAGCTCAATGAACAAATTCGCAGGGAAATGGAGCTCTACAATGAAAAGATGAAGATTTTTAAAACTATTTTTTAACTAAACTAATTACCTCCGCCAAGGAGGTTATGTGATCATCGGCGTTGGTTTGTCTGTCTGTTTGTTTGTTTGTTTGTCTGTTTGTTTGTTAGCAAGATAACTCAAAAAGTTATGGACGGATTTTCATGAAATTATCATAGATTGTCAGAAATGGGGTATCCTACAGATGATTAGATTTTGGTGGTGATCCGGATCACCGTCCACAAGAAAACCGCCATTACGCAAAATGCCATTTTCGTGAATAACTACTGAACCACTAATCCTATCATTGTGAATCCAATTGCTAGTCATATGTTTTCATGATCAAGGAATCTGAAAACGTACACACAAACACTGTATGGGGGGGGGGGGGAACTGTGGCGCTTGGCGGAGGTCTGCGCTCTCCGAGTGCTTTTCTAGTTTTATAGTTAAAGTCATCTTTAACAGCATTTGTGTGGACGGCCCTATAGGCTATTTTTATGGCACTTGGTATGAATGGCACTTAAATCAGGTAGCTCACCACTGAAGGCCTAGATGCAAAATACACGGTCCATCACTGCATTTTTAAAACGGCCTTTTTTGGGACTGTTGGTTAGATTGTTTTGGATTTCAGACTCCTAGGGCAACAATAAATCATGGGAAATTCTCCTGCTTAGACAGTCTGGGATGTGTGGAGCATGAGGCACATTATGTGACTGATATGAGTTTTTCTAGTCTGTTATGCGTTTGAGTGTGATAACGTTATAATGTGTTGTGCTTATTGTTGATTCTAAGTTTGGTCTAGATAATTGTTTGAGGGAGCAGAATAAATTGTTGATGGAGAAGGAGTGGGGGTTAATAAGTTTGTAACTTCCTCTCACTCCTTTTCGAACATCGATGTTTAGTTTAGTTTGAAGCTACAGTTTATACTTGTGCTATTTATGTTATTAATACTTGTGTTATTCATTTCTTGTGTCATGGTCTGGGGAATGACCTTAGAGTTATTCCCACTCTTTGAGTTTATTTCTGTTTTTTTGTTTCCTGTATTTGGCATTTAATTTCTGAATTGTGATTATTCCTGTCATTATTGGTTTTGGATTTATTTTGACAGTTTTCTGTTTATTTGCAAGTTCAATTTGTGGTTATATTTTGTATTATTTATCCCCATGCTGTCTTTTGTCATGATGCACCTCTAACGAGGTGCAGAGAAGGACAGATTCACACGCAGGATTTCACCACAGACAAATTCATTAAAAGTTCAAGGTTCAAGGTGACTTTATTAATACCCGTAGGTAGATTGTTTTTACAGTCTGGAGAGGGCATCTCAAACACACAACTTTGAACATCACAACATTAAAAACACAGGACACATATATCAGACAATTTAAAAACAGCACAGACTAAAGACATGGACATGTACTCCAGAAACTTACTGAACATGGTTAAAAAGACTAAAAATAGATAGATAAAAAACCCAACTAAAATAAATAAAAGAACCCGTAGTAAACCAGATAAAAGCATTATACCACACCAGGGACCAGTAAAAAAGTAGATAAGATAAGACCACGTAAAAAGGCCAGACCCAAGAGTTTAAATAAAATGCATTAAGGCCCTGTTTAAAAGAATGATAGCAGCAGGAACAAAGCTGTTCCTGTACCGTGTGGTTCTGCATCTGGGGACTTTGAACCTCCGTCCAGAGGGTAAAAGCTGGAACTCACTGACCAAGGGATGGAAGTCATCAGCTGTGATAGAGGTGGCCAGCCGCTGTACCTGCCTGGTGTACAGGGCCTCCAGACTCAGCTGTGACTCCCCCCCCAATAAGACGACTGGACCATTTAATGATCTGGGCCAATGAGTTTCTATCTTTGAGGGGCAGGTTTCTAAACCATGACACTAACGAGAAAGATAAAACTGATTCAATAAAAGCATGATAAAAAAAGTGTCATGATAGTCCTATCTACATGGAAATGGGACAACCTCCTCAAACAAAACAGGCGCTGGTGTCCCTTCCTGTTTATGGCCTCACAATTCAATTTAAAATTCAAAGTATTATCAATAATTGTACCCAGATATTTATAAAATGTGACTTGTTCCACTATTTGTCCCTTAATCTTAGTCGGTTCAGGTGTGTTGGCATTTCGCCTAAAATCAATGACCATGTCTTTAGTCTTGCCTATATTCAGTTGTAGGTGCGAGTCCTCACACCATTGGACAAAGTCCTCTGTGACCGGGCCATGACTGTTTTCAGTCCCTTGGAGCAGGCTCACGATCACAGAGTCATCTGCATATTTTAAAATAAGTCTATTTTTAAAAGCACTCTGGCACATATTAGTGTACAGAATAAATAACAAGGGTGAAAGCACACACCCTTGTGGTGACCCAGTGGAGGAGCACACCTTGTCTGATAAAAAGCCATTAACTTTAACCCTCTGTGTCCTGTCTGTTAAAAAGTTTAAAATCCAGCCCACAAGATTATTACTTAGATTAAAATGCTCTAAAAGTCTCCAAGTTAAAATGTGTGGCTGAATTGTATTAAAAGCAGACGAAAAGTCAATGAATAAAAGCCGTGCATGAGCCCCACTCCCCTCCAGATGTTTAAAAAGCAGGTTAAGGAGAGTAAGAGTCGCGTCCTCTACTCCCCTCTTAGGCCTATAGGCAAACTGCAAAGGATCAAGTACATTCTCTGTGTTTTTAAGAATTTCTGAACAAACCAGTTTTTCCAAGATTTTCATAATTATAGAAGTCAGAGCCACAGGTCTAAAATCATTTAATGCTGTGGGGCGACTAGATTTAGGAACCGGGACCACGACAGCATCCTTCCAAATCCTGGGGACATGCTGCGTTTCCAAGGATCTGATAAATATCTTATGAAAGACTGGACTCTGTTCTTTTGCACAGGTTTTGATTAACCGACCACAAATGTTGTCAGGTCCTGGACTTTTGTTGACTTTTGTGGAATGAAAGGATCTTTCAACGTCCTCCTGTGTCACAGAGAAATGCCTGTTGTCACACAATTCAAGGCTTAGCGCCTGTATTTCTCTGCTAAAATAAAACATGTTAAAACGATTATAAAAGCCATTAAGAGCATTAGCAAATTCAATATCTGAGCTAAAACCATTTAAAGTAACGCTAGTGCTACTGGTTCTAGTGTTCTGGAGACCAGTGATCATTTTCATACTGGACCAGGCTGAGCCCAAGTTATTGGAAGCCATTTTGTTCTCTAGTAAGGTTTTATAGCTCTGTTTTGCCCTTAAAATCTCTATTTTCAGTTCTTTAGTGGCTATATGTAAGTCCAGTGCCCCCCCCCCCCTTGTTGAAAAGCTTGTTTCTTTTTCTTTATGGAGGACTTAACAGACTTGTTAACCCAAGGTTTATTATTAGGGTATATTCTAACCCTCTTACTGGGTATAAGCATATCCCTGCAGAATGCTGAATATGAGCAGACGACCTCCGTCAGTTCGTCCAAGTCTTTACATGATTCCTCAAACACTCCCCAGTCCGTGCAGTCAAAACACTCCTGCAGAGAACACACAGCATTATCTGTCCACACTTTCACCTCCTTGGTTTGGACTTTCTCCCTCTTTAAAACAGTCTTATAAGTGGGGAGAAGATGCACGCAGTTGTGATCTTCAGAGCCCGGGGGGGGGGGGGGGTGATTTAAAAGCGTTTTTTAATAGACTCATAACACTCGTCAAGTGTCTTGCCATGTCTAGTTGGACAGGAGACATATTGATAAAAGTTGGTTAGGGTCTTTTCCAGTGACACATGGTTAAAATCACCCAGTACAAAGTTGGGAGCCTCTGGTGAGATGGTCTGCAGTTTCTGTATAACCTCATATATAGTGCGGGAGGCGGAGGCGGCATCTGCCTTGGGGTGAATATATACAACTGTTATAAAAATCTGAGGAAACTCGCGGGGCAAATAAAACGGGCGCAGAGACACAGACAGGAGTTCAACGTCTGGCACACATATCTGTTCTCTGACAGTGACAGAGCTGCAGTATCGTCTGTTCACATACACACACACACCCCGTCCTTGTGTTTTCCCTGTCACCTCAGCGTTGCGGTCCAATTGGTACGGGGTCCCAAAACCATCCAGGAACAGATCCGAGTCCTGGTCTTGCTCACTAAGCCACGTTTCAGTGAACGCCAGGACACAGCACTCCTTAAAATCCTTTTGGAAACAAACGTTCCCCTGAAGCTCATCACTTTTGTTCCTGAGGGACTGGACGTTGGCCATGATGACGGAGAGCAGAGGAGTCCTGCTGAGCCGCTCTCTCCTTAGGCGCAGTTTAACACCTCCTCGTCTCCCCCTTTTCCTTCTCTTCCTCACGCCGCTGGTGGAGAAGCCATGGTCCCTCTGGATACATGCTGGCACTCGTAGTGTAGTGTCCATCATTCGGGTGTTCATTTGCAACAACATGTCACGAGCATAAACATGACATGTCCTCTGTGGGATGACAGCTCCGCTGACAGTTCCGCTGACATCGGCCACCGACAGAAAGTGCATTAAAAATCCCAACAGGGCCAGATAAAAAAGATCCATGTCAGAAAAGCATCGGATGGGTACTCTCACTCACAAAATGGTCACTGGAATAACATAAAAACATTTAAGAACATTAAAAAATGACATAAAAGACTCGGACAGAGACGCCAACTTTCCGCTGCTGATCGTTGCGTGCGCATGCGCATGTACATGCACCCAAGAGGTCCCACAACGGTGTAGACATACAAAAAATGCAAAGAGAATAACTTACAAGGACCCACGGTGTAATGTGGCAGAGCTCAGCAAGGTAGGAACCATGGCGTGACATGGCAGTGACAAACAATAATTCAGCAATGAGAAACACAAAATGAGCTGACTAAATAGACATACTAATGACAAGGTGATTGGGTGCACCTGAGTGAGGGAGCAGGCCAGTAGTCAGGAACAGAAAACAGCTGAGTGTCATGAGAGAGGGGGGAGTGGTCTGGCTGGCAGATTGACAGGCATCGCCCACACCAAGTGCAGACTTCAGCATACTGCCTGACAGTCTGTCAGTCAGAACCAAAACAACACAACAACTCAGAACCAAACCAGACATGGATAGCAAAATAACACATGACGTGGCAAAGGCAAATAATACACAATACCTGGATAAATAAACACATAGAGGAAGGTCATGGAACCGAGCCTGAAGGACAAACCGGCTTGGTTCATGACATCTTTAGTCTTGTGGTCAGGTTTTGTGTGTGTCTCCTATCTGTGTTTGTCTGTGCAGCCCCTCCCCTCCCCTGATTACACCCATCTGTCTTGTGTTGTGTTAATTGTTTCATTGCCTATAAGTATCTGTGTTCTGTCTGCATGGAGTGTGGTGCCATTGATGTTTTTGCCTGACGTTTCTGCCCTGTATCTCCAGTGTTATGCCCTACCAGTCTTTCCCACATGTTTATTTGCTTTCAGTGAGAGCTGTCTAGTTTAGTTTATACTGTCTGTTCAGCCCACGTGCTGTCTTTCTTTTGTGTTCAGAGTTAGTGAATAAATTATTGTTTTTTGCACTATATCCTGCCTGTGTCTGGGTCCTCTTCACTACCTTAAACCCACACCTCTGACATCTTGATGTATTTTCTTTCTTCATGCTTGAAATAAATTTGATTGATTGATGTGTGTTGATGTGGTGCAGTTGGAGTGAACTGACAACATCACCTCACATTCTTTGTCCCATTAATGATAGCGTACCTTTGTACAGCATCAAATCTCTCAATAATTACTAAGAAACTCCTCCCTGTCTGTCTGGATCAGTTTTTCCTTTATGTTCTTATTAAATATCATTGAAACAGGAGAAAACAAGACCTGCTACACCAGATTTTAAGCGGATTGGAAGGAGAAGAAACTGGAAGCTGAGTTAATAATATAACAAATGTTGTGTAACATTTACAACACATCCCACATGCTCAACTGCAGGGCTCACTTTGATTCCCAGGCAGGGCAGTCTTCTCTGCATGTCTCTCCCCTGCTCTTCACCCCTTCTCTCTCTTTGCTGTATCTGTCCCGAACCTGTTCATCAACAGGTTTGACCAACCACTCTCTCCTCCTCCTACTGCCTCCACCTTCATCTACTCCCCCTGACCACTGCCCCCCTCCACCCCGTCTTACACCCCCGGCTGTCGGTGCACATCCCCTGATGTTTTTCCCCTCACATGCCCAACACCCCCTCCTCTCACCACACAGCCCCCCGTCCTAGTCTGTCCCTCACTAAAGCTGGATTCATACTGCACCTCTGCTGTCCGAGTCCACTCGAGTGCGAGGCTTGTGTGACAAAATTTACATCATTGTCTCCAGTCCACAGATGTCGGCGTGCAGCCCAGATTTTCTGACCGTGCGGCCTGACTGCGTTGACTGCACATGTGCAAGATTGAACCTCTCATTCACCAGGTGGCACTACCAACACAGCATACAAAGTCAAAGTTGACGAAGAAGACAAAGAGGATGAGGAAGGCAAGAATAAATATAAATGAAGTGTTTTGCAGCAGCAGCAGCAGCTTGAGCTGAGAAGAGAACTGAAACACGGTACTTCCTCCTTTTCCTTGAAACGATGTCGTTGTAACTACAAAAAAATGTGCATCGCTCTTGCATTTATAGCCAGTGAACAAACTGGCGTGTTAGCGCATTTGCACTACCCAATGGGCTAAGGCGAGAGTACAAATAACAGTTGGGCGCATGCATCAACCACTTGGCCTGGTAGATGAAAAAAGCGACGAATATACAGAATATGTGTGCGCTGCTCTTGTCCAAAGCGGACACACACCTCAGCGGACCAGAGCAGTACCATGAGTCCAGCTTAAAGTGACAGTCTGCCAAAAATTGATTTTTTTGTTGTTAGCATGTCTGTAACATGCTTTTTTTATGACTTACCAGACATATCAAAAGCTAAATCGCTCAAATGTGTCATATCTGTTTTTTTTGCTGTGAAGTTTCACTTAAGCCCAGCCTTCTGCAGAAATGCGAGGTGAGACGAAGCGTTTTTGGTGACGTAACTTTTCCTGGTGCTGGCATGTGGGTGGTGTTGAGCCAATCAGGACTCGGGGCTAACAAGTTATCCTCCAGGCAAGTTAGCATTTTTTTAACAAACTGCTTTTGAAGACTTGACCCAAATTAAGATGGCTTTTTACCATTAATCTGCTTTTAAGGACTGATGCAGTTTCAGTCATTATCCCAGGCCACCGTGCAGATGACTGGGCATGTCCTTCAACCGTAAGTCTTTTATCACAGGATTTATTCTAATAATGTAGTGCTAGCCGCTATTAGCTTTGTAGTATGTGGTTGGGCCTAGTAATCACCGATCCTGGCATTTGATGGAGGGGGGTTAGGTGAAAAGATTTTGACTTGAAAGTGTAAGACAGTAAAAGGTTTTCTGTAGAAAAAATGACATAAGATACCATTTTAGACAATGTAGATTTGTTTTTATAGGGGCTTTATAACCACCGGAGTGCGTCTTTAAGACCCAGGCGAGATCTGAGCTGAAGAAGATCTAGGCGAGGAAGGCTGCAGGTCAGGACTGCATCAGCTCGAGGCTCCTCAAGTCCTGCACAGACCAGCTGTGTGGGATCATGGAGCACATCTTCAGCCTGAGCCTGAAGCTGGGGAGGGTACCACAGCTGTGGAAAACATCCTGCGTGGTACCCGTGCCAAAGAGTCCACACCTGAACAGCTACAGACCAGTGGCCCTCACATCACACCTGATGAAGACCCTGGATTGGCTGCTCCTTGCCCACCTCCAACCCCTGGTGGGACCAGCAATGGATCCACTTCAGTTTGCCTACCAGCATGGCATCAGGGTGGATGATGCAGTGATCTTCCTCCTACACCGTCCCCTGTCCCATCTGGAGAAGCCTGTGAGCACTGTGAGGATCATGTTCTTTGATTTCTCCAGGGCTTTCAACACCATCCAACCAATGATCCTGAGGGACAAGCTGCTGTGTGCAGGGGTGGACCAGCACCTGTCATCATGGATCCTGGACTACTTCACAAACCAACCACAGTTTGTGAGAACCCAGGATTGTGTCTGATACCATCATCTGCAGTACGGGGACTCCCAGGGAACAGTTCTGGCTTCCTTCCTGTTCACCTTCTACACTGCTGACTTGACACACAACACACCACATTGCCATCTACAGAAGTTCAGAAGAAATCAGGTGGAGGAAAAATTGAACCGCCGAAACAGTCCAAATTAACGGACTTTCACGTCTGTGACGCAGCAGAAAAAGCTCCAGATATGGCGGAGGAAGCTAGCGGTAGTGCGGTGACTGCTGGCGACGGCACAGGTGCGGTGCTCGCTGCCATTAGCTCAATGAGAGCAGACTTTTCCGCTAAATTTGATGGGATTATAGCAGCGATAGAGGGAATGAGAAAGGAATTGGGTGATTGTGTGGAACGAGTGGCGCAGGTGGAGCTTCGAATCTCCAGTGCTGAGGATGACGTGACCAGCCTTCAATTAAAGGTGCGCATTTTGGGAAAAAAAAAAAATGTCTGGAAGATAATGTACTGGACTTGGAGTCCCGGTCGAGACGGAACAACCTGAGGCTGGTGGGTCTACCGGAGGGAACCGAGGGTTGGGACCCATGTTCCTTTTTGGAAAAGTGGATTCCAGAAGCGCTGAACAACGCGGAGCTGCAATCATCAGTCATTTTAGAAAGCGCCCACCGAGAGATAATAAGGGACCACCGAGGACGTTAATTATGAAGTTCCTCAGCTACAGAGACAGGATGACGATCTCCAACGCGGCGCGAGCCAATGGAGAAATTAAATACCAGGATCAACAGGTGCGGTTCTACCCAGATTTGGCCACAGGAATCCAACAATTAAGGAAACAGTTTAACCCCATCCGTAAAGAGCTGTGCAACCTTGGGATTCGTCATGGAGTGATTCACCCTGCAAGACTGTTGGTCACGTATAAGGGCAGAACACACATCTTCAAGATCCCCGAGGAGGCGCAGGAGTTCATCAAGAAAATCCAAGAAGAGACTGGTGGGAGCTAAGCATGAACAAAATATAAGGCAGAATATTTAAGCATTTGCACAGGCATCTAACTGATCTGAAGCATATAACAAGTTTACAAAATATAGATTGTATTACATATTAAAAAAAACCCTATGATGTACAAAGTTGCTATAAAATTTTGGAGTTAAGTTGGAAAACTACAGAAGAGAGTTAATGTCAAGTCATTAAAAGCAGTAGAGTTAGGGTGATTGGGAGGATGAAGAAGGAGTAGCTTTGGCTGATCCTCACGGGTGTGGAGCGGTCGATGGCTATATCGGGAGACGGAATTTTTTTTTGATTTTGGGGGGATTACCACGAATGTGGGAAGGGGGAATTTGTTTGTGTGTAGTTTGTAGGATGAATATTCAACCACTCATGTTTTTGCTTCTCTGTGTGAGCATGTTTATATTGCGAGGTAATCCCAAACTCCCTACTGATCATAGACCAAAGCGTTAATCTTAATTTAACTTCATGGAATTGCAGAGGTCTACAAAATTTAAAAAAAACTTAAACAAGTTATGAATAAAATAAAAGACATAGGTTCAAAAGTTGTGTTTTTACAAGAAACTCATCTAATAGAGGAGGATGTAAAAAGAATTAGGAGTAGATGGCAAGGAAGTGTATTCACCTCATCATTTTCATCCCGAGCCAGGGGAGTTATGACTCTCATACATAAATCAGTCCCATTTCAAGTGAAAAATGTAATTGGAGACAAATTTGGAAGATATCTAATCATTCAAGGATCTTTGCTATTAGAAAATATAAATCTGGTGAACTTATACGGTCCCAATATAGATGATCAAAAGTTCTTTGCTAATTTATTTCTTATCTTATCATCACTTACAGGGCAACATATAATAGCAGGGGATTTTAATTGTACATTGAATCCCGGTACAGATAGATCAACAGGACTGGACTGTACGCACAATGGATGCAGGATGATCATTAATCATTTTATGAAAGAATTGAGATTGCTAGATATATGGAGAGAAATGAAACCACAAGTTAAAGCCTACTCTTGTTATTCTAATACCTACAAGACATTCTCACGTATTGACTATTTTTTGATCTCCACAGAATTAAGGTCCAAGATTCAAAACTGCTTTTATGATAATATTGTGATCTCTGATCATGCACCCTGTTGTCTCATATACAGTATGTAGATAAGAAATTGACAAAGGAACCAGGTAGGTGGCAATTTCAGCATAAATGGCTTCAGGATGAGGAATTTGTTAAGTACATAGAAAAACAGATAGATGAGTTCTTTGATATCAATACTACACAAACATCAGCATGTATAAAGTGGGAGGCTTTCAAAGCTTTTATTAGGGGACATATTATTAGTTATACAGGTTCAAAATCTAAGAAGACTCGAGAGGAGAGAGTCCAATTGCAACATAAACTAAAAATTCTTCAAGAAAAAGTGTATGCAGGAAGTGACCCAAAGTTAGAGAACGAATTACTGATTCTGAGAGCTGAATATGACAAAAAATCAGCGAATAGAGCTGCCTCGAGTCTTCTAAGATTGAAGCAATCTTTTTATGAACAAGGTGAAAAATCAGGAAAATTATTGGCATGGCAGATTAAACAATTAGAATTTAAAACACCAATTACCAGTATTATAAGTAACGGACAGGTAGTTGTAGATCCTTTAGAAATTAACAGAGCCTTTAGAGATTACTATGAAAAATTATATGATACAAAAAATGAAACTGACTTAACAAAACTAAATGGGTTTTTGGATGGACTATCTATACCGTGTATTCCAAATGAAAACAGGGAGATACTGGAGTCTAAAATTAGTCAAGATGAAGTTGGGCTAGCCATTGATAATATGAAATCAGGAAAAAGTGCAGGACCAGATGGTCTTCCAGTTGACCTCTATAAAAAATTTAAGAATAAATTAATAAAACCTTTTTTGGAAATGGTTTTAGAAGCATTTCAAAATAGTAATTTACCACCTTACATGAATAATGCCTTAATTATACTGTTGCCAAAACCAGGTAAACCCTCTAATAAATGTGAAAATATGAGACCAATAAGCCTATTAAATGCTGACCTTAAGATAATCTGTAAAATTTTAGCAAGACGAATACAAGAAATATTACCAAATATTATTAACCGAGATCAGAATGGCTTTGTAAAGGGAAGACAAGGCTTCCATAATGTAAGAAGACTATTTAATATTATTTATTCTAATAAAGAAGCACCGGATACAGCTCTCCTATCATTGGACGCCGAAAAGGCCTTTGATAGGGTCGAATGGCCCTTTCTTTTTGAAGTCTTACAAAGGTTTGGACTTAGAAATAATTTCATAAAATGGGTTCAGATAATATATAATAATGCTACAGCAGAAATCCTAACAAATAGCAACATCTCAAAATCAATAAAAATCAATAGAGGATGTCGACAAGGCTGTCCACGTTCACCTTTACTGTTTACTATGGCAATTGAACCTTTAGCGATGGCAGTACGTTTACATTCACAAATATATGGAATTAAAGTAGGACTAACAGAACATAAAATCTCCCTGTATGCCGATGACATAATTTTGTTTATGTCGAATCTAAAAAAATCAATTCCGACCTTGTTGAATTTAATAAAGAATTTTGGGGAAATATCAGGATATAAAATAAATAAAACTAAATCTTCAATATTAATGCTAAATGAGACCCAGAGAAATCACCCAGCTCCTGAGGTAAATCAATTCAATGTTGTAAATCAGTTTAAATATTTAGGAATTCAAATTGTGCCTAAGCTAGAATTAGTCGCCAGTGCCAACTATGAAGCCTTAATGACAGACATTAATGAGTTAATTCAGAGATGGATGTCACTACCAATGTCGATGATAGGGAGAATCAATATACTTAAAAGTAATATCTTACCTAAAATACTTTATTTATTTCAATACATTCCTTTACCACCACCTTCAGATCTATTCTCAAGAATTAAAAAAAAGTTAGTGGAATTTATATGGAACAACAGGAAGGCTAGATTACGCCTGCCCTTACTATATTTACCATTTGATCGTGGAGGTCTGAAATGTCCAAACTTTATGTTGTACTACTGGTCGGCACAACTGAGGTCTATGACATATTATTTTCATCAAATGATCTCCCTCACTGGACTGAAATGGAATCATACAATTTACCTTTACCTCTTCCCTTATTCATATACACAGACTCGGCAAAAAAAATTACAGAAACAAGTTAAAAATCTATTTGTAAAGCATATGATCAAAATATGGTGTGAAACTAAAACATATTTAAAAGAACCACACTTATTGTCACAATTTAGCCCAATATGGGGTAATCAATATTTTAAACCAGGGAGAGCGGATGCTGTATTTAACGTATGGAATTTAAAAGGGATTCAAAAGATTCAAGATTTATATCTGTCATGTTCAGATAACATAATGTCTTTTGAAGAGCTGAGGATCAAATTTAATCTTAATAGAACACATTTTTTTAAAAAATATCTTCAGCTTAGGAACTTTATTCGATCAAATCAAAATAATGCTCTCACTCGACCTATTTATTCATCCTTGGAAAAAATATTGACGAAAGATAGTAAGAGAAAGGGTATTATTTCAGAGTTTTATAACTCATTGACACTATCCTCAACTGAAAACTCACAGAAAAGATTGAATTATTGGAAAGAAGACCTGCAAACTGAAATTTCAGAGGAACAATGGGAATTGGCTTGTACAGAAGCTCAAACCAAATCAATAAATGTATGTCTTAAATTGATACATTTTAAATGGTTAATGCGGATATATGTTACACCGGTGGAATTAAATAGATATAACAAAAACATACCAGATACGTGCAAAAAATGTATGGAAAGTAAAGGAACCCTATTTCATTGTTTATGGGAATGTAGAAAAATTAGAATGTTTTGGGAAGAGGTGAGGGTAACAATTGAAAAAATAATTTCAAAACAAATCATATTGAATCCTAAATTGTTTTTGTTGGGTCTGTACCCAGAAAAGCATAACTTTAATAAAAGTGAAAGAGCATTCATAGACCTCAGTTTGCGTAATGCCAAAAAATGTATTGCACTATTGTGGAAAAAGACTCATCGACCAGATGTGACTCAGTGGTTAAAACAGATGTTAACAAACCTTCCACTAGAAAGAATAACATACATATTGAAATCAAAGGAAATTGTGTTTGAGAATATATGGAGACCTTTCATTGATTATGTAAAGAATTTAAACATAACTTTTGAAGAAGAAGGTGAATGATGTGTGTGGACCTTGTAAATTCCAAACTGGTGAATGTATAATATGTATACTTATGTAATGGATTGCCTAGACTAAACAGAGAAGCATTGTTGAAGACCTGTCTTTTAGTGGTTGTTGGTGTTTTTAGTACTTTTTTTTATTACTTTAGTGTTAGTGTTGGATTGTTTGTGTTATGTTTGTAAAAAAAGGTTCAATAAAAATATTGTGGAAAAAGAAAAAAAAAGAGTTTCAAAAGTCGATCAGTTCCACATATTCTGGGAATGCCCCTCGATTGCTCCTTTTTGGGAGGATCTCAACAACTGTATGGGGAAAATCTTGAAAGTGGGTATTCCATTCACATTTCAGGCAATGTACTTAGGAAAATGGATCCAGAAATTATCAAGCTCAAGGGACAAATGCATATTCAGAGTAATGTTTGTTGCGGGAAAAAAAGCTATCACCAGAAAATGGCTGAATGCAGAGGTACCTAAGAGGGAGGATTGGATTGAAGTGATGCATTCCCTTTATGTGATGGAGAGGTTGGCTTTCTCTGCTAAATTAGAATTCCATAAATTTGTGAATTTTTGGAAACACTGGGTTGACTTTGTGTTACCATTGAGGGTAGATTTTACACAGTAAAAGAATGGTATTTTGAAGACTCCTGGGTTCAGTCTACAGAATGCAAGTGTTGTTTCTTGTTTTTTTATGTCTTGATTATTTTATTTAAATTTTTTGAATATATATATACAGTGGGGTAAAAAAGTATTTAGTCAGCCACCAATTGTGCAAGTTCTCCCACTTAAAAGATGAGAGGTCTCCAATTTTCATTATAGGTATACTTCAACTATGAGAGACAAAATGAGAAAAAAAAAATCCAGAAAATCACATTGTCTGATTTTTAAATAATTTATTTGCAAATTATGGTGGAAAATAAGTATTTGGTCAATAACAAAAGTTCATCTCAATACTTTGTTATATACCCTTTGTTGGCAATGACAGAGGTCAAACGTTTTCTGTAAGTCTTCACAAGGTTTTCACACACTGTTGCTGGTATTTTGGCCCATTCCTCCATGTAGATCTCCTTTAGAGCAGTGATGTTTTGGGGCTGTCGCTGGGCAACACGGACTTTCAACTCCCTTCAAAGATTTTCTATGGGGTTGAGATCTGGAGACTGGCTAGGCCACTCCAGCACCTTGAAATGCTTCTTACGAAGCCACTCCTTCATTGCCTGGGCGGTGTGTTTGGGATCATTGTCATGCTGAAAGACCCAGCCACGTTTCATCTTCAATGCCCTTGCTGATGGAAGAAGGTTTTCACTCAAAATCTCACGATACATGGCCCCATTCATTCTTTCCTTTACACGGATCAGTCGTCCTGGTCCCTTTGGAGAAAAACAGCCCCAAAGCATGATAATTCCACCCCCATGCTTCACAATAGGTATGGTGTTCTTTCTCCTCCAAACACGACAAGTTGAGTTTTTACCAAAAAGTTCTATTTTTGTTTCATCTGACCATATGACATTCTCCCAATCCTCTTCTGGATCATCCAAATGCTCTCTAGCAAACTTAAGACGGGCCTGGACATGTACTGGCTTAAGCAGGGGGACACGTCTGGCACTGCAGGATTTGAGTCCCTAACGGCGTAGTGTGTTACTGATGGTAGCCTTTGTTACTTTGGTCCCAGCTCTCTGCAGGTCAATCACTAGGTCCCCCTGTGTGGTTCTGGGATTTTTGCTCACCGTTCTCGTGATCATTTTGACCCCATGGGGTGAGATCTTGCGTGGAGCCCCAGATCGAGGGAGATTATCAGTGGCCTTGTATGTCTTCCATTTTCTAATAATTGCTCCCACAGTTGATTTCTTCACACCAAGCTGCTTACCTATTGCAGATTCAGTCTTCCCAGCCTGGTGCAGGTCTACAATTTTGTTTCTGGTGTCCTTTGACAGCTCTTTGGTCTTGGCCATAGTGGAGTTTGGAGTCTGACTGTTTGAGGTTGTGGACAGGTGTCTTTTACACTGATAACGAGTTCAAACAGGTGCCATTAATACAGGTAACGAATGGAGGACAGAGGAGCCTCTTAAAGAAGAAGTTACAGGTCTGTGAGAGCCAGAAATCTTGCTTGTTTGTAGGTGACCAAATACTTATTTTCCACCATAATTTGCAAATAAATTCTTTAAAAATCCTTCAATGTGATTTTCCAGATTTTTTTTTCTCATTTTGTCTCTCATAGTTGAAGTATACCTATGATGCAAATTGGAGACCTCTCTCATCTTTTAAGTGGTAGAACTTGCACAATTGGTGGCTGACTAAATACTTTTTTGCCCCACTGTATATATATAATATATATGTGCAATTTTTTTCCTATGTCTGTATAAACATGAAGAAAATCAATAGAAAGTGAATGTCAAAAAAAGCTATTTCAATCAAAAACATCTTAACAGGCCAAGTTACATGTTTATATAGGACCCCTTTTTTGATATAACTTTCACAATTCTTGCATCCATTGAACTTGTTAGATTTTGAAGAGTTTCTGCTTGAATTTCTTTGCAAGATGTCAGAATAGTCTCCCACAGCTGCTGTTTTGATGTGAACTACCTCCCACCCTCATAAATCTTTTGCCTGAGAATGCTCCAAAGGTTCTCAATAGGGTTGACGTCAGGGGAAGATGGGGGCCACACCATGAGTTTCTCTCCTTTTATGCCCATAGCAGCCAATGACACAGAGGTATTCTTTGCAGCATGAGATGGTGCATTGTCATGCATGAAGATAATTTTGCTACGGAAGGAACAGTTCTTCTTTTTGTACCACAGAAGAAAGTGGTCAGTCAGAAACTCTATTTACTTTAGGTTGTTTTCACACCTTCAGGGACCCTAAAGGGGCCTACCAGCTCTCTCCCCATGATTCCGGCCCAAAACATGACTCCACCACCTACTTGCTGATGTCACACCCTTGTTGAGACATGGAGGCCATCCACCAACCATCCACTACTCCATCCATCTGGACCATCCAGGATTGCACAGCACTCATCAGTAAATAAACTGTTTGAAAATTAGTTTTTATGTACTTCTGGGCCCACTGCAACCGTTTTTGCTTGTATACATTGGTTAGGGGTTGCCGAATAGAAGGTTTATGCACAACTGCAAACCTCTGGAGGATCCTACACCTTGAGGTTCATGGGACTCCAGAGGCACCAGCAGCTTCAAACACCCGTTTGCTGCTTTGTAATGGCATTTTAACAGCTGCTCTCTTAATCTGATGAATTTGTCTGGCAGAAACCTTTATCATTATGCCTTTATCTGCACAAACCCAT
Source organism: Pholidichthys leucotaenia (assembly GCA_020510985.1). Classification (NCBI taxonomy): domain Eukaryota; kingdom Metazoa; phylum Chordata; class Actinopteri; order Cichliformes; family Pholidichthyidae; genus Pholidichthys; species Pholidichthys leucotaenia. Next base: position 222,257,445 of record CM035837.1, read on the forward strand.
CTATGCTCTGAATCAGCCACAAATTTATTCACAGTATGATGATCACGCTTAAGTTTTCCTGAAATATCTAATGTTTTCATACCTTGTTCAAGGCATTGCACTATCTGATGCTTTTCAGCAGCAGAGAGATCCTTTTTCTTTCCCATATTGTTTGAAACCTGTGGCATGCTTAATAATGTGGAACATCCTTAAGTAGTTTTCCTTTAACTGGCTTCATCTGGCAAACTAATTATGACAGGTGTCTGAGATTGATATCAGGGATCCAAAGAGCCCTGAGAAACAATACCATCCATGAGTTTAATTGAAAAAGAGAAAATTGAATGATTATGATCCTATTTGCATAATAATTTGAAACATGGTGTAAACATCCAGGGAACAGACATTGAGATGGTGACATCATACAAGTACCTGGGTGTTCACCTGAACAATAAACTGGACTGGTCACACAATACCAACACGCTCTATAAGAAGGAGCAGCGCAGGCTGTTCCTCCTGAGGAGACTCAGGTCTTTTGGAGTGCGAGGGGCACTCCTGAAGACCTTCTACGACTCTGTGGTGGCATCAGCAATCACATTTGGAGTGGTCTGCTGAGGCAGTAGCATCACGGCAGCTGACAGGAAGAGACTGAACAGACTGATCAAAAAAGCTAGCTCTGTTCTGGGGCGATGTCTCGACCCAGTGGAGGAGATAGGAGAGGGAGGTTGGTGACTAAGCTGTCATCTCTGCTGGAGTCCGAGTCCCACCACACGCGGGACACGCTGAATGCACTGAGAACCTCATTTAGCGGTAGGCTGTGCCATCCTAAGTGCTCGAGGGAGCGGTTCTGCAGGTTCTTCTTACCTATGGCTGTCAGACTTTATAATCTAACCGGTGCTGCTCGTAGAGGTCGTATTAAATGTCACAACTTTGCACAACAGAGATCGTCCCCTCCAATACACAACTAAGACAATTACAATTATTACTGAGGGTGGCAACAACACTGTTGATTCAAATGTGAAATATTTTGTCTGGGTACATATTTATATTTTTCCGGGTAATTTAACAAACTGTAATGCTGTTGATACCATCTAGCTGCAATGCTCCTGCACTGTGTATGTAACTGTGTACATACTGTATGTGTATTTATTTACTGCTTTGGCTAACCAATTCTTATCTTATTATCTTATTAACTATTGCTCTGAGTGTTGCTATTCCTTTGCTGCTGCAATCCTGGAATTTCCCCATTGTGGGACTAATAAAGGCTGATCTTATCTTATCTCATCTTATCTTATCTTAAAGACAAACAATAAATCCATTTTGTTTTCTTCTTCTTTTAGATTTGATTGGCGGTTGGCAGCCAGCTTACAGGTGCATTACTGCCACTGACTTGATTATCATCACTCTTAAGCTGAAGGGAAGAGTCTAGCAATAAGGGATAAGGTTTAAGGACCTGTACTTGCAGTCTTTAGCACTTTTTCTAGTCTCAGAGACCACTCAAAGCTCTTCACTTGTACTAACCCTCTATTCTAAGGGCCTATAGGAGACAGACACCTACAGACAATTTAGAATTACCAATTAACCTTGCATGCATGTCTTTGGATTGTGGGAGCAAATAAACCCACACAGCACAGGGAGAACATGCAAACTCCACACAGAAAGGTTCCCACCCCTGCCAGCCTGGGATTTGAACCTGGAACCTTCTAGCTGTGAGGCAACAGTGCTAACCACTATTTGAAATAATAAAAGAAACCTGTAGCCACCTGTTGATGTTAAAGGTTCTGTGTGGAACTTTGGACTGTCAGATTTTAGTGACGTCCACTTCTGTGGAGGACTGTGGGTCTGAATCTCTCCAATGTCATAGTGTGGGCTTCAGCTTTGGCTCAAGTCCACACCTTACGTTCAGTTATTATTTTTTCTGTGTTCATGTGTGATTAGTTTTTGCATTCATTGCCCTCTGTGTTTCCCTGAGTCCCGTCTTCTGTGTTCTCCCTGTCTGTGAGTGTGTGTGAAGCCCCGCCCGTCCGGCGTTCAACTGTGGCCCTGGTAATTAGTCTCAGCTGTCTCACATTTAGTTCTTGATTAGTCTCCCTGTTTATATGAGTTTGTACTTGTGCTCTGTCTGGTGTCTTTGTGGTGTTTCCTCCGTGTTCCCCCTGAGTTATCATTCCATATCAGTTTAGTTTTGCCTGCGTTCTTTTTCTGCCCCTGTGCAGTTGTTTATTTTGATTTGAGTCTTCAGTGTTTTTTGTTCTTTAATAAATATGATTCGTTGGAGTTCAGTCCACGTCACGGGCCCTCATTCTCACTACGATCTACCCGGGGGGCAGATCCATGACATTCAAAGCAGCTGCAATTATCACATGAATAGATGCTGCACTGCAGTGACGTGCACTTACATTTTGAGGGGCAGATCCTTCCTTCACCAACAGAAAAGAAAAGGGCACCCCTAACTACTGGAAAAAGTAAAGTGACATACAGTAGTACAAATTTTACTGTACTTACTTGGCTTATGCAGTTTATTTTAATATTTATACTCATGGAGATATTTAATACTCCATAGATTTTTACAAAGCGATCAACTCTCACAGAGACTGTGGTCTTCGTCATTAATTATGGATTTACAGGACAAACATGGGCAGCTATCTGTTCCAAATCAATAAATCTTTGCACAGTAATTATCCAAAACCCTCCCCTGTGTTAACCCCCCCCCCCCCCCCGTCCCTATAAAGACTGTAATGGTAGTTTATACAGGACAGCGTAGTATTTTATATCAGTGAGAGGAGCACGTGGAGAAAAAAGTTGCAATTTTATGAGTACATAGTAAATTTGTGTGGGGGAAATGTGACAACTTTGTCACAAAACATGCTAATTTTGTAGGAAAACCATATTAAATTTACTACAAAAGTAATAAATTTGCCAGGAAAAAGTTATGTCATAACTTTCCCCCCCAAAAATGTTAAAGTTTACAAGAAAAACCTTGCTGATTGGTGAGGAAATTTGATATTTATGAGAGAAAAAAAGTCAAAAAATGCATAAAAATCTTGGTGGATGCTGGTTAAATTTTTGTGTGTAAATAAATTGTCATTTGTAATTTTTGAACCTTTACATTCTCATCTCTCATCATATCTGCACTGTTATTCTTGCAAATTTGTACCTAATTTACATTTATATATTTGTACCTCAGATTTACCTTTGCTGTTTCATCCCACCTAGCAACAATGCTCTGCACTGTGTGTGTTTATATATTTACATATTTATTCCATCTAGCTACAATGCTCAGCACTGGGTGTGTTTATATTTATATATCTATATATTTATTCCATCTAGCTACAATGCTCCGCACTGTGTTTTTATATATCTACATATTATTCCATCTAGCTACATTGCTCCGCACTGTGTGTGTTTATATACTTGCATATTTATTCCACCTAGCTGCAATGCTCCGTACTGTGGGTGTTTATATATTTACATATTTATTCCATCTAGCTACAATGCTCTGCACTGTGTTCATATATTCATATATTTATTCCATCCAGCTACAATGCTCTGCACTGTGTGTCTGTGTGTGTGTGTGTGTATATATATTTTATAGTAATATGTACATATGTATATTAGCTGCTCTTGCTTGCTTGTTTTTTTTCTTGCCTTCTGATTGTTGCTCTGAGTGTTGCTATCCCTGTGCTGTTGCAATCCTGGAATTTCCCCGTTGTGGGACTAATAAAGGCTTATCTTATCTTATCTTATCTTATCTTAATAGAGTAATGAACGTGTGTGGTTGGAGAGAACTGTGTAGTGTAGTTATTTATTGTTCATATTGTGTTGTATTTGGAGCTCTTATTTGTGTGGCACGGGGTGGTAGCTCCATGTTCCGGTTCTGCCAACCCTGTGCATATCAGAAGGGCTGGGTGGGGGGGGCGCTCTCTTCCGCCTTTCCCTCTGCAGCAGGTGTGCGTGTGGTCAGGTGCACTGCGCCTTGTAATATAATAGACGTGTGTTCAGCTCCACTATTGCTCTCCTCCTTGACTCCAGTTCCAGACAAAACAAACTGCAACGGCTGTCAATGCCAAGAAGAGTCTCAGGCTTTACGATAGAAAGCACTGCTACTGCGTCACATTCAGCCATCTTGTTGACTGAAAAACCTAATCTGAGAAGGGGCTGGGATTTTCGAACACTGCTATTGTGTCAGTTTTATTACTACAAATATTAAGATCAGAAAGACTCTAAAACAGATTAAACAGTAAAAACTGAAAGAGCTGTTGTACTTATTTTGAAGTATTTTCACATAACTTTCCAGTTTGGACATTTTGCTCTACTACCTTATAATTTGGTCCAATGCTGTTTCTTCCTGTTTGTAGGTGCACAATGACCCAGGCTGTAGCTCCTCCCCCTACACCTGCCAGCGATCTGTCAGTCTTTTTCTGCCATGGGAGGGCGAGGTCCGGCTGCACGCCACCAATGTGACCTTCAAAGGCCAACGGTCAGTAGTGTGGCATTGCTTGCTCTCTCTGCAGGAGAACAGTCGGTGTCTAAATCATGGTGCACTTTTCACTGTGTGTAGCTTGCAGCTGCCTCATCACATCCATGACCTCCAGCTGGAGCAGATCTCACAGTATGTGCTGGTGACGCAACAGCATGGCTTCACACTGGCCTGGGAGGGATGGAGCGGTTCTGTCTACATCAAACTCAGCCCAGAGTTTGTGGGAAGAACCTGCGGCTTGTGTGGTAATTTCAATGCCGATGTCCAAGATGACTTGAAGACGAGCTATGGTGAGATCACTTTGACTGATGCAATGAATGATTTTCAAAGCTAAGATCAAATGTGAAGGTCCCATATTGTGCACTTTCCAGGGATTAATTTTAAGGGTACATATGTAGTTATTGTTAACCGCAGTGTGACATCATATGCATATAGTAATGCAGCAGCCATATTGGACCATATTGAAAACAAACACCTAGCAGCCATTCAGACACAATGTGAGTGAGTGGGAAGCTCCACTAAATTAATGTTTCTGCCATGAAATATACCACGGAACTGCATCGTTGTAGGCTAACATCACCACAGTTTGAAGAATTTTCAATTCAACTTCATTTATATAGCGCCATTTCACAACAACAGTCATCTCAAAGCACTTTCAACTGTAGGGGGGGCCCCCACAGTTGCAGAAAAACCCCAGCAATCAGGCAATCCCCTGTGAACAAGCGCTTAGCGACAGTGGAGAGGAAAAACTCCCTTTTAACAGGAAGAAACCTCCAGCAGAACCAGGCTCAGGGAGGGGCAGTCATCTGCTGCAACTGGCTGGGGGGTGAGAGGACAGAGTAGATGAAAAGAACAGACATGTAGAGAGCAAACAGCACGATGGGGACTCAATCTATGGGAGAGAACAAACAGATGTTAATGACCAGCAAAAAAAAAAAAATATTCCATTGAGAGTGAAGAAAGGAGTGAGGCCCAGTGCATTACTGGAGGTCCCCCGGCTGATTAAACCTATTAGCAGCATAACTAAGGGAGGGTTTAGAAACACATGATCCCTCCCTAATTGTAGGCTATATCAAAAAGGAAGGTTTTAACCCTATTCTTAAAAACAGAGATTGAGTCTGACTCCCGAATCCAGATTGGCAGCTGGTTCCACAGGAGAGGAGCTTGATAACTGAAGGCTCTGCCTCCCATTGTACTTTTGGAGATTCTAGGTATTACAAGTAATCGTGCATTTTGGAAGCGTAGTGCTCTGTTAGGATAATACGGTAGTATCAGATCTTTTAAATAAAAAGGGGCCTGATTGTTTAGAGCTTTGTAAGTAAGAAGAAGGATTTTAAACTTAATTCTAAACTCTATGGGAAGCCAATGAAGGGAGGCCAGAACCGGAGAGATATGATCTCTCTTTCTTGTGCCTGTTAAAACTCTTGCTGGAGCATTTTGGATCAGTTGAAGACTTTTTAAAGATGTTTTAGGACAACCTGATAATAAAGAATAACAATAATCTAATCTCGAGCTAACAAAAGCGTGGATCAGTTTCTCAGCATCAGTCTGAGACAAGATGCTCCTAATCTTGGCAATAATACACAAATGATAGAAGGCAGTCTTAGAAACAAATTTTATATGTGAATTGAAAGACAGATCTTGATCAAAAATAACTCCAAGGTTCCTCGCAGAGCTATTAAGAGAAAGAGTAACCGCATCCAAACTGAAAGTTTGATTTGGAAAGGTCGTCGGCCTCCGTCGGTCTATGATGACCATGGAAGAGAATCCTAAACGTCTACTCTGCTGGAACAGCACCGCCTGTGGCTGAACAGGCCGGTGCACGAATGGCAGTCCCTGTCACACAGGTCGCACTTGTGGGTGGTCTCCGTGCTGCTGGGTCTGTGGCGATTCTTCCTGCGGGTCCTTTGTTCATCTGCTGCAGCAGTCAGTCTCTCTTCACCCGCTTTGAGCTGTCTGGTCAGGGTGCCTCTCCATTTGGAGCGGTCCGTTGCAAGGTCCTCCCAGCGCTCTGTGTTGATCTCCAGGGCCTTCATGTCTCTCTTGCAGACGTCTCTAAAGCGCAGCTGTGGGCGGCCAACGTCTCTCCTGCCAGTCGCCAGTTCTCCATAGAGGACGTCTTTGGGGATTCTGCCATCCTTCATATGGTGAACGTGGCCTAGCCAGCGGAGCCTGCGCTGCCTGAGTAGAGTGAACATGGAGGGAAGGTCGGCACGGGACAGAACTTCTGTGTTGGGCACTTTGTCCTGCCAGGATATGTCCAGGATGTGGCGAATGCAGCGCAAGTGGAAGGAGTTCAGTCTCTTTTCCTGCCGGGCGTATGTTGTCCACGTCTCACTCCCATAGAGCAGTGTGCTGATGACGCAGGCGTTGTACACTGCCATCTTCGTCTTGACAGAGAGTTTGGGATTCTCCCACACTCGTGTGGTGAGGCGAGCGTGTGTGAAGGCTGATTTTCCAATCCTCTTGTTGATCTCTGTATCAAGGGAGAGGTTGTTGCTGATCGTGGACCCCAGGTATGTGAACCGATTCACGACCTCCAGCTCATAGTCGTCGATGGTGATGGATGGTGGTGCTTCCGTGCCTTGGGCCAAGACGTTAGTCTTCTTCAGGCTGATGGTAAGCCCGAAGTCCTTGCATGCCTGGGAGAAGCGGTCCATCAGGGTCTGAAGCTCCTGCTGTGTGTGGGTTGCGACTGCAGCGTCGTCTACGAACAGCATGTCTCTGATTAGAGCCTCGCGTACTTTGGTTCTGGCTTTCAGGTGGGCGAAGTTGAAAAGCCTGCCGTCAGATCTTGTGTGCAGGTAGATTCCCTCTGTTGCTGTGCTGAAGGCATGCCTCAGGAGCATAGCAAAGAAAATCCCAAAGAGAGTTGGCGCAAGTACACAGCCCTGTTTCACTCCGCTGCGTATGTTGAATGGCTCTGAGACATTGCCATCGTGCTGCACTATCCCCTGCATGTTGGTGTGAAACGATTCGATGAGGCTTTGCAACCTTGGTGGGCATCCTATCTTTGGCAGGATCTTGAAAAGGCCCTCTCTGCTGACCAGATCGAACGCTTTGGTGAGGTCGATGAAGGCGACGTACAGGGGCATGTTCTGTTCTCTGCATTTCTCCTGGAGTTGGCGGATGGAGAATATCATGTCTACCGTCGATCGCTCAGCGCGGAAGCCACACTGAGACTCAGGGTAGACACGTTCGGCAAGCTTCTGTAGACGAACGAGAACAACTCGTGCGTAGACTTTGCCAGCAACGCTGAGGAGGGAGATGCCCCTGTAGTTGTTGCAGTCGCTTCTCTCCCCTTTGTTTTTGTAGAGGGTGATGATCTTGGCGTCCCTCATGTCCTGTGGTACGGCACCTTCCTTCCAACACTGGCAGAGGACGTCATGCAATGGCAGCAGTAGGGCGGTCTTGCAGTGCTTGATCAGGTCAGGGGGTATGCCGTCGTTGCCGGGTGCCTTGCCAGTGGCCAAGCTATCAATGGCCTTGCTGAGTTCGTCAATGGTTGGCTCGGCGTCAAGTTCGTCCATGGATGGCAGGCAGTCGATGGCATCAAGGGCTGACGGTGTCACGGTGTTCTGTCTGGAGTAGAGGTCGGAGTAGTGTTCCACCCATCTCTCCATCTGCTTGTTCTTTTCTGTGATCATCTCCCCAGTGGAGGATTTGAGGGGGGCCGTCTTGCTCTGAGCCGGACCAAGTGCTTTCTTGATGCCATCGTACATACCACGGATGTTCCCTGTTATGGCAGCGGTTTGAATGTCTTGGCTGAGCTGAGTCCAGTACTCGTTGGCACAGCGCCGAGCAGTCTGCTGAACTTTACTTCTCGCAGCCCTGAGAATCTGGAGATTCTTCTCATTTGGGTACTTCTTGTACTCAGCAAGTGCTGAGCGCTTGGCTTCAATGACGGGGGTCATCTCGGTCAACTTGACATCAAACCAGTCCTGTGACTTCGAGGTCTTCCTCCCAAAGGTAGCTAAGGCTGTGCGGTGGATGGTGTTTCGCAGCGCTTCCCACTTCTGCTTTGCAGATTCTCCTTCTTGTGGTACACCAAGTTCCTTCTCAGAGGTGGAGGCAAACTGCTCAACAAGTTCTGGTTGAGCCATCTTGCTGGTGTCAATCCGTGCCTTTCAAGGGTGTCTTGCACGATGGAATTTCTTCAGCTGCAGCTTGACCTTGCAACACACCAATGAATGGTCTGTGTCGCAATCTGCACTCTGGAACGAACGGGTGATTAGCACGTTCTTCAGTGAGGTGCGCCTGGTCAGGATCAAGTCCAGCTGGTGCCAGTGCTTTGAGCGCGGATGTCGCCAGGAAACCTTGTGTTGGGGCTTGGTCTTGAAGAACGAGTTTGTGATGCACAGATCGTGATATGTGCAGAACTCGAGCAGCCGCTGTCCGTTGTCGTTCATTCTGCCCACGCCAAAAGGTCCAAGACAGGAGGGCCAGGAGTCGTGGTCAGCACCCACTCTGGCATTGAAGTCTCCAAGGAGAATGAGTTGTTCAGAGTTGGGGATGATCCTGACAGTTGTTGCGAGATTCTCGTAGAACTCGTCTTTTGCCTCTGGTGTGGCTGTCTGTGTTGGGGCATACACACTGACGAGGGTGACTGGGCCTTGAGTGGTGTTCAGGCGGAGGGTGAGGAGTCGTGCAGAGCCATTGCTGCCCGGTTCCACCATCTTCAGCAAGGTGTTCTTCACTGCGAAGCCCACTCCGTGTTCCCTGTGTTCGTCACTGCCCTTTCCCTGCCAGTAGAACGTGTAGTCCTTCTCTCTCAGTGTGCCTGCGTCAGCCAACTGTGTTTCCTGGAGAGTGGCGATATCCACTCCCAGTCTCTTCAGCTCATTATTGATGATGGCAGTCTTCCTGGTATCGTTGATGTCCTTGAGGTTAGCAGCGAGTCCTGTCATCATAGTGCGGACGTTCCAAGTTCCCAGTTTTAGAGTTGGTCTCTTTTGTTTTATTGTCTTGCCTGGTGCGAAGGTTCTCAGCCTGCTGTTCGGACTTCTCCTCATCCCCATGCACCCAATGAGGAAAGCAAGCTGTGGCGGGACAACACCTTATTGGCTGGGGGCTGCCCAGCTTGAGGCGGGCGGTAGCTGTCCAGTGAGATCCGATGATCCCTCCCACCGTCGGGAACATCCCCTGGCGCCGCGCTCTACGCCAATTGAGCGGTGGCTTATAACCGGTAACTGTCATTCCCCGTGTTTTGTCTACGCCAAAGGCGAAGCTGGAGTGTCCTCTCCAGTGATCCGGTGTTCGACCTTCCGGCGTTGGGCGTTGGTAGGATTCAAGCCTGGGCAGGAAGATATGGAGGACAAGATGTTGCCCATGCAGCATGTCCCCCCTCTCCACGTCACTGATGAATCCAAAGGAACAGCAGGGCTGCTACAGTTTGGCACCAGCGCCGTTGCAGGAGCTGCCAGAACGATGTTGAGCACAACATAGAACTGCCTTAGGGGCTCTGACTCCGGATTTTTCCTCAAGGTTGACTCCCGAAGCCTTTCCCATGACCGGGTATGCCGCAAGGCAGCGGAGGTTTGAAATCAGGGTTTACCTTCCCCTAGATGGGCTACCTTCCCAGGTTGACGAGCCACCATCTACCCGAGATGGTATTTCTAAGGTTTTTTGGACCAACAAGAATGACTTCAGTCTTATCTGAATTTAATAGCAGGAAATTACAAGTCATCCAAGCTTTGATTTCCTTAAGACAGGATTCCAACTTGGCTAATTGATTATTATCATCTGGCTTCATTGACAGGTATAATTGTGTATCATCTGCATAACAATGAAAATGTATACATTGCTTTCTAATAATGTTGCCTTACGGAAGCATATATAAACTAAAAAGAGTAGGGCCTAGCACAGATCCCTGTGGAACTCCATGACTGAGCTTTGAGTTGAAAGAAAACTCATTATTGACATGAACAAACTGGAACCTATCAGATAAATAAGATCTAAACCACTGCAACGAAGGTCCATTAAGTCCAACATAGTGTTCTAATCTATCAAGTAGAATATTATGATCGACAGTATCAAAAGCTGCACTAAGGTCTAAAAGGACAAGTACAGAAACAAGTCCATTATCAAATGCGATAAGGAGGTCGTTAGTGACCTTCGCTAAGGCTGTTTCAGTACTATGATGGATTCTAAACCCAGATTGAAACTCTTCAAGTAAACCATTTTGTAACCCGCCATGTGACACTTACTTGTCTCGCCAAATTTTGTAACTGTAACAGGGGGTAATACAGGGTATAATTAGGGTATAACAGGGTCCACTCACTAACACCTGCGCTCGCCAGATTTATGTGTGTAACCCTTACTAACACCCACTCACCCTACTCACTTTAGGTGTAGTACCCTTTTTGGTAGTGTTGTGCTATGGCAATGTATTTACCTTAACTTTACTACCTGACGGAAAAGGGATAATTGGGCCAGGTCAGACCGACTCTGGGTTCGTAGGAGCCTGGGAGGTGCAACAACAGACGACACATACACAGCCGTATATGGAACTTGGAACTATATATATTATTTCACAGATATGTACATATGAACAAAAACACAGCGCGATAAAAGAAAAAATAAAAACAAAATACTCCAAATTATATTTATAATATTCACAGTTCGTGTTGTATCAGTTCCAGGTGACCAGTTGGGTCACCTCTAGCAGTCTCTAGGGTTCAGGCTTCGGCTCACCATCCAGATCTGGAGATCCACGCTCTGGTCAAACCAGTCCAAAGGAAGAGAAAAAAAAAAGAAAAGAACCTGACCGATAAAATAGGTCAGAACACAAAGAGCTTAGTCTATAATCTAAGTCAATTTCCCCAAATCAACAAATGTGCATAAAACAAACACATCTACCATTCAAACCCATCAACATGGTGTTATCACGATGAGTAAAGTGCATTTGGAACACTTGACATCACAGGACATTTGTGCAGTGTGCTGCACCAAGCTAACATCACATCTAGCACAACAATTTATCACAATTTTGCATTTTAAACACACATAGACCACAGATATAACTTTCATCATCAAGTAGCAATTAACGGCAAGGGAACTGGGACCTTTGCTAACCGTTACAGCCTTGAAAAATAGCTTTTTCTGATGAAAAAACTAGCTGAATTTAGCATCGGCGGCTAGCATTTTTAAGCTAGCGGTTAGCATCCACATACACAATGAATAAATAGCACTCACCATGCCAAGTGGCTCGTGCTTCAATGGGGTTCTCGCGCTCAACGTGAGTTCACAGCCTTTGGATCCCAATCTTAAAATTTAACAAACAGGGTATTAGAATTTGCTAGTACAGCAATGTCTCATTGCGGGTGTTTGTTGAGGCTTACCAATTTCAAGGGTTTTATCTAGGCAAAGGCTGCTATTAGCACGCTAGCGTCGCCATATCACCAAGGACCGTCTGTCTCTCTGGTCTGTGTCTTTCGGCGTCTGGCGTGACTGAGCCAAAAATGCAAGTCATCCCAGACCCAGGGAGAGAGCGCTTAACCCATTGGCTGGCGTGACCCAGCAACGGCGCAGCCATTGGTTACAATAAATATCAACACACAATACTAGGAACTTTATCAGAATATTCTAGAAAAAGTTCCTAACTATTTATGAATATATATTTATTTAAATATTCATATTTAAATCATTTACTCTCATTGTGAAATGGGTGTGTTTTTTTAAAAAAAGCGGTATCAATATTTATAATTTAATTCACGTTAAACTATCTACTCCCATTGTGAAATGAATGTCCCCCCTTCTTCTTAAAGCGGTATCGACATTCATAATTTTAATCATGTTTTTAACACTGGGTTACAGTTTCCCTGCAGGTGGTCAAATAATTGCATAGCAACAACTCTTTGTAAGATTTTTTAAATGAAAGGGAGATTAGAGATTGGTCTATAGTTAGTTAAAACTCCTGGATCCAGCATTGGCTTTTTGAGTAAGGGTTGAATTACAGCAGTTTTAAAAGCTTGCGGTACATGGCCGAAAGTTAATGAAGAATTGATTATATGAAGAATAAAGCTACCAATAAGTGGGAAGACTTCTTTAAATAACCTGGTAGGAATAGGGTCTAAAAGACAAGTTGAAGGCTTGGATGAGGAAACTATTTTGTCTAACTCTAAAAGGTCAATTGGAGTAAACTCATCCACACAGATATCAGTTGAAGGAGTTGTAGTAGTTACTGTATTTGAGTTAACGGTGGGAAGAATCTGATTGATTTTATCTCTGATGGATGAAATTTTATTATTGAAAAAGTTCATAAAGTCCTGACTAGTAAGCTCTAAGGGAATGCTAGGATTGACAGAGTCCTGACTCTTTGTCAGCCTGGCTACAGTGCTGAAAAGAAACCTGGGATTATTCTTGTTCTCTTCTATTAATGCAGAATAATAACTCGTTCTAGGTTTTCTAAGAGATTTTTTATAAATTAAAAGATGATTTCTCCAAGCTAAATAGATTTCATCTAAATTAGTAGAGTGCCATTTTCTTTCTAATTGACGAGTCTTCTGTTTTAAGCTACGAGTTTCTGTGTTGAACCAAGGAGTTAGAAATCTCTGATTAGACTTTTTCTTTTCTAAGGGGGCCACCAAGTCTAGAGTCTGATGCAGAGAAGCTGAAACACTATCCACCATGTTATCAATTACAGAAGGAGCAAGCTGTCTATAGCTTATTTCCATTGTGCTGACACATGGCATAGAGGAAACAATCTGCATAAATTTGGTAACAACATCATCTGAGAGGCATCTACTGTAGTAATATTTTTTTTTTTAGGAGCCAAATAGTCAGAAATAGTAAAATCAAAGGTTAATAGACAATGGTCTGACAGTACAGGGTTATGAGGAGACACTACCAGATTTTCTATTTCTATGCCATATGTCAGAACAAGGTCCAACGTATGGTGGAGATAATGAGTAGAATTTTCTACTTTCTGAGAAAACCCCATCGAGTCTAATATTGAATTAAATGCCACCTTAAGGCAATCACTATCTACATCTACATGTACAGTGGGGTAAAAAAGTATTTAGTCAGCCACCAATTGTGCAAGTTCTCCCACTTAAAAGATGAGAGAGGTCTCCAATTTTCATCATAGGTATACCTCAGCTATGAGAGACAAAATAAAAAAAAAATCCAGAAAATCACATTGAAGGATTTTTAATGAATTAATTGGTAAATTCCTCGGTAAAATAAGTATTTGGTCAATAACAAAAGTCCATCTCAGTACTTCGTTATATACCCTTTGTTGGCAATGACAGAAGTCAAACGTTTTCTGTAAGTCTTCACAAGGTTTTCACACACTGTTGCTGGTATTTTGGCCCACTCCTCCATGCAGATCTCCTCTAGAGCAGTGATGTTTTGGGGCTGTCACTAGGCAACACAGACTTTCAACTCCCTCCAAAGATTTTCTATGGGGTTGAGATCTGGAGACTGGCTAGGCCACTCCAGGACCTTGAAATGCTTCTTACGAAGCCACTCCTTCGTTGCCCGGGCGGTGTGTTTGGGATCATTGTCATGCTGAAAGACCAAGCCACGTTTCATCTTCAATGCCCTTGCTGGTGGAAGGAGGTTTTCACTCAAAATCTCACGATACATGGCCCCATTCATTCTTTTCTTTACACGGATCAGTCGTCCTGGTCCCTTTGCAGAAAAACAGCCCCAAAGTATGATGTTTCCACCCCCATGCTTCACAGTAGGTATGGTGTTCTTTCTCCTCCAAACACGACAAGTTGAGTTTTTACCAAGAAGTTCTATTTTGGTTTCATCTGACCACATGACATTCTCCCAATCCTCTTCTGGATCATCCAAATGCTCTCTAGCAAACTTCAGACGGGCCTGGACATGTACTGGCTTAAGCAGGGGGACACGTCTGGCACTGCAGGATTTGGCGTAGTGTGTTTCTGATGGTAGCCTTTGTTTTTTGTTTTTTTTTCCACAATATCTTTATTCAACCTTTTTTTTTTAACAAACATGATACAAACAATCAAACACTAACACTAAAGTACTACAAAAAAAAAAATGCACTAAAAACACCAATAACCACCAACAAAATCAAGTCTTCAACAATGCTCCTCTGTTTAGTCTAGACAATCCAATACATAAGTATACATATTATGTTCACCAGTTTGGAATTTACAAGGTCCACACACATCATTCACCTTCTTCTTCAAGAGTTATGTTTAAATTTTTTACATAATCAATAAAAGGTCTCCATATATTCTCAAACACAATTTCCTTTGATTTCAGTATATATATTATTCTTTCTAATGGAAGGTTTGTTAACATCTGTCTTAACCACTGAGTCACATCTGGTCTATGAGTCTTTTTCCGTAATAGTGCAATACATTTTTTGGCATTAAGCAAACTGAGGTCTATGAATGTTCTTTCACTTTTATTAAAATTATGCTTTTCTGGGTACAGACCCAACAAAAACAGTTTAGGATTCAATATGATTTGTTTTGAGATTATTTTTTCAATTGTTACCCTCACCTCTTCCCAAAACATTCTTATTAATCTACATTCCCATAAACAATGAAATAGGGTCCCTTTACTTTCCATGCATTTTGTGCATGTATCTGGTATATTTTTGTTATATCTATTTAACTCCTCCGGTGTAACATGCATCCGCATTAACCATTTGAAATGTATCAATTTAAGGCGTACATTTATTGATTTGGTTTGAGCTTCTGTACAAGCCAATTCCCATTGTTCCTCTGAAATTTCAGTTTGCAGATCTTCTTTCCAGTAGTTTAATCTTTTCAGTGAATTTTCACTTGAAGATAGTGTCAATGAGTTATAAAACTCTGAAATAATACCCTTTCTTTTACTATCTTTCATCATCATTTTTTCCAAGGATGAGTAAATAGGTCGAGTGAGAGCTTTATTTTGATTTGATCGAATAAAGTTTCTAAGTTGAAGATATTTAAAAAAATGTGTTCTATTGAGATTAAATTTGATCCTCAGCTCTTCAAAAGACATTATGTTATCTGCACATGGCAAATATAAATCCTGAATCTTTTGTATCCCTTTTAAATTCCATACTTTAAATACAGCGTCCGCTCTCCCTGGTTTAAAATATTGATTACCCCATATTGGACTAAATTGTGACAATAACTGTGGTTCTTTTAAATAGTTTTTAGCTTCACACCATATTTTGATCATATGCTTTACAAATGGATTTTTAACTTGTTTTTGTAATTTTTTTGCCGAATCTGAGTATATGAATATGGGAAGAGGTAAAGGTAAATTGTATGATTCCATTTCAGTCCAGTGAGGGAGATCATTTGATGAAAAATAATATGTCATAGACCTCAGTTGTGCCGACCAATAATACAACATAAAATTTGGACATTTCAGACCTCCACGATCAAATGGTAAATATAATAAAGACAGACGTAATCTAGCCCTCCTGTTGTTCCATATAAATTCCACTAACTTTTTTTTTATTCTTGAGAATAGATCTAAAGGTGGTGATAAGGGAATGTATTGAAATAAATAAAGTATTTTAGGTAAAATATTACTTTTAAGTATATTGATTCTCCCGATCATCGACATTGGTAGTGACATCCATCTCTGAGTTAACTCATTGATATCTGACATTAAGGCTTCATAGTTGACACTGGCGACTGATTCTAGCTTAGGCACAATTTGGATTCCTAAATATTTAAACTGATTTGCAACATTGAATTGATTTACCTCAGGGGCTGGGTAATTTCTCTGGGTCTCATTTAGCATTAATATTGAAGATTTAGTTTTATTTATTTTATATCCTGATATTTCCCCAAAATTCTTTATTAAATTCAACAAGGTTGGAATTGATTTTTTTAGATTCGACATAAACAAAATTATGTCATCGGCGTACAGGGAGATTTTATGTTCTGTTGGTCCAACTTTAATTCCATATATTTGTGAATGTAAACGTATCGCTATCGCTAAAGGTTCAATTGCCATAGTAAACAGTAAAGGTGAAAGTGGACAGCCTTGTCGACATCCTCTATTGATTTTTATTGGTTTTGAAATATTGTTATTTGTTAGGATTTCTGCTGTAGCATTATTGTATATTATTTGAACCCATTTTATGAAATTATTTCCAAGTCCAAACCTTTGTAGGACTTCAAAAAGAAAGGGCCATTCAACTCTATCAAAGGCCTTTTCGGCGTCCAGTGATAGGAGAGCTGTATCCGGTGCTTCTTTATTAAAATAAATAATATTAAATAGTCTTCTTACATTATGGAAGCCTTGTCTACCCTTTATAAAGCCATTCTGATCTCGATTAATAATATTTGGTAAAATTTCTTGTATTCGTCTTGCTAAAATTTTACAGATTATCTTAAGGTCGGCGTTTAATAGGCTTATTGGTCTCATTTTCACATTTATTAGAGGGCTTACCTGGTTTTGGCAGCAGTATAATTAAGGCATTATTTATGTATGATGGTAAATTATTATTTTGAAATGCTTCTAAAACCATTTCCAAAAAAGGTTTTATTAATTTATTCTTAAATTTTTTATAAAGGTCAACTGGAAGACCATCTGGTCCTGCACTTTTTCCTGATTTCATATTATCAATGGCTAGCCCAACTTCTTCTTGACTAATTTTAGACTCCAATATCTCCCTGTTTTCATTTGGAATACACGGTATAGATAGTTCGTTCAAAAACCCATTTAGTTTTGTTAAATCAGATTCATTTTTGGTATCATATAATTTTTCATAGTAATCTCTAAAGGCTCTGTTAATTTCTAAAGGATGTATAACTACCTGTCCGTTACTTATAACACTGGTAATTGGTGTTTTAATTTCTAATTGTTTAATCTGCCATGCTAATAATTTTCCTGATTTTTCACCTTGTTCATAAAAAGATTGTTTCAATCTTAGAAGACTCGAGGCAGCTCTATTCGCTGATTTTTTGTCGTATTCAGCTCTCAAAATCAGTAATTCATTCTCCAACCTTGGGTCACTTCCTACATACACTTTTTCCTGAAGACTTTTTATTTTATGTTCCAATTTAGCTCTCTCCTCTCGAGTCTTCTTAGATTTTGATCCTGTATAACTAATAATATGTCCCCTAATAAAAGCTTTGAAAGCCTCCCACTTTACACATGCTGATGTTTGTGTAGTATTGATGTCAAAGAACTCGTCTATCTGTTTTTCTATATACTTGACAAATTCCTCATCCTGAAGCCATTTATGCTGAAATTGCCATCTACCTGATTCCTTTGTCAATTTTTTATCTACATATATTAGACAACAGGGTGCATGATCAGAGATCACGATGTTATCATAAAAGCAGTTTTGAATCTTGGACCTTAATTCTGTGGAAATCAAAAAATAATCAATACGTGAGAATGTCTTGTAGGTACTGGAATAACAAGAATAGGCTTTAACTTGTGGTTTCATTTCTCTCCATATATCTAACAATCTCAATTCTTTCATAAAATGATTAATAGTCATCCTACATCCAATGTGCGTGCAATCCAGTCCTGTTGATCTATCTATACCTGGATTCAATGTACAATTAAAATCCCCTGCTATTATATGTTGCCCTGTAAGTGATGATAAGATAAGAAATAAATTAGCAAAGAACTTCTGATCATCTATATTGGGACCATATAAGTTCACAAGATTTATATTTTCTAATAGCAAAGAACCTTGAATGATTACATATCTTCCAAATTTGTCTCCAATTACATTTTTCACTTGAAAAGGAACTGATTTATGTATGAGAGTCATAACTCCCCTGGCCCGGGATGAGAATGATGAGGTGAAGACACTTCCTTGCCATCTACTCCTAATTCTTTTTATATCCTCCTCTATTAAATGAGTTTCTTGTAAAAACACAATTTTTGAACCCATGTCTTTTATTTTATTCATAACTTGTTTAAGTTTTTTTAAATTTTGTAGACCTCTGCAATTCCATGAAGTTAAATTAAGATTAACACTTTGGTTTATGATCAATAGAGAGTTTGGGATTACCTTGCAGTGTAAACATGCTCATACAGAGAAGCAAAAACATGAGTGGTTGAACATTCATCCTACAAACTACACACAAACAAATTTCCCCTTCCCACACTTGTGGGAAACCCCCCAAAATCAAAAGAAAAATTCCGTCTCCCGATATAGCCATCGACCGCTCCACACCCACGGGGAACAGCCTAAGCCACTCCTTCTTCATCCTCCCAATCACCCTAACTCTACTGCTTTTAATGACGTAACATTAACTCTCCTCTGTAGTTTTCCAACTTAACTCCAAAATTTTTAACAACTTTGTACATCATAGTTTTTTTTTGTTTGTTTTGTTTTTGTGTTTTTTTTTTAATATATAATACAATCTATATTTTGTAAACTTGCTGTTTACTTCAAGTCAGTCAGATGCCTGTGCAAATGCTTAATTATTCTACCTTATATTTTGTTCATGCTTAGCTCCCACCAGTCTCTTCTTCTTCTTTGATCTTCTTGATGAACTCCTGCGCCTCCTCTGGGGTCTTGAAGATGTGGGTTCTGCCCTCATACGTGGTCAGCAGTCTCGCAGGATAGATTACACCATGACGAATCCCAAGGTTGCGCAGCTCCTTACGTATGGGATCAAACTGCTTCCTCAATTGTTGGATTCCTGTGGCCAAATCTGGGTAGAACCGCACCTGCTGGTCCTGGTGTTTAATCTCTCCTTTAGCTCGTGCAGCGTTGAAGATCTTCATCCTGTCTCTGTTGCTAAGAAACTTCATAATTAAGGTCCTCGGCGGTCCCTTATCTCTCCGTGGGCCAATACGATGTGCATTTTCCAGAACCACTGCTGATTGCAACTCCTCGCTGCCCAGCACCTCCGGAATCCACTTTTCCAGAAAGGAACATACGTCCCGACCTTCTGATTCCTCTGGAAGACCCACCAGCCTCAAGTTATTCTGTCTCGACCGAGATTCCAAATCCAAAATATTATTTTCCAGAGATTTATTTTTTTTTTCCAAAGTGCGCACCTTTAATTGAAGACGGGTGACGTCATCTTCAGCACTAGCAAGACGGAGCTCCATCTGCGCCGTTCGTTCTACACAGTCACCCAATTCCTTTCTTATTCCTTCCAACGCTGTCATAATCCCATCAAATCTAGAGGAAAAGTCCGCTCTCATTGAACTCATGGCAGCCATCAGCGCATCTGCGCCTCTCCCCGCAGACATCGCACCGTTGCCAGCCTCCTCCGCCATATATGGAGTTTTATTTGCTGCGTCACAGACCTGAAAGTTCGTTAATTTGGACTGTTTCGGCGGCTCGCTTTTTCCTTTACCTGGTTTTCCAGCCTTAGGCTTCGCCGACATATCCTCGCCCAGACGCTGGGATACGTTCTGTCCCAAATGAGAGAGTTATTTGCCGATTTTTTTTCTCCAGGAGCAGAGCAGAGTGAGACACATCCGTCCTACGTGGCAGCCATAACCGGAAGTGATGGTAGCCTTTGTTACTTTGGTCCCAGCTGTCTGCAGGTCATTCACTAGGTCCCCCCATGTGGTTCTGGGATTTTTGCTCACCGTTCTCATGATAATTTTGACCCCACGGGGTGAGATCTTGCGTGGATCCCCAGATCGCGGGAGATTATCAGTGGTCTTGTATTTCTTCTATTTTCTAATACTTGCTCCCACAGTTGATTTCTTCACACCAAGCTGCTTACCTATTGCAGATTCAGTTTTCCCAGCCTGGTGCAGGTCTACAATTTTGTTTCTGGTGTTTTTTGACAGCTCTTTGGTCTTGGCCATAGTGGAGTTTGGAGTCTGACTGTTTGAGGTTGTGGACAGGTGTCTTTTATACTGATAACGAGTTCAAACAGGTGCCATTAATACAGGTAACGAGTGGAGGACAGAGGAGCCTCTTAAAGAAGAAGTTACATGTCTGTGAGAGCCTGAAATCTTGCTTGTATGTAGGTGACCATATACTTATTTTACTGAGGAATTTACCAATTAATTCATTAAAAATCCTTCAATGTGATTTTCTGGATTTTTTTTTCTCATTTTGTCTCTCATAGTTGAGGTATACCTATGATGCAAATTGGAGACCTCTCTCATCTTTTAAGTGGGAGAACTTGCACAATTGGTGGCTGACTAAATACTTTTTTGCCCCACTGTATATTAAAGTCCCCTACTATAATTATTCTGTCTGATTTCAGCACTAAATCAGCTAAGAATTCAGCAAATTCAGATAAAAATTCTGAGTAGGTTGATGGAGGACAATAAACTATGGCAAATAAAACAGGGTTTAGCCTAAAATTGCTAAAGTGCCCAATACTGAGGACCAGGTCCTCAAAGGAATTATAACATGTTTTTTGCTTTACATTAACTAGTAATTTGGAATGGTAAATTGTTGCTACTTCTCCTCCACGACCAGAACTTCTGGGATTTTGACAGTTTAAATAACCAGAGGGAGTTCATTAATTTAAACCAACATAATCCTCTTGCCCTAACCAAGTCTCTGTAAGGGATATTAAATCAATCTGATGATCAATTAACAGATCATGGGCTAGCAGAGACTTGGGAGTCAGAGACCTAATATTTAACAAACCACATTTAATTTTTAAATTATGAGGAGGAACTGAGGCCAAATCATTCAATTTAGAGGCTTCATGTTTAATTTGAGTTTTACCAACTTTTTGTTTAATCCCTTTAGGATGCTTATACATTATATTTTTATTTACTTTGGAGGGAGCAGACAATGATTCTCTGATGGGGAAGACAGGGGCTAAGTTGAGGAGTGGCGGATGAAGAGGAGCTGCAGAGAGGCGTGTAAGACTGCGACTCTGCTTCCTGGTCCCAACTCTGAGTAGTCAAGGTTTTGGAAATTTGGATAAAAATGATGCCAGATTATTAGATAAATGAGACGCACCATCCAAAGTGGGACGGACGCTGTCTCATCTCATAAGACCAGGTTTTCCCCAAAATGAGCTCCAATTGTCTATGTATCCCACATTGTTTGCAGGACACCACACAGCCAGCCAGCGGTTGAAGGATGACAAGCGGCTAAACATGTCATCATTGGTCAGATTGGGGAGGGGCCCAGAGAATACTACAGAGGCAGACATTGTTTTGGCAAAGTCACACACCGATTCCACATTAAGTTTTGTGACTTCCAACTGCCAGAGACGGATGTCATTAATGCCAGCTTGGATAACAATTGTGGAGTATTTACAGTTACTTTTAGCCAGCATTTTCAAATTTGACTCAATGTCGCCTGCTCTGGCCCCAGGAATGCATTTGACTATGGCCGCTGGAGTCTCTAGGTTCACGTTTCTGACCACAGACTCCCCAATGATCAGAGTTTTTTCCTCAGCAGGTGTGTCGCTGAGTGGGGAAAAACGGATTAGAAACGTGAACAGGTTGGTGGTGAACCGGGGCTTTGTGGCTAGGCTTCCTTCTCACTGTCACCCACCCAGTCTCCTCACTGCTGAGGAGGACCAGAGGACCGCTAACAGGGCCTATGCTAGCGAGCTCCACTGCAGCTAGGGGACGTCCGTCAAGATTAACTGGCGCAGACGGTGTTTCAATGCAGCAGAGCCGGGATTCCAAATCAGACAACCTTGCCTCGAGTGCCTCAAAAAGACAACATTTATTACATTTACCGTTATCACTAAAAGAGGCAGAGGTGTAGCTAAACATCTGACAGAGAGAGCACACCAGAGGAGGAGAGGAAGGAGAGCTAGTAGCCATAGCTAGTGGCTAACCCGAAGCTAACAAAAACACCGATGAAAGGTGAACAGAAGGCTAAAGAGGGTGATTAGGTGACACTGAGTGCACACACAGGTGCAAGAGGCTTGATGAACAGAAGTGAGAGCTAACAGTAGATGGAAAAAAGTGATTAAAATACAATTAAAAGCAAAATCCTCAGGAGAGTGAGGAGAGCAAACCACACGGACAGACAGCAATACAGGAAGTGACGATACGTTCCCACAAGTGACCACAAGAAAGACAAATTTTTTGAGCTGCCAAAGAGACAATTAGAGCCTGAGCAAAGGGATAAGTGGTTGAATGCTATTCATCGAAAGAATGAGGATGGGCCATGCTATATGTTCAGATCATTTCGTAACAGGTAAATCCAGTGTAGTTTTCTTTTGAAAAAGTACATTATTAAAGGGAATACAATTATGTAATCTGTGCCTTCAGCCACTTATCCCTTCATTCAGGCTCCAAATGTCTCTTTTGCAGCTCAAAAAAATGACAGTTTGGTCTTTCTTCAAACTGTGGTCATGGCAGCCTACGGTGATGCAGTTTTATGGCATATTTAATGACAAAAGCATTAATTTATTTGGAGCTCGCCATCACTCACAGTAATATGGCCACTGTGAACAGGCCCAGACATCATTTATAGCACAGCGTTTAGCTCCGCAGACCACATAAAACACTAAAGAATTACTTTGAACGTGTAATTTATCTCGTCTCAAAGATACCCTTTCTGGATCTTCACAAATGCCGTCAGCAGGGGTGAAAAACTATCTCGATAACTCTCCTCGCTGGCAGTGCACAGTACAATAATGGCAGTAGTTTTCATCGGGCCATTGTTGCTAAACCACCAGAACAGTGGAAGTCCCAGATGTCCGTGGTTATCAATAAAGATTAAAAACCCTATTCTGTTGTCTTACAACTCATGCAAAAAGTTCTGTCCAAAACAGTTGGTTTTCAACCTGCTCATTAGAATTAACAGGCCCCACATCTCATTGGGTAAATGTTTTTAAGTTGGCCAGTCACAGGTAAGGAGGCAGGCATGTTGCATTTATAAGAGAAGTGACACTATAAAACCCAGGAAATTCAATCTGCTGCTCATTTCTTTAAAGGTCCTATTCACTAAAAAATGTTATCACAGGCCTTAAGCTTCTCAAATGCTTTTTTGTGTCCTATGGTTTCTTTAAAAATATCAAAAACCTCTGCTCACACAGAAATAATTCTCCTGGGTACACACCGTCAAGACCGCAGTACTGATTCTGGTAAGGGGAGGGGTGGTTTGCTCTGTGCTTCTGTGCTCCAGACTTGGTGTAACAACAGCAGAATAATTCACAACCACTGTGCACTGGACCTAGAGGGCATGTCCTTCCTGTGTAGGCCTTTTAATCTTCCCCGCGAGTAATTGTAACTGCTATTTACATTCCTCCAGACGCTAGCGTTAGCTTAGCACTCAGCCGCCTCCTACACATTGTTAGCAGGCAACAGAAAGAGCTCCCCAATGAAGTCCACTTTATTGCAGGGGATCTTAAAGCATGCTTAAAGACTGTACTCCCTAAATTCCACCAACATGTGAAGTGTCCCACAAGAGGGGAAAGAACATTGGATCATATTCACAGCACCGTTAAGCATGCCTAAAGAGCCACCCCCTCCCCCACCTTGGACAATCAGACCATCTCTCTCTGCTTTTAACTTGCTTTTTTTATTGAATTTTTTTAACGAAAACAAACAAAAGGTGTTAGCAGGCCACAAAGCTATATAGAAAGTTGCAGTAAGTAAATCAGGGTTGCATTTCATAAGCACTCAACGGTTTGGGATCACAGTGTTGTACAGGGACCAATTCCTCCAGTATTTTGTATACGTGTCCATTTGCAATCTTAATGAACAAGTCAGTTTCTCCATATTGTGGATATTGTTGACAATGGTTATCCAATCCTTCTTAGATGGTGGTATTGTCTGTAGCCATTTCCTGGTGATGGCTTTCTTGTCTGCAGCCAGAAGCAGCTTGTACAGATTCCTATCGTGAGCCATGAGCTTGTCCATCGTCTTGTCCAGATAGAATGTGACAAAAGAGCAGTCAATGTTTATTCTGAAAATTTTTCTTAGTTCTTCAACTATAATTTGCCAGAAAGATTTAATTAGGGGACAGGACCAGAAGATGTGAAGATGGTCTGCCATAGATGCACCACATTGCCTCCATCACTCATCCTGTACCCAGGAACCCTGCTGCATGAATTTTAATTTAGGAGTCACAAAGTATCTTATTATAATTTTCTAACAGAATTCTCACCAAGATCTTGAATTTGTGGTCCTTGTCTGATTCTCCTATATATCTTCCCAATCAACCTTAGATACCTTCAGGCCCATCTCCTTCTCCCATTTCTGTTTCACATTAATTGTTGAGTGATTTTTGGAATTTTTTAATGAATAGTATATTCTTTTAATCATGTTTGGTGTCTACTGTTTGTAGGCATCTTTTAATATGTCAGTCAAATCAGGTTCTCTGTCTTTTGTCTGTTTATTTTGGTTGTTAAAATAATCTCTGACCTGGAGGTACCTGTAGAAGTCATTCTTCCCAAGGTTGTAGAATTTCCACAGCTGAGTAAAAGACTTAAGGCCCTTATCATTGGCTATAGTGCAGTAAGCTCTTATTGTTACGACCTGAGTGCTGGGTTCTGTCCACGCTCGGGCTACGCACAGCTCGCTGCCGGCCTTGACTGCTGTGGGTTGTATTCTGGCCTCACTGGGCTCTTATTGTGAAGGCGCTCGGTGGGGCTTCCGCCTGTCAAGGTTGGTCAGCTGTTTGTCATTACTGCTCGTTAGTATTCGCCTTTATAAGGCGGGCACTAGCGGCAGTTAGATCGCAGGAGTATCGTTAAAACGTCGTCAGACATCAAACAATCCTCGTGAGGCCTCATTAGACCTTCATGTCAGGTTTGTGTTCTTTTGGTCTTGTCATAGTTTAGCTCGTAGTGGCTGGGGTTAGCCCTACGAGCCCTTGTATCGCTTAGTGTGTGTTTTTGCCCTTAGCGGCTCATAGCCTTGTGTCTTGTCTTGTGTTATTAATAAATTACCATCATTGCAAAACTCACCGGTGGACTCTTGGCATCTTATGGTGATCCGCGAGGGTCACCGCATGACATTATACTCCTGCCAGACGTCTAAACGGAGACGCCACTCCGAGACGCCTTTTTCACCGTGAGTTTTGCTATTGTGTGGCGTTTTCTCCTGTAATTGGACTTGGTAGGGAGATGCCCGACAGCGAGGATGATTATTGCCCGGAGTGGGTGGAGGAGATTGACAGCTATCTGGCGGAAGCCGCCCTTCTCATGCCCACTGACGCGGCCGATCATTACCTATGCCTCGCACAGCGGGCCGTGCACCGTTACCATCTAACCTATATTCCGGAAGGAGATAAGAGGTTAGTGTGGATTTTTGCACAACGCACACTGAGGGAGAAGGCGCTCCTGGGAACCCCTCCACCTCCCGCAAGGACAGCGTCCCTGGCGAGAGTGGAGATTCATCGGCTGGAGGGAAAGCCCGGCAGGGGACCTGTGGATCGGACTCCAGTGCCTGCCGCCTGCCCAGTCCCAGCATCATGTGTTCCCGGGCCCTTCGCCACTCCATCGGCCAGTAGGCCCCATAGCCGTGTTCTTACTAAGCCCCAACGAGAATCCCATCCGGATCCAGCTCCGGGTCGTCGGAGGGACCCAGTCTCCCTGTTGGCCGCATCATATACGTCACGACAGAAGGGAATCTCCGCAGTCGTCGCCCACGGGTCATCTGTTCCAGCTGCGCTGTCAGCTCCTCGTGCCCACGTCGCCCCGACTGCCATGTTCTCCTCTGTGACGTCACCCCCCGCGGCTGGGAATGCTGTGAGTCGTGCTTCGGTGAGGCCTGTCAGCAAACCACCTCAAGCGGCTCCTCCTTGTGGCCCCGTGGAGCCTGCCGTTTTCTCCCGGAGGGATGAGAGGAGAACTCCTCCTGCTGCAGCAGGCACCACCTTCTCTCCAGGAGACAGGCAAGTGCAAATTGTTCCTTTCCATCATGTTTATGATCTGCCTTGTCTGACTCCTGGGGCCGGAGTTCGGGGTTTGCAGCCCCCCGAGCTTCCACCACCTGCTGTAACTATTATTCCTAAACCTGCTGCCTCTGTGTGTCCCCCTGTTGAGCGGTCCGCAACGCCAGGCCAACGTCGTCGGATGAAGAGGGGGCCTGCAGTGCTGGAAAGCCTGGATCCGGCCCTGCAGCCACGTCGTGGACGGAGGAGAAGAGTGGACTGCGGCCCAGAGCCTGAGCCGACGATGAAGTGTCCCCGGGTCTCCTCGCCGGAGCGGTCCGAGCCAGTGGGTCGAGTGTCCTCTGCCCCCACGCCATACGGGTCATCGGCGTGGACAGCAGTGCGGGAGGACCCTCGGGCTGCAGACGACATCTTGCCAGCTGCGGAGCCCGACGCAGCTGAGTTGGAGCCTGCTGAGGAGAGTCGCCGCCCTGAACCTGGATCGTCGAAGTCCTGGGTGGCAACAGAACCTGAGTGCAGGCAAGTGCTCCCTCTTGTGTCTCTGTCCCCTGTTTTGGAGCATTTTTGCCTGCCTCTCGGGGAGGCGAGTGAGGAGCAGCCGTCTGCTGCGCCCGAGCTCGTCTTGCTGGGTTCTGTTGCTACCGGGGATTCTGATCCCGGTTTTCTTGTTGTTTGTGAGCCTCGTTGCAGTGTCGCCGGCATGGAACCAGTCGGAGTCACTGGGTTGGAGGTCCCAGGTTCGGGGGTGGAGATCGTCAGCGGAGCTGCACTGACCCAGTCGGGGTCCGTCGTGGAGGCTGCTGTGGCCCAATTGGGGTCCGACGTGGGTGCACCAGAGGCCCAATCGGGATCCACCGCAGGTGCGGTTCTGGCCCAATCGGGGTCCGACGTGGGTGCGCCCGAGGCCCAATCGGGGTCCACCGCAGGTGCGGTTCTGGCCCAATCGGGGTCCGATGTGGGTGCAGCTGGGACCCAATCGGGGTCCAGCGGAGGTGCAGCGCCGGTGTGGTCCGCGGACGGGGGAGGAGTTGCAGACCTTTCGCCGTTGGACGGATTACGGGCTCATCCTTGCCTTCTTTCCACTCCACTGAGTCACCGCCCCTGCGCATCATCGCCGGGGGCCATGGGGGTTCCTGTTCGCTCGCTCCGGCTCTCCCGAGTTTTGTCCTCGTCAGGGAGGCCGCCGCGGGCTGTTTTTTCCTGGGACTGGTGGCTGAGGGACACGGGTCGGCCGCCTGAGGGACTGCTTCGCCGGTTCGGCGCCCCGGGTCGGCTACCCGACGTGTTGTGTGTTTCGCTGGGCGACCTGGTTCGGCCGCCAGAGGAGCGGATGTGCTGGGCGTTGGACTGTGGTGAGCCGCCTGGTCATGTTCCGCCTCCCATGACCACCCGCTGGCCGTTGGATGCGGGGAGACCACCTGAACTGTTCCTATGGCGCCTGGTCTCCGCCGGTCGGCATAAACTGTCGGGGGGGGGGGGTAGTGGCCATTTTTCTGGTGATGATCTGTCCCAGTGATTGTTCTGTTTTTTTTTTCTCTCCCTTGCTATCCTGTGTGCTTTGTGTTATGATCATTTGGGTGTCTGCGGGTATTTGTTATGTCTTGCAGTTGCCTTAGTTTGTGTTGTGTGTAGTCAGGTATGAGCCAGTAATTGCTCTGTTTTTTTGTATTTGGTTATTTGAAAATTCACATGAGAATTCACAAAGGTGGGAAGTCATTTTCTTGTGTAACATGTGGGCCAAGATTTAATTTTCTCGTGCTGTCCTGTGTTTTCTGTCACTGTTATTTGGGGATCCTTGGCAATTTGTGTTATGTCCTACTGTTGCCTTATTTTCCTCCATGTGTATTTTTTTTTTATTTAATCTGAGTAGTTGGTATTCTTGTCATCGGGTTTTGATTGTTTCTGGGTTTGGTCTCTCTCCCTCCGCACCTACCCCCAGCCACCCACCCTGGGGAGTGGGGTGGGGGGCAGGGTGGTCCATGGGCGTTCTGAGCCCGCCCTTGGAGGGAGGGTACTGTTACGACCCGAGCGCTGGGTTCTGTCCGCGCTCGGGCTACACACAGCTCGCTGCCGGCCTTGACAGCTGTGGGTTGTATTCTGGCCTCACTGGGCTCTTATTGTGAAGGCGCTCAGTGGGGCTTCCGCCTGTCAAGGTTGGTCAGCTGTTTGTCATTACTGCTCGTTAGTATTCGCCTTTATAAAGCGGGCACTAGCGGCAGTTAGATCGCAGGAGTATCGTCAAAACGTCGTCAGACATCAAACAATCCTCGTGAGGCCTCATTAGACCTTCATGTCAGGTTCGTTTTCTTTTGGTCTTGTCATAGTTTAGCTCGTAGTGGCTGGGGTTAGCCCTACGAGCCCTTGTATCGCTTAGTGTGTGTTTTTGCCCTGAGCGGCTCATAGCCTTGTGTCTTGTCTTGTGTTATTAATAAATTACCATCATTGCAAAACTCACCGGTGGACTCTTGGCGTCTTATGGTGATCTGCGAGGGTCACCGCATAACACTTATGCCTTTATATGTCTATTCCTTAAACTGTGTATCGAGACTGGATGGTTTAAAGTCTTAATCATAAGCCTCCCATCTCAGTGTCCTTATGGCCTTCTCAAGTTGGAACCTTTTGCAAGTCTTAAACCACACTGTAAGAGCTGTCTTACACCATTGGTTATAGCTGTCCAGATGAAGTTAATTTTGCCTTTAGTGCTATGGCATAAGAGCAGCCGGACTCACTTGGATTATGGCTCCACTCGTAAAAGTCAGCTAGTGGGTCTAGGGAGCACCGTGTGTCGCTGTACTCTGCTCTCAGTTCCTCAAATGCTTTCTCTGGGGTCTGGTCATGGGGGGTAGATTAATCACTAGCTTTCGGGCTTCACCGCCCAGGCATTGCACAACAGTGGGAAAGCGGAGGTGTGTGGGGAGCTCTATCACCTCCAGGAGGTACTGCATGTCACAAACCCAATCCTCCACTAGTATCTTGCAGTCAGAGTTTCCAGTGAAGACTTGAATGTCTTTTACTTGATGAGTCTGCATGAAAGAAGCAATTCAAGGCCCTGTGTTAGGCATGACTTGAACTGGAGTCTTCGATTGTTGCATGCTTGGGTAGGGGTATACAGGCTGGGGTGTGTGGCTGGAGGAAGGGCATCTGCAGAGGTATTGATGCAAGGGTCTGGAGCGGGGGTTTGGGGGTGTGGTGGTTCAGGGTGAGCGCCAGTAGCTGTATTGTCAAAAGATGCATGGGGGGTGTGGGGGACTGTGCTGGGAACCCACATATTGGTAGTAGATAAGGCAGATGGTGTGGCTTCAGATCCAGAGGGATCCACATTGGGGCTCTGCACAGTAACCATGGCCTTAGTTGCATCATCTGCTGCAGGTAGTGTTTGGAAATCTGGCATGGGCATTGGGGGCACAGGGGTGGGATATGAGTAGTGTGAATAAACCTTGGGGCTAGGCCTAACAGGCTGAGGTACATAGGGAACACTACTGTATATGTCATAGTAGGCTGCTGGACCGTTGGCATACCAGTTGAGACATGGTGTGAGGAGCTTTGCAAGGGCAGGGCAGCTGTGGTTTTATGCCCACTGTGTTTAGGAACAGAGGTGTCCATGGACATGTCCGTCAGATAGCCTGTCTCTGTGTCTGGGCTGGTGTCAAAGCAGAGTGGCAGAACCTGTCCTGAAGCTCCAGAACCTAGCAGCCATGAGGTAGGAGCTTGTGTAGTGTAGGGACCAGCATATGGTGAATACATTTGGGGTGGTGGGGTATGTTGCTCCAAGGGTGGCGGGGCATCGCTTACTCCAGGGATTGGCTGGAAGTATCAGCAGGGGACATGCGATAGCTCTGTAGCATCTTGCTATGTTCACTGTGTGAAATGCAGATTTAAAGGAAGTGAAATAATGGGGTAGTGTTTTTTTAAGT
Source organism: Pholidichthys leucotaenia (assembly GCA_020510985.1). NCBI lineage: Eukaryota > Metazoa > Chordata > Actinopteri > Cichliformes > Pholidichthyidae > Pholidichthys > Pholidichthys leucotaenia. The sequence goes on from CM035837.1 coordinate 222,287,512, forward strand.
ATGAAGTTAAATCACTGCAGTTAAGTATAAAATCTAGCAATATATCTAGCTGGCAGCACTTAACTAAAAAAGTTTGTCAAATTAAAAGAAAAAAATCAGTGTCTGACTTGGGCTTTCAGATATACATCAGGTATCAATTAAATTCATTGCAATGTCAGACAATTTGCATAAATTGCAAAAATTCAGTATCTCACATGTAGTCAAACAGGAAAAATCAAATATTCAATTGAAACAGTCAAACCGCACAACAATCAAAATTCAAAACTATAAAGGATATGGCAGAGCTTCCATGTATTCTGTCCTGAACCGGGCTGGGCCCGGTTTCATTGCACCTCTCTGTTTCATGGTTTCGGTGTTTCATGTATCCTTCTGAGTTCCATAATGGGTTTCACTGTTCACTCTGTTCTGTTGTATTTTTGATGCTCCTCAGTTACGATTTGCTCATGGGTCATTGTTTGTGTCGTTTGTTATTATCCCGCAGTCTGTGTTTGGTTTTTGTGTTATTTATTTCTAGTGGCCACACCTCCCTCTCCTGCCTGCTACTGACAGCTGATCCCAATCCGTCATTATCTGCCTTCTCCCTGCTCAGGTTCACACCCATGCACCTTCACACTGGCAATCACTCTGGCCATTAGATTCTGGCTGCTTAAGCTCTGCCCGGCCAGTAGTGATTGCCGAATAATTGTACGCTCAGCGTTTGTCGTTTGGACTACTCTGTACTATGGCTGCTTGACTAGATGCCCTCCCCGCTAATTGGTACCACATCACTCAGCATGTCATTATTCTTCTTTTCTGTTCTTATTTCTGTTCTGCACCTTGGATTGGACTTGGACTAATTCGGACTGCTCCAGCCCTCATGAGTACTGTATGCTTCGCCCCTGCCTTCCAGTCACACCTGGAGGTTTTTTCTTGGGCTCATTTATTCATTCCTTCGCCGCAGTTCCGTCTGTTTGTGCCTTTTTTTTTTTTTTTGTTACTTATTTGTACCCGTAGGTAGACTTGGTTTGCAGTCTGGTGACAAGCCACCGGCTGCTGGTCGCTGCGTGCGCGAGCGCCCTAAACCTACATGTTTTTGGTGTGCGGGAGGAAACCGGAGAAATCCCGGAGTAAACCCGCGCAACACGGGGAGAACATGCAAACTCCACACAGCTCACTGTTGGTCGGGGGCTGGGATCGAACCCACGATCTCATGATCCCCGCGATCCCCCGGCCGAGGGTAAAACTGTGCTGCCACAGTGCTAAACCACTGCGCCACCGTGCAGCCAGATGAAGTTAATTTTGCCTCCAGTGCTATGGCATAAGAGCAGCCGGACTCACTTGGATTATGGCTGGGGTCTGGTCATGGGGGGTAGATTAATCACTAGCTTTCGGGCTTCACCGCCCAGGCATTGCACAACAGTGGGAAAGCGGAGGTGTGTGAGGAGCTCTATCACCTCCAGGAGGTACTGCATGTCACAAACCCAATCCTCCACTAGTAAAGAGCCTTGGGCTCTTTTCTCCTGTTAGTACTCACCAGTGTGCCGTTGAGGGTCCTTGCAGTTTTTCCTTGTACTCCTGGTGCCATTATCTGTTTGTTTGTTTGTTGGACTGTAGTCACTGATACAGTGACTGTAGTCACTGATTGTTTAATAAATATGCACTACCTTCCTCTGCATCTGGGTTTAGTCTTAATCCGCTGTGTCTCGTTCAAAACACTTCATCACAATTGGTGTCAGTGCAACAGGACGATAGTCATTCAGACAGGACACAACTGGTTTCTTTGCCACCAGTACTATGATAGAGGTCTTAAAGCATCTGGGAACGATGGCCTGACTCAGAGAGATGTTATAAATGTCAGTCAGGACATCCGCCAACTCGCTCGCACAGTCTCGGAGCACACGTCCCGGGATGTTGTCCGGACCTGCAGCTTTACGTGGGTTGACCCTGGTTAGGGTCCTCCGTGTGTTCGCTGTGTTGATGATAGCTGGCCCAACAGATGGTGGAGATGGGCCAGCCCTCCCTGTGATTGTCAGGTTTGTTGCTTCAAAACGTGCAAAGATGTTGTTGAGCCTGTCTGGAAGCGAAGTGTCGTCATCACTGACCCCCTGCCTAGACTTATAATCCGTCAGCGCCCGAACTCCCTGCCACATCCGTTTGGTGTTCCTTGTGTCACAGAGGTGTCCCTGGATTTTCTCCGCATAGGTGCGCTTCGCTAACCACTCTGCCACCGCGCTGCCCAGCAACTCACCCTTGGCCGGGGGATCCTGGGTTCGATCCCAGCCCCCGACCAACAGTGATCTGTGTGGCGTTTGCATGTTCTCCCCGTGTCTGCATGGGTTTACTCCGGGATTTCTCCAGTTTCCTCCTACATGCCAAAAACATGCAAGTTAGGTTAATTGGCATCAAACTGGGGATTCTAAATTGTCCTTAGGTATGACTGTGAGAGTGAATGGTTGTCTGTCGCTCTGTGTTGGCCCTGTGAAGGACTGACAATCTGTCCAGGGTGTACCCTGCCTCTCGCCCAAAGATGCTGGGATAGGCTCCAGCACCCCCATGACCCGAAAAGGATTAAGCAGAAGAAGATGGATGAATGGATGGAGGCGCGCTTTGCCGTCTTAATTCCCTTTGAGAGCGCAGACCTAGCTGAGCAGAGGGCAATCCTGTCCTTCGCATTGTCCCATTGTTTAAACTTGGGGAGCACAGTCTTTAAACTGGTGGGATTAAAATTCCCTGCAACCACCACAAAACTGTCCGGGTGTGAAGTTTGGATTTCACTTATAGCATCGTGCAGCTCTCCGAGTGCCTTGTTAGCATTAGCTTTAGCATTAGCGCTAGGAGCTATGTAAACAGCAGCTACAAACACGTTGGTGAATTTCCTCAGCAGGTAGAATGGCCGACAATTTACGATAAGGAACTCCGCCAACGGAGAGCAGTGTTTAGATACTAACGTGGCGTTAACGTACCAGTTCTTGTTAATATAGATACATAGCCGCCCCCCCCCCCCCAGCTCTTACCGGAGCTAGCACTTCAGTATAAAAGTTCAATGTTCAATGCACAAGTGTGCTGCAAAATACTAGTCTCGAAGTTCCACCATCCGGGTCATGGCACCAAAGATGTAGCCCTCTCTTTCTCGCTCTCCAATGACCCGCTGTGGCTCTGCGTTGTTCTTGTTGTTAGTCTTGGTCTGGGTGGTTATGCTTCAAATGGAATGGACACTGAGACTTAGTTGCCCGGGGGCCCTTTCCCCTGGTCTGCCCCTCCCCACCCCCCTGGATCATTCCCCTTATTTTTTATTACTTTTTCTTTGGAATTGCTGCTGCCACACTTTTTGCACCAGCTGTTGTGAGACGTCAAGTATAACTTAACAGTTAGCAGTAGCATAGCATTTCTTCTGTTAGTATTGATCAGCCTATACACGTTCCACCTGTAAAAGCTTTGCCAAATCAGAAAATGAGCTGTAAAAATGTCACATATATGTCACTTACTTCAAATTAATTTCTGGAAATGGCAACAATGGGATCCATCAGAATTTAATTAACATGACACTCTGGCAAAAATCAAGTTTTTTCTGTCTGTAACTTGTTTCTTGTGATTTACTAGACATATCAAGAGCAAAATCATTCCAAACTCCCAAGTCTGTTTTTCTGCTGTGAATGTCTGCTTACCCCCCCCCCCCCCAAAAAAAAAAAAAAAATGGACAGGGTGTTTCTAGCTACGTCAGTAATCCTGCTTAGCCTGATTGGTCAATATTATAACCAAACAGGATAAGAACTGAGACCCCTATTTGACTCTCTCAGGGGAAGAGGGAGGAGCTGAGGAGCAAGCAGGAGCTCAGCTTTTTACAAGTTGGGAAAGACAGCAGATTATATGGGGGTGGGGGTGGGGTAAAAGTTCATAGTGGTCAGATTTGACCAAATGTGGTTTATTTTTCAACCGCAGGGATCCAAGCGCTGCAGAACCAATGGCAAAAGTGTGTGGACCGAAGGGGAGACTCTGTTGAAAAATAAACCACATTTGGTCAAATTTGACCACAATGAACTTTTCAGCCTATGAACTTTTCAGCCCCGCGTATGTGTTCAGTTTTTGGCTGTGAGCAAGAAATCCTCTTTTAAATTGCATGTCTTACCCACAGACATGAAAATGTGACAGCAATGATTAATTTTATTCGGAAAAACCTCAGTGCCCCTGCTAAAATACCAGCGAGGACATGGGTTTGCAGCCTGCATGGCCTGCAGGGAGATGGCCCTGGTGTGCGTGGCGCTATGGCTGGGCGAGTATGGTCATATTTGAACTTGTGGAAGAATCATTCTTGGTGGAGCGGAGAGGCAGTCGCTGCCCGGCTGGAGGGCTCCCCTTGCCTCACTGGGAGCACCTGCCGGTGTGCCCTGCCAGCTGCCTCGCCTCTTCCTGGAGTGAGCTGGGAAGAACGCTCTGAAGGAACTGAGCACTCCTTGGCTCCTCCCTCTTTCCCTGAAGGAGAGGTTTCTGGTTACCCACTCACTGTGGATCGCCTTGCTGAGGGCCGGTGAGCAGTTCGCCTCAGAGCAGCTCAAAGTGAGGCGAGTTTTATGTCCTAAACTGAGAACCAATAATGAGGCTGGAGGTACAACAGAACACGACTTTATTATTGACTTTATTATTGTTTTTCTTCTTGCCTTGAGAGAGAGCAGTCGCATTTTTCTTCCCTCCTCTCGTCTGCCTTCCTGACCTATTCCCAGCTTTGCAATGTTGCGTTTTTGTCTGTGTTTAGTCGCTCTTCTTCTGCTGAATCTTAATCTAAATGGAAATTATGGATTGGAAGTGGCTTAAATGTGCTATTGTCACTATTTTTCAACAAGAATCAGGCCAAGGGGGAGTCCAAGAATTGGAACCTGCGAGGAGACTCATGGACATTGGAATTCGTCTGTGGAAACATTATTGGTTATGATCTCAGGACTTCTATTTTTGGCTGTGAAGTTCCCTGATGCATCAGAAATTGAAGGAAGGTGAGAGAGCTGATCAAAGCGGACCCGGCAAGCTCCTTCATCAAATTCGACCAGTTGGGGAGGACACGAGTAGCGGCAAACGGTGAACTGAATGACAGTGATTCAGTGGAGGAATACATCTGGAGCCCTGTGCTCTCCATGGAAAAAAAGTTTAAGCCTGCACATGGAAATTATGAAAGCACAGAATTACACGGGTGAGGAAAAATTCTATTCTCTGAGTGCACTGTGCTGATTTGATTTGACCTTGTCTTTGGTGCCCCGTGTTTACATTCCTCCTGATGAAGATAAGCAGAAGGAGCGGCTCTGCCTGCTAACCCAAACAACGACACAGTTGTTATTGTTTCAACAGATACGCTCAAGGACAGTGCACCATGTGACAATCTACCATCTGCAAGCAGAGCGAGAGACTCTAGACTGTTTAGATCACATGACTTTAACATCTATCCACTGCCAGGAGGCGCCCTCTGCTGTTCACTAGCAATTGACACACCTACACTTGCATTCAACATTACACTACTGACACAATTACTGATATATATTCACAATACACTGACTCTCTCAACTACTGCTTTGTCATTGTGTGATCTATTGTCTGCTAATTGTGCATTTGAGAGTTTTTTTCTTGTAATCAAAATTTTGGTCATAAAATGAGCTCTATTTTGATCAACAATGCTTTTTTCTCTCTCCTATTGTGTTTTTCCCTATCCTTCCCCCCCTCCCCCCTCTTCACCCCCCCCCCCATATGACAGGCGCCTTTCATGGCTGCCGCGTCATTGGGATGCGCCTTTCGTGCGCGCCCAATGTCAAGTCAAATTCCTCGTATGTTTACTTGTTTACTTGTAAATGTGCTTGGCAATAAATCTGATTCTGATTCTGACTGACTGTATAGTACAGACACTCCCATCAGGCAGAGGTAAGGTCAAAGAGTCCCTCTTCCGCACAGCCCTCTTATACTCCAGGTGGCGGTGGAACTGGAAAGGTGGAGCCACCACCCGTGTCACACCACTATATGTCCTAAGAACAACACAACACCTCCCCCCGCCAAAATGGTCCAAAACATACACACAATTAAGACTCACCCCAATTTGGAACCTGAACTATGCACTAACTCGAACAGAAATAATGAAGGCCTAACCATGCACACAAAACAGCTAAATCTAGGGGGAACAGGTGGACTACCGTTCCACCCCACACGGCCAGATGGATCATTCTGCCATCTCTGCTACAATAAGACATAAAACAATCCCTTAATAGAATATATACACTACCGTTCAAAAGTTTGGGGTCACTTAGAAATTTCCTTATTTTTGAAAGAAAAGCACTTTTTTCAATGAAGATAACTTTAAACTAATCAGAAATACCCTCTAATATCTAATATACATTGCTAATGTGCTAAATGACTATTCTAGCTGCAAATGTCTGGTTTTTGGTGCAATATCTACATAGGTGTATAGAGGCACATTTCCAGCAACTATCACTCCAGTGTTCTAATGGTACAATGTGTTTGCTCATCGCATCAGAAGGCTAATGGATGATTAGAAAACCCTTGTGCAATCATGTTAGGTCTGCAATGCTGTAATTGCTGCAAATGGAGGATTCTTTGACAAAAGCAAAGTTTGAAGGAAAAAATTATTATTTCAAATACAAATCATTATTTCTAACCTTGTCAATGTCTTGACTATATTTTCTATTCATTTTACAACTCATGGTGGTAAATAAGTGTGACTTTTCATGGAAAACACAAAATAATTGTCTGGGTGACCCCAAACTTTTGAACGGTAGTGTGTATATATATATATATATATATATATATATATATATATATATATAAACAAATTATCTCCCAGACCAACATCATGCAATAAATACATTGCCCCAACTACCAGTCAGTCCCAGTAGAGAAACCATCCCCTGGAAACCTGTCAGGTGGGTCCCGTCCAGAGCGCCTTCTTTTCTCCGCGCACAGAGATGACCCACGTCGAAGACCAGACACCTCCTTCTCCTCATTGGCGTGCTGCAGCTCGTTGGGATGTCTCCATGAGCTGTCAGACAGCTGAAGGTAGCCGTCCTCCCAAACAACCACCACCTGCAGCTGGCCCTGGTCCTCCTGGCATTTGCACTTGCCACAAACCCCTCTTGACCGGGGTCCTCCCTGGGTTGGACCACATCAGCGACCCCCAGAGGAGCCTGACTCAGCTTCCAGTGTTCCTGAGTGGCACGTTGTTTCACCATGCCAGCCGGTCCTGCCCTGCTCTCTTTCACTTTCGACACTGGCAAAGCCGTTGTGACCCCTTGCTTCTTGGTACCTTCCAGCCGAACTCCAGAAGCAGAATGGGCCATCCATTCAGCTCCACTCGCCGTCATGGGCGTCCCAGTGTGCCGCCCAGTTCCCTCAGCTAGGGTAACTTGGGCTCTGGCACCGGAACCCTCCCGCGATGGCCCTAGGTGGGGTTGGTCCTTCTCATCTTCCAGAATACTAGGCCAAGGTTCATCCCATACTGCATCGTCCACAACTCATGGAACCGGCTGGTCCCACAAACCACGGCCCAACCACTCTTCTCCAACACCGCTGGTGATTGTGAAGCCCAGTCCATGAAAAGGTCACACCCCATAATATTCTCGCCACTGGCGGTCACCACGAACTTCAGGTTGGACACTTCTGCCAACTTGTACTGGGCCGTTAGTTCTACCAACCCCACTGTGGTCAACCTCTTTCCACCATACCCGCACCGTGGCGCTAAATGACCTCTTATCCGATAGTATGGGAAGAAATTCCTCACAGAAGGCCAATTCAACACGGACCTCACCGCGCCCGTGTCAGTCAGCAGCAGCACCTCCACTCCGTCTAATTTTACCATACAGTACGTACGACCATTGGTGCTCGGGGAAACAGTGTGGATGAGCGTGGAAGTTGTGGCGGGGGGGTCTGCTTTGTGTCGTCGCCCCCCTCGCTCGAACTTCTTACAGGCCCTATCAAAATGATGCAGAAATCCGCATTTGCTGCAGCATTTTCCTCTTGCCGGACACTCTCTAGCCTTGTAACAGTGCTTGGTGGACCCACAACCCAAACACCTGGGCAATCCCGGGGCGGACTTTATCTTCACAGCGGTAGCGTACGCCCCTTTATCTTCCCTGCTATCATCACTGTCCAGGTCCACAGCCTGTGCTATTGACTGTGAGTCACATTGGCAGAGTGTAGTTCTTTCACCGAGGTCACATGATTGCTTGTCCACTGCTTCATACTGCTGAGCTATCTCAACAGCCTTTGCTAATGTCAGTTCACCGGAGTGTGTAAGGAGCCTCGACCGTGCCACCAAGCACAGCATGTGCTCTGCCAACTGGTCGCGAACCATCTCTTCCTCCAATGCTCCAAACTGGCAGTCCCCAGCCAGCTGACACAGATCCGCAACATACCATTGCACAGACTCACCGGTCTGCTGGCGGAGCTGCCGAAACTGAATCCTCCAGACGATTACGTTTTCAGGGGTGCGAAAATGATGCGCCATTAGCTCACCCACGTCCTCAAAACTATCACCGTCACTCAAGGTACTAAGGATGTGTTGTCCCTCCATATCTAAATTATGAACCAACACTGCTCACGCCCGTAATTTCACCAAGGTTAAATGCCACCAGATAAGTTCGGAATGCGGTGAACCACCTTGCCCAGGGGACCAGCGGCTCACTGGGAACCTCCAAAAACGGCCGAATGTTAGCAGCTTCTGTATCCATGCTTTTATCCTCGTCGCCAAATGTTATGTCCTAAACTGAGAACCAATAATGAGGCTGGAGGTACAATGGAACACGACTTTATTATTGACTCACTGTACAGTACAGACGCTCTCGTCAGGCAGAGGTGAGGTCAAAGAGACCGTCCCTCTTCTGCACAGCCCTCTTATACTCCGGGTGGTGGCGGAACTGGAAAGGTGAAGCCACCACCCGTGTCACACAATAATAAGTCCTAAGAACAACACAAGAGCGAGCTCTGAAGGAAGGAAGCCAGGGAGCATCGTGGAGGTTAGCTGGCTGGCAGGTGCACTGGACCGAGGCGAACTGCTCACCGGCCCCAAGCGAGGTGATCTGTGGTGAGTGGGTAACCAGAGACTGGCGGGGAACCTTCCAGCCTCCATGCTGGGCCAGGGAGCGACTCCTCCATATCTTCACCTACGACGGTACTTCCTCAAGTTACATCACCTTCTCGGAGCCTTGTACAATGTCCTTGTCTTCTTCCAGCTACTGGTGGGCAGGAGCATGGGTGGAGCTAATAAGACTATTAATAGGTCCGTGCATACTTAAGTAGGTCAAAGATGTAAAAGCTCTTTCCAAGCCATTCTATGGCAATGAAAGTTTTTTGTGTATAAAAAGCAACAATATTCTATTTTGGGCAAAACACATTGGTTTTTGAGGTGGTTTTAGAGCCGCTGGAGTGGGTCTTTAAGTAAAAGCAGCGTGTATTTTCTAAGGTTAAAACCCAGGAATTTTGTACATTATGAGACCTTTAAAACTTCAGTTTCTTTGTCTCTCAGGTGTGCTGACTCATGAGTTAGAAATGTTTGGGAACAGCTGGGTGGAGGCAGGTCCACACCAGGGCAGATGCCCTGTAGTGCTTTCTGGCTTTGCCTCTCCGTGCGCTGCAGTCGATGCTCGTGTCTTACTGGTAAGGTGTCCGATCAGACTTTATAATTAGTGAACTCAAGATAAAGCTTAACAATGAGTAAAAATGTGTCTTCTTATGTTTGCAGAAAGTGGAGGAGGTTTGTGCGGCGCTGCTGGAGCCTCCGTTCCAGAGCTGCCATGACTTTGTCAGCCCGCTGTCCTACATGGCCAGCTGCTCCAATGACCTCTGCATGTAAGCACCACGATTATGATCTCATTTGTGCTGATGAAAACTCAGGGTGTTGACAGTGTCTTCAAGAGGGAAAAACATGTTTTCTTTTAGTTCAACTTCTTGCTCTTTACAGCCTTTTATTTATGGACCTGTTTTGGGGTTTTACCTTAGAGGCATAAGCAGATGTTTCACGCCACTGATAGGGGGACTATAGACAGAACATTTTCTCCAGAGTAGATATTGAGGGGGACACTGTGCGTCTTATTGTAGTCAGGGCCATTTCTAGGTTTTTAGGAGTCCTATGCAAGGTTATGTGTGTGTGTGTGTGTGTGTGTGTGTGTGTGTGTGTGTGTGTGTGTGTGTATGGGGGGGCATGTGTTTGTAAAAGGAAACTCTTGCTGAAACTCTTTAAAATGAACAAAAGAAAGAAAATCTCTCCCCTCCCAATAAAAACATTAAAAGATAAAATTATGCCAACATCTGGATAAATAGAAAAATACAGACCATCCAGAAAGTCTTCACAGTGTTTCACTTTTCCACAGTTTGTTATGTTACAGCCTTATTCCAAAAGGGATTAAATTCATTTTTTCCTCAAAATTCTACACCCAGTACCCCATAATGACAACTTGAAAAAGTTTTTTTTTTTTGAGATTTTTGCTAATTTGTTAAAAATAAAAAACTAAGAACTCACATGTACTGTACATAAGTATTCACAGCCTTTGCCATGAAGCTCAAAACTGAGCTCAGGTTCGTCCTGTTTCCACTGATCATCCTTGAGATGTTTCTACAGCTTAACTGGAGTCCACCTGTGGTAAATCCAGTTGATTGGACATGATGTGGAAAGACACACACCTGTCTATATAAGGTCCCACAGTTGACAGTGCATGTCAGAGCACAAACCAAGCATGAAGTCAAAGGAATTGTCTGTAGACCTCCAAGACAGGATTGTCTCCAGGCACAAATCTGGGAAAGGGTACAGAAAAATTTCTGCTGCTCTGAAGGTCCCAATGAGCACAGTGGCCTCCATCATCTCTAAATGGAAGAAGTTCAGAACCACCAGGACTCTTCCTAGAGCTGGCCGTCTGTCTAAACTGAGCGATCAGGGGAGAAGGGCCTTAGTCAGGGAGGTGACCAAGAACCCAATGGTCACTTTGTCAGAGCTCCAGTGTTCCTCTGTGGAGAGAGGAGAACCTTCCAGAAAGACGACCATCTCTGCAGCAATCCACCAATCAGGCCTGTATGGCAGAGTGGCCAGACAGGAGCCACTCCTTAGTAAAAGGCACATGGCAGCCCACCTGGAGTTTGCCAAAGGGCACCTGAAGGACTGTCAGACCATGAGAAACAAAATTCTCTGGTCTGATGAGACAAAGATTGAACTCTTTGGTGTGAATGCCAGGTGTCATGTTTGGAGGAAACCAGGCACCGCTCATAACCAGGCCAATGGTGGTGGCAGCTTCATGCTGTGGGGATGCTTTTCAGCAGCACGAACAGGGAGACTAGTCAGGATAGAGGGAAAGATAAATGCAACAATGTACAGAGACATCCTGGATGAAAACCTGCTCCAGAGCGCTCTTGACCTCAGACTGGGGCGATGGTTCATCTTTCAGCAGGACAACAACCCTCAGCACACAGCCAAGATATCAAAGGAGTGGCTTCAGGACAACTCTGTGAATGTCCTTGAGTGGCCCAGCCAGAGCCCAGACTTGAATCCAACTGAACATCTCTGGAGAGATCTGAAAATGGCTGTGCACCGACGCTTCCCATCCAACCTGATGGAGCTTGAGAGGTGCTGCAAAGAGGAATGAGCCAAACTGCCCAAAGATAGGTGTGCCAAGCTGGTGGCATCAGATTCAAAAAGGCTTGAGGCTGTAATTGCTGCCAAAGGTGCATCAACAAAGTATTGAGCAAAGGCTGTGAATACTGATGTACATGTGATTTCTTAGTTTTTTTATGTTTAATAAATCTGCAAAAATCTAAAAAAAAAAAAACTTTTTTCATATTGTCATTATGTGGTATTATGTGTAGAATTTTGAGGAAAAAAATGAATTTAATCCATTTTGGAATAAGGCTGGAACATAACAAATTGTGGAAAAAGTGAAGCACTGTGAAGACTTTCTGGGTGGACTGAAATTACCAGCATCCACTGGAAAGTTGCAAATTTACAAGAAAAAAGTTTACAAGAAAGTAGTAACAAATTGTTTTCTATTGAAGTAAAAAATTGCAAATTTGCATTGAAAACAGTAGTTAAAATATGAGGAAAGTTTCAAATTTGCAAGAAAAAGTAGCAAAAAAAAGATTAAACTTTCCAAAAACAAAACTTCCTAAATTAAAAAAACCCAGCAAATTTAAACCAAAAGCAGCAGTTTAAGCATTTTTTAAATAGTTGAAAATTTATAAGTCACAAAATTTACCAGAAAAAAGTTTTTGATTGATTGACCGATGCCTTAATTTCAAACATGTAAATTTATATATTAAAAAAAAATCAAAGTGAACAACAACAAAAGCAGACAAAAATGTAGTTGCAGAGCAATTCTATCCACAAATACATGCTGTCAACATTGACACAAACCTACCACTTCATTTACTGAACATTTTTACGAAAAAAATCTGATTTTTTGTTAAAAAAAAAGAGGCAAATTTATGAGAAGTTGCAGCTTTACAAGAGAAAAATAAATTTGTCACAGTTTTTAATCAGGACCCAGATGCGAGACTGAAGCAGAAGGATGGACTTTGTTGTCATTCAGTCCATTAGAACAAAACTGTTTCTCCTGTCTACAATGTTAATCACATGTAGAATCAGAGGGGCTGCTGCCACAAACAACTTTTCTTTCCCCCATTCTGTTATGCTGAGCACCAAGCTAGAAGGCATGAAGTACCATTTTTATATGGTTTTGGTATGACCCAGCTGAGACTTGAACCCATGGCGTCCTGGTTGTGGGGCGGAGGCTCTACCTACTAGGCCACCGTTCCGGTGGTGGAGTGGAGTTGAAGGTTATTTTATTAAGAGCTAGTCACCCTGATGCAGCTCAAGGGCTTAAAGTAAAAATAAGCACAGCTCGGAAGCTGGAACAAAAGCTGAGGAAAAAACAGACTAGGCTAGGACACGACTCAGACAAGGCAGGATAGGAAGGAACATGAAGCATGTTGATCACACTGTATGACGAAGGAACCCAAGCAGGACACAACCTGACACCGATATATGTAGATGAGGGGGTAGTCAGGGCGACAGGGGACAGGTGGGTTCACTCATGGGTAATCAGAGACAGCGGGGAATGGCTACAGATACAGAGAAGAGGACGGGCGGGGCTGCACTGTCACAGATGAAACATAATGACAACGAACCGGCGGAGACAAGACCATGACAATAATAATGATAATAATCAACTGAGAGCCGAGCAGGGACAAATTCTACGGAACATAATAAAGGACACAATAATGAAAAATACACACAATGACCAAACTTGGGCACAGAACTAAGGCAGGAATAAATATGAAGGCATGATGATAATAATAACTATAATAAACAAATAATCACAGGAAAGAGAACTCCTGGAGACAAGGAATAAAGCTATAAATCAGGATGAAGACATGGGGCCCAGTCCACGCCCTGACAAAAATTTGAGAAAAAGATTAAACTTTACAAGAACAAAAATTCCAAAATTAAAAAAAGCTGCAAATTTACACTGAAAACAGTAGATAACTTCTGAGAAAAAGTTGCAAATTAAAAAAACAGTAACACATTTAGGAGAAAAAAGATGTAAAGTTCTATGAAAAAGATATTTTTTGCATTTATGTTTAGCGTTGGACTTTCACATGCACTTTATCCATCTATGTACTGTAACATGAGGATTTAGGGGGGACAGTTCGCTCCTTTTTCCAGGTTGGGGGCATGTCCCCCCCCCATCCCCGCCTTGTGCTTGCTAGAGGAGTGAGTGCTTTAAAACGACCCCACTCTAAAAGACACCGAGTTTTGTGGGCTCATGCCCCGGATCCTGAACAGGCCCCCCCTCTGTGAGTAACATTAGCTCTGCAGTGCTCAAACGCAAGTTCATCTCATCAGCTGAGAACGTCTCTGATATTGTCCAGTGGTTCCTGTTGACCCAGCTGGGGGGGGGGGGGTACTTATTTATTTTAGCTGCCTAGGCTCGATTGGCTGACCTGGTTCTGTAACATCACCCCTCCTGGCTCCTTGGCCCCGCTCAGAGTCCTTTTCTGTTTTCTTCATTCCTCTGTTGAAGGTCGGGTCCCAGCGGTGATGAAGTATGCCAGGTGTTCACTGAGTACGCCCGGGCATGTGCCCACGCTGACCACCCACTGCATGACTGGAGGCAGCACATTCCTCAGTGTGGTATGTTTCTCCATGTGTTGGAAAATGTTTAAAACTGCGTGTTGGTCACTCTTCAGACCCTTCACTGTAAGCCTGGACCCCTTCTGAACCTTCAGTCTTACTGTAGATGTTTCTAGTCAACCCTCAGGGACCCTACAAGTCTTGGTCACACTCGTACCGCTAAGCACAGAAAATGGGATTTTCATTAGTTAGCCATAAAAATACATTAATATTCTACTTTTGTTGAGCTAATTATTTTCACCTACATCTGACCGAATTATTGATATCAAATATTCATTAATTGTTAAAGATTTTAACCCATTAGATGCCAGGTATTTGTCATGATGGAAAAACAGAAAAGATTATTATTTTTCAACACACTACATGCAAAGTAATTTTTCTGTGTTGAAGATACTTTTATTAATCCCCATGGGGAAATTCAGGTATCTCGTGGTTCACAGTACATACAACAAATCACCATTAAAAATATATCAACCAAAATATCTCAATACATAAAATAAAACAAAATAATCCGTCACACCATGTATTTCATTTAGACCATTCTGGACAACCTGGCAGGCATTCTATATGTACACACATGAGAACATGTATGTCCACACGCATGTGTGTGCATGCTGATAATGGTGGTGATTGTGGGGGGGATCTCTGCCTTCCAGGATTCTGTTAAATATCCTGATGGCTGTTGGAACAAAGGACCTCCAGTACCTCTCAGTCTGCGAGCGCAGCGAGATCAACCGCTCACTGCGGCCGCTTCTCTGTCCTACCAAGATGTGATAAGGGGGTGGCTGGTGCTGTCCATTATAACCCACAACTTGTCCCTCATCCACCTATCCACCACAGCCCCCAGCAGATCAAATATCCTCCCCACCTCTGAACCAGCCTTCTTAACTAGCCTATCCAGTCGCCTGGTGTCCATTGCTGTTATATTGTCTCCCCAACAAACAGCCGCATAAAAAAATGGCACTCGCCACCACAGTCTGGTAAAACATGCAGACATCAAAAGACCTAAGTCTCTGCAGGAAAAACAATCTGTTCTGTCCCTTCCTGTAGAGCGCGTCCATGTTAGCTCACCACTCCAAGTTACTGTCCAAGTACATACCCAGAGATTTATAGGTGTGTACTGTCTCAATCGGTTCACCTTGAATGATGACAGGCTGCAGCAGAGGCCTGGACCTGTGAAAATCCACAACAATTTCCTTGGTCTTAGAGGTGTTCAAAAGCAGGCCATTCCTCTCACTGCAGACACCAAAGGCACCGACCAGATCCCTGTACTCCATTTCCTGTCCCCCCTGCACACGTGCCACAATGACTGTATTATCAGAATACTACTGAATGTGGCATGACTCTGTGTTGTAACTGAAGTCTGATGTGTACAGGGTGAACAGGTACGGAGCCAGCATTGTCCCCTGTGGAGCCCCCGTGCTACTTTCCACAATCCCTGAGACACAGCCCCCAAGTCTGACAAACTGTGGTTTTCCTGTCAAATAGTCAGTGATTCAGGAAATAAAGGTGGGAAGGGGTGTCCACCCCCATCTTCTCAAGCTTCTCTGTCAGCAACAGAGGCTGGATGGTATTGAGAGCGGTCGAAAAGTCAAAGAACATAATCCTCACCTGGCTCCCCAATTCATCCAAGTAGGAGTATGGCCGATGTAACAAGTAGAGGATGGCATTATCCACTCCAATGTGATCCCAGTACCCGAAATGCAGGGGGTCCAATGCAGATGTAGTCTGCAGTCTCAGGTAGTGGAGGAACACTCTCTTTTGAGTCTTCATAACATGAGATGTGAGGGCCACCGGTCTGTAGTCGTTAAGCTCGGCCAGACACCCAGTTTTGGGAACCGGCACAAGACATGACATTTTCCACAAGACCAGCACCTTCCCTGTCTGCAGGCTCATGTTGAAGAGCTTCTGGAGGGGCTCAGCAAGCTGGTCGGCACAAACCCTCAGCAGCTGGGAGCACACATCATCTGGTCCTGCAGCTTCTCCTGGATTCAGCCTCCTCAGCTCCATCCTCACCTCATCCACTGTAAAGAACAGATCAGGTGGAGGAGCACGTGAAGCAGTAGTGTCAGCACAGCCACAGTGCCAAGGGAAAACAGGAGAAGAACAGAAATAATCAGATAATGAGATTGGGGGGGCTTGCTACTGGAGAGGTAGAAGGGGATGAAGGTGGAACAGAGCTGGTGGATGAAGCCCTGGCTGCTGAATCAAACCTGTTATAAAACTGATTAAATTCATTAGCCCTCTCCACATCGCCTACAATGGCCCGGCACTTCTGTTTATAGCCGGTGATGGTTCTCATACCCCTCCACACCAATCTGGCGTTTTTATGCTGTAGTTTCTTCTTCACCTTCTTTTCATAGTCCTCTTTAGCCTTTCTTAGAGTCCTCCCTAATTCCTGTTGCACCAGCCTGCGCTTCTACCTGTCACCCTCCTTTAAAGCTACTTTTTTTGATTAAGGAGCTGCTTGATGTCACAGGTGATCCATGGTTTATTGTTTGAAATACAGCGCACAGTCTGTGCTGGTACAACCATGTCCCTGTAGAAGGTCACATAGCTGGTAAAACTCAACCATCCTGTTGATGTCCAGAACCTCTGGACATCAACCAATGACCACTTCTTGAATGTCTGAGTGGTTACAGGATGCCTCTGGATGCATGGTTTATAATAGGGCTGAAGATACACCAGATCATGGTCTGATCTACCGACAGGTGGAAGGGCTGCAGTAGTGTATGTCTCCTTAACATCTGCATACAGCAGATCCAGAGTCGTCTTCTCTCTTGTGGAGCAGTCAACATACTGTACAAATCCAGTTAAATGGGAGGAGAGGCTGGCATGATTAAAATCTCCAGAAACCACAATGAATGCTTCAGGATGTTGGGTCTGCACTCCCACAACAGCTCCATAGATGATGTCAGGCACAGCACATGGAGGGATGTAAACAACAATGGTGACATGGTGTGAAAATTCCCTTGGCACATAATATGGTTGTAAGCTAACAGCCAAAAGTCCCACATACTCACAACAGATTCTTTCCTTCACTGTGATGTGGCCTGGGTTACACCATCGATTGTTCACATACATAATCAGACCCCCACCTCTGATTTTTCCGCACGTTCCAGCGTCTGTCTGCACGGACTGTAGTGAAGCCAGAAACGTCAACACAGGAATGCTTTCATTCAGCCAGCCCTCTGTAAAACACATCAAGCTGCATTCACGGTAAATTTGTTGTGTTTTCACAAGTGCCTCCCGCTTGTCACACTGATCATGGGGTTCCCCAGGGTTCCATTTTAGGACCAGTTCTATTCATTCTGTATATAAATGACATTGCTAACTCCTCAAAATAAATAGTGAACTGATGAAAATAGACCCCTGGCTTCAGTGTAACACACTTTCACTAATATCAGTAAAACTAATTATATTGTATTCCGTTCCAATAAAAAGCCAGACACCAAGGAACTTTGCCCCAAAATTAATGGACAGAATATTACAAGAGTTAGCTCTATAAAATTCTTGGGGGTCCTCATTGATGAATTTCTCAATTTCAAATGTCACATTGACGATCTTAACCAAGAAACTGGCCAAATACGCTGCTCTGTTTTTTTTTTAAAATGAGACATTTTGTACCATTTTCAGCACCTTTCACTCTATATAAAACTTTATTTGAGCCTCACTTACATTACTGCAATATCATATGGGGTAACACATTTCCAACTCACCTAAAAAAGCTAGAAATTCTCCAAAAGAAAGTCATACGTGCCTTATCATGGTCTGAATATAATTCTCCTACTAGTCATCTTTTCCACTGTTATAACCTTCTAAGACTTGCTGAGCATAATTACTTCCAGAATGCCTGTATAATGTATCAGGTTGTCCACAAACTCAGCTATAAATTATGTGAACTCATTCCAGCCTTCCTTCCCATGCACACCTATACCACTAGAAATAAAACCCAAATTACTGGGAAAAAACGAAGACTAAAATCCACCAGGTTTAGTATTGTGTGCAGAGGACCGCAGATTTGGAATGAGCTTGATGAGAATCTAAAAATGTCACCTTCCATCTCCATCTTCAAGAAAAAACTAAAAATGCAACTCCTGTCATTATATAATTAATCTGCTATTTGTGACACAAACTTGCTTACTGATGAGTTGTTACTCCATTGTAATTTTGTTTTATATGTTGACTCACTCCAATAGTATTTAATAACTTGACTATATATCTTGAACTCGCCTACTAATTCAGTGTAAACAAATGCTGGGATCAGAATCAGAATCAGAATCAGAATCAGATTTATTGCCATTGTTCATGTAGTACACAAACTAGGAATTTGTCTCGGTGCAATGCTGCAACATTAAACATGATAAAATAAAAGAAATAAACTATACATGCAATAAAGTGTAGAATAAGAGTGAGTAATACTAGTCAGCAGTTTAAATATATTAGCGAGCAGCAGATAATGTGGAGAACCATATAGTGCAGTCGGTAATGCAGGAAGAAAACAGTGATGATTGACATGAGTCTGGTTGAGCTGCTGTACATAGTGCACGAGAGTCAATAAGTCACTTAGTGTTCAGCAGTCTGATGGCAGAGGGGAAGAAGCTGTTCATGTGACGGGAGGTTTTAGTCTGGATGGACCGAAGTCTTCTACCTGAGGGAGAGGGGCAAACAGTACGTGACCAGGGTGTGAGGGATCGGCTATGATCTGGCCAGCACGCCTCCGGGTCCTGGAGATGTACAGATCCTGGAGAGATGGGAGCTTGCAGCCGATCACCTTCTCAGCAGTGCGCACGACGCGCTGTAGCCTTAGTTTGTTCCTGGCAGTGGCTCCTGCGTACCACACGGTTATGGAGGTGGTGAGGATGGACTCGATGATGGCTGTGTAGAACTGCACTAACATCTTGGTGGGTAGCTTGAGCTTCCTCAGCTGCCGCAGGAAGAACATCCTCTGCTGGACCTTTTTGATGAGGGAGCTGATGGTCGGCTCCCACTTGAGGTCCCTGGTGATGGTGGTGCCTAGGAAGCGGAAGGAATCAGCAGTGGTGATGGGAGAGCCTGTGAGGGTGAGGGGGGGCAGAGGGGTTGTGACTTTCCTGAAGTCCACAATCATCTCCACTGTCTTCAGAGCGTTCAGCTGCAGGTTGTTGTGGCTGCACCAGGACGCCAGCTGGGCCACCTCTCTCCTGTAGGCGGACTCGTCGCCGTTGGAGATGAGCCCGATGAGGGTGGTGTCGTCCGCAAACTTGATCAACTTGACAGACTGGTGGCTGGAGGTGCAGGAGTTGGTGTAAAGGGAGAAGGGTAGGGGGGAAAGTACACAGCCCTGGGGTGATCCGGTGCTGATGCTAGCAGAGTCAGAGACAGTCTTTCCCAGCCGCACATACTGCCTCCGGTCTGTCAGGAAGTCGGTGATCCACCTGCAGAGGGAGTCAGGCACGTTGAGCAGGGACAGCTTGTCCCGGAGCAAGGGATGCAGAGGGATGCTATATATCTGTCATATATTTGTTTGTTCCTGTACACAAAGACATCAGACTGATTTCAGTCATCATTTCATTGTAGAATTGGGCTCCCTACTAAAAGCTTTAAATAGCTTATTTGGGATGACCCGTTCACACTCCAAAACATCCATCCATCCATCCATTCATCTTCTACCGCTTTTCCGGAGGTCTGGGTCGTGGAGGCAGCAGTTCAAGCAGAGAAGCCTAGACTTCCCTCTCCCCAGCCACCTGCTCCAGCTCTTCAGAGAGGATACCAAGGCGTTCCCAGACCAGCTGGGAGACATAGTCTCTCCAGCGAGTCCTGGGTCTGCCCCGGGGTCTCCTCCCAGAGGGATGTGCCCGAAACACCTGAAGCGGGAGGCGTCCAGAAGGCATCCTGATCAGATGCCCATACCACCTCAACTGACTCCTTTCAGTGTGGAGGAGCAGTGGTTCTACTCTGAGCCTCTCCCGGATGACTGAGCACCTCACCCTATCTCTGAGGGTGAGTCCAGCAATCCTACGGAGAAAGCACATTTCAGCCACTTGTATCCACGATCTCGTTCTTTCGGTCATTACCCAAAGCTCGTGACCGTAGGTGAGAGTAGGAACGTAGATTGACTGGTAAATCGACAGCTTTGCCTTAGAACTCAGCTCCCTCTTCACCACAACAGACCAGTACAACGTTTGCATCACTGCAGATGCTGCTCCGATCCGTCTGTCAATCTCTCGCTCCATTCTCCCCTCACTCATGAATAAGACTCCAAGATACTTAAACTCCTCCACTTGGGGCAGGAGCTTGCTCCCACCCTGGAGAGGGCAAACCACCTTTTTCCGGCTGAGGACCATAGACTCGGACTTGGAGGTACTGATTCTCACCCCAGCCGCTTCACACTCAGCAGGAAACCGTCCCATCAAGAACTGTAGGTCATTGCTGGATGAAGCCAACAGGACAACATCATCTGCAAACAACAGAGATGAGATCCTGTGGTCACCAAGCATGACACCCTCCGTTCCCTGGCTGCGCCTAGAAATCCTGTCCATACAAATTATGAACAGAATCGGTGACAAAGGGTAGCCCTGGCGGAGTCCAACTGTCACTGGGAATGAGTCTGATCGAGTGTTGGCAATACGAACCAAACTCTCACAACGGTCGTACAGAGACCGAATAGCTCGTAACAACAAGCCCGATACCCCATACTCCCGAAGCACCCCCCACAAAAAACCATGAGGGACGCGGTCAAATGCCTTCTCCAAGTCCACAAAACACATGTAAACTGGTTGGGCAAACTCCCACAAACCCTCGAAAATTCTCGAGAGGGTAAAGAGCTGGTCCGAGGTGCCATGGCCAGGACGAAAACCACATTGCTCCTCCTGAATCCGAGGTCTGACCAACGGCCGGACTCTCCTCTCCAGTACCTTGGCATAGACCTTCCCAGGGAGGTTGAGAAGTGTGATCCCTCTAAAGTTGAAGAACACCCTCTGGTTCCCTTTTTTGAAGAGAGGAACCACCGCCCCGGTTTGCCATGCCAAAGGCACTGCCCCCAACCTCCACGCAATGTTGCAGAGGCGTGTCAACCACGACAGCCCTACAACATCCAGGGCCTTGAGGTGCTCAGGGTGAATCTCATCCACCCCCAGGGCCCTGCCACAAAAGAGATTTTTAACCACCTTGGCGACCTCAGCCCCTGTGATAGGCGAGTCGTCCCCCTCGTCTACAAGACCTGCTTCTTCTGTGGAAGGCGTATCAGTGGGATTGAGGAGATCCTTAAAGTATTCCTTCCACCACCCGACGATATCCCCAGTCGAAGTCAACAGCGCCCCATCCGCACCATACACAGCGTGGACAGGGAGCTGCTTCCCCCTCCTGAGCTGCCGGACAGTTTGCCAGAATCTCTTCGAGGTCGACCGAAAGTCTTGTTCCATGGTCTCACCGAACTCCTGCCATACCCAAGTTTTTGCTTCAGCAACCACCCAAGCTGCACTCCGCTTAGCCTGCCGGTACACCTCAGCTGCTTCGGGAGACCCACAAGCCAACCAAGCCTGATAGGACTCCTTCTTCAGCTTAATGGCCCCCCTCACCACTGGTGTCCACCACTTGGTTTGGGGGTTACCACCACAAGATGCCCTGATGACCTTGCGACCGCAGCTCTGGCCGCTGTTTCAACAATAGAGGCGGAGAACATGGCCCATTCAGACTCCATGTCTCCAGACTCCCTCGGAATGTGGTTGAAGTTCTCCCGGAGGTGGGAGTTGAAGACCTCCCGGACAGGAGCCTCAGCCAGACATTCCCAGCATACCCTTACTATATGTTTGGGTCTACCAGGTCTGAATGGCATCCTCCCCTGCCATCGGATCCAACTCACCACCAGGTGGTGATCAGTTGACAGCTCTGTACCTCTCTTTGCCTGAGTGTCCAAGTCTGATGACACAATAACAAAATCAATCATCGACCTGCGACCTAGGGTGTCCTAGTGCCAGTTGCACATATGGACACCCTTATGCTTGAACATGGTGTTCGTTATGGACAAACTGTGGTTAGCACAGAAGTCCAATAACTGAACAGCACTTGGGTTCAGATCGGGCAGGCCGTTCCTCCCAATCACCGCCTTCCAGGTTTCACTGTCCTTGCCCACGTGCGCATTGAAATTCGCCAGTAGGACAATGGAGTCTCCAAGAGGAGCACTCTCCAGCATCCCAGTCAGAGATTCCAAAAAAGGTGGGTACTCTGAAACATCATTTGGTGCATAGGCACAAATGATGGTCAGGACCCGTTTCCCAACCCGGAGGTGCAGGGAAACAATGCTTTCGTCCACCGGGGAAAACTCCAATATAGAGATAGCAAGGTGGGGGGATACAAGAATATCCACCCCTGCTCATTGCCTCTCGCCCGGGGCAACTCCAGAGAAGGCCAAGCTCCAGCCCCTCTCCAGGAGACTGGTTCCGGAACTGGAGCTGTGTTTTGAGGTGAGGCCGACTATATCTAGCCGGTATCGCTCAACCTCGTACACCAGCTCAGGCTCCTTCCCCACCAGAGAGGTGACATTCCACGTACCAAAAGCCAGTTTAGAAAATGTTGCCGATGAAAATGTTATCCAGTGATTCCTGCTTACTTGCAGGGTTGGAAGAATCCAGGGTCATTGCCTCTGTCACTGGGGTGAGTCCTGAGGTTCGCATTCATGTATTAACAGACAGTAATCACATTGACTCACTTGGGACAGAATGTAAACAACTGAATCCCGCGAGGGACAAATGGACTTCCTATCAACGCGCATCGTCAAAACAGAGAGAGCACAAGCTCTTCCAAACGGTAAACCACACACAAGTTATTTGGAACCCAGAATCCAAACCTAAAGGTTTGCTAGGAGGTCATCTAAATATTAGAAGCATATTACCAAAAATGGATCAGATACGGAATATGCCTATTGAGTCTAATTTGGATTTTCTATGTATCTCTGAAAGTTGGTTGAATTGTAATGTATCAAATGATCTAGTCAGTATACCAGGATATTTATGTTATAGAAATGATAGAACCACAAGCAAAGGAGGGGGTGTCCTAATTTATATAAGGGAATGTCTTAAATGTGTCGAACTCGAACTGAATATAAATTTGGAGTACCTGGGACTTCCAAATATGAATTTTAACATTGTTGTAGTCTATAATCCCCCATCTCATGGTGCTGAGTTTTACAATGAATTCAAGAGTCTTCTTTCCATCTGTGATAAATGTAATGAATGTATTGTATTTGGTGATTTTAACATTAATTGGATGGATAAAAATACCAAAGGCAAATTGAAATCAGCTACGGGGAAATTTAGATATGTACAATTGATTGATAAACCCACCCGTATCACAAGGATATCTGAAACTCTTATTGACTTGATTTTCACTAATAGGCCAGAGAGAGTTGTAAAAACATATAATTTGATTACTGGACTTTCAGATCACATGACGCTGGTTGTAAGAAAGCTATCAAAACAACACCTTGTCCACCATATTAAAAATGAAAATCAATGTAGGTTCACAACAGGTATTTCTAAATTAAACATGGCTCACTTTGAACAGGACTTAATGAATGCAAATTGGGAGAATGTAACCAAAGTGTTGAACTTAAAGAGTAGTGTCAGTAATTTTATGTCAACCTTAAGCAACTTACTTAGTAAATACACAAGAACCTGGAAAAGCAGACCTAAGAAATGCTCCCTCCCATGGTTTAATAAGGACAATCTTCAGCTTATGAAAAAGAGAGATCTTGCTCTCAAAAGGTCTCTGGTCACTAAAACCAACACTGACCATTTCATTTTCACTAGTCTAAGGAACAAAGTGGTGTCTGAGCTTTGGAAAGCTAAGACTAATTACTTCCTTCTTCTTCCGGCTTTCAGAGAGAGCAGACGCTTTTCTCTCCCTCTCCCACCTCCCATTCCCTTACTGATCCCAGCTTGCTGTTCTGTCTGTGTCTGTGTCGCTCTTCTTCTGGCTGAATCTTATTCCAAATGGAAATTATGGATTTGGTGGGATTTGGTGGGCTTTATATGTGATTGACACCACTTCAAAAGAAGATCGGGCTAGGGGGAGCCCAAGTGGACTCATGGACAATTGGGAATTCATGTGTCTGTATGATTCGACTGAGATGCAGAAGACATCTCTATTTGTTTGGCTTGATCACAGGATTTCTATTTTGGCTCTGGAGTTTCCTGATGCATCAGAAATTAAAGAAGTTGGGAGAGCTGATCAAAATGCGGACCCGGCAAAGCTCCTTCAAAAACAAATTCGACCAGTTGGGGGGTGCACTGATAGCGGCAATGGTGAACTGAATGGTGGCTGATTCAGTAGGTGGTATACATCTGGAGTCGCTGGTGCTCTCCAGGGAATGATTTTAAAGCCTGTATATGGAAATTATGAAGCACAGAATCACAAGAGAGATGGAAATTCTATGCTCTGAGTGAACTGTGCCTTTGACCTTGATTTGGCGCCCTCTCCTCCTGGATGAAGACAAAACAGAAGAGAGTTTGTCTTCTTCTTAACCCAAACAATTAACATCAATTGCTGTTGTTCAGCAGACCGGACTCTTCAAGGACAGCGCTATCATGTGTCTAAAACAGAACTTTGCCATCTGGCATGCACAAAGAGAGAGAGACTCTGGGACATGCTTATCTGTGTTTTGTATACATGAACATAACAACTATCCGTTGCCAGGAGGCGCCCCCTTTGTTGTACATCAGCAACTGATACATCCAACACTGCACTCACACTGATTATTATTTACATGCTGACTACACACACACTGGTCTCTCTTCGCTCCTTTTTATTGTGTGATCTGTATTAGTCTGCTAATTGTGCTTAGAGGGTTTTTTTCTATGTAATCACAATTTGGATTATCTATGTAATCTTTATTTTGATTAACTATGTTTTTCTCTCTGCCTATTGTGTCATTCCCTCCCCCATTCCCCCTCTTTACCCTCCACTGATGACAGGCGCCCTCTTGGCAGCCGCGTCATTGGAGGCGCTTATCGCGCGCCCAATGTCAAGTCAAATTCCTCGTTTGTTTACACTGTAAACATGCTTGGCAATAAAGCTTTCTGATTCTGATTCCTTAGACTAATTGAGGAGGCCAATGGGAGCAGTTCTAAACTCTGACAACACATTAATAGATTAACAAATTTGAGTAAAAAAAAGCATTCAAAAATAAGTAGTCTCAAGGTAGATGATAACCTCATTGATAGTAATGAGTCCATGGGCAATGTCTTCAACTGTTATTTCACTGAATCCATTCATAAACTGGCAAGTTATTTTAGACCACCTGAGTTATCCTCTAAGGAACATGTTAATGTTCACAACAGTTTTCGCATTAAAGAGGTATCCAGTGATGCAGTTAAAGAGATTATTGGGAAAATGAATAACTCTATGGCAAAGGATGTTGATAACTTAAATGTTGCCTTAATTAAGAAACACCAGAATAGTCTGTTGGAGCCTATTACTCACTTAGTTAACTTGTCAATAAGAACAAATACCTTTCCAGAGAATTGGAAGACAGCAGTAATTACCCCGGTCTATAAGTCAGGAGACAAGGACTTAGCAAGCAACTACAGGCCGATTGCCATATTGCCCGTAGTCTCAAAAATTTTGGAGAAGATTGTTGCTGATCAATTGATAGAACATTTAGAGTCCAACCAATTACTTTATTCACAGCAATTTGAGTTTAGACCTAAGTATTCCACAGAAACAGCTAACTGTTATTTTATTGAGAAGGTCAAGGCTTTATTGGTTAAGGGGCATGTTGTGGGGACCGTGTTTCTGGATCTAAAAAAGGCCTTTGACACGGTAAACCACACTGTCCTAATGTCAAAGCTAAAAGACCTCAAGATTTCAACTGAGGCAATACAGTGGTTTAGGTCATACCTGGAGGGGAGAGAACAATGTGTCATGGTCATGGGGAGAAATCTGGGTTGCTCACCAATAACATGGGAGTACCACAATGATCTATACTAGGGCCATTGTTGTTCACAATATACATCAACGACTTGCCCAATAGTTGCTCAGGTGCCAACTGCCAGATGTATGCTGGTGACACTGTAATCTATCTGTCTGCCAAAACGGCTAGCATGGCAGCTGAGCACCTGACCCAGGTTTTACAGAACATCTCTAAATGGCTTGTGTTGAATGTCATTTAACCTTGAATGTCAAAAAAACTGTTGCTATCTGTATCTCTATTAGAAACAGGCCCATGAATGATGTTTTTGATGTTAAAATTGGAAATGAGGTGCTTACTGAAGTGAATGAGGTCAAGTATGTAGGGATCATTCTAGACAGGAACCTGCGATTCGACAAGCTGGTGCATTACATTTGTAAGAAGGTCAAACCCAATTTAAATTGCTTCCGTCTCATTAGAAGGGATTTGTCATTCAGAACTGCTCATACATATATGCACGCGATGATTCTTTCACATCTGTCATACTGTATCACATCTTGGTCACAAACATCTCAAATTACACTAAAACCCATAACTGCAATATATAAACAGGCTATAAAAATCTTGGACCGCAAACCAATGTGGTGGCATCACTGTGGTATTTTAGTCAAGCACAGTCTTTTTACTTTTGAAAATTTTATTATCTTCTGTAATATCAGACTGGTTTTTAAATGTCTATACAATCTTGTCTCACCTCCTTTTTCTGGTTTGGTGGCTAGACGCTTGAGCTCTAGCAGAGCAAGCACTCGAGCTTCCATCAACGGTGACTGCATTGTCACCATGTCTAGAACTTCATTTGGTCAGTCTGCTTTCTCCATAAAAGGGGCAAACTTATGGAACTCTCTGCCAACTCACTTAAAATTGGAGACAAATGCCAACCTCTTCAACAGAGGTGTTAAAGATTGGCTAAAATCCCACCAGCAATGTGTGCATGTCTAGTCTGAATTGTTGTGTTTGTTGTGATCATGGATCGCTTGCTCTATTTATAATTTGTAATGTACTTGTAATTTTAATTAGCTTATAAATTTTGTATGTATAGGCTAATTTATGACCTATATAAGCCACCTACGGACTGGTGTTGAGAATTAGCACTTGTGCTATATACACCTATGCAAAACATCTGGTCTCTCCTTGTGATTGTACTAATGTAATTTGTTATGTCCATATTAAAGAAAGAAAGAAAGAAAGAAAACTCACTCCTAAACAATGTAAAAAAAAAGCCTATTGTATACTGCTAATCATGCTGTTGATATTCAGATTGTAATTCATTCATGCTGTTGATAATGTGTGGTGTGTGTGTGTGTGTGTGTGTGTGTGTGAATAAACTGTTAAACTTACTGAGAAGGGAATTAACATTACCCGTGATGATCAGTGGCTTGTATTTCATCCTCTTAGCTGCTAGCCTAGCCCTCCACTTAGCTTCAGCCCTGCACCCGCGATATGTCTTCTTCAGCTCCGCAGGAATAGAGTGTTTTATTCCATATTTAGCAGTCATTCGTAATCCAATCAGAGCTGACCTTGTATAAATAACTTTCACTGGTGCTCTAATTATAATCAAAGAGACGCCATTAAACAGTAGTAGTAGGAGCCACAGAAACGTGCTGCCACCTCAGCGGTGCATAGAGAGTGGACTATCAACATTACAGCCTGATGGGAACTTCCGGTTATGGCAGCCACGTAGGAAGACGTATTTCACTCGGCTCTGCTCCTAAAAATAAAAAGTCGGCAAATAACTCTCTCAATTGGAACAAAACCTATCCCAGCGTTTGGGCGAGGATATGCCGGTGAAGCCTAAGGCTGGGAAATCAGGTGGAGGAAAAACTGAACCGCCAAAACATTCCAAGTTAACGGACTTCCACGTTCGTGACGAAGCAGAAAAATCTCCAGAGACTATGGCGGAGCAAGCTAACGGCGGAGCAGTGACTGCTGGCGAGGGCACAGGTGCGGTGCTCGCTGCCATTAGCTCAATGAGAGCAGACTTTTCCGCTAAATTTGATGGGATTATAGCAGCGATTGAAGGAATGAGAAAGGAAATAAGCGACTGTATGGAACGAGTATCGCAGGTGGAGCTCTGAGTTTCCAGCGCTGAGGATGACGTCACCAGCCTACACTTAAAGGTGCGCACATTGGAATTAAAAAATAAACGTCTGGAAGATAATGTCCTGGACTTAGAATCCCGGTCGAGACGGAACAACCTGAGACTGGTGGGCCTCCCGGAGGGAACCGAGGGTCGGGACCCATGTTCCTTTTTGGAAAAGTGGATTCCAGAAGCGCTGAACAACGCGGAGCTGCAGTCATCGGTCATCTTAGAGAGCGTACACCGAATCGGCCCACCGAGAGATAATAAGGCACCACCGAGGACGCTGATTATGAAGTTCCTCAGCTACAGAGACAGGATGACGATCTCCAACGTGGTGCGAGCCAAAGGAGAAATTAAATACCAGGATCAACAGGTGCGGTTCTACCCAGATTTGGCCACAGGAATCCAACAATTAAGGAAACAGTTTGACCCCGCCCGTAAAGAGCTGTGCAACCTCGGGATTCGTCATGGAGTGATTCATCCTGCAAGACTGCTGGTCACATATAAGGGCAGAACCCACACCTTCAAGACCCCTGAGGAGGCGCAGGAGCTCATCAAGCAGATCCAAGAGGAGACTGGTGGGAGCTAAGCATGAAGCATGAACAAAATATAAGGTAGAATATTTAAGCATTTGCACAGGTATCTGACTGATCTGAAGCATATAGCAAGTTTACAAAATATAGATTGTATTATAAATTAAAAAAAACCTATGATGTACAAAGTTGCTATAAAATTTTGGAGTTAAGTTGGAAAACTACAGAAGACAGTTAATGTTACGTCATTAAAAGCAGTAGAGTTAGGGTGATTGGGAGAATGAAGAAAGAGTGGCTTTGGCTGGTCCTCGCGGGTGTGGAGCAGTCGATGGCTATAGCGGGAGATGGAATTTTTTTTTTTGATTTTGGGGGGATTACCACGAATGTGGGAAGGGGGAATTTGTTTGTGTGTAGTTTGTAGGATGAATGTTCAGCCACTCATGTTTTTGCTTCTCTGTATGAGCATGTTTACATTGCGAGGTAATCTCAAACTCCTTATTGATCATAGACCAAAGCGTTAATCTTAATTTAACTTCATGGAATTGCAGAGGTCTACAAAATTTAAAAAAATTTAAACAAGTTATGAATAAAATAAAAGACATAGGTTCAAAAATTGTGTTTTTACAAGAAACTCATCGAATAGAGGAGGATGTAAAAAGAATTAGGAGAAGATGGCAAGGAAGTGTATTCACCTCATCATTTTCATCCCGAGCCAGGGGAGTTATGACTCTCATACATAAATCAATCCCATTTCAAGTGAAAAATGTAATTGGAGACAAATTTGGAAGATATCTAATCATTCAAGGATCTTTGTTATTAGAAAATATAAATCTGGTGAACTTATACAGTCCCAATATAGATGATCAAAATTTCTTTGCTAATTTATTTCTTATTTTATCATCACTTATAGGGCAACATATAATAGCAGGAGATTTTAATTGTACATTGAATCCCGGTATAGATAGATCAACAGGACTGGACTGTACGCACAATGGATGCAGGATGATCATTAATCATTTTATGAAAGAATTGAGATTGCTAGATATATGGAGAGAAATGAAACCACAAGTTAAAGCATACTCTTTTTATTCCAATACCTACAAGACATTCTCACGTATTGATTATTTTTTGATCTCCACAGAATTAAGGTCCAAGATTCAAAACTGCTTCGATGAAAATATTGTGATCTCTGATCATGCACCCTGCTGTCTAATATATGTAGATAAGAAATTGACAAAGGAACCAGGTAGGTGGCAATTTCAGCATAAATGGCTTCAGGATGAGGAATTTGTTAAGTACATAGAAAAACAGATGAGTTCTTTGATATCAATACTACACAAACATCAGCATGTATAAAGTGGGAGGCTTTCAAAGCTTGTATTAGGGGGCATATTATTAGTTATACAGGTTCAAAATCTAAGAAGACTCGAGAGGAGAGAGTCCAATTGGAACATAAAATAAAAATTCTTCAAGAAAAAGTGTATGCAGGAAGTGACCCAAAGTTAGAGAACAAATTACTGATTCTGAGAGCTGAATATGACAAAAAAATCAGCGAATAGAGCTGCCTCGAGTCTTCTAAGATTGAAGCAATCTTTTTATGAACAAGGTGAAAAATCAGGAAAATTATTGGCATTGCAGATTAAACAATTAGAATTTAAAACACCAATTACCAGTATTATAAGTAATGGACAGGCGGTTGTAGATCCTTTAGAAATTAATAGTGCCTTTAGAGATTATTATGAAAAATTATATGATACAAAAAATGAAACTGATTTAACAAAACTAAATGGGTTTTTGGACGGATTATCTATACCGTGTATTCCAAATGAAAACAGGGAGATACTGGAGTCTAAAATTAGTCAAGAAGAAGTTGGGCTAGCCATTGATAATATGAAATCAGGAAAAAGTGCAGGACCAGATGGTCTTCCAGTTGACCTCTATAAAAAATTTAAGAATAAATTAATAAAACCATTTTTGGAAATGGTTTTAGAAGCATTTCAAAATAGTAATTTACCACCATACATGAATAATGCCTTAATTATACTGTTGCCAAAACCAGGTAAACCCTCTAATAAATGTGAAAATATGAGACCAATAAGCCTATTAAATGCTGACCTTAAGATAATCTGTAAAATTTTAGCAAGACAACTACAAGAAATATTACCAAATATTATTAACCGAGATCAGAATGGCTTTATAAAGGGAAGACGAGGCTTCCATAATGTAAGAAGACTATTTAATATTATTTATTCTAATAAGGAAGCACCGGATACAGCTCTTCTATCATTGGACGCCGAAAAGGCCTTTGATAGGGTCGAATGGCCCTTTCTTTTTGAAGTCTTACAAAGGTTTGGAGTTGGAAATAATTTCATAAAATGGGTTCAGATAATATACAATAATGCTACAGCAGAAATCCTAACAAACAGCAATATTTCAAAATCAATAAATATCAATAGAGGATGTCGACCAGGCTGTCCATTTTCACCTTTACTGTTTACTATGGCAACTGAACCTTTAGCGATGGCAGTACGTTTACATCCACAAATATATGGAATTAAAGTAGGACCAACAGAACATAAAATCTCCCTGTATGCCGATGACATAATTTTGTTTGTCGAATCTTAAAAAATCAATTCCGACCTTGTTGAATTTAATAAAGAATTTTGGGGAAATATCAGGATATAAAATAAATAAAACTAAATCTTCAATATTAATGCTAAATGAGACCCAGAGAAATCACCCAGCTCATGAGGTAAATCAATTCAAAGTTGTAAATCAGTTTTAATATTTAGGAATTCAAATTGTGCCTAAGCTAGAATTAGTTGCCAGTGCCAACTATGAGTTACTTCAGAGATGGATGTCACTACCAATGTCGATGATTGGGAGAATTAATATACTTAAAAGTAATATCTTACCCAAAATACTTTATTTATTTCAATACATTCCTTTACCACCACCTTCAGATCTATTCTCAAGAATTAAAAAAAAGTTAGTGGAATTTATATGGAACAATAGGAGAGTTTTTACGTAGGCTCGTAAAATTCACGTGACTCGCGGGGGTAAACATAAACATGCCGTAGGTGCCGCCATCTTGGATGGCAAGAGCAGCAGTTGCACTGTGACAACCCAGGCGTAACTTGTACTGTTTAGCGATCAGAATGAGTGAGGAAAACACACAGTCACAGTCTGACATAATAACATCCCTATCATCCTCTTCAACAACTGACACCGTGGCCTCTGACACTGTGTCTGCGATGTCTCTGTGAGATTCAGTGGAGTCATTGTCAGCAGTCATAACAGCAGACAAGTGTTTTTAATCTTGCTCCCGTGCGCTCCTCTGGTGTGCCGAAATGCCTCAGTTGAACGGAGGTGGGGGGGGGGGGGGTGGAGTAACCCCCACGGACAAGCAGAGCGCACAGCTGGAGCAATTAGCAGAACAATGACTGCCAGTAATCTGCTCAGCGGGGATGATTTGGGGGCAAACGATGAAATGATATCTTTCAAAGACGAAGAGGAGCAGGAGGAAAAGATATCGGAAAACGTGTCAGCGGAAAGGGATGTGGATGATGTGAAGTCTTCGCTGGTGAACGAGTCGGAAAACAACAGCAGCTCCTCGGACTCGGAGGTGAGTGAAGCGCGCTGCGTGTTTTTTTTTTTTTTTTTAAAGGCTCTCCACGGCGCGCCGCGTTAAAACGTACCTGATTTTATGCACACTTACAATAGTTTTCTCCCCTTTCATGTGTGCATTGTCCTTTGTAGCAAGCAGAGAGGCGCCCCCAAACCAGAAAGTTTTGTTTTTTTTTTTTGTTACTTATTTGTACCTGTAGGTAGATTTGGTTTGCAGTCTGGTGACAAGCCACCAGCCGCTGTGTGCGCGAGCGCCCTAAACCTACATGTTTTTGGTATGCGGGAGGAAACCGGAGAAATCCCGGAGTAAACCCACGCAACACGGGGAGAACATGCAAACTCCACACAGCTCACTGTTGGTCGGGGGCTGGGATCGAACCCACGGTCTCATGATCCCCGCGATTCCCCGGCCGAGGGTAAACTGTGCTGCCACAGTGCTAAACCACTGTTCCACCGTGCAGCCCGTTATGAGAAAGCGAGAGATTACGTCAGTGAAGGTAATTATTCAAAAATCCAACTTTTTTTTTTTTTTTTGCATTTCACACCAGCCATTTAATTCCCCGCTTATCCCCTTATCAGGGGGAACAACAGGAGTACACCATTTTGCCGAGTTTGTGGGTACACGTGAGCTATGTGGTTTGTTTCACCCTGCTGCTGCTGTTTCTTGCCATCCAATATGGCGGCACACTCTAACGGGCCAGTGCGGCACGCCCTTTATGTTGTATTACTGGTCAGCACAACTGAGGTCTATGACATATTATTTTTCATCAAATGATCTCCCTCACTGGACTGAAATGGAGTCATACAATTTACCTTTACCTCTTACCATATTCATATACTCAGACTCGGCTAAAAAAATTACAGAAACAAGTTAAAAATCCATTTGTAAAGCATATGATCAAAATATGGTGTGAAACCAAAAAATATTTAAAAGAACCACACTTATTGTCACAATTTAGCCCAATATGGGGTAATCAATATTTTAAACCAGGGAGAGCGGATGCTGTATTTAAAGTATGGAATTTAAAAGGGATTCAAAAGATTCAAGACTTATATCTGTCATGTTCAGATAACATAATGTCTTTTGAAGAACTGAGGATCAAATTTAATCTTAATAGAACACATTTTTTTAAAGGCCAAATGTCACGTAATTTTTTTTTCCAAATGCCAACGAATTTTGATAAAATACACATAGCTTAAACCAAATATTCATACCAGAGACCATATCACCCACCCGTATTTACATAATTGCACAAAATACACCAGGCGAAGGCCCCCCTAGCGGCTGTCAGTGTGTGACAGCCAATCCAGACCACGGCCATGTTGTTGACGTCACAAATTTCACCCTGGCTGCCCTGCCTATCCACATTCACACTTATCAACATTGGACAATCATGACGGAAAGTGACAGCGATTGTGAACAAATTAGTTTAGTTTTGTCCTCTGGTGAATCGGACTTGGAATTCAGGGAAGACGACACCCCAGATACTAATGTCAGTGGTTCAGACAGTGACAGAGGCATAGAACCTTACAGGTTCGAGCCGTCCGAGACGGAATCAGATGCTTTGTCTGATGACAACAGTTCCGACGATGACCAAAGAGCAGAACCAGTGGAAAATGTCATTGAATTGGACATTAATCGCCTCCAGAATGTTGAATGGTAAGCCAAAAGAAATCTGTGATGTTTAAATTAATTATAACCACCGGCAAAATTGGGAAGCCGAAGGGGGTCTGTCCAGGGCGCCCCATAAATATCGATTTTTCGGAAGCCATTATTATGACGATACAGTGGGGCGCTAGCTTACAGTAGAACCCTTTCTTTCCTCATTCAGTTGTAGCAACAAAATCAAGGATGAAATGGAAGTAATTGTGGAAAATGACTTGTATTAAAATCCCCAGGATCGTGTGTATAGGGCCATAACCCTGGGTAATAAGGGACACTTTTCTGCGTCCTGCTCAAAATAAAAAAAGCAGAATTACACTTAAAACACATACCTGTCAAGGCATACCTCATGCCTCCCTTATTGGGGGGCTTTCACACCTGTACTGAGTACTTAAAAACTGTATTTATCGGCAGATGAAAGAAAACTGACCCCCCCCCCCAAAAAAAAAAACCCTGCAACATGACCTATTTCAAACATATTTATTCAAATGTACACTTTTATGGACACAATCTTGAGCCACAACTTTTTGGTAATGTGAAAATAATAAGCCAAGTAGCACAAAAAAAAAAAATAAAAAAAAAAAAAAATACAAAAATATTTTTCAAATTTACATTAGCACAAGGTAGATTGCTTAATTTGAAAGTACACAATAAGAATTATTCTGAATATAGTTCTTAATTGTCAGCTAGATACTGTATATACACTTGGAATTAAAGAGTTTTTATTTGTCAGCTTTGTTACACTAATGCACTTGGATGAACTTGAAACAAGAAAATGTTCACTGATGCTGCTTGTTATAGTTTCAAGTAGCAGCCTTTGCTGACTCTAGCATTTCTAAAGTGGCAGATCAGATCAGGTGGCAGATCAGAAGTGATCTGCCACCAATGGGGGTAGATTGTGCCCTGCCACAAAAAAATGACAAACCATCACTTCAGCTAGTGATGCATTGGATTTGGAAGGCGATTCCTCTCTGTTCTGGAGCCGCAAGACAGTAGAAAGTGTGAGGCCATCAGCCTACTTCTCACTGTAGTGATAATAGCTCACGCTGAGCGCTCTGCCCGCCCCGGCCATCAGCCTAATGATTGAGTCCACACTTCTCATTGTAGTGAGAATAGCTCACGCTGAGCGCTCTGCCAGCCCCCTAGCTGTGGGGGTCACACACACGACGTGTTCCTCAACACACTCACTAATTTTTTTTCCGTATATTTTTCTTTTGGGCGTACAGAAATGGCAATACACCCGTATTTGCTAAAATTGCATTTTCCCCGTACCGGTATTAAAATACGGCGAAAACGTATCACTTGACAGGTATGAAAACATTTCCCAGAAAAGTGTCCCTTATTACCCAGCTGTCCCTTATAGCCCCGTTTTACGGTATTAAAATACGGCGAAAACGTATCACTTGACAGGTATGAAAACATTTCCCAGAAAAGTGTCCCTTATTACCCAGCTGTCCCTTATAGCCCCGTTTTACGGTATGGGTGAAATATCCAATTTTTTCTTTCTTGTTGCTCACTTCAATCTTCCAGTCTCCATATAAACAATCAATCGGGATACCCCAAGCATCAAACTAGGGTACAATCTGTTTCGTCACTTCCGCCTTCTTCCCCAGGCGATTCCGGGGGCCCTGAGTGGTAACGTCAGGCCAAGCGCGGCAGTTTTAAATTAACGAATGTTCCGGCGTTACTGAAGCATATGCACCAAGACCCGAACGGATTGGTTCCCTTTTATATCTAGTTTCAAGACATTTTAAGGACCCTGTTACGTGACATTTGGCCTTTAAATATCTTCAGCTTAGGAATTTTATTCGATCAAATCAAAATAATGTTCTCACCCGACCTACTTATCCTTCCTTGGAAAAAATTTTGACGAAAGATAGTAAGAGAAAGGGTATTATTTCAGAGTTTTATAACTCATTGACACTATCCTCAAGTGAAAACTCACAGAAAAGATTGAATTATTGGAAAGAAGACCTGCAAACTGAAATTTCAGAGGAACAATGGGAATTGGCTTGTACAGAAGCTCAAACCAAATCAATAAATGTATGCCTTAAATTGATACATTTTAAATGGTTAATGCGGATGTATGTTACACCGGTGGAGTTAAATAGATATAACAAAAACATACCAGATACGTGCACAAAATGTATGGAAAGTAAAGGAACCTTATTTCATTGTTTATGGGAATGTAGAAAAATTAGAATGTTTTGGGAAGAGGTGAGGGTAACAATTGAAAAAATAATTTCAAAACAAATCATATTGAATCCTAAATTGTTTTTGTTGGGTCTGCATCCAGAAAAGCATAACTTTAATAAAAGTGAAAGAGCATTCATAGACCTCAGTTTGCTTAACGCCAAAAAATGTATTGCACTATTGTGGAAAAAGACTCATAGGCCAGATGTGACTCAGTGGTTACTAGAAGTCCCAGAGAGGGTCCATTTGGCCTTTTTACCTAGAAAACCCATAGGGGGACCATCAAGAGGCCACAAGAGGGCCAACTTCTGGGACTTCTAGTGTTTTAAGACAGATGTTAACAAACCTTCCACTAGAAAGAATAACATACATACTGAAATCAAAGGAAATTGTGTTTGAGAATATATGGAGACCTTTCATTGATTATGTAAATAATTTAAACATAACTTTTGAAGAAGAAGGTGAATGATGTGTGTGGACCTTGTAAATTCCAAACTGGTGAATGTATAATATGTATACTTATGTAATGGATTACCTAGACTAAACAGAGGAGCACTGTTGAAGACCTGTCTTTGTTAGTGGTTGTTGGTGTTTTTAGTACATTTTTTTAAAAGTAGTTTAGTGTTAGAGTTTGAGTGTTTGTGTTATGTTTGTAAAAAAAAAAAAAAATATTGTGGAAAAAAAAAACCATTACAGCCTGATGTGTTAATAGTTAGCAGCAAGGGGGGTTGTGACAGTGCATTCTGGTAGAAAAAGCTTGTTTTTTTCTCCATATGCCAAATATGGTCAAAATAGCACCATCTGGTGCAGAGTAGTAAAAATGATCAGTTCCAAGGCAAAAGCCCAGATTGACACCCAGATGTACTGAAATGCTTGTATCGTGCTTTAAATCAAATCAAGTTTATTGTCACCTGCACAGTAAGGAAACCCATTTCCCTGTACAATGAAAATCTTACTTCACTTTCTACTGTGAATGCCACACAATATAAAATATAAGTCAATGAATAAGGATAATGTAGGAGCTGAGTAGGAAATAACAAGATCAAATAAAAATACGCATTTCCAACATTCATGCCATATGCATGAACACATCCAAAATTATCAATAAATGAAATGTTGGTTAAATGCTCTCATAGGTCCTTGAAGGTTAAAGAAGAAAGCTTTGAAAATATGCTATCATTTTACAAATAATCACTTTCAGTTTCCATCCTCTTAAATATAAATGTTGTACTGACAGAACTAGATTCAAAAGATTCAAAGATTTTTTTTTGTTAATACTACTATACGTACAGGACATACAGGAGAATTGAAAATTGAAACTACAGCAAATAACAAACAGCATCATATTTAAATAAATACATTATTTACAGACTATGAAATATGTACTTCCTTTTTTGTAATTATTAAAAATAGACAGCATGAGAGCCCACACATCTCAACTACCCTTTGGAGACTGGCTTTACCCCCTACCCCATTATTGTGTCTGCCCTTTTGCTAAAATGAAAACTGAAATTATTCCTTGAATTATTTTTTCAAAATATGTTTTCTGTCCTTGTACGCAGTGTTTATCATGCCCACTGTACATATATTCAGTGGTCGCTTTTTGAGTCAGTTCATTTGAATTTATGTGATGCTATAGAACAGAGTCGTTGTTTGGACTGAGCGTGTCTGTGATTGGTCGTGTTTGAAGGCGACATTGGCTAGATGTCAGCCTAATGTCAAATTCTAGCCAACATCTTACCAATGAGCAAATGACCTCTATCAGATATATTCCTGATGTAAACATTTTACGTTGGGCCAGTGTTGTGGTACTGTAACTTTAAATTAGATTGAGTATACTGGAATTGAAAATGAGTAACTGCAGGATTACTCATTATGGAGTAATTGTCTGTCATATGTTTGAGCGTCTGTCCTCAGCGCTCAGACTTTCCTTTGTAGTTTGGAGTATTTTTCTGTCTGTTATGATTATGTTGATAGATCAGTGTGTATATTTTGGTTTGTCTCTGGGCCCTTCCCTCTTGCCAGTCACACCCACCTTTTACCCAGGCTGTCTCCCTGCCAGCTCAAGCTGTATTTAATTGTTTAATTAGGTCACTGGTTCAGTCAGCTCCCTGCACCTGTGCCTCATTTGTCTGTGTGTTATTTAAGAGCTCTGTTGTTCACCTTTCATTGTCTCTGCTTTGATTGTCTACCCCGCCTCCACCAGAGTTTAGCAGAACTCTGGTGAGTAATCTTTGTAAGTAATTTTCCTCTCAGTCTTCTTTGTTTTTTGGGCACTGTATTTGTATTTTTGTTGCTCTTTGAGTGAATAAACTAGTGATGGCCAAATGAGGCTGTCTGGAGGATGTGAGGAATTTCATCAAAATGGTTCACATAGACGAGGCCTCACATGAAACTTCATTTTCTGTACCAGGCCATCTAGTGGACAAAATGTATACAACATGCTGATTTTTACAAGGGTATTGTTGGTTTGTGTATTTTATTTCAATTTCAATAAATGTGCTGTCTTTTTTTTTCAATTATATTTTTATTGGTGATCTTGGTCAAATTGTTTACATTGAGAGCAGTACTTTATTACAAGGGAATAAACATTGGTAAAAGCTTAGAATTTACCATCATTCAAATAGGATAAGAGAGGTTAATAAGAGGTAACACACAAGGAAATGCCCTCGATTAATCTTCCCATAAGTTTTTTTTTTTTTATAGAATAAAGATAACTTGTAGACAAATAAACTGAACAGTGGACAAGTGGTATTAAATTCTTGCAGTTCTGCTCTTTTCTTCCCTTCAATGGGATAATTTACTTAAAGTCTCTCCTTTGATTTCCTGTATATTGGGTCCATTTAAGCCAGTATTTATCAAATTTATCTCTTTGTAGTCGTAAAGACATGGTAATCCTTTCCATCACAAATATCTGGTATACCGTATCATGTAAAGCCTGAATTCTTGGTATGTCTGTTTGGAGCCATTTTCTCGTTAAAACTTTCTTTGCTGACAATAGTACAATTCTCATTAAGTATTTGTCTG
Source organism: Pholidichthys leucotaenia (assembly GCA_020510985.1). NCBI lineage: Eukaryota > Metazoa > Chordata > Actinopteri > Cichliformes > Pholidichthyidae > Pholidichthys > Pholidichthys leucotaenia. The sequence goes on from CM035837.1 coordinate 222,326,719, forward strand.
CAAACGAGGCTATGTTAGGAATTTCCAGACCTAAGAACATGTACAGGAAGTCAAAGGGGACATGGGTAGAGAAAACCTTTTCCAGGCATTTATGTGTGTCTTTCCAAAATGGGGTAACTTTTGGGCAGGCCCAAAACACATGGTGATGATTGGCCTCTTCATTTCCACATAGTCTCCAACAACCGGTACCTAGATTTTGGTGGGTTTTTTTTGGACTGGGGTAATAAAGAAGCAAATTAAATTTTTCCATCCAAATTCCTTCCAGATAGTTGAATAAGTAGTTTTCCATTGCACTGTACATAATGATTCCCAATCACTATCATCTACTGCTGATCCTGTTTCTTTTTCCCATTTCTTCTTAATATATAGGGTATTGATGGATTTATTTGCTTGAAATCCCTGATAAAATCTTGTTATAATTTTCTAAACAGTAATAGTGCTAAAGGCCATTTGGAATATATTTAGAATTTTATTATCCTTCTTATCAGTCTTGGTCCTTATAATTTCATTATATCTACGTATGTCTCAACTGTAGGTACCTAAAAAAGTCTTGGTTCTTTAACCCATTTTTTGAATTAAGGGTTTGGAAATCTGCTAGCTCCCCCTTGTGGTTAAATGTGAAGTATGAAGTGAGCCCCATTGACGTCCATTTTTGAAATCTTGTGTCATTACGGTTTGGTAAAAATTCTGTGTCGAAAGCGCACCATCTTAACATCATTTCAGTCTTGGTTAGTTTGTTCTCTCTACTTACATCATTCCAAATCTTAAAAGTGAATTTTAGCCAGGGATTATCCGGGTCTTTCAAATGTGATCGCAATTTCCTGTCTGCTATCATTGCTTGTATAGGGGGGCCCTTAGTGGCTTTTTCCTCTATATCTTTCCACCTAGATTTGAACATTGGATCACATAAACAAACCAGTGGTCTTAATTGTGCAGAGTTGTAGTAGTCCCTCATACATGGCAAAGATAAGCCACCTCTGTCCTTTGGCAGTTGTAATGTACTGTATCTTATTCGAGGTTTTTTCCCGAGCCATATATAGCGAGAAATCAACTTGTCCCATTCTACAAATTGTTGTTTTGAAACTTCAATTGGGAGAGTTTGAAAGAGGTAAAGTAATCGGGGTAAAATGTTTATTTTTATTGATTCTATTCTATTAATTAGTCCTAAAGTTGGTATTGGACTCCATTTTCTTAAATCCGATTTTATTTTGGAATATAATGGGCCATAATTCTTTTCAAACAACTTTCCAGTGTCTCTACTTAGTATCATGCCAAGATATTTCATGGAGTCTTTGTCCCATTTAAAATTGTATTTACTTTTTAACTCCATTGAGGGTTGGTAATTTAAGGTCATAATTTGTGTTTTTTCAATATTTAATTTGTAACCTGGAAGTGATCCAAACTTCTCTAATATCTCCATCAATCTAGGTAGAGATTTATTTGGTTGACCTAAATAAATTAGGACATCGTCTGCAAAGAGTGATATCTTCTGAATGTCCCCATGTATATTAATTCCCTCAATTAAGTTATCTTGTCTAATATATTGGCTAAGCGGTTCAATAAATAAAGTGAATAAAATTGGTGAAAGGGGGCAGCCCTGGCGACATGGTCTTTCAAGTGAGACTGGTTTTGAAAGACTACCATTTATTTTTATTTTGGCTGTTGGTTTGTGGTAAATTGCCTGGATGGCCTTAAGGATTATATGGTGAAATCCAAATTTATTCAAAACTTTATAAAGAAATGACCATCTCACTGAGTCAAATGCTTTTTCAGCATCTAAACCCATAAGCAGTGCCTCAGTATTATTTTTTTTTAACGTGGAGGGTCCTTCTAATACTGTCTTGGGTCTGCCTCTGGCGGATAAAACCAGCTTGGTCATGATTAATAAGTCTGGGTATGGTATTGTCAAGTCGTTTTGCTATTATGGACGTGTATATTTTGTAGTCTAGGTTTAAAACTGATATTGGTCGATACTGGCTACAATTCAATTTATCTTTTCCCTCTTTTGGGATGACAGTGATAATCGCTTCTTTCCATGAGGGAGGTAGGTCCCCTCCCTTCAACACCCAGTTACACACTTCCCTCAGTCTTGGAATTAATTCCTCCCTGTAGGTCTTATACCATTCACCAGAGTAGCCGTCTGGGCCAGGGCTTTTATGTGGTTTTAGTCTTGTAATTGCATTATTGATTTCTTTATTTGTGATTTCTTTTATTAGGTTACTGTTCTCCTGTTCGGTGACACTGGGGAGATTTAGTGAACTTAAAAAAATTTCAATGTGATCACAATTGTTTAATTTAGGCTGTGAGTAAAGGTCTTTATAATAGGTTACAAAACTCTCTTGAATTTCTGTAATATCATCATGTGTAATCCCAGTTTGGGGTTTTTTTATTCTATAGATTGTGTTATCAGCCTGTTGTTTTCTTAGTTTAAAAGCTAGCCATTTTGTTGACGTCCCTCCAGCCTCATAATAGTTTTGTTTAAGATAGATAAGCTTTTTTTGCGTTTCATCAGAATATATGTTAACTTCTTTTTGTAATCTTTTTATTTCGTATTGTTTGTCATTGTTTAAAGTAATTTTGTGTTGTCTTTGTAATTCCTTAAGATCCATTTGTAATTTTTCTAGTTTTTCTTTTTTTTGCTTTTTAATGAAAGAGGTGCTGGCAATAATTTTACCTCTTATAACCACTTTAAAAGTATCCCATAAAATGGATGGTGACACTTGCCCATTATCATTTTCCTTAAAGTATTCTTCAATTTCTTCTTTAAATTTCTCCTTCATTTTTTTTTCCACAATATCTTTATTGAACCTTTTTTTTTTTTAACAAACATGATACAAACAATCAAACACTAACACTAAAGTACTACAAAAAAATGCACTAAAAAACACCAACAACCACCAACAAAATCAAATCTTCAACAATGCTCCTCTGTTTAGTCTAGACAATCCAACACATAAGTATACATATTATGTTCACCAGTTTGGAATTTACAAGGTCCACACACATCATTCACCTTCTTCTTCAAGAGTTATGTTTAAATTTTTTACATAATCAATAAAAGGTCTCCATATATTCTCAAACACAATTTCCTTTGATTTCAGTATATATGTTATTCTTTCTAATGGAAGGTTTGTTAACATCTGTCTTAACCACTGAGTCACATCTGGTCTATGAGTCTTTTTCCATAATAGTGCAATACATTTTTTGGCATTAAGCAAACTGAGGTCTATGAATGTTCTTTCACTTTTATTAAAATTATGCTTTTCTGGGTACAGACCCAACAAAAACAGTTTAGGATTCAATATGATTTGTTTTGAGATTATTTTTTCAATTGTTACCCTCACCTCTTCCCAAAACATTCTTATTAATCTACATTCCCATACACAATGAAATAGGGTTCCTTTACTTTCCATGCATTTTGTGCATGTATCTGGTATATTTTTGTTATATCTATTTAACTCCTCCGGTGTAACATACATCCGCATTAACCATTTGAAATGTATCAATTTAAGGCGTACATTTATTGATTTGGTTTGAGCTTCTGTACAAGCCAATTCCCATTGTTCCTCTGAAATTTCAGTTTGCAGATCTTCTTTCCAGTAGTTTAATCTTTTCAGTGAATTTTCACTTGAAGATAGTGTCAATGAGTTATAAAACTCTGAAATAATACCCTTTCTTTTACTATCTTTCATCAACATTTTTTCCAAGGATGAATAGATAGGTCGAGTGAGAGCTTTATTTTGATTTGATCGAATAAAGTTTCTAAGTTGAAGATATTTAAAAAAATGTGTTCTATTGAGATTAAATTTGATCCTCAGCTCTTCAAAAGACATTATGTTTTCTGCACATGGCAAATATAAATCCTGAATCTTTTGTATCCCTTTTAAATTCCATACTTTAAATACAGCGTCCGCTCTCCCTGGTTTAAAATATTGATTACCCCATATTGGACTAAATTGTGACAATAACTGTGGTTCTTTTAAATAGTTTTTAGCTTCACACCATATTTTGATCATATGCTTTACAAATGGATTTTTAACTTGTTTTTGTAATTTTTTTGCCGAATCTGAGTATATGAATATGGGAAGAGGTAAAGGTAAATTGTATGATTCCATTTCAGTCCAGTGAGGGAGATCATTTGATGAAAAATAATGTCATAGACCTCAGTTGTGCCGACCAATAATACAACATAGAATTTGGACATTTCAGACCTTCACGATCAAATGGTAAATATAATAAAGACAGACGTAATCTAGCCCTCCTGTTGTTCCATATAAATTCCACTAACCTTTTTTTAATTCTTGAGAATAAATCTAAAGGTGGTGGTAAGGGAATGTATTGAAATAAATAAAGTATTTTAGGTAAGATATTACTTTTAAGTATATTGATTCTCCCGATCATCGACATTGGTAGTGACATCCATCTCTGAAGTAACTCATCAATATCTGTCATTAAGGCTTCATAATTGACATTGGCGATTGATTCTAGCTTAGGCACAATTTGGATTCCTAAATATTTAAACTGATTTACAACATTGAATTGATTTACCTCAGGGGCTGGGTAATTTCTCTGGGTCTCATTTAGCATTAATATTGAAGATTTAGTTTTATTTATTTTATATCCTGATATTTCCCCAAAATTCTTTATTAAATTCAACAAGGTCGGAATTGATTTTTTTAAGATTCGACATAAACAAAATTATGTCATCGGCATACAGGGAGATTTTATGTTCTGTTGGTCCAACTTTAATTCCATATATTTGTGACTGTAGACGTATCGCCATCGCTAGAGGTTCAATTGCCATAGTAAACAGTAAAGGTGAAAGTGGACAGCCTTGTCGACATCCTCTATTGATTTTTATTGATTTTGAAATATTGTTATTTGTTAGGATTTCTGCTGTAGCATTATTATATATTATCTGAACCCATTTTATGAAATTATTTCCAAGTCCAAACCTTTGTAAGACTTCAAAAAGAAAGGGCCATTCAACTCTATCAAAGGCTTTTTCGGCATCCAGTGATAAGAGAGCTGTATCCGGTGCTTCTTTATTAGAATAAATAATATTAAATAGTCTTCTTACATTATGGAAGCCTTGTCTTCCCTTTATAAAGCCATTCTGATCTCGATTAATAATATTTGGTAAAATTTCTTGTATTCGTCTTGCTAAAATTTTACAGATTATCTTAAGGTCGGCATTTAATAGGCTTATTGGTCTCATATTTTCACATTTATTAGAGGGCTTACCTGGTTTTGGCAACAGTATAATTAAGGCATTATTCATATATGATGGTAAATTACTATTTTGAAATGCTTCTAAAACCATTTCCAAAAAAGGTTTTGTTAATTTATTCTTAAATTTTTTATAAAGGTCAACTGGAAGACCATCTGGTCCTGCACTTTTTCCTGATTTCATATTATCAATGGCTAGTCCAACTTCTTCTTGACTAATTTTAGACTCCAGTATCTCCCTTTTTTCATTTGGAATACACGGTATAAATAGTTCGTTCAAAAACCCATGTAGTTTTGTTAAGTCAGATTCATTTTTGGTATCATATAATTTTTCATAGTAATCTCTAAAGGCTCTATTAATTTCTAAAGGATCTATAACTACCTGTCCCTTACTTATAATACTGGTAATTGGTGTTTTAGATTCTAATTGTTTAATCTGCCATGCCAATAACTTTCCTGATTTTTCACCTTGTTCATAAAAAGATTGTTTCAATCTTAGAAGACTCGAGGCAGCTCTGTTCGCTGATTTTTTTTGTCATATTCAGCTCTCAAAATCAGTAATTCGTTCTCCAACCTTGGATCTCTTCCTGCATATACTCTTTCTTGAAGAATTTTTATTTTATGCTCCAATTGGACTCTCTCCTCTCGAGTCTTCTTAGATTTTGAACCTGTATAACTAATAATATGTCCCCTAATAAAAGCTTTGAAAGCCTCCCACTTTACACATGCTGATGTTTGTGTAGTATTGATGTCAAAGAACTCATCTATCTGTTTTTCTATGTATTTAACAAATTCCTCATCCTGAAGCCATTTATGCTGAAATTGCCATCTACCTGGTTCCTTTGTCAATTTCTTATCTACATATATTAGACAACAGGGTGCATGATCAGAGATCACGATGTTATCATAAAAACAGTTTTGAATCTTGGACCTTAATTCTGTGGAGATCAAAAAATAATCAATACGTGAGAATGTCTTGTAGGTATTGGAATAACAAGAGTATGCTTTAACTTGTGGTTTCATTTCTCTCCATATATCTATCAATTTCAATTCTTTCATAAAATGATTAATGGTCATCCTACATCCATTGTGCGTACAGTCCAGTCCTGTTGATCTATCTATACTGGGGTTCAATGTACAATTAAAATCCCCTGCTATTATATGTTGCCCTGTAAGTGATGATAAGATAAGAAATAAATTAGCAAAGAACTTTTGATCATCTATATTGGGACCATATAAGTTCACCAAATTTATATTTTCTAATAGCAAAGATCCTTGAATGATTACATATCTTCCAAATTTGTCTCCAATTACATTTTTCACTCGAAATGGGACTGATTTATGTATGAGAGTCATAACTCCCCTGGCTCGGGATGAAAATGATGAGGTGAAAACATTTCCTTGCCATCTACTCCTAATTCTTTTTACATCCTCCTCTATTAGATGAGTTTCTTGTAAAAACACAATTTTTGAACCCATGTCTTTTATTTTATTCATAACTTGTTTAAGTTTTTTTAAATTTTGTAGACCTCTGCAATTCCATGAAGTTAAATTAAGATTAACGCTTTGATTTATGATCAATAGGGAGTTTGGGATTACCTTGCAGTGTAAACATGCTCAAACAGAAAAGCAAAAAGATGAGTGGTTGAACATTCACCCTACAAACTACACACAAACAAATTCCCCCTTCCCACATTTGTGGCAATCCCCCCCAAAAACAAAAGAAAAATTCCGTCTCCCGATATAGCCATCGACCGTTCCACACCCACGAGGATCAGCCAAAGCCACTCCTTCTTCATCCTCCCAATCACCCTAACTCTACTGCTTTTAATAACGTAACATTAACTCTCTTCTGTAATTTTCCAATTTAACTCCAAAATTTTATAGCAATTTTGTACTTTTTTTAAAATTTTTTTTAATATGTAATACAATCTATATTTTGTAATCTTGTTATATGCTTCTAATCAGTTAAATGCTCAAATATTCTACCCTATATTCTGTTCATGCTTAGCTCCCACCAGTCTCTTCCTGGATCTTCTTGATGAGCTCCTGCGCCTCCTCGGGGGTCTTGAAGATGTGTGTTCTGCCCTCATATGTGACCAGAAGTCTTGCAGGATGAATCACTCCATGACGAATCTCAAGGTTGCGCAGTTCTTTACGGATGGGGTCAAACTGCTTCCTTAATTGTTGGATTCCTGAGGCCAAATCTGGGTAGAACCGCACCTGCTGATCTTGGTATTTAATTTCTCCTTTGGCCCGCACCGCGTTGGAGATCGTCATCCTGTCTCTGTAGCTAAGAAACTTCATAATTAGCATCCTCGGTGCTGCCTTGTTACCTCTCGGTGGGCCAATTCGGTGGGAGCTTTCCAAGACGACTGATGATTTTAGCTCCGCGTTGTTCAGCGCCTCCGGGATCCACCCCTCCAAAAAGGAGCATGAATCACGACCTTCGGCTCCCTCCGGTAAACCCACCAGCCTCAGGTTGTTCCGTCTGGACCGGGACTCCAAGTCCAGAACGTTATTTTCCAGATCTTTATTTTTTTTTTTCCAAAGTGCGCACCTTTATTTGAAGTCCGCTGATTTCATCCTCCGCACTAGAAACACGAAGCTCCGCCTGCGTCACTCGCTCCACGCAGTCACCCAACTCCTTTCTCATTGCATCCAACGCTGCCATAATCCCATCAAGTTTAGCGGAAAAGTCTGCTCTCATTGAGCTAATGGCAGCCAGCACTGCACCTGTGCCGCCATCATCAGCAGTTACCGCACCACCGCTAGTTTCATCCGCCATATCCGCAGCTTTTTCTACTGCGCCACAAACTTTAAAGTCCGTCTGCTGTCCGTCTGCTTTAAAGTCCGTCTGCTGCACATTCACCAGCCATAATGCTCTGCACTGTGTGTCTATATATATACATTTATAGTAATATGGACATATGTTTACTAGATGTTGTTTTTTCTTGCCTTCTGATTGTTGCTCTGAGTGTTGCTATCCCTATGCTGTTGCAATCCTGGAATTTCCCCATTGTGGGACTAATAAAGGCTTATCTTATCTTATCTTATCTTATAATCGCGTCCAGAAGGGTTAAACTCTCTCCAGATATCGATAATTCCGGTTTCACTCATGATGCTGTTTATTTTCTTTATTATTGATTTTTTTGTGCTAGATCATTCTTAGAACTATCCAGTTTTGACAACCGTATATTCATGTACCCTCCACATATCAACATTCCTTCAGTTTCAGATACCATCATTTCGAACATCTGTTTATAAAAATTCCAATTACTTCCTGGTGGTGCGTATATGTTGAGAATAGTTACTAATGAGCAATCAATTTTTCCTTTTACCAATATATATCGCCCCTCTTTATCCTTCTTATCAGATAAATATTCAAAACAAATCTGTCGTGAAATGAGAATTGCGACACCTCTACGGTGGCCATGTTTGTATGATGATCCATAGACATACTTATAAAAACCTCGTTCAAGCTTTTTAAGTTCTTGGTCTAATACATGTGTTTCTTGTAGAAGGGCCACATGTATCTTTTCTTTTTTGAGTTTGGAGAGTATTTTGGACCTTTTTTGTGGGCTGTTAATTCCATTTACATTAAAGGAGATGACATTGATAGTCTGATTGTTGGCTATAATTTGTTCTTTTTTTCTTCCTTTCTGATTAATCGGAATAAACATAGGTATACCATTTGTCCAAACAGTGCTGCTCTGAACTGCAGCAAAATAAAGCAATAACAAATATTTGAGGAAATAAAACAGGATTTACATTTGTGGGGTTTAAAGAAAAACAAACCCTGTAAGACCTGATGTTGTGAGTCTTTAAGAGGGTTAGCCACTTGCGTCGAAGTGGGCCCTCTAATGGAGCGTCCATCATCACTCAATTCCTCCATACTATGCCTGAACAGTCATTTCCCGGCAGCTGATTTAGATTGGCAATAAGTCTTAGGTTTCACTCATTTCTCGTGTTTAGTTATTGTATTATCTCTTAATAGAAAAAACATGTATAAAGAAAAATAAACCACGGATAAGGCATTGTTAAATCAGATTACCTGTAACTGGGTTGTAAATTGAACAGCAAATTTATATTGGCGTTTTTACATGGATTCCCTTCTGTATTGTTGCAGTCTCTCCTTTATTGATGGTGGTCCCATCTGACCCGGATCCAGTGGTGTACGTCGCTTTCCTCTTGTGCTTCGTTTAGTGGTCCACGCTGTTTTCTGAATCCGTGTCATCAGTGTCTCCGGTGGCTTGTAGACAGTTACTGGGAATCCTCTGTCAAACATGTCTTTAGTTGCATCTTCAGCGGTGTTATAAAGTTTTGTTTCGTCTGGGTAGAACACTCGGAGTTTAGCTGGGAACAGGGTCTGGAAACGTATCCCTCGTTGTTTTAGAATCCTTTTAGCCTCTGCGCATGTCTGTCTCTGTTTAAGGACATCGGGTGCATAATCGTGATCAAGGTTGATCTGTTTGCCCTTCCACTGGAATCCCCTCATTTGCCAAGTTTTCCTGAGTACCTCTTCCTTGTTCTTGTAATTGGTAAAGCGTACAATAATGGACTGAGGTGGTGCTCCAGCCGGGGGAACTGCCGTCAGGGCGCGGTGTGCGCGTTCAATATACAAATCCAGTGTCGAGGGCATCTGGAGCTTTTCCCTCAGAAGATTTTCAACAAAATCTATCATAGTCGGAGCACCTTTCTCTTCGTTTTCAATCACACCATATATCCGTACATTATTTCTACGAGATCGCCCCTCCTGGTCGGCGATTTGGGACTGTAGCTTAGACTGGAGTTTCACAAGCTCTGTAACCACCTCCTCTATTGTTTCAACTCGTTCCTCCGTTTCCTAAATGCGTCCCTCTGCTGTTTCGAGTCTTGCATTAGTCTTACCGATTTCTGCCTTAACTTCTTCAAACTGTTGTGTGTTTTACAAAAACACACAACAGAAGTCCCTGATTTCCATCAGTATCGCCTTCAAATCAATGCTGTCGTCTTCCTCCATTTTGCTAGCACCAGTACTAGCCAAGCCGATGCTATCGTCGTTAGCTTCAGTTTCTTCAGTATCAAACTCTGCGATTTCAGCCTGTTTCTTGGTTTTTGACTTGCCTTTTACCGTTGCCCTTTTAGTTGATCGTCTTGAGCTGGTAGTTCTGTAGGTTTTCGCGTTTTAAGGGCTTTTTCAATATGAACGTGCCGGGAGCAGAGGTTCTATGCTGTTGCCTTCATGGCGTGCCCCGGGCTCCTCAAATGTGCTGTCTTTTAAGAAATATCAATGATCATAAGGCAGAAAAATAATAAAATTGAGGTGACTACAGTGAATGTGATTGCACTACTTATCCATTTTTTTTTTTTTTTTAAAGAAATAACTTTTCAACAGTCACACTGTCTTTCTCAGTACATTGATCTCTGTCCTTATGGTCATTGCAGGGCACAATAGTGCCTCAGCATAATGATGTGTTATTGTTGTATCCAAGCTCTTTCAAACACAACAGACACTTCACTGTGCAAATAAAAATAAATTATTAGAGTGACCCAGCTGGGACTTGAACCCCAGCTTTCCAATTGCAGGACAGACATTTTACCTCTAAATTGTTACTTAGCCATGAGTAGTTGAGGCTTTCTGGAACACTTGAGCCTTTCATCAAAATGGTTCCCATAGACAAGGCCTCATGTGGAACTTCATTTGCTCTACTAGGCCATGTAGTCGACAAAGTATACAGCATGCAGATTTTTACAATGTGTATTTTTCAATTTAAATAAATGTGCTGTCTTTTAAGAAATATCAACGATAATCAGGGAAAAAAGAAATAATAAAACTGGGGTAACTACAGTGAATGTGTCTGTGTTACTTCATGTGCTTGTACTACTTATCAATTTTTATTAAGAAATAATAAATTTTCAACAGTCTTATACTGTCCCAGTATATTCAGTTCTGGCCTGATTCTCATGCAGGGCACAATGGCAATAGTGCCTCAGCATAATGATGCATAATAATGATCCAAGCTCTTTCTTGCAAATAAAAATGAAATTAAAAGAACGACACAGCTGGGATTCAAACCCAGGTCTCCCACTTGCAAAACATATGTACTACTGCTAAGCCATTGCCTCAATTGCAATGAATAGCCACTATTTGTCAAAAATATATCAATGGGAGAAACGAGCTCAAGTGTTTTTGGTGCTGCCTCCATTCTGAAAATTGGCTGTGACAAATCCCTTACACAGTCAAACATGACAAAACAAAACGTGAGTGATGGGGATTTCCATTGGGTAGCGCTGCTCAGTTTATTTCTCCTGACCCAGTCACGTGGTCCGACGTCAACACAAAGGTCACGAGTCATGCCTCGAAACACGCCTCACCAAATATTTCCTGGATAAGATTGGATCACCGTTTGGAGCACCGGTGCCTGCCTACCCCATCACTAGAATAAACCGCACTATTCACAGTTCAGCACGTGAGTCTCTTTCATTCTCTGCTCTGAAGGAGCAGTTCATGACATTGTCTGGGTAACTTAATTGATGACTCCCTCATTTTTAAGCCACATGTTGAGTCTTGTAAAAAAGCTGAGATTGAAATTGTGTTTTTCTTTTACTGTAAAAAAGCTGTCTTTTTATCTGTGCTAGACTATGGTTATCTTTTGTGTATGAATGCCCCTGCTGGATGTCTTAGTATGGTGGACTCTGCTTGTCATGCATCATTGAGGTTCATTACAAACTGTAAGCCTTTGACACACCATTGTGAGTTATACCGTGGGGTGAGCTTCTTTGGCCACCCGAAGGCTGAGCCACTAGTACACCTTTATCTACAAGGCAGTTCTTGATCTACTGCCGTCCGACATTTGTAATCTGATTGCATTGCAAAGTATTGGTCATTATGCTTTTCATTCACAGGATTATCTGTTGCTCGCTGTTCCGTATACCCACACCGAAATAGGTAAAAGGGCTTTTGCCTGTTCTGCGTAATCCACTCACACTTTGTAATCATACCTTGTTTGTCATGGTTTTATTTTTATTTTAACTAGTGCATTGCCCATAGAACCAAGTATTCCTGTCTGAAACCAGGATCCCAATCAAGTTTTCCAGGCCCAATTGTACGCTGTGTTTGAAAGTGGAATACAGAGGTGTAGCCTGTATGTAGGCAATCACATGTTAGACTTTGACAAATATAAAAGGAGTAAATGACACTAAGATTTATTTGATTGTGTAACTATTAATTACAGAATACCTAAATATTGAAAATGAATGGGACATCCAATATTAGTGACTGTTTAAGATCCTTATTTGTTTGTCAGATCACTGATCTGTCTGATCGTTTATCACTTATATTCATAATAGTGAATCTTCACTTTGGGGAATGGCAGTTGTTCAGTCATCATTATAATTATTTTCGTTTATATCACTGTTCAGTGATGGAGTTCAGTGGAATATTGAAATTCTTCTGTGTATCATCAATAAGCTCATGCAGTACTATAACAGGACACATTTACAAATATTTCACACCCATTGTAGTGCATCAGTTTATATTTTAGCAATATTTTGTTATTAAAAGGTTTTTAAAACTGTAATCAACCAAATTAACTACAAAACACCAACATAATTATACACAGCAGAATGACCTGTTTGACTGCAACCGTTGCATCAGTGTTGCCCATTTGTCAGTAAATATTTAACTAAAAATAATTTATTTCATTATTTGGGTATTTTTGTGTCCTGTTTGGTCATTAAGTCATTCTGGCCATTCCGCTCCACAATCATGGTAGGATTATTAACTTTTTAATTTTTAGATACTCGTGTGGGAGGGGGGGACCTGCAGTCCTGCAAAGTCCAGTGGTACCACACAGTTCAGCAGCAGCAGGGACTCCCATCTACCACTGACTGGGCAGGCTGGGCGTGTCTCCCAGTGAAGGACCGTGGTCCACCTGGTCTTGCCGCTGCTTCTCCTGGCATGTTCTGTGTTGCTACACCGGTGTTCTTTGTCAGACCCGGTCCCCACTGATGCTCCTCCCAGTCTGCTCACGCACCTCGTGTTCTCCACATATGCTGATTACCCTTTAGACCTACGCAATCACGGCAACTTTATGGTATAATTTTTTAAGCATGGAATCTTCAGTATTATCTTTTTCTAATCAAATTAATCACTTTTGGCTTCTTTGTTTTGCTCATGGAGCGCTGTGGTGACTGATTCCACATATTATCCAATCAATATGGAGTCAATTCGAAACCCCGCCCACACTTCTAGAAGCCAGAGCATGAGGAAATGGAGAGGTGGCTAAACCTTTATTGATAAAAATTACATATTTTCACTGAGCAACTCCATACTGGAGGATGCACACCCTTGTAACCTCAGCAAAACACTTATAAAACCTGAGGTCAGTCTGAACGGTTTGAGAGACATGTTGTCATGTACGCTGCGTAATTGCATAGTGCACAAATGAATTGGTATGAGCCCAAACGCAGGTGAAATGAAACGTGTTTATTAAACAGAAAAACATACAAAGTGTCCAGTGAAAAACCGTTCCAAAATAAGTTATGATAACAATGATTGGCTACAAACTGCGTTGGTTGGAGAGGAGGAATAAGCCCCACGCGCTTCCAGATGGAACTGGGCAGCAGAGGAGAAGGACGAATAATAATGAGGAAAAGCCTCATGCGCTCCCAGACGTAACTGGGCAGCGGAGAAGAAGGGCTAGTAGTAATAAAGAGGAAGACTTACATGCTGCGTTGGAGCGGAACTGGCTCTGGCTCAGCTTATTCACTATTTAAGCTGACAACAGAAGTGATCACAGGTGTGGGCTGGCCTGAACAGGAGATAGGAGCAAAAACTAATCATTGGATTCAGCTGGTGGAAATGACAGGCAAGGGAGGGACAGGCAGCAGGGCATGCCCACGTGAGGCTGACAAACCCTGACAGCTATCGACAGAGAAGGAAATACTGGGAACAAATAAAATGACATCCTCAATAATACTTGTCAAAAACTGCAGAAATAAAACACAACAGGGAAAATGGCAAACAGAACCATGTGACAGATAATGATCAATACAGGAAGAGGCCATGAGGCTGGGTCTGGGAGGACTTACAGAACCCAGCACTTGACATCAGGGAGGGGCAGTCATCTGCTGCGACTGGCTGGGGGGTGAGGGGATAGAGAAGAAAAGAACAGACATGTAGAGAGCAAACAGCACAATGGGGACTCAATCTATGGGAGTGAACAAACAGATGTTAATGACCAGCAAAAATATTTCATTGAGAGTGAAGAAAGGAGTGAAGCCCAGTGCATTGTTGGAGGTCCCCCGGCTGTCTAAACCTATTAGCAGCATAACTAAGGGAGGGCTCAGGGTCACCTGATCCCTCCCTAATTGTAGGCTATATCAAAAAGGAAGGTTTTACCCTATTCTTAAAAACAGAGATCGGGTCTGATTTTATTATCATCACATAACAAAATACAAATGACCACTGAGGATACAAAGGGAAAACTGAGGATAAGGGCAAATATAAGCAGAAAAATACATACAAGATAATGCAGAAAATGACTTTAACAACTTAACGGCTGAGCACGGCTCCCCATCCATGCTCAGTATTGTGACAGAGCCCCTTCCTCAAGGGGTGGATTCCAGACTTTTATGTCTGAATATGAGTGAGATGCAAGTCATCTTGTACTGAACATCCAACTGAACTTTATTGGGAGAATACACAATACTGTATATACAGCGACCGCAGCCCGCCTGACGTCACTCCCCCCAAATGGCTGCAGCAATCCCCAAGGGCCAAATCCACACAAAACACGCCCCCCCCCATCCCCACAGAAAAGTCCAAAAGCACACACACAATTAAGACCCTCCCCAATTTAGGACCCGAATCACGCACTAATAAAACAAAAATTGAAATTCTCACATGGCCTAACACATTCATACAACAAACCTAAGCTAGGGCGAATGGGTGGACTACCGTCCCACTCCACATGGCAAGGTGGGTTATTCTTCCACCTGTAATCTAAACAAAAGTCCATTAAACAACTAAAAGGTATTGCTGTGCTCCTATACTAATAAACACCCAGAACAATAACTAATATTTTTTTAACATGCAAACACATGAACATTAGAACTTTTTTATTTCTCACAGACTCACACTACTGTCCTCCTGGCAGAAAGGGATAGAACCGGCCTGTGAGGGCCCCGGGCAGCCTCCCGGCAGACCTTCCCCCGGAAGCGGTTCGTCACAGGATCGTAGCTGGCCTCATAGACGAGAAAGCCTCTTCTCTTCACCATTGACTACCTCTCTTGTCCAGACCCACCATCTGAAGCCACCTCCCGAGCATGCCGCAGCTCATTGCCGTGTCTCCACGGCTGGAAGTAGGCTGCACCCTGCTTAGCCACGATGCACAGCCACTCCTGGCAACCCTCTGACTGTCCTTTGGCCCACATCCGCCGTGGACGTCTCTCCCCATGAACCCAGACCCGGTCTGTAACTCTCACTGGAGCTTTGCGCAGCCTGCAGTGTTGCTGATCGGCACTCGATCCCTCAGTGCCTATCGGCCTGGCCCCGACTCTTTGTAAAACTGCTGTAGCGGTTGCTGTTGAAGCTCCAGATCCTCCAGCCCACTGCGGCTGAGCTCCGGAGGAAACTGAGGCTCGCTCCTCAGCGTCACTTGTCGAGGCAGGCGCCTCACTGTCACGCTCATTGCCCTCGTCCAAGGTATCCTGAGCGCTGGCACTGAGACCCTCCTGCATCGAACCTGAGTGAGGCTGGTCCTGCTTGACCACCGTGGCGCCCGTTAGCTCTTCATACTGCTCGCTCCCAGTGTCCATCTCTGATTGCGGCTTGTCTCTGGTACATAATCAGTCCGGTACCTCCTCTCTGTCGTCCGAAGTGCTCCACTGTGCTGTCTCTATGCCCAGCTGTCGCTGCTGTTTTTTGGGGTTCTCAGCATGCTCGTGCTTCCCCTCCCGCTGCGCTGACTCTAGCTGAGGGGAAGACTGAGCCGAGTCTGGTCGCTGCGCTCCCTCCGTGCCATCTTTGCTCACCATTCTGTGTTCACCCCCCATGCTGTGGTCACTCTCCGTGCTGTGCTTTTCAGCTGGCTTGTCGTTCTCAGTGGACGTGGGCTCCCTCACTTGTGGCTCCAATTCCACTGTGATATCTAGCTTGTAGCTTCTGTGTTCTGCGCCCACCTAGCTCCATGGCTAATTTCTCCATTGCTACTAGCTGGGCTGTTAGCTCCCCCGAGCTAGCCAGCTTAGCTTCTTTTGGCACCAACAGCCTTTCAACCCACAGCTTCGTGCTCCATGTGTTTTCGGCAAAGTAGTCAGCAAGCCGCCCGACAGCATCTGCATAAAACTCCGTCTTCCCCAACGTGTGGAAAATTTTCTGACTTTCTACACCAAGATAGTGAACCAGAAGTGCTAGCCTCCGCACTCCGTTAAGTTTATCCAGGCCCAACGCCACAATGTACCCCTCAAACGCGGCCAACCAGGTTGGCCGCAGAATTGCTGGTTCCCCTGGATACTGTAGAAATGGCCATATAGTGCTCTACACGCCTCCATAGTTTATTCTCGTTGCCAAAATGTTATGTCTGAATATGAATGAGACACGAGTTGTCTTGTGGCGAACATCCAACTGAACTTTTTTGAGAGAACACACAATATATACAGCGGCCGCAGCCCGCCTGACATCACTCCCGCCAGATGGCTATGGCAAGCCCCAAGGGCCAAATCCACACATAACACAGACACCCCAACGTAACATCAAAAAAGAGAAAGTGACCCCCCCCCCCCAACCCCAACAAGAACAAATAAAATAACCTACCCTGGGAGGGAGGAGGGACTGAAACAAAAACAAAGAACAAAAAACCTCATGACCCACAACACTGAACAGCAGGTGGTAGCAGAATACCGACAGTTTTAGGTGCCAAAATTATACAGTTCAGGTGGCCTCCCAGAGTCCCAGAACCACTCGATCACCATGTGGAACAAATCAGGTGGCCTCCCAGAGTTCCAGAGCCACCTAAACAAGTGGACTAGACCATCAGGTGGTCTCCCAGCACACTTGGACCAACGGACTGTAGGGCACGACATGCCCCCACCCGGAGGCGGCAGTTTCAACCCGTGCCTCCCACAGACAGCTACATGAATGGAATGAGTCAGTGGTTGTGGGGAGCTGACACGCAGCGTACTCTGGTACCTGGACTGTGCTGAGGACTCGCTCAATCATCTTCCTCCCCGCTACGCCGACCACCCAGAAGTCGCCGCGAGGAGGGATGACATCGCCGCGCAATGCGAGATACTCCGTATGGTGGAGGAGGAATACGGCAAGAAGCAGAGGAGGTGGTGTTCACGCTCCTCGCTTTGGGATCCCGTTCCTGTCCTCGATCCACTCCAGGAGTTTGCACCACCCAGGGGTCGTATTAGACGTCGGCGCCGCGGCCAAGGGCAGCCCCAGCATGCTCCAGTTCCGGGCCGCCGGAGTGACTCAATCAACCAGCCAGCTGCTGTGTGTGACAAGAGTCCTGCTTCGGCGAGCTCCGTCCATGGGTCCTTGAGAGCGGCTCCCCTTTGTCCTCCCGGGGGGCCCTCTGTTACCATCCAGCGGGAGAAGGAAGGAGCAATGCCCCCTACAGCTAGCACCACCCTCCCTCCGGGAGACAGGCAAGTTCATGTTCACTCCCCTACTTTTAATAGTGATCTGTCTTGTCTGACTCCTGGGGGTGGAGTTCGGAGTTTGCAGCCCCCCCGAGCTCCCACCACCAGCTGTAGTCATCTTTACTGAACCTGCTGCCTCTGTGTCTTCCTCTGCTGAACGGTCCTCAGCGTTAGGTCTACGTCGTCGAACGAGGAGGAGGCCTGCGGCTCAGGGAATAATCCCGGCCCCGCAGCCACGTTTTGGACAGAGGAGAAGAGCGGGCTGCGGTGTGGAGCCTGAGCCGATGAGGAAGCGTCCCCGGGTCTCCACGGAGGAGCAGCCCGAGCCAGCGGGTCGAGGGTCCCCTGCCGCCATGCTGTGCGGGTTATCGGTGTGGACATCAGCGCGAGAGGATCTGGCTGCAGAGACCATCATGCCAGCTGCAGAGCCCGACGCAGCTGAGTGGGAGCCCGACGACGAGCTTCTACCCGAACCTGGATCGACGGAGTCCTGGATGGCTCCAGAGCCCGAGTGCAGGCAAGTGCTCTTCTTTGTTTTCCTTTGTGGTGTGTTAGAGCATTTTTGCCTGCCTCGCGGGGAGGCGAGCGAGAGGCAGCCGTCTGCTGCGTCCGAACTCGTCTCGCTGGGTTCTGGCGCTGCCGGGGATACTGATCCCGGTCCTCTCTGTTCCTCTGAGCCTCTTCACAGTGTCGCCGGCTTGGAATCTGTCGAGGTCGCGGTGCAGGAGGTCCTAAGTTCGGGGGTGGAGGTTGTCGCCGATGCAGTGCCGACCCAGTCGGGGTCCGATGAGGCCCAGTCGGGGTCCAACGTGGGGACAGCTGTGACCCAGCGGGGGTCCGACGCAGGTGCTGCTGTGACCCAATCGGGGTCCGACGTGGGTGCAGCTGTGACCCAATCGGGGTCCGACGAGGTTCAGTGGGGGTCCGACGCGGGTGCTGCAGTGACCCAATCGGGGTCCGACGAGACCCAGCGGGGGTCCGACGCGGGTGCAGCTGTGACCCAATCGGGGTCCGACGAGGTCCAGTGGGGGTCCGACGTAGGTGCTGCTGTGACCCAATCGGGGTCTGACGCGGGTGCAGCTGTGACCCAATCAGGATCCGATGCAGGTGGAGCTTCAACGGTCGCATTGTTGTGGATCGAGGTCAGTGGAGGAGCCGCAGACCCTTTGCCGCCTGATGTGATGTGGGCTCATCATCACGATTATTCCCCTCTCAGGAGCCACCAGCTGGGGTTGTCAGTGCTGGGAGTCGTTGGAGGTTTTCTTCCTGCAGGCTGGCGCTCCTATGTAGTTTCTTCATCGGGGAGGCCGCCGCATGCTGTTTCTCCATGGCTCTGGTGGCTGGGGGATGCGGGTCGGCCACCCGAGGAGCTGTTTTGCCTGTTCGGTACCTTGGGCCGGCCACCCAATGAACTGTGTTTGTTACTGGGTGGCCTGGTACGGCCGCCGGAGGACTTAACTCTCGGGGCCTGGGACTGGGTCAGGCCGCCTGACCATGTACTGTTTCCCGTGACCACCCGTCGGCCATCGGACGCAGGGAGACCGCCGGAACTTTTCCTGGGGCGTTTGGTCTCTGCCTGCCATTGTCTGTTTGGACTGTTTGGTGTGAGGGTCTTTTGGAACAATAAGATTGCCGCATGTGTATGTTGATGAAACAAGAGGACTACCTATTCCATTAAATGTAATGCTGTGTTTGTGCAGGACAGCCACTGTTCACAGCAGGCACATGTGTATATAGAATGGTCTTGTAAATAATGATGCTGTGTTGATGGTCTTTATTCAACACGTCCCAATGGTAACGTGCGTGTGCGTGCTGTACAGTACATATTAAGTTTGTCTGACTAAACTCAGCCATTTAAGACGTTGTATTTGTTATCACAACAAACTTTTCCGCCTCTTTCTTCGTTACTGCGGTTGTCACGTTGCTTTTGCCTTTGTGTTATGTAAAATTTAACACTACATTGGAATCAAATACCAGTGGCTTGATATATAGTATGTTACTTTGTGGGTTTTCATAGGCACTCTGGTGTTCGAGGATGATGTTTTTTTGGGGGGGGGGTTAAACGGTACTTTTGTGAAGAATGCGGCAGAGGTTTCATGCACTTGGGTACTTAGAAGCATAAACTGATCCATTGTGGCATTTAGGGGTTTGTGTGTGAACTGCGTGGAAGGACCTTCACTCAGATGAGTTCCTAAAGACTGTGTGTCTTAATCATGCTGCTTCTTATATGGATGCCGAGAGAAACGCAATTTCATCTTGACTGCACTACAGTTGTATGTACAGCAATATGACAATATTGTTTGATTTGATTTGAAGCCATGAATACTGGAGTTAAACAGTTTGTCTGTGGTCACTGTGGGAAAACCTTCTGTGTCTGGTAAATTATGCTCTGTATGGTTTGTGCCCCGTGTATTGTAACTCTTGCCCTATTTGTTTCGTTGTTTCTGTGGGAATGTAATGGGTATGTCAGGGGATGTTTTTTTTCTGGGGCCTTGTTGGTATTTGTTTCGCTCCCTCCTTGCCTGTTCCTCCATTTACTCGCCCTGTGGGTGGGGGTGGGGGGGGCTAGTTGTTGCAGGTCGTTCGGAGCCTGCCTTTGAGGGAGGGGTACTGTTATGACCCGAGCGCTAATGTTATTTCAATTCAATTCAACTTTATTTATATAGCGCCATTTCACCACAACAGTCATCTCATAGCACTATCAACTGTAGGGGGGAACCCCCACAGTTGCAGAAAGACCCCAGCAATCAGGCGATCCCCTGTGAGCAAGCACTTGGCGACGGTGGAGAGGAAAAACTCCCTTTTAACAGGAAGAAACCTCCAGCAGAACCAGGCTCAGGGAGGGGCAGTCATCTGCTGCAACTGGCTGGGGGGTGAGGGGATAGAGAAGAAGAAAAGAACAGACATGTAGAGAGCAAACAGCACGATGGGGACTCAATCTATGGGAGAGAACAAACAAATGTTAATGACCAGCAAAAAAAAATATTTCATAGAGAGTGAGGAAAGGAGTGAGGCCCAGTGCATTACTGGAGGTCCCCCGGCTGACTAAACCTATTAGCAGCATAACTAAAGGAGGGTTCAGAAACACATGATCCCTCCCTAATTGTAGGCTATATCAAAAAGGTAGGTTTTAGCCCTATTCTTAAAAACAGAGATCGAGTCTGACTCCCGAATCCAGATTGGCAGCTGATTCCCCAAGAGAGGAGCTTGATAACTGAAGGCTCTGCCTCCCATTGTACTTTTGGAGATTCTAGGTATTACAAGTAATCCTGCATTTTGGGAGTGTAGTGCTCTGTTAGGATAATACGGTAGTATCAGATCTTTTAAATAAAAAGGAGCCTGATTGTTTAGAGCTTTGTAAGTAAGAAGAAGGATTTTAAACTTAATTCTAAACTCTATGGGAAGCCAATGAAGGGAGGCCAGAACCGGAGAGATGTGATCTCTCCTTCTAGTACCTGTTAAAACTCTTGCTGCAGCATTTTGGATCAGCTGAAGACGTTTTAAAGATGTTTTAGGACAGCCTGATAATAAAGAATTACAATAATCTAATCTCGAGCTAACAAAAGCGTGGATCAGCTTCTCAGCATCACTCTGAGACAAGATGCTCCTAATCTTGGCAATATTACGCAAATGATAGAAGGCAGTCTTAGAAACAAATTTAATATGTGAATTGAAGGACAAATCCTGATCAAAAATAACTCCAAGGTTCCTCACAGAGCTATTAAGAGAGAGTAACTGCATCCAAACTGAAAGTTTGATTTGGAAAGGAATTTCTAAGGTTTTTTGGACCAACAAGAATGACTTCAGTCTTATCTGAATTTAATAGCAGGAAATTACAAGTCATCCAAGCTTTGATTTCCTTAAGACAGGCTTCTAACTTGGCTAATTGATTACTATCATCTGGCTTCATTGACAGGTATAATTGTGTGTCATCTGCATAACAATGAAAATGTATACAGTGCTTTCTAATAATGTTGCCTAACGGAAGCATATATAAACTAAAAAGAGTAGGGCCTAGCACAGATCCCTGTGGAACTCCATGACTAAGCTTTGAGTTGAAAGAAAACTCATTATTTACATGAACAAACTGGAACCTATCAGATAAATAAGATCTAAACCACTGCAATGAAGTTCCATTAAGTCCAACATAGTGTTCTAATCTATCAAGTAGAATATTATGATCGATAGTATCAAAAGCTGCATTAAGGTCTAAAAGGACAAGTACAGAAACTAGTCCATTATCAGATGCAATGAGGAGGTCGTTAGTGACCTTCGCTAAGGCTGTTTCAGTACTATGATGGATTCTAAACCCAGATTGAAACTCTTCAAGTAAACCATTTCCCTGCAGGTGGTCAAATAATTGCGTAGCAACAACTCTTTCTAAGATTTTTGAAATGAAAGGGAGATTAGAGATTGGTCTATAGTTAGCTAAAGCTCCTGGATCTAGCGTTGGCTTTTTGAGTAAGGGTTTAATTACAGCCGTTTTAAAAGCCTGCCGTACATGGCCTAAAGTTAATGAAGAATTGATTATATGAAGAATAAAGCTACCAATAAGTGGGAAGACTTCTTTAAATAACCTGGTAGGAATAGGGTCTAAAAGACAAGTTGAAGGTTTGGATGAGGAAACTATTTTGTCTAACTCACAAAGGTCGATTGGAGTAAACTCATCAAGACAGACATCAAAAGAAGGAGTTGTAGTAGTTACAGTATTTAAGTTAACTGTGGGAAGAATCTGATTGATTTTATCTCTGATGGATGAAATTTTATTATTGAAAAAGTTCATAAAGTCCTGACTAGTAAGCTCTAAGGGAATGCTAGGATTGACAGAGTCCTGACTTTGTCAACCTGGCTACAGTACTGAAAAGAAACCTGGGATTATTCTTGTTCTCTTCTATTAATGCAGAGTAATAACTTGTTCTAGCTTTTCTAAGAGATTTTTTATAAATTAAAAGATGACTTCTCCAAGCTAAATAGATTTCATCTAAATTAGTAGAGCACCATTTTCTTTCTAATTGACGAGTCTTCTGTTTTAAGCTACGAGTTTCTGTGTTGAACCAAGGAGTTAGAAATCTCTGATTAGACTTTTTCTTTTTTAAGGGGGCCACCAAGTCTAGAGCCTGATGCAGAGAAGCTGAAACACTATCCACCATGTTATCAATTACAGAAGGAGCAAGCTGTCTATAGCTTATTTCCGTTGTGTTGACATATGGCATAGAAAAAACAATCTGCATAAATTTGGAAACGGCATCATCTGAGAGGCATCTACTGTAATAATATTTTTCTTTAGGAGCCAAATAGTCAGAAATAGTAAAATCAAAGGTTAACAGACAATGGTCTGACAGTACAGGGTTATGAGGAGACACTACAAGATTTTCTATTTCTATGCCATATGTCAGAACAAGGTCCAATGTATGGTGGAGGTAATGAGTAGAATTTCCTACTTTCTGAGAAAACCCAATCGAGTCTAATATTGAATTAAAAGCCACATTAAGGCAGTCACTATCTACATCCACATGTATATTAAAGTCCCCTACTATAATTATTCTATCAGATTTCAGCACTAAATCAGCTAAGAAATCAGCAAATTCGGATAAAAATTCTGAGTAGGTTGATGGGGGACGATAAACTATGGCAAATAAAATTGGGTTTAACCTAAAATTGCTAAAGTGCCCAATACTGAGGACCAGGCCCTCAAAGGAATTATAACATGTTTTTTGCTTTACATTAACTAGTAATTTGGAATGGTCAATTGTTGCTACTCCTCCTCCACGACCAGAACTTCTGGGATTTTGACAGTTTAAATAACCAGAGGGAGTTGATTCATTTAAACCAACATAATCCTCTTGCCCTAACCAAGTCTCTGTAAGGGAAATTAAATCAATCTAATGATCAATTAACAGATCATGGACTAACAGAGACTTGGGAGTTAGAGACCTAATATTTAATAAACCACATTTAATTTTTAAATTATGAGGAGGAACAGAGGCCAAATCATTCAATTTAGAGGCTTTATGTTTAATTTGAGTTTTACCAATATTTTGCTTAATCACTTTGGGATGCTTATACATTATATTTTTATTCACTTTGGAGGGAGCAGACAACGATTCTCTGATGGGGAAGACAGGGGCTAAGCTGAGGGGTGGCGGATGAAGAGGAGCTGCAGAGAGGCGTGTAAGACTGCGACTCTGCTTCCTGGTCCCAACTCTGAGTAGTCAGGGTTTTGGAAATTTGGATAAAAAAGATGCCAGATTGTTAGATAAATGAGAAGCACCATCCAAAGTGGGATGAATGCTGTCTCGTCTCATAAGACCAGGTTTTCCCCAAAAAGAGCTCCAATTGTCAATGTAGCCCACGTCATTTTTAGGACACCACACAGACAGCCAGCGGTTCAAGGATGACGAGCGGCTAAACATGTCATCACTGGTCAGATTGGGGAGGGGCCCAGAGAATACTACAGTGGCAGACATCATTTTGGCAAAGTCACACACCGATTCTACATCAAGTTTCGTGACTTCCGACTGCCGGAGACGGATGTCATTAATGCCGGCGTGAATAACAATTGTGGAATATTTACAGTTACTTTTAGCCAGCATTTTCAAATTTGACTCAATGTCGCCTGCTCTGGCCCCAGGAATGCATTTGACTATGGCCGCTGGAGTCTCTAGGTTCACGTTTCTGACTACAGAGTCGCCAATGATCAGAGTTTTTTCCTCAGCGGGTGTGTCGCTGAGCGGGGAAAAACGATTAGAAATGTGAACAGGTTGGTGGTGAACCGGGGCTTTGCGACTAGGCTTCCTTCTCACCGTCACCCACCCAGTCTCCTCGCTGCTGAGGAGAGCCGAGGGACCGCTGACAGGGGGGCCTAAGCTAGCTAGCTCCGCTGCAGCTAATGGGCGTCCATCAAGATTAACTGGCGCAGACGGTGTTTCAATGCAGCGGAGCCGGGATTCCAAATCAGACAACCTCGCCTTGAGCGCCTCAAAAAGACAACATTTATTACATTTACCGTTATCACTAAAAGAGGCAGAGGTGTAGCTAAACATCTGACAGAGAGAGCACACCAGAGGAGGAGAGGAAAGAAAGCTAGTAGCCATAGCTAGTGTCTGGAGAGCAACCACACAGGCAAACCACACAGGGAGACAGCAAAACAGGAAGTGACGATACGTTACCACAAGGAAGTGACGATCCAACAGCGTCGACATCTGCTGTAGTAGTATTTTTTGGCTCAGACGTCGTCCAGGTTAACAAGGTCAGGAGTTCCTGGCAGCGGAAGGCGAAGGACAGAGCTGCGTGGAGGAATCTGATCAGACCTTTTCTATCTCTTTTCATGTGGAACTCAACCTTTCAGCCCCCACATCTGCAGCCAGTTATTTGCGCACGGGCTATTCCTGTCAGGTCTTGACAGCGGCGTTATTATTCCAGCTCTCTGAACTCTTATTGTGACAGCGCTCGGGGAGGCTTCCGCTCAGCTGTCAAGACCTGAACAGCTGTTCTGCATTTGCAGTCGTTAGTGGCCGGCTTCTTAAGCCGACGCTAGCAGCTGCGTCCTTGCAGCAGTGTCCGTCGCCGATCGTCGGAGCGATCGTACTATTTGAATTACTCTGCATTGCCCGTCTGTGGTGTGACCGTCTTATCCTGTGGACCCGTGAGTGAGCTTGTTAGCCTTACGCCTCCCTGTGTGTAGACTTGCTTGTGTCATAGCCGCAGCGGCTTGTATTATTGTGATTTCACTGTAAATAAAGACACTAACACAACTCTCTGGTGACGGTGTGGTGTCTTATGGTGGCTCGCGAGGGCCACCGCTTGACAGGAAGACTTCTTTAAATAACCTGGTAAGAATAGGGTCTAAAAGACAAGTTGAAGGCTTGGATGAGGAAATTATTTTGTCTAACTCTAAAAGGTCAATTGGATTAAACTCATCCAAACAGATGTCAATTGAAGGAGTTGTAGTAGTTACTGTATTTCAGTTAATGGTGGGAAGAATCTGACTGATTTTATCTCTGATGGATGAAATTTTATTATTGAAGAAGTTGATATGTGGATTAGGTGGCGGTCAAAGGCGGAGACCTTGGTGTGCTGATCCCAAGCTTTCTAAACTGGCTTTTGGTACGTGGAATGTCACCTCTCTGGTGGGGAAGGAGCCTGAGCTGGTGTACGAGGTTGAGAGATACCGGCTAGATATAGTCGGTCTCACCTCAACACACAGCTCCGGTTCTGGAACCAGTCTCCTGGAGAGGGGCTGGAGCTTGGCCTTTTCTGGAGTTTCCCCGGGCGAGAGGCGACGAACAGGGGTGGGTATTCTTGTATCGCCCCACCTTGCTGCCTCTATATTGGAGTTTTCCCCGTTGGACGAAAGGGTTGCTTCCCTGCACCTTCGGGTTGGGAAACGGGTCCTGACCATCATTTGTGCCTATGCACCAAATGATGTTTCAGAGTACCCACCCTTTTTGGAGTCTGTGACTGGGGTGCTAGAGGGTGCTCCTCTTGGAGACTCCATTGTCCTACTGGGGGACTTCAATGCGCACGTGGGCAATGACAGTGAAACCTGGAGGGGGGTGATTGGGAGGAACGGCCTGCCCGATCTGAACCCGAGTGGTGTTCAGTTTTTGGACTTCTGTGCTAACCACAGTTTGTCCATAATGAACACCATGTTCAAGCATAAGGGTGTCCATATGTGCACCTGGCACCAGGACACCCTAGGTCGCAGGTCGATGATCGATGTTATCGTATCGTCAGACCTGCGACCGTATGTCTTGGACACCCGAGTAAAGAGAGGTGCAGAGCTGTCAACTGATCACCAACTGGTGGTGAGTTGGATCCGATGGCAGGGGAGGAAGCCATTCAGACCTGGTAGACCCAAACGTATAGTGAGGGTGTGCTGGGAGCGTCTGGCTGAGGCCCCTGTCCGGGAGGTCTTCAACTCCCACCTCCGGAAGAACTTCAACCACATTCCGAGGGAGTCTGGAGACATGGAGTCTGAATGGGCCATGTTCTCCACCTCTGTTGTTGAAGCGGCAGCCCAGAGCTGCAGCCGCAAGGTGGTCGGTGCATCTCGTGGTGGCAACCCCCGAACCAAGTGGTGGACACCAGTGGTGAGGGGGGCCATTAAGTTGAAGAAGGAGTCCTATCAAGCTTGGCTGGCTTGTGGGACTCCCGAAGCTGCTGAGGTGTAACGGCAGGCCAAGCGGAATGCAACTCAGGTGGTTGCTGAAGAAAAAACCCGGGTATGGGAGGAGTTCGGTGAGGCCATGGAACAAGACTTTCGGTCGGCCTCAAAGAGATTCTGGCAAACTGTCCGGCGGCTCAGGAGGGGAAAGCAGCTCCCTGTCCACACTGTGTATGGTGCGGATGGGACACTGTTGACTTCGACTGGGGATGTCGTCGGGCGGTTGAAGGAATACTTCGAGGATCTCCTGAATCCCACTGATACGCCTTCCACAGAGGAAGCAGGGTTTGGGAACGAGGGGGATAACTCGCCTATCACAGGGGCTGAGGTCGCCAAGGTGGTTAAAAATCTCCTTGGTGGCCGGGCCCCGGGGGTGGACGAGATTCGCCCTGAGTACCTCAAGGCCCTGGATGTTGTTGGGCTGTCATGGTTGACAAGCCTCTGCAACATTGCGGGGAGGTTGGGGGTAGTGCCTTTGGCATGGCAAACCGGGGCGGTGGTTCCTCTCTTCAAAAAAGGGGACCGGAGGGTGTGCTCCAACTTTAGAGAGATCACACTCCTCAGCCTCCCTGGGAAGGTCTATGCCAAGGTACTAGAGAGGAGAGTCCGGCCGTTGGTCGAACCTCTGATTCAGGAGGAGCAATGTGGTTTTCGTCCTGGCCGTGGCACATCGGACCAGCTCTTTACCCTCTCGAGAATTCTTGAGGGTTCGTGGGAGTTTGCCCAACCAGTTTACATGTGTTTTGTGGACTTGGAGAAGGCATTTGACCGCGTCCCTCGTGGATTTTTGTGGGGGGTGCTTCGGGAGTATGGGATATCGGGCTTGTTGTTACGAGCTATTCAGTCTCTGTACGACCGTTGAGAGAGTTTGGTTCGTATTGCCAACACTCGGTCGGAGTCATTCCCAGTGAGAGTTGGACTCCGCCAGGGCTGCCCTTTGTCACCGATCCTGTTCATAATTTTTATGGACAGGATTTCTAGGTGCAGCCAGGGAATGGAGGGTGTCATGCTTGGTGAGCACAGGATCTCATCTCTGTTGTTTGCAGATGATGTTGTCCTGTTGGCTTCATCCAGCAATGACCTACAGCTCTTGCTGGGACGGTTTGCCGCTGAGTGTGAAGCGGCTGGGATGAGAATCAGCACCTCCAAGTCCGAGTCCATGGTCCTCAGCCGGAAAAAGGTGGATTGTCCTCTCTGGGTTGGGGACAGGCTCCTGCCCCAAGTGGAGGAGTTTAAGTATCTTGGGGTCTTGTTCACGAGTGAAGGGAAAATGGAGTGAGAGATCGACAGACGGATTGGAGCAGCATCTGCAGTGATGCGGACGTTGTACCGGTCTGTTGTGGTGAAGAGGGAGCTGAGTTCTAAGGCAAAGCTGTCGATTTACCAGTCAATCTACGTTCCTACTCTCACCTATGGTCACGAGCTTTGGGTAATGACCGAAAGAACGAGATCGCGGATACAAGCGGCTGAAATGAGCTTTCTCCGTAGGATTGCTGGACTCACCCTCAGAGATAGGGTGAGGAGCTCAGTCATCCGGGAGAGGCTCAGAGTAGAACCGCTGCTCCTTCACATTGAAAGGAGTCAGTTGAGGTGGTATGGGCATCTGATTAGGATGCCTCCTGGACACCTCCCACTTGAGGTGTTTCAGGCACGTCCCACTGGGAGGAGACCCCGGGGCAGACTCAGGACACGGTGAAGAGACTGTCTCCCAGCTGGTCTGGGAACACCTTGGTATCCTCTCTGAAGAGCTGGAGCAGGTGGCGGGGGAGAGGGAAGTCTAGGCTTCTCTGCTTGAACTGCTGCCTCCGCAACCCGGACCTCCGGAAAAGTGGTAGAAGATGGATGGATGGATGAAGTTGATAAAGTCCTGACTAGTAAGCTCTAAGGGAATGCTAGGATTGACAGAGTCCTGACTCTTTGTCAGCCTGGCTACAGTGCTGAAAAGAAACCTGGGATTATTCTTGTTCTCTTCTATTAATGCAGAATAATAACTCGTTCTAGCTTTTCTAAGAGATTTTTTATAAATTAAAAGATGATTTCTCCAAGCTAAATAGATTTAATCTAAATTAGTGGAGCGCCATTTTCTTTCTAATTGATGAGTCTTCTGTTTTAAGCTACGAATTTCTGTGTTGAACCAAGGAGTTAGAAATCTCTGATTAGACTTTTTCTTTTTTAAGGGGGCCACCAAGTCTAGAGTCTGATGCAGAGAAGCTGTAACACTATCCACCATGTTATCAATTACAGATGGAGCAAGCTGTCTATGGCTTATTTCCGTTGTGTTGACACATGGCATAGAGGAAACAATCTGCATAAATTTGGTAACATCATCTGAGAGGCATCTACCGTAGTAATATTTTTCTTTAGGAGCCAAATAGTCAGAAATAGTAAAATCAAAGGTTAACAGACAATGGTCTGACAGTACAGGGTTATGAGGAGACACTACCAGATTTTCTATTTCTATGCCATATGTCAGAACAAGGTCCAACGTATGGTGGATATAATGGGTAGAATTTCCTACTTTCTCAGAAAGCCCCATCAAGTCTAATACTGAATTAAATGCCAAATTAAGGCAATCACTATCTACATCTACATTTACAGTGGTGTGAAAAAGTGTTTGCCCCCTTCCTGATTTCTCATTTTTTTTGTATGTTTGTCACACTTAAATGTTTCAGATCATCAAACAAATTTAAATATTAGACAAAGATAACACAAGTAAACACAAAATGCAGTTTTTAAATGAAGGTGTTTATTATTAAGGGTAAAAAAATATCCAAACCTACATGGCCCTGTGTGAAAAAGTGATTGCCCCCTAAACCTAATAACTGGTTGGGCCACCCTTGGCAGCAACAACTGCAATCACGCGTTTGCCATAACTGGCAATGAATCTTTTACAGCACTGTGGAGGAATTTTGGCCCACTCATCTTTGCAGAATTGTTGTAATTCAGCCACAGTGGAGGGTTTTCGAGCACGAACCGCCTTTTTAACGTCATGCCACAGCATCTCAATCAGATTCAGGTCAGGACTTTGACTAGGCCACTCAAAGTCTTCATTTTGTTTTTCTTAAGCCATTCAGAGGTGGACTTGCTGGTGTGTTTTGGATCATTGTCCTGCTGCAGAACTCAAGTACGCTTCAGCTTGAGGTCACAAACAGATGGCTGGACATTCTCCTTCGGGATTTTTTGGTAGACAGCAGAATTCATGGTTCCATTTACCACAGCAAGTCTCCCAGGTCCTGAAGCAGTAAAACAGCCTGTTGGTATGATGTTCCTTTTCTAAAATGCTGTTACTTTTACGCCGGATGTAATAGGACACACCTCCAAGAAGTTCAACTTTTGTCTCGTCAGTCCAAAGAGTATTTTTCCAAAAGTCTTGGGGATCATCAAGATGTTTTCTGGTAAAACTGAGACGAGTCTTTATGTTCTTTATGCTCAGCAGTGGTTTTCGTCTTGGAACTCTGCCATACAGGCCATTTTTGTCCAGTCTCTTTCTTATGGTGGAGTCATGAACACTGACCTTAACTGAGGCAAGTGAGGCCTGCAGTTCTTTGGATGTTGTTGTGGGGTCTTTTGTGACCTCTTGGATGAGTCAGTTCTATGATGCTGTGGCTATTTTGCCCTTTGTGCTGTTTATTTTCCATCAGGCACTGTCTTGGAGCCTCTTGGGTCCTTTGCTCCCTGACAGCTCAGCCACGCCTCCTCCTCTTGTCAGTGGGGTCAGCTGTTTCTCCTTAGTGTGTTCACAATTCTGTTCCACGCACACACACATTCACATGCACTTCCTTACACACACACACACACACACACACACACACACACACACACACACACACACACAGACATCCACTCATGCGCAACGGTTTCGACTCAGTCCATCCCACACATTCCCAATTATTCATTCACTCCATCACACTGGCGATCTCTCTCCTCATCAGTGGCAGCTCTCTTAAGGCCTGTGTCTGCTGGGAAAGATCGCCGGATCATTGTTGATTGTACTCCATTACCTTCATTGTGCATTCAGCCTGACTAATTAGTCTTCTGCTACATTACCTGATGTTTGCTCGTTTCCTGATGTTAGCGGCTGTTCCTGCTTACCCTCACTTCAGACAGCACAGACTGTCTCGGACTGCTCCAGCCCATAAGTTTACGTTTACCTTTCTCCCCGTGCCATCCAGCTTCCTTGTGGCACTAGGCATTCCCTCTCTTGGCCTGTTGAGTGTCCTAGAGGCGTCCCTGTTTTCCTGGAGCCCTCTATGACTATTTAGCTCATCTCTTTGTTGCTCATCATAACTGTTTGCTGGACTGAACCTTAGTTTTGTTCAATAAATTGCACGCAACCATATCTGCATGTGGGTTTTTCATCTCCTCTCCTCTGTGCACTGTGTAATGGCGCACGGGAGCGTAACACCTTGTTGCGCTCTTGGGGTAATTTTGTTTGGCCATCCACTCCTGGGAAGGTTCACCACTGTTTCATGTTTTTGCCACTTGTGGATTATGGCTCTCACTGTGGTTTGCTCGAGTCCAAAGCTTTAGAAATGGCTTTATAACCTTTTCCAGACTGATAGATCTCAGTTTCTTTTTCTCATTTGTTCCTGAATTTCTTTGGATCACAGCATGATGTCTAGCTTTTGAGGATCTGTTGGTCTGCTTCACTTTGTCAGACAGGTCCTATTTAAGTGATTTCTTGATTGAGAACAGGTGTGGCAGTAATCAGGCCTGGGTGTGGCTAGAGAAATTGAACTCAGCTTTCCAAAGATGTGATAAACCACAATTAATTTATGTTTTAACGGGGGGCAATCACTTTTTCACACAGGGCCATGTAGGTTTGGATTTTTTTCCCCTTAATAATAACCACCTTCATGTAAAAACTGTATTTTGTGTTTACTTGTGTTATCTTTGTCTAATATTTAAATTTGTTTGATGATCTGAAACATTTAAGTGTGACATACAAAAAAATGAGAAAACAGGA
This sequence comes from Pholidichthys leucotaenia, assembly GCA_020510985.1. Classification (NCBI taxonomy): domain Eukaryota; kingdom Metazoa; phylum Chordata; class Actinopteri; order Cichliformes; family Pholidichthyidae; genus Pholidichthys; species Pholidichthys leucotaenia. Next base: position 222,358,713 of record CM035837.1, read on the forward strand.
AGGGGGCAAACACTTTTTCACACCACTATATTTTAAAGTTCTCTACTATAATTATTCTATCTGATTTAAGTACTAAATCGGCTAAAAACTCTGCAAGTTCAGATAAAAAATGAATTTATTTGATGCTGCCATTCTTGCCTAGGTCTCCCATGGAAAAGTTTTTTTTTTAATTTCAATGGGATTTTTATCTAGTTAAATAAAGGTAAAAACAATATGGCTTGGTTTACTCAGGGCACCGCCTTTACTGCTTCTACTGGTAATCATTTTCTTTCAATAGACTCATTAATTCCTTCTCCAGACTGGAAAGAGTCAACCTGATCCTTCCAGCCTGCAGTGGAGTTGTATATGTTTTTTGGCCGATTTTTAAAAATGCAATTCTTGCTTTTCATGTTTTATTTTTGTGACCAGCTAAGCAGTGTCCTCTGGGACTGCAGTACCGGGAGTGCATTAGCTGCTGCCCAGCATCCTGCAACCTGGAGCGGCCATGCATTGACAGTAAACTGGCCTGCCTGGATGGATGCTACTGTCCTGATGGTGAGTCTTTTGTCATTACCTTGAAATCAAATCAAATCAACCTTTATTGTCATGTTGCTGTACATACAACTGTAGTGCAGGCAAAATGAAATTACATTTCTCTAGGCATCCATATATGTAAAAAGAACATAATTTAAAACACACTCACTAACCCCCCACCCCAACACAGCCATTCACACATCCCCGAGACACATTTAATTATTACAGTAATATTAACTTATTACAGTTGCAGTTTAAAGTGATAACTACCTATGTATAAAATACCAATTAAAGTGGCTGAGTGAGTCAAAGTGGCTACTTGAAACTAACTAGAACTATAATATACATAAATATACATAATGTCCACAGGTGCAGTAATGTGTATGAGAGATTCTGGATCAACTGTTCAGCATCCTAACAGCTTGTGGAAGGAAGCTGTTGATCAGTCTGGTGGTTCTGCCTCTGATGCTCCAGAATTGTTTGCCAGATGGCAGAAGTTCAAAGTGTTTATGCAGAGGGTGAGAACGGTCCTTGACAATGTTCAGTGCCCTGCTCCTACAACGGCTCTGAAAAAGTTCTTGGACAGAGGGGAGGGAGACTCCAATTAATCTCTCAGCTCCCTTAACTATCCTCTGCAGGGCTTTTTTGTCTGACATACTGCAACTGGAGTACCATGTTGCAATGCAGTACGTGAAAACACTCTCCACCACACCTCTGTAGAAGGTCCTGAGGATGCAGATGGGGAGAGAGGCCTGTTTGAGTTTCCTCAAGAAGTGCAGTCTCTGCTGGGCCCGCTTCCTGATCCCCGAGGAATTCTTGCTCCAAGTCAGGTCTTACGAGATCTGCACTCTGAGGAACTTGATGTTCTCCACTCTCTCTACTGAACGGCCGCTGATGCTGAGAGGGACGTGTTCAGGCCGTGACCGCCGGAAGTCGATAATCATCTCCTTTGTTTTGTCCACAATGAGCACCAGCTTGTTCTCCCTGCACCAGCCCTCCAGGTCTCTAACTTCTTCCCTGTACATAGATCCGTCTGAATAAGTTCCACCACTGTGGTGTCGTCTGCAAACTTAATAATCTGGTTCCCCTCGTGTCTGGATACACAGTCATGTGTTAGAAGTGTAAACAACAGTGGACTGAGTACACAGCCTTGAGGGGATCCGGTGCTCAGCGTGACAGAGTTGGAGATGTTGTTTCCAACCCGGACAGACTGAGGTCTCTCAGTCAGGAAATCCAGGATCCAGAGACATGTGGCGGTGTTCAGACCGAGAAGGAGTAATTTCTCCATCAGTCTCTGGGGAATAATGGTGTTGAATGCTGAACTGAAATCAATGTACAGGAGTCTGGCGTAGGTGTCTTTCTGATCCAGGTGGGTGATGACAGAGTGTAGGGTGGTGACTATAGCATCCTCTGTGGAGCGATTTGAATGATACGCAAACTGGAGCGGGTCATGTGATGCAGGGAGGCAGGCTGTGATGTGTGGTTTGACAAGCCGTTCAAAACACTTCATCACAATTGGTGTCAGTGCAACAGGACGATAGTCATTCAGACAGGACACAACTGGTTTCTTTGCCACCGGTACTATGGTAGAGGTCGTAAAGCATCTGGGAACGATGGTCTGACTCAGGGAGATGTTATAAATGTCAGTCAGGACATCCGCCAACTCGCTCGCGCAGACTCAGAGCACATGTCCCGGGATGTTGTCCGGACTTGCAGCTTTACGTGGGTTGACCCTGATTAGGGTCCTCCGTGTGTCCGCTGCATTGATGGTGATAGCTGGCCCAACAGATGGTGGAGATGGGCCAGCCCTCCTTCTGATTGTTGGGTTTGATGCTTCAAAACGAGCAAAGAAGTTGTTGAGCCTGTCTGGAAGCGAAGCGTCATCATCATCAACCCCCTGCCTGGACTTATAATCCGTCAGCGCCCAAACTCCCTACTACATCGGTTTGGTGTTCCTTGTGTCACAGAGGTGTCCCTGGATTTTCTCCGCATAGGTGTGTTTCGCCGTCTTAATTCCCTTTGAGAGCGCAGACCTGGCTGAGCGGAGGGCAATCCTGTCCTTTGCTCTGAAGGCTGCATCTCTGGATGTGAGCAGCGAGCGCACCTCTGCGGTCATCCAGGGCTTATAGTTGTATAATATTTCTATAGTTTATAGACATGCACCATTACTTAATTCATTTTGTTCTGCAGTTAAAGGGATCATTGACCGTGCTTTTCCACATTTTAGCTGCTCACAATAAAATGTCTCAATAAAATGTTTGTGACGTGTTTTCATCAAATTTACTTTAAATATTGCAGCATCATTTGGGAATCAACTTTTGCAGCCTTTTTCACAATGGCTAGTTTCAGTGAATGTTCCTTTAAATCTTTAAGACTGCATTAAACTCCGCCCTCCCTCTTACATCACTATTGCTAATCTTAGCTGGCTAGCATCCATGTTGGCTCAAGCCTGAGCCAGTTAATGTAAAATGTTGCACAGGGACAATTCCACTCTTTCGGCCTCAGAAGTCCGGGTCCAATGGCCCGAAAAGATCGTTACGTATGGGAGCTTCTTCGGCTACAGTGGATGGCCGTCTTGTGTGCTTTGTCACGCCCTTTGCACTCCACAGTGCGTTGCTGCATCGTCTTCACAGCCGTTGAATCAAAGAGAGATTTCCTCCGCCTGGTCCGCTGAAGCAGTCTTTGTGGGTTGTTCGGGTGAGCAGCTCCCTAGATGAATGGCCTGCCAAGGCTGTCGAGCTCCATCTGCTGTACCCCAGCAAGTGCGCCTTTTCTTTTAGGGTATGGTCCCTTAGCCTTTTACTAAATAGTGACTATTTAGTAAAAGGCTACACACACACACACACACACACAGCGTGCATTCCTAAAGTCTTCACAGTGCTTCACTTTTTCCACATTTTGTTATGTTCCAGCCTTATTCCAAGAGGGATTAAATTCATTTTTCCCTCAAAATTCTACACGCAATACCCCATAATAACAACATCAACATTTTTTTGAGATTTTTTGCAAATTTATTAAAAATAAAAAATTCAGAAACCACATGTACATCAGTATTCACAGCCTTCGCTCAACACTTTATTGATGCACCTTTGGCAGCAATTACAGCCTCAAGTCTTTTTGAAGATGATTCCACAAGCTTGGCACACAGTCATGTGAAAAAATTTGGACACCCCTTTAAATATTCAGTTCTTAAGAAATGTTCACATATCTATGTCTAACCATGATTTGTTTTTATTTGCATTTTTTAAATTTTATTTTAGCCATGATAATTGGGAATGAATGTGGAGGTGTCCTAAAAAAGATGAGGGGTGTCCTAATGTATTCCTCACTATTTGTTTAAAATTAAATTTTACAGAAAATTTGAAAAAAAAAGTCTTTAGTTTTTAATTTGGTTATATTACGTGAATCTCCCAGTATTTTTAACGTAGATATTAAATATCCATATGTCCAAATATGTTAAAAAACACAGACTTATGGATCCCTCATGGATCATCACCTTATCTTGGTGCTGGGGTTTGCGTGCCCCAATGATCCCAGGAGCTATGTTGTCCAGGGCAATTTGCCTCTGATAGGGTCACCCAAGACAAACTGGTCCTGGGTGAAGGGCCAGACTAAGAACGATCCAACAGACTCTCATGATAAATTCTATATCAAGGATTCAGTGTACCCTGCCCGATATGGGGTTACCGGGGCCCCACCCTGGAGCCAGGCCTGAGGGAGGGGCTCGATGGCTAGCGTCTGGTGGCCGGGTTTCCACCCATGGGACCTGGCCAGGCTCAGCCCGAAGGAGTTACATGGGTCCGCCCTCCAGTGGGCTCATCACCTGCAGGAGGGATCATGGGGTTCCGGTGCTATGTGGATCAGGTGGCGGTCAAAGGCGGAGACCTTGGCGGACTGATCCCAAGCTTTCTAATCTGGCTTTTGTGTACGTGGAATGTCACCTCTCTGGTGGGGAAGGAGCCTGAGCTGGTGTACGAGGTTGAGAGATACCGGCTAGATATTGTCGACCTCACATCAACACACAGCTCCGGTTCCAGAACCAGTCTCCTGGAGAGGGGCTGGAACTTGGCCTTCTCTGGAGTTGCCCCGGGCGAGAGGCGACGAGCGGGATGGGTATTCTTGTATCCCCCCAAATTGCTGCCTCTATATCGGAGTTTTCCCCAGTGGACGAAAGGGTTGCTTCCCTGCGCCTTCGGGTTGGGAAACGGATCCTGACCATCATTTGTGCCTATGCACCAAATGATGTTTCAGAGTACTCACCCTTTTTGGAGTCTCTGACTGGGGTGCTGGAGGGTGCTTCTCTTGGAAACTTCATTGTCCTACTGGGGGACTTCAATGCACACGTGGGCAACGACAGTGAAACCTGGAGGGATGTGATTGGGAGGAATGGCCTGCCCGATCTGAACCCGAGTGGTGTTCAGTTATTGGACTTATGTGCTAACCACAGTTTGTCCATAACGAACACCATGTTCAAGCATAAGGGTGTCCATATGTGCACCTGGCACCAGGACACCCTAGGTCACAGGCTGATGATAGATTTTGTTATCGTGTCATCAGACCTGCGACCGTATGTCTTGGACACTTGGGTAAAGAGAGGTGCAGAGCTGTCAACTGATCACCACTTGGTGGTGAGTTGGATCCGATGGCAGGGGAGGATGCCATTCAGACCTGGTAGACCCAAACGTATAGTGAGAGTGTGCTGGGAATGTCTGGCTGAGGCCTCTGTCCGGGAGGTCTTCAACTTCCACCTCTGGAAGAACTTCAACCACATTCCGAGGGAGTCTGGAGATGTGGAGTCTGAATGGGCCATGTTCTCCACCTCTATTGTTCAAGCGGTGGCCTAGAGCTGCGGCCGCAAGGTGGTCGAGGCATCTAGTGGTGGCAACCCCCGAACCAAGTGGTGGACACCAGTGGTGAGGTGGGCCATTAAACTGAAGGAGTCCTATCAGGCTTGGTTGGCTTGTGGGACTCCTTAAGCAGCTGAGGGGTACCGGCAGGCCAAGCGGAGTGCAGCTCGGGTGGTTGCTGAACCAAAAACATGGGTATGGAAGGAGTTCGGTGAGGCCATGGAACAAGACTTTTGGTCGGCCTCGAAGAGATTCTGGCAAACTGTCCGGCAGCTCAGGAGGGGGAAGCAGCTCCCTGTCCACACTGTGTATGGTGCGGATGGGGCGCTGTTGACTTCAACTGGGGATATCATCGGGTGGTGGAAGGATACTTTGAGGATCTCCTCAATCCCACTGATACGCCTTCCACAGAGGAAGCAGGGCTTGTGGACGAGAGAGATGACTCGCCTATCACAGGGGCTGAGGTCGCTAAGGTGGTTAAAAATCTCCTTGGTGGCCGGACCCCGGGGCGAGATTCGCCCTGAGTACCTCAAGGCCATGGATGTTGTAGGGCTGTCATGGTTGACACGCCTCTGCAACATTGCGTGGAGGTCAGGGGCAGTGCCTTTGGCATGGCAAACCGGGGTGGTGGTTCCTCTCTTCAACAAATGGGACCGGAGGGTGTGCTCCAACTGTAGAGGATCACACTCCTCAGCCTCCCTGGGAAGGTCTATGCCAAGGTACTGGAGAGGAGAGTCCGGCCGTTGGTCGAACCTCTGATTCAGGAGGAGCAATGTGGTTTTCGTCCTAGCCGTGGCACATCGGACCAGCTCTTTACCCTCTAGAGAATTCTCGAGGGTTCGTGGGAGTTTGCCCAACCAGTTAACATGTGTTTTGTGGACTTGGAGAAGGCATTCGACCACGTCCCTCGTTGTTTTTTGTGGGGGGTGCTTCGGGAGTATGGGGTATCGGGCTTGTTGTTACGAGCTATTCGGTCTCTGTACGACCGTTGTGAGAGTTTGGCTCGTATTGCCAACACTCGGTCGGACTCATTCCCAGTGAGAGTTGGACTCCGCCAGGGCTGCCCCTTGTCATCGATCCTGTTCATAATTTTTATGGACAGGATTTCTAGGCGCAGCTAGGGAATGGAGGGTGTCATGCTTGGTGACCACAGGATCTCATCTCTGTTGTTTGCAGATGATGTCCTGTTGGCTTCATCCAGCAATGACCTACACCCCTTGCTGGGACAGTTTGACGCTGAGTGTGTAGCGGCTGGGGTGAGAATCAGCACCTCCAAGTCCGAGTCCATGGTCCTCAGCCGGAAAAAGGTGGATTGTCCTCTCCGGGTTGGGGACAGGCTCCTGCCCCAAGTGGAGGAGTTTAAGTATCTCGGGGTCTTATTCACGAGTGAGGGGAGAATGGAGCGAGATATTGACAGACGGCTCGGAGCAGCATCTGCAGTGATATGGACGTTGTACCAGTCTGTTGTGGTGAAGAGGGAGCGGAGTTCTAAGGCAAAGCTGTCGATTTACCAGTCAATCTATGCTCCTACTCTCATCTATGGTCACGAGCTTTGGGTAATAACTGAAAGAACGAGATTGCGGATACAAGTGGCTGAAATGAGCTTTCTTCGTAGGATTGCTGGACTCACCCTCAGAGATGGGGTGAGGAGCTCAATTGTCCGGGAGAGGCTCAGAGTAGAACCACTGCTCCTCCACATTGAAAGGAGTCAGTTGAGGTGGTATGGGAATCTGATTAGGATGCCTCCTGGACCTCTCCCACTTGAGGTGTTTTCGGCACGTCCCACTGGGAGCAGACCCCGGTGCAGACCCAGGACTCGCTGGAGAGACTATGTCTCCCAGCTGGTCTGGGAATGCCTTGGTATCCTCTCTGAAGAGCTGGAGCAGGTGGCTGGGGAGATGGAAGTCTAGGCTTCTCTGCTTGAACTGCTGCCTCCACGACCCGGACCTCCGCAAAAGCGGTAGAAGATGGATGGATGGACACAGACTTATATAGGGTGTCCTAATTTTTTCACAAGACTGTATGTTTGAGCATCTTTGGGCATTCCTCTTTGCAGCACCTCTCAAGCTCCATCAGGTTGGATGGGAAGCGTTGCTGCACAGCCATTTTCAGATCTCCTCAGAGATGTTCAGTTGGATTCAAGTCTGGGCTCTGGCTGGACCACTCAAGGACATTCACAGAGTTGTCCTGAAGTCACTCCTTTGATATCTTAGCTGTGTGCTTAAGGTTGTTGTCCTACTGAAAGATGAACCGTCGCCCCAGTCTGAGGTCAAGAGCGCTCTGGAGCAGGTTTTCATCCAGGATGTCTCTGTACATTGCTGCATTCATCTTTCCCTCTATCCTGAGTAGTCTCCCAGTTCCAGCCGCTGAAAAACATCCCCACAGCATGATGCTGCCACCACCATGCTTCACTGTAGGGATGGTATTGGTCTTGTGATGAGCGATGCCTGGTTTTCTCCAAACATGATGCCTGGCATTCACAGTAAAGAGTTCAATCTTTGTCTCATCAGACCAGAGAATTTTGTTTTTCATGGTCTGAAAGTCTTTCAGGTGCCTTTTGGCAAACTGCAGGCAGATTGCCATGTGCCTTTTACAAAGAAGTGGTTTCTGTTTGGTCACTCTACCATACTGGCCTGATTGGTAGATCACTGCAGAGATGGTTGTCCTTCTGGAACGTTCTCCTCTCTCTACAGAGGAACGCTGGAGGTCTGACAGAGTGACCATTGGGTTCTTGGTCACCTCCCTGAATAAGGCTCTTCTTCCCCAATCGCTCAGACCTGGTGGTTCTGAACTTCTTCCATTTACAGATGATGGAGGCCACTGTGCTCATTGGGACCTTCAAAGCAGCAGAAATTTTTCTGTACCCTTCCCCAGATTTGTGCCTCGAGACAATCCTGTCTCGGAGGTCTAAAGACAGTTCCTTTGACTTCATGCTTGGTTTGTGCTCTGATATGTACTGTCAACTGTGGGACCTTATATAGACAGGTGTGTGTCTTTCCACATCATGTCCAATCAATTGAATTTACCACAGGTGAACTCCATTTAAGCTGTAGAAACATCCCAAGATGATCAGTGGAAACAGGATGAACCTGAGCTCAAGCTTGTGCTTCATGGCAAAGGCTGTGAATACTGATTTACTTGTGATTTCTTCGTTTTTTATTTTTAATAAATTTGCAAAAATCTCAAACTTTTTTCACATTGTCATTATGGGGTATTGTGTGTAGAATTTTGAGGAAAAAATGAATTTAATCCATTTTGCCATAAGGCTGTAACATAACAAAATGTGCAAAAAGTGAAGCACTGTGAAGACTTTCTGGATGTTGTATTTATATCTCTATATACGTATATAACCTTAAGAATCTGAAAAAGTTGGATCTAGACAGGAGTTTCTGGCAGCGGAAGGCGAAGGACAGAGCTGTGTGGAGGAATCTGATCAGACCTTAATGAAACAGTCATTGTCGCCCACGACAGACTGCTATGATGTCATGATGATGATGATGATATATACACTACCGTTCAAAAGTTTGGGGTCACTTAGAAATTTCCTTATTTTTGAAAGAAAAGCACTTTTTTCAATGAAGATAACTTTAAACTAATCAGAAATACACTCTATACATTGCTAATGTGGTAAATGACTATTATAGCTGCAAATGTCTGGTTTTTGGTGCAATATCTACATAGGTGTATAGAGGCCCATTTCCAGCAACTATCACTCCAGTGTTCTAATGGTACAATGTGTTTGCTCATTGTGTCAGAAGGCTAATGGATGATTAGAAAACCCTTGTGCAATCATGTTAGGTCTGCAATGCTGTAATTGCTGTAAATGGAGGATTCTTTGACGAAATCAAAGTTTGAAGGAAAAAATTATTATTTCAAATACAAATCATTATTTCTAACCTTGTCAATGTCTTGACTATATTTTCTATTCATTTTACAACTCATGGTGGTAAATAAGTGTGACTTTTCATGGAAAACACAAAATAATTGTCTGGGTGACCCCAAACTTTTGAACGGTAGTGTATATATATAATTGTTTCATGGCTGTTGTACTTCAGTGTGTTCATGGATTTATTTTATCTATCAACCTCAGAAATAGTGTATAAATGTGTTCATTTCATTTTGCCACGTCTGGTCCTCTATATGTGACCACCTTGTACTTTTAAAGCAGCATATCTGCAGTGACCCATGAATTTACTTCCTGTACATCTTAATAAAACAAATGGAACTGAAATGTAAGAAGTCGCATGGAATGTTACATTTTCCAGCTTATTCCACTTGAAAAAACCAGCATGAGAAGAGCTGCTGGAGCAGCGTATTTGTGAAATTCTTCATGCAACCAGGAGAAAAAGCCAAACAAGCTAAGTTAGCAGTTAGCTACATGATATAATCCGTTACACCTGTCTCATGCTGAACTGGGAGCAGAACTCCCAGGCTGCTGAAGTGTTCCATCGGCCCGTTTCCACCATGATCTCCTCCAATGAAGGTAAGGAAAAGCTCAGCAGGGTGCCGAGGGTCGCGCCATCACCGGCTCAACCGTTTCTCCTTCGTCCGAATCAAGATGCATCAGAAAAATGATTATTTCCCTCACCCCTTCTGCATTTGGTCAGTGAGCTCCCTGTGACCACTGTTAGCTCCGAGTCCCCGTCCATCTGCTGGACAGCTAGGCTGGCCAATAGTAGAGCACCAGGTGGGTGTCAGCCACGGCACTGGGCTGGGTTTACCATTCCTAATGTCGCCAAGACAACCAAAGAAGAGTCAAAACGGACTGCTTGGAGAGAAAAATGATAGAACGGCTCTGTGTGTGTCTTGTATTTTCAGAGACGTGAGCGTTGTGATTTTTTTGATAATCACGTGACCAAGAGATGCATTTCAGAGGTTAAAACCTCCAGAAGCACCATTTTTCAGTCAGTGAGCCCTTCACATCTTCCAGGTTATTAAATAAATGAAAGTCCTGCACTTTCCTCCTGGTCTATAAAGTCCTGATGATGGCCGATGATGTTGCAGCATGGCACCGAGACAAATTCCTAGTTTGTGTACTACATGAACAATGGCAATAAATCTGATTCTGATTCCTGACTTCTGCTTTGACTGAAGTGCATCTGTGTGTGCAGGGCTGATCTATGAGGACGGAGCCTGTGTGACGCCCTCCGACTGTCCCTGTGAGTACCACGGCCTGTTTTATGCATCAGGGCAGATGCTGCAGGAGCAATGCAACAACTGGTGAGCAGTGTTTCCCTCGTTTTCCTTACAGTTATTACACAAGACTGGATAAAGCCATGCAGTTGTGGTTACTGCTGAAATGATGTCACAGAGTCTCCAGGGGTCCTTAAAAAGCCTTTCCTTTCTCCAGGCCTTAATTATCCTTAAAAATGACACTTAAACCTTAAAGCTGCATTTCATAGGTCTTAAAAAAATCAGATATGGTCAACATAATAGTGAAGTTTTTGCATTTAAGGGGTGAAATCTCCATAAGTTTGTCAATGTCGTACTTTTTTGTTCCATATTAATATGACAAAATAAGTGGAAATCATTTGTCATTAATTTGCACCTTTTTTAAATCATAAATTTAAAGTTTCTCATAAATTTGTAACTTTGACATAAATTGGTGACTTTTTCTTATAAATGGGACTTTTTATTGTAAACTTGCAAATTTTTTCTAGTAAATTTGCAATTTTTACCTCATTCTGGTGAAGCTGAAAGGCGCTAATGTGATGACCTGGCGTCTGTCCTCCGTCCGTTGTCTGTCAGTCCGTCTGTCATCTGTCCATGTGTCAGGAGAATCGGTACTCCTTCTAGACATCTGCCCCAGTGCTCATCAAACTCACTCACAGTGACCCTCAGGTTGGTCCGCATCCAGGTTGCGGTCAAAGGTCAGAAGATCTGGGCATTTATGATTCCACTGACCTTGACTTTAAGCACATCTTAGATGGGTCTGTATCTAGGCTATGCTTAAGGTCAAGGTGCTCCAATAAATGCTCCTATAAAGACAGTGGTATCATCAGAAACATGTTTGGATCCACATTCTTCTAAAAAGACAGTGGTATTGTAGCTATTATCAGCAGTTAAGACAGCATAATGGCTACCACACACGTACACACATGCATTTGTGCACATATAAGAGCATATTAACAAAAGATAATTACATAAATGTTTATAGTGTTACTGGATTGAGTTTTTAAGAAATAAGTGTTTTTGTGGATCAAGTTATCAAGGATTTAATACAGAAATATGCATTTGTTTATCTACTTTTAACAGTGCTTGATAACAGGTTCTTTTTACAAAGTACTTTAGAAAGTTACACAACTTTTGCCTTACTGGTTTTAGGTAAAAATGTAGTTCTGACTTCTTAGGAACATGTATGGTTTACGGCCATATATGGGATATGGGATCTTAAAACTTTCAAACCATACAATACCTCCGTCTCCGTCTGTGTAGCCACAGCAGCACATCATCATCATCTCTCACTGTCCTTTGCCTCCTTCAGCTTCGGCTCTCGTGCGTTCTCCTGTACAGAGCAACATGCTGGATAGTTGGCTGTCTTGCCTGCTCATACTGGGCAGCGTATTGTGAAGACAATAATACGTGTTTACACCAAAGTAAAAACAGAAACCCCAAGATCGCGTTTTGGTGCTGCGCCATCATTTGTTTGTGGTGGACAAACAACCTGGCTGAAGGGAATGGATTTCCTTTTTCTGTCCTGTCCAATCAATGAGCCAGATTTCTCTTCTTCACCAAGATTTTTTCTTCCTGGTCAGTGGTGTCTTTGGCTACAGACCAACAAACGAGCAGCTGTTGAAACTGCATGACGTTGTCCAGGCAGTTTGGTTTGCTTGAGTAAAGTGCTGTGTGAATGCAAACCAAACAAAGGTGTGAAAATTCTCACCATTCCCCACCCAATCAAACCGAGACCTCCGGACTATCCAGGTCTGAATGCAGCTTTAAGCGTCTTTCTGGCTGTAGAAAGTCTGCAGGCAGGACTCCCTGTCAGACCGTGTTGCTAATACATTTTAGCATCATATGTGTAGACGAAACATGTTGCCACCCTGCAGTCCTTTAATCTTCTCACATCTCACCACCTGGTCTTGGTGTGTCCCGTTTCTGTGTAGTGATCTCAGCCTTTCATGTTCCCAGAGCAACCGTCTCTGCTTTCTGTTTCAGCACATGTGTGGGTGGAGTGTGGAACTGCACCGACTACAGCTGCCCAGGTCGGTGGCCCCAACTCTACTGCAGAACATGTCAAATGGTGCACAGAGGATTCACAATGGTTTTTATGCCACGTAACTTGCAGGAATGCCTTAGGAAAATCAGAATTATGCACTTCTTGAGTTTCATTCTTTTTTATTTTCCTATAGTTAAGATAACATAAACTTGAATAACTTGAATTAACTCAGCTTGATCAGTAAAGGTGTACTTCTGTACTGTGGGATGTGGGGCACTGCTCACATTAAAACAGTTGAGTTTTATACTGAAGTCTGTTACTGCAATACTGATCATGTGCAGTCCAATTTGTCGCTGTCTGCACCTCCACTACCACATCAAACTTGCAGTTACAGGTGTTAATGCTTTACGTTTTCTGTATATAGGATTGCTGGGTTTTATCTTTTATCTTTATTTACACTGTGGGTAACATTACTGTACATAGACTGTCATTGTTGTTTTTCATCCTTATTCCTTCTTTTCTTATATATTATATATACACACCACTAAATGACATTTCAGTTCTCCTGTATGTCCTGTACATATAGAAGTACTGACAGTTAAAAATCTTTGAATCTTTAAATAAGCCCCAGTCAGGCCAAGATCAGCAAATTTACGTCAGGAATATGTCTTAAACAGGTCATTTGCTCCTAGGCTAGACATCGGCGTAATGCCAACGATGTAAATGTACGGTGCATCTGTTCTGCTGAGTAAAATGACTAAGAAATGTTTCCCTTTCTGCAGGCGAATGCTCGGTGACAGGTGACATATTCTTTCAATCCTTCGATGGGCGGATCTACACCTTTCCTGCAACATGCCACTATGTCCTTGCCAAAAGCCGCAGCTCAGGGAAGTTCATGGTTACCATCCAGAACTCTGCCTGTGGAGCTGTAAGTTCATCTTCCCTTCACATCCTGACAGTTGTAAAACTCTTCCACTATGGCCTCTGCTGACTTGACTTACAGCCTCATGCAATTTGTCTGTCATGTAGATCATATCATAACTTTAAGTGCTCGCTAATCCCTGCAAAGGACAGGCCATTTTTGTTTGAGAGCCAGGCTACAGTGCCTAGAGATAACAATCACTAAAAGCGACAAAAGCCAGAGAGGGTTTTTCCTTTCCTTTCAACTTCAAACCTCCAGTTTCCCAGGAGACTCTGAACTGCTCAGCAAGCAGGGGGAGATGATGAGGAGCAGGTGGAGGTGAGATATAAGGTGTCCCCCTCATCCTCTCACAGCCAAGTGAACAGGATTACCTTATCTGGTCTGACTGACAGAGCTGCGGATGGCTTTGTAGTGAAGAGGGAGGTGAGGAGAGGCTCTGGGGGTTAGGGGGCTCCCACTGACAATAGGATATGTGAAAACAGGAGGGGGAGGTGTGTGCTAAAACCTTTTGTCTATGGGACTCTGCCACCCATGAAAGAGAGGATTCATAAATGCAGATAGTTTTCTGTCAGATATCAGAGCAGCATGGTGCCTACAGCTGAATTCAAACCAGTCAGTCCCCACTGCATTTATGTTTGTTGGCAAAATGTAAAAAAATTTAGGTGTTTGCAATAAACATATTACACAAGAACAGTTAAAATAGTTAAATCAAACTAATATTACAAAGATTTTATCCAGATTCAACACTAAATCCTACTTTCACTGACTACTGCAGTCTCAAAATTGTTCAACCTCCTGAATAGAATTCCTCAGAGCACACATTTGCAAATCTGGTGTGGTCTCAAACACACCTGATACAACAAATCAAGGGATTCATTAGTTGCATCAGATGTGCTTGAGATGGAACACCTCAAATACCTGGAGTATTGACGGTGATGTTTGATTGGATGTTGGAAATATGGGTAAGTCAAGAGAATTGTCCAGGAAGTTCAGAGAAAAGATCATTGCCTTGAACAAACAAGGAAAAGGACACAGAAAGATATTAAAGGCACTGAATGTTCCTAGAGATACAGCTGGAAGCAAAGTTCACAAGTTTAGAGTTAAAGGAACAGTGGCTACACTACCTGGATGTGGCAGAAAGATGAAGCTATCAGTGGCTGCCACCAGAGTCCTGAGGAGGCAGGTGGTCAGAAACCCTCAACTGACTGCAAAAGACTTGCAGCAGGACTTAGTAGCAGCAAACACTGATGTGTCAGTTTCCATAGTAAGTATCAGTAAATCCTGGAAGAAAATATCATGCCATCTATGAAGAAGCTGAAGCTTGGCCGCCATTGGACCTTCCAACAGGACAATGATCCCAAGCAGACCTCAAAGTCCACCAAGACTTGGTTTCAGAAGTCCTGGAAGATACTAGAGTGGTCATCACAGTTGTTTGACTTGAACCTCACTGAAAATCTCTGGTGGGATTTGATAAAAGGTGGTTGCAGCACAGAAACCCAAGAACATTAATGAACTAGACGCCCATGAGGAATGGACCAGGATTCCTCAGAACGCTGCCAGAAGCTGGAGTCTGGCTATGGATCACGTCTGCAGCAGGTCATAATAGGAAAAGGATGATCTGATGAGTTCTAAAGATGCTTGTCACGAAAGGGTTGAATAACTTTGAGACTGTAGTAGTCATTAAAAGTGGAATTTTGTGTTGAATTTGGAGAAACCACTTGTGATATTAGTTGTGTTAAGCCATTTAAATTGTTTGAATGAATGAATGAATGAATCTTTATTTATTTCGGATAGATTAAAAGTAAAGATTAAAAAGAAACAGAATAATATAACAAAGGGGAAAAAGGAAAAAAAATCCAACAAGGTCAAATTAGACAATAACTCCTCTGATTATACAGTTCAACATAAGTTATCCGAAATGGGTGATGGCTGAAGCCGCAGCTTATATTGCCCACCCATATTCCATCCAAGAATTCAAAAGAAAAACAAACAAGAGCGATTACAATTCAGAACAAAGCTAAGACAAAATGTGACAAAAAAACCCCAAACTAAGCAACAACACAACACAGACTGGATATGACAATCCTTATGTGATTTTACATGTCATCCTGTATATATGTTTGGAGTATTTCTTCCTTTAGTTTTTGTTTAAATTGTCCAAGCGTTGTACATGATTTTAATTCAGGTCCAAAATCGTTCCATAATCTGACTCCTTGCACTGAAACACAGTGTTGCTTGGTGGTAGTTCTCACTGAAGGTTTTTGAAATATACATGTTCCTCTGAAATGATATTGTTTCTCCATTATTTGGAACAACTTTTGGATATTTACAGGCAGTGATAGATTCTTCATTTTAAACATTATTACTGCAGTTTTAAAGTCAACCAGATCTTTCAACTTGAGAACTTTTAATTTAAGAAAAAGTGGGTTTGTTGGTTCCCTGTAGGCAGCTTTGTTTATTATTCTAATAGCTCTCTTCTGAAGCATAAAGACTGGATATATGTTTGTTTTATATGTATTTCCCCATACTTCAGTACAATATGTCATGTATGGGAGTATTAATGAATGATACAAAGTCTATAGTGTGTGTTGATTCAGCAAATATTTCACTCTGTGTAGTATTGCAATTGATTTAGATATTTTACCTTTAATATAATTAATATTTGACTTCCAACACGGTTTATGATCAATTATTACTCCAAGAAATTTAGTTTCGGATACCCTTTCAATCTCTACACCATTTACACTGAGTTTAGATACTACGTTGTTGTGATGGTTGTTAAAAACTATAAATTTTGTCTTACTTAAATTGAGCGTTAATTTGTTTGAATCAAACCACAGTTTAAGCTTTCCTAATTCCTTTCCGAGTGTATCCAAAAGTTGTTCTAAATTGCTTCCACTGCATAATAAATTAGTGTCATCTGCAAACAATATTAAATCCATTTTTTCCAAAACTTTACATATATCATTTATATACATATTGAATAACAATGGCCCCAAAACTGAACCCTGTGGGACTCCACAAGTAACCTTCAGTTACTGTGAGTTTTTGTTACCAACACATACATACTGATATCTATTCTTTAAGTAACTACATAACCAGGACAGTGCTACCCCCTAATACCACAATTTTGTAGTTTCTTTAATAATAAATTATGATTCACTGTATCAAATGCTTTTTTAAGATCCAGGAATACCCCAAATGAATACTCTTTATTTTCAATGGCAGTTGATATTTTTTCTATAAATTCCATTAGAGCAAATGCAGTTGTCCTCTTGTGTCTGAACCCATATTGCTGCTCACACAATAAATTATTCTTCATTATGAAGTTGACAATTCTGTCACAGAATATTTTTTCAAGTATCTTGGAAAATTGCGGCAATAGTGAAATTGGTCTATAGTTTGAAAATTCCCCTCTGTCACCCGTCTTGTATATCAGAATTACTTTAGCTATTTTCATTGCATTGGGAAATATACCTGTTTGGAGAGACAGGTTACAGATATACGTCAGTGGTTTCACTA
This sequence comes from Pholidichthys leucotaenia, assembly GCA_020510985.1. Classification (NCBI taxonomy): domain Eukaryota; kingdom Metazoa; phylum Chordata; class Actinopteri; order Cichliformes; family Pholidichthyidae; genus Pholidichthys; species Pholidichthys leucotaenia. Next base: position 222,375,676 of record CM035837.1, read on the forward strand.
AGCATTCGATAATAGTTTTGACTAAGAGCATGTCAATACCATCACAGTCCGTAGATGTTTTACTTTTAAACGATTTAACAATTTCAATGACCTCTCTCTCGTCTGTGCTCTTTATGAAAATGGAGTCTTTTATAGCAGTGTTTTTGCTTATTGTATCACCTGTAGATGCCGTAATGAGTATTTCTTGAGCCAAATTAGGACCAATGTTAACAAAAAAGTTATTAAGTTCATCTGCAGGTGAAGCTGCATTCACACTCTGAGTCGTATTATTTTTTGAAAAATTGGTTGGGTAGCTTGTATTTCTGTTTTTATTTCCAAGAATATTGTTAAGTATTGTCCATGTATTGTTAATATCGTCTCTGTTTTTCTCCAGTTCTTTACTGTAATAGTCTCTTTTACTACATCTCATTATATATGTTAACTTATTTTTGTATGTTTTATACCGCTGCTCTGCTTCTTTTGTCCTTTTCTTTAGAAAAGCTTTATATAATGAATTTTTCTTTTGTAATCCTTTGGTTAACCATGGTTAATTGACAAATTTATGTTTTAGCTTTTTCTTTACTAATGGACAGTTTTTTTCATAAAGAGTGGTTACAATGTTCATAAATGTGTCATAGGCTTCATTTACATCTGATACATAGACTTTTGTCCAGTCTTGCTTCAGCAAGTCCTTTTTAAAAGATCTGATTGCATTTTGTGATTTGTATCTGAACGATTTTAAATTTTTTTCTGTATTGGCCCCCATGTGGCCATGGATAAGTGCAAAGACTGGCAAATGGTCACTTATATCATTTATCAATAATCCACTTTCTATTTTCTTATCAATAATATTAACAAACAGGTTATCAATAAGTGTAGCAGTGTGAACTGTGATTCTACTGGGATGTGTTATTGTGGGATATAGACTCATGCTGTACATAGAATTCATGAACTCTGTAATTACATTTTGTTGAAATGGATTTAGTAAATCAATATTGAAATCTCCACAAATTGCAACCATTTTCTTACTAGTAATATTATTCTACAGCTCGACTAACTTATCTCTGAATGTCTCAATGCAAGTTCCCAGCGTTCTATATATATACATCTTATAATTAGATTTTTTTTTTTTTTTTTATCTTTGTCGATCTCAACAGTAACACATTCCAAAATCTCTGGTAGTGTAAAGGACATTCCATTTACAAGCTTACACCTATACAGGTCATCAATATACAGTGCAACACCACCACCCTTATTTTGAGATCTGTTAATATGAAACATCTGATATCCCTCTATTGCCATCAGGGGAGCCTGCTCTTCATTAAGCCAAGTTTCAGAGACTGCGATAGCTGTAAATTTCTAGCTGTTTTAAATCGTCCTGAATCTGTGGAAAGTTGTTAAGACTTCTACTGTTGAAGTGTATTATTGATAGTTTACCATCTAGTTGCAATTGACTTTTAAATTGTTCTGGTTTGTTTATTGCTAACAGCTGCTAGTTTGTGCATTTTGCCAATAAATCTAATTTACATTGGAGGCTGAATCATTCTGATTATTACTGTACATATGTGATTCTTTTCAGAATCAATCCATTCAGTTTGCTCACACCTACAGTATATGACAAAACAACTAATTTTTGAACAAATAATGGCCTGCCAGGGCTACACGGTGGTGGAGTGGCTAGCACTGCGGCAGCACAGCAACTCACTCTTGGACGGGGGCCAGCCCCCGACCAACAGTGATCTGTGTTGAGTTTGCATGTTCTCCCCGTGTCTGCGTGGGTTTACTCTGGGATTTCTCCGGTTTCCTCCCACAGGCCAAAAACATGCAAGTTAGGTTAATCAAACTGGGGACTCTAAATTGTCCTTAGGTATGACTGTGAGAGTGAATGGTTGTCTGTCTCTCTGTGTTGGCCCTGTGATGGACTGGCGATCTGTCCAGGGTGTACCCTGCCTCTCGCCCAAAGATGCTGGGATAGGCTCCAGCCCCCCCGCGACCTGAAAAGGATTAAGCGGAAGAAGATGGATGGATGAATGAATGAATAATGGCCTGCCTTTTTTCGTGGCTTTCCATAATGAACCATTGACTGTTGCTGAGCAGGTGTCTAATGCCACGCAGAAATGTTGATTCAGTACGTACCTTTGCTTTGAAGTCACAATTTTTGCTGCAATACAGGAAGATACTGTAAAACATGAAATCCATTTTCTTTTATGAGCTGCTGTTTGTACTTCATTCTTTCATTCATTCATAAACTAGAGGGCACTAGAGGGCACTAAGTGAGTGCATACCCTCAGCAAGGCTGTTTGGCTACCAAATGGCAAGTAAGAGAGCATCATAATAATAATAATAATAATACATTTTATTTAAAAGCGCCTTTCAAGACACTCAAGGACACTTTACAGAAATAGATAAAAACAAAGTATCAAACAACAAAAACACAAAAACAACAATCATAAAAAACATGGCAGTTACAATGAAAATGCTAATCTGAACAGGTGAGTTTTGAGAGCGGATTTAAACTGAGGGAGGGAGTCAGTGTTTCTGATGGCAGGTGGGAGTGAGTTCCAGAGTTTGGGAGCAGAGCGGCTGAAGGCTCTACTCCCCATGGAGCTGAGTCGAGCAGGAGGAACAGCGAGGTGGACAGAGGAGGAGGATCTGAGGGAGCGGGTAGGGGTGACAATGTAAAGGAGGTCAGCCAGATAAATAGGGGCGAGGTTATGGATAGCTTTGAAAGTATAAAGGAGGATTTTGAAGTCAATGCGAAATTTGACCGAGAGCCAGTGAAGTTGCAGAAGAACAGGGGAGATGTGAAGGAAGGAGGGGATTTTGGAGATAATGCGGGCAGCTGAATTCTGGACCAACTGGAGCTTGTGAAGGGATTTCTGAGGGAGACCAACGAGTAGGGAGTTACAGTAATCTAAACGGGAAGTGACAAGACTGTGTACAAGAATAGAGGTAGTGTGGGAGGTGAGCGAAGGGCGAAGACGATTAATGTTGCAAAGATGAAAATAAGCAGACCGGGTGATGTTATTGATGTGGGAGTGAAAGGAAAGAGAACCATCGAGGATGACACCCAGACTCTTGACCTGAGGGGAGGGGCAAACTGAGGAGCCGTCAATGGTGAGGGAGAAACTATCAACTTTGATAATGTGGATTTGGTGCCGGCTAAAAGGATTTCTGTTTTATCACTGTTGAGTTTAAGAAAGTTTGCGTTGAACCAGGTCTTTATTTCAGAAAGACAATTGATCAGAGAGGAGGGAGGGAGGGTGGAATTTGGCTTGGTGGAAAGGTAGAGCTGAGTGTCATCTGCGAAGCAGTGGAAGAGAATATTGTATTTACGGAAAATAAAACCAAGGGGGAGGAGGTAGATGATGAAGAGGGAAGGCCCCAGGACTGAGCCCTGGGGCACACCAGAGGAGACGTGGGAGGATTGAGAACAGAAGGATTTAAGTTGGATGAACTGAGTGCGGCCATAGAGGTAAGAATGAAACCAGTCAAGGGGAGTGCCAGTGATACTGATGGAAAACAATCTGTTGATGAGAATGGAGTGGGAAATTGTATCAAAGGCCGCACTCAGGTCAAGGAGAATGAGAATAGAAAGCAAACCAGAATCAGCTGCAATGAGGAGGCCGTTAGTGATTTTCAAAAGGGCAGTTTTGGTGCTATGGTGGGGGCGAAAACCCGATTGAAAATCTTCATACAGGCTATTGTGGGATAAGTGTGAGTGGAGTTGAGAAGCAACAACCTTTTTGAGAATTTTGGAAATGAATGGAAGATGGGAGATGGGACGGAGGTTATTGAAATTATTGGGATCTGAACCGGGTTTTTTGAGGATTGGGGAGACAGCAGTAGTTTTAAAGGTTAAGGGAAATGAACCAGTGGTGAGTGAGGAGTGAATGATAGCAGTGATAAGAGGGAGCAGTGAGGGGAGGCAGGATATGACCAAAGCTGTAGGAAGGGGATCTAAAAGACAAGTGGATGGCTTGGATTTATAAATGAGGTTGGAGATGGCAGAATGGTCAGGAAGTTGAAAAGAGGAAAATGAAGAACTATAGGAGGGAGGTGCCGAGGGGGAGGGAGAAGAGGGAATGGGACACAGGTACTGGTGGATCTTTTCAATTTTCGCATTAAAAAACAAAAGGAGGGAGTTGCAGGTGTCCACCGAGTACAGATGGGGGGCTAGGGAGTCCAGGGGTTGAAGGATTCTGTTGAGGAGCGAAAAAAGTGTTTTGGAATTGCCATGGTTGGAACAGATGAGACCAGAGTAATAAGCAGATTTGGATTGTGCAATGGAGTCCTTGTACTGTGAAATGAGTTTTGTACATGTTAAAGTGAATAGTGAGACCAGTCTTTTTATGGAGACGCTCAAGTTGGCGGCCTGTAGCTTTCATGGAGAGAAGTTGAGGGGTAAACCAGGGGGCAGAGAGTATATATATATACATATATAGTACACACGCAAATATATACACTGCTCAAAAAAATTAAAGGAACACTTTGAAAACACATCAGATTTTAATGGGAAAAAATAAGCTGGATATCTACACTGATATGGACTGGATAATGTGTTAAGAATGAAAAGATGCCACGTCTTTTGATGGAAATGAAAACACTCCAAAACTTAAAGTGAAGAAATTGTGGCAGGCTAGTCCAGCTTACTCAGATTAAAAATTTAATTTTTTTGAGCAGTATATATATATATATATATACTGCTCAAAAAATATATATCCATAATATATGTATATCCATATATATATATATATATATATATATATCCATTCATATATACACTACCGTTCAAAAGTTTGGGGTCACCCAGACAATTTTGTGTTTTCCATGAAAAGTCACACTTTTATTTGCCACCATGAGTTGTAAAATGAATAGAAAATATAGTCAAGACATTGACAAGGTTAGAAATAATGATTTGTATTTGAAATAATAATTTTTTCCTTCAAACTTTGCTTTCGTCAAAGAATCCTCCATTTGCAGCAATTACAGCATTGCAGACCTTTGGCATTCTAGCTGTTAATTTGTTGAGGTAATCTGGAGAAATTTCACCCCACGCTTCTAGAAGCCCCTCCCACAAGTTGGATTGGCTGGATGGGCACTTCTTGCATACCATATGGTCAAGCTGCTCCCACAACAGCTCAATTGGGTTTAGATCTGGTGACTGCGCTGGCCACTCCATTACAGATAGAATACCAGCTGCCTGCTTCTTCTCTAAATAGTTCTTGCACAATTTGGAGGCATGCTTTGGGTCATTGTCCTGTTGTAGGATGAAATTGGCTCCAATCAAGCACTGTCCACAGGGTATGGCATGGCGTTGCAAAATGGAATGATAGCCTTCCTTATTCAAGATCTCTTTTACCCTGAACAAATCACCCACCTTACCAGCACCAAAGCAACCCCAGACCATCACGTTACCCCCACCTTCCTTGACAGATGGCGTCAGGCACTCTTCCAGCATCTTTTCAGTTGTTCTGCGTCTCACAAGTGTTCTTCTGTGTGATCCAAACACCTCAAACTTTGATTCGTCCGTCCATAACACTTTTTTCCAGTCTTCCTCTGTCCAATGTCTGTGTTCTTTTGCCCATATTAATCTTTTTCTTTTATTGGCCAGTCTCAGATATGGCTTTTTCTTTGCCACTCTGCCCTGAAGGCCAGCATCCCGGAGTCGCCTCTTCACTGTAGATGTTGACACTGGTGTTTTGCGGGTACTATTTAATAAAGCTGCCAGTTGAGGACCTGTGAAGCGTCTATTTCTCAAACTAGAGACGCTAATGTACTTATCTTCTTGCTCAGTTGTGCAGCGGGGCCTCCCACTTCGCTTTCTACTCTGGTTGGAGACTGTGTTGTTCTCTGAAGGGAGTAGTACACACCGTTGTAGGAAATCTTCAGTTTCTTGGCAATTTCTCGCATGGAATAGCCTTCATTTCTAAGAACAAGAATAGACTGTCAAGTTTCACATGAAAGTTCTCTTTTTCTGGCCATTTGGAGCGTTTAATCGACCCCACAAATGTGATGCTCCAGATACTCAACCTGCTCAAAGGAAGGTCAGTTTTATAGCTTCTCTAACCAGCTAAACTGTTTTCAGCTGTGCTAACATGATTGCACAAGGGTTTTCTAATCAACCATTAGCCTTTTGACGCAATGAGCAAACACATTGTACCATTAGAACACTGGAGTGATAGTTGCTGGAAATGGGCTTCTATACACCTATGTAGATATTGCACCAAGAACCAGACATTTGCAGCTAGAATAGTCATTTACCACATTAGCAATGTATAGAGTGTATTTCTGATTAGTTTAAAGTTATCTTCATTGAAAAAAACAGTGCTTTTCTTTCAAAAATAAGGAAATTTCTAAGTGACCCCAAACTTTTGAACAGTAGTGTGTATATATATATATGTATATATATCCATCCATCCATCTTCTACCGCTTTTCCGGAGGTCCGGGTCACGGAGGCAGCAGTTCAAGCAGAGAAGCCCAGACTTCCATCTCCCCAGCCACCTGCTCCAGCTCTTCAGAGAGGATACCAAGGTGTTCCCAGACCAGCTGGGAGACATAGTCTCTCCACCGAGTCCTGGGTCTGCCCCGGGGTCTCCTCCCAGTGGGATGTGCCTGAAACACCTCAAGTGGGAGGCGTCCAGGAGGCATCCTAATCAGATGCCCATACCACCTCAACTGACTCCTTTCAATGTGGAGGAGCAGCGGTTCTACTCTGAGCCTCTCCCGGATGACTGAGCTCCTCACCCTATCTCTGAGGGTGAGTCCAGCAATCCTACGGAGAAAGCTCATTTCAGCCGCTTGTATCCGCGATCTTGTTCTTTCGGTCATTACCCAAAAATCACGACCAAAGGTGAGAGTAGGAACATAGATTGACTGGTAAATCAACAGCTTTGCCTTAGAACTCAGCTCCCTCTTCACCACAACAGACCGGTACAATGTCCGCATCACTGCAGATGCTGCTCCGATCCGTCTGTCAATCTCTCGCTCCATTTTCCCCTCACTCGAGAACAAGACCCCAAGATGCTTAAGCTCCTCCACTTGGGGCAGGAGCCTGTCCCCAACCCAGAGAGGACAATCCACCTTTTTCTTGCTGAGGACCATGGACTCGGACTTGGAGGTGCTGATTCTCATCCCAGCCGCTTCACACTCAACGGCAAACTGTCCCAGCAAGAGCTGTAGGTCATTGCTGGATGAAGCCAACAGGACAACATCATCTGCAAACAACAGAGATGAGATCCTGTGCTCACCAAGCATGACACCCTCCATTCCCTGGCTGCGCCTAGAAATCCTGTCCATAAAAATTATGAACAGGATCGGTGACAAAGGGCACCCCTGGCAGAGTCCAACTCTCACTGGGAATGACTCCGACCGAGTGTTGGCAATACGAAGCAAACTCTCACAACGGTCGTACAGAGACCGAATAGCTCGTAACAACAAGCCCGATACCCCATACTCCCGAAGCACCCCCCACAAAAAACCACGAGGGACGCAGTCAAATGCCTTCTCCAAGTCCACAAAACACGTGTAAACTGGTTGGGCAAACTCCCACGAACCCTCAAGAATTCTCGAGAGGGCAAAGAGCTGGTCCGATGTGCCATGGCCAGGACGAAAACCACATTGCTCCTCCTGAATCCGAGGTTCGACCAACGGCCGGACTTTCCTCTCCAGTACCTTGGCATAGACCTTCCCATATTACCTACCTTTATATAAATATATAAAGTTACATAATCCTGCTAATACTGTCATGATTTGGGCATGGCCTTAGGATCATGCCCACGCTTTATGTTCATTCTTAGTTTTTTTATGTCATCCCTTTTGTTGTTTTGTGGTTGTCTTTTGCAATTATTATTATTTGAATCGGTGAATTCAAAAGGGGCCCAAGTCCAAGAAATCTGTTTTTGCAGGAAATCAAATAAATTGCATATCTCAAAGGTAGTCTATGCCAGATGGTTCATACTTTACTCAGATATAGCACAAGGCCATAGCTTAGAAATGCTGTAATATGAAGCATTTCACTTTTTTAATTTCAGAGGATTGGCAAACTAAAGTCCCTGGACTTGGGCCCTTCTTGAATTAAACAATAAGAACATATGAAAAGAAGCACATAACATCTATTTCTCACATGTTGAAAACGTTTTTTTTAATGTTTTGAACACCTTTTATGATCACTTTGTATTCAAACTATTGTTTTGATAACTGCCAGCAAATGAGATTTTCATCTAAAAGTGGGCAGATTAACATAGAGGTCCATCTACTGGTAACTAATCGTCAAAGTCAGACTCATCTTCACGCCTAGCATCACAAACTGTTAAATTACTGAGGAACTGCTGAGCCTCTGGTGAAAGATATTTCGCCAATTTCTGAACATCCTTTACTTTAGCTGCCTTTACACCAAGTTGCTCGCTGTAGAGTGGCTCCTCTGGGTATGTAACAACCCTGCACGATGGCTTTAGAAGGCGGAATCTGGATGTGACCTGAGCAGACATATTTTTGGAAACTTATATATCATTTCTGAAATTTGTGCTGCCACCTATGACTTTAAGTTTAATCCATGCAGGAAGGGCCCTGTCCTGGACTTGGGTCTCTCTTGCACTCAATGCATAAACAATGCTGTGAATAGTCAATGCATTAAAGTTGACTTGGGACGTTTTTGCACATAATCAGATAGCTTGTCTCTTAAAGTTCATTAAACATGTAATATCTGGGTTTTGAAAAAGTGTGGACCTAGGCCCTTTTGGAATTCACTGATTCATTTGCATTATGTGTCCTCTGTGTTTCCTCGGGCCCTCTGTGCTCATCCCCTGTTGTCATTAGTATTGTCCTTGGTGTCTAATCATGTTTTGTCATCCCCTGTTATCAGTATCCTCTGTGTATTATTATTATTATTATTATTATTATTATTATTTATTTTTTAAATTTTATTTAACCTTTATTTAACCAGGCAGGACAGATTAAGAACGCATTCTTATAACTGTGGCCTGGGGAGAAGGGGGAAGGGGAAAGGGACAACTTCACATTCATACCTTCCCAGTTGATGCCAGTTAACCTAATCTGCATGTTTTTGGCCCCTGCGGGAGGAAATAGGAGAAATCCCGGAGTAAACCCACGCAGACACGGCGAGAACATGCAAACTCCATACAGAAAGATCACTGTTGGTCAGGGGATGGGATCGAACCCCAGATCCCATGGCCATTGGTGAGTTACTGTGCTGCCACAATGCTAACCACTGTGCCACCGTGCTGCCCTTTGTAAATGCCCATTTAATTGCCTGCCCATTATAATTACTATTGTGTGGTCCTAGTTTTGTCTGGTTATTTTCCATGTTTATCCTTAGTTCTTGATTATCTTATGTGTGTCAGGATTTTGTTCCTGTTATGCTACATTGTCCCATCCTTCGTCTAAGTTTAGCTTCTTATCGTCTTGTTATTTGTATTATTATTATTATTGTTGTTATCATCATCATGTTCCCTGTTCTGTGGTTGCCTCTGTCTCATTGGTAGTCCTTGTCAGCTGTATTCCGTTCATGGTCACGTCCCTCCTTGGTCCTGTGTCTGTGTGTAGATTTGCCTACCGATTGTTCTCAGTCCCTCATGTTTCTGTAGTCATAGCCACTTCTCCTCACGTGTTTCTGTTTAGCCCTGACTGTCATCCCAGCTTTCCCACTTTCCTTAATTATCTGTCTCCCTGTATATGTCCTCCCCTGTGTTCATTCAGTGTGGCGTCATTGGCATGTTAATATTGTATCGTGTTTTCCTGCTGGTAATCCAGTATCCCGAGCGTGTTATGGTCCCTCGTGCGGCATTACGCAGTGCACCAAGGGCAGATTGAAAACCCACGAGCAGGAGTAGATTCTGTGCACTTTATTAAACAAACCCCAAATAATAAGTCCAGCAAAACAGTCAGGCCAATAACAGAGAGTGGATATGGTTGCAATAAAGGCCACCAGACAAACAGGGATGCCACCTGGCTACTCAGCAACCCAGGAAAAGGGGATGCCTAGTGCCGCAGAATTGCTGTCAGCACATGGAGAAAGGCAAACCTGACTTGCGGGCTGAGGCGATCACAGGCGGTCCGTGCTGTCCGGAGGATGAGGGCTGCTTACGCTAGCTAACCACATCAGTCTAGTGAAAGAGAAGACGGATTTGTCAGGCTGTCAGTAGATGAAGGGAGTGACGGCTAACATACACAGAGGTACACGCTGCTGTGTAAGAAGTGCAATGCTCTGGCGATCTGTTCCTACTCATACAGCGTTTAAGTAATCACAATACTAACGAGGGAAGAGACCGCCGGTGTGAAGGAGCGTGGACTGGACCAATTGAAAACATGTGTGCATGAGTGAGTGTCTGAACATGTAAATAGAAGTGAATGAGGTGTGTGTTTGTGTGTGAAACACCAATAATGAGATACAGCTGATGACACTGACAGGAGGAGGTTGGCGTGACTGAGCTGTCAGGGAGCGAAGGACCCAAAGGGCTCTCTGAAGCGCCTGATGGAAAATAAATAGTGAACCGGGCCAAAATAGCCACGTTGTCAGAAGTGGGTTTGGGACCACCAAACCCAGGTTCATGACAGAGCGTCCCTCGTAAGTGCATTTATTCATCGTGTCCTCAGTGTCTTCAGCCTACGTGCTGTTATTTTGTTTGTTCCTGAGTTATTCCAATAAATTTACATCGTTGCACCAAAGTCCTGCCTGCACACTGAGAAAAACAAACCCTAATGGATATATAACCACCTTAACAGAGAAGAGACAAAACACTGCTCTGTGTGTGTGGTTGATTTCTTCTTGTGCCATAAGTATATGTGTCTGTGTGGCACATTTTTTGCAGGCTGAAATTGCAGTTGAGGATCATCAGTCTTTTTCCTGATCATATAATGTTGGTGTTCTTTAAAAGATGGTGGCGTGGGTAGATGCAGCAGCCCGGCACTAGCAGATATTTTTGCTATTTTCTATATTTGAGCTTCTTTTTCCTTCTTTTCTCTAGGACAGCTGCACATGTGCAGTACAGCAGAGCTGAGCTGCTCATACTTTTGCAAAATAACCGCTACACTTTTAGCAACAGTAGCTGTAACTTCATTCCACCAGAGATCCACAGGCCTGCAGACCTCTCTCCCTATCAATCCCTGCTGAAGTGGAGAAGGCAGCAGAGACACAGGAAACAGAAGAGGGGGAGGAAAGCAGGGCTTAAGGCCAGGCTAATGGCTAACCCATACAAACTGGCCATCCCAAGTCCTTTTCTCACCAACTCCCCATCACTCAACAACAAGATAGAAGAATTACGACTGCGGATTACTTCACGCGGTATGGATTACTGTGTGAGAGTAATATCGGAGACTTGGCTGGACTCTTTCACTCCAGATGCTGCGATAGCGTTAGCAGGCCATGCTAACTTCAGGGCGGACAGAAGTTTCAGCATGTTGGGTAAGAAACGCAGAGGTGGCCTGTGTGTTTGTATAAACAACAGTTGGTGTTCCAATGCCACACTTAAAAGACACTGCTGTCTGGACATAGAGTATCTGATGGTGCATTGCAGACCTTTCTACCTGCCAAGAGAGCTCACGTTGGTGATTATAATTGCGGCGGACATGCAGCCACAAGTTACTGCTAAAGTAGCAATGGAAATGCTACAACTCTCCATCAACCAATAGCTATCAGCACACCCGGACTGTTACAATTGCAGTGAGAGACTTTAACCAGGCAAACCTGAAGGCTGTCCTACCAAGATTCCTCCAAAATGTGAATTTTTCAACGAGGGAAAATAACACACTTGACCAGGTCTACACCAACATTCTAGATACCTATAGAGCCACCCCCCTGCCACATTTTGAACTTTCTGATCATCTCTCTCTCTGTCACTGATTCCTGCTTATAAACCTAAAATCTGTAGGCAAAGACCAAACCTAAAAACAGTTCAGGTGTGGACTGAGGAAGCCACCACAGCCCTACAGGACTGTTTTGATTCTACAGACTGGGGAAGATTAGTAGAGGAGACAGACCTGGAAGACCACACATCTGCTGTGCTCTCATATATCAGCTACTGCAGTGAGAGAGTGATCACGACCAAGACAGTCAAAGTGTTCCCGAACCAGAAGCCATTACTCAATGGTGAGGTGCCTACCCTGCTTAGAACACAGGATGATGCCTTCAAATCAGGAGAGCAGCAGGCTTATAAAGAAGCATGCCAGCCCCTGCAGAGAGGCATCACAATGGCCAAGCGCAAATATAAACAGCATATGAAGGAAAACTATGACAAGACTAACACCAGGAATATGTGGCAGGGGCGCAAGAAACTCACTGGTTACAAGGACAGGTAGACATCAGCAGACTCTTCAGACAGTAACCTACAGGACACTCTGAACCACTACTTAGCCCGCTTCAACCAACGCGGCTGAGAAGCCCACACCTGTCTTCCTCTTCCAGAGACGAATGACACCCCCATTCAGTTGCAGCAGCACCAGGTCAGAACCATCCTGCACAGAATCAACGTGAGGAAAGCTGCTGGTCCAGACGGAGCCACAGGAAGGATATTAAGACGTATGCAGACCAGCTAGCAGGGGTTTTACCACCATCTTCAACCTCTCGCTACTGCAGTCTGTGGTTCCCACCTGCCTTAAGCCACCCACCATAGTTGTGGGTGTGCCCAAGAAAAACGCAGTGAGCTGCCTGAATGACTACCGCCCAGCTGTCCTAACCCCCGTCATCACCAAATGTATTGAGACTCCTTTTGCCTCATATTAACGCTGTCATTTCTGCTGACCTTGATCCACATTCAACTTTATTTATATAGGCGCCATTTCGCAACAGTCATCTCACAGCACTTTCAACTGTAGGCGAAACCCCCACAATTGCAGAAAGACCCCAGTAATCAGGCAATCCCTTGTGAGCAGCACTTGGCAATGGTGGAGAGGAAAACCTCCCTTTTAGCAGGAAGAAACCTCCAGCAGAACCAGGCTCAGGGAGGGGCAGTTATCTGCTGCGACTGGCTGGAGGGTGAGGGGATGGAGAAGAAGAAAAGAACAGACATGTAGAGAGCAAACAGCACGACAGGGACTCAACCTATGGGCGAGAACAAGCAGATGCTAATGATCAGCAAAAATATTTCATTGAGAGAGAAGAAAGGAGTGAAGCCCAATGCATTGTTGTAGGTTCCCCAAGTGTCTAAACCTATTAGCAGCATAAATAAGGGAGGGTTCAGGGGCACCTGATCCCCTCACCCTAACCCTAAACCTGGCACGCTGCATGGTTGTGTCCTCCGCCCTCTTCTTTTCTCCCTCTTCACGCATGACTGTTCCGCAATCAACACCAGCAACACCATCATCAAATTTGTTGATGACACCACCATCATAGGACTGATTAAGGATAACAGTGAGTCAGCCTATAGGAAGGAGGTCTTGCATCTGCGGTAATTGTGTGATGACAATATCCTGGACTTGAACACATCCAAGACCAAGGAGATGATAATGGACTTCAGGAGATCCAAACAAACTGAGCACTCCCCCATCTGTATCAATGGAGAGAAGGTAGAGAGGGTGAAGAGCTTCAAGTTCCACATCTTGGCCGACCTCACCTGGTCCACAAATATTTCTCACCAGGTGGGGAAGGCACAGCAAAGTCTGTACTTCCTCAGGAAGCTTCGTCAAACCCATCTACCACAACCCCTGCTGATTAATTTCTACCGCTCCACCACTGAGAGCCTCCTGACCTGCTGCTGTGCAGTGTGGTTCTGCTGCTGAACTGTGGAGGACAGAAAAGATCTTCAGCAGGTGGTGAGAGCAGCAGAGCAGGTGATCGGGACAGCACTACCTCTCATAAGTGACATTTACACTGGCAGACTCCAGAGGAAAGCCGGTAGTATAATTAGAGACCCTTCACATCCTGGGCACCCCCTTTTCTCCCCCTCCCCTCTGGTAGAAGATACAGGACGTGCAGGACAAAGACAAACAGACTCAAGAACAGCTTCTACCCACAAGCTTTAACTTCCTGGCTCATGTATTAAGATGTTGCTTCAGTATTTCCACATAATGTTCTTTCCTCATGATGCCATCTACTGTATTTTGTGAAGTGCACCAGTCCACATCTTGCAGCAAAACACCCCCACAACATGATGCTGCCACCCCCATACTTCACAGTTGGGATGGTGTTCTCAGGCCTACAAGCTTCCTCCTTTTAACTCCAAATGTAACGATAGTCATTATGGCCACACGGTTCAGTTTTAGTTTCATCAGACCACAGGATGTCTCCAAAAATTAACGTCTTTGTCCCTGTGTGCATTTGCAAAGTAATCTTTTTTTATGTTGCAGTTGGAGTAATGTCTTCTTCCTCTCTGAGTGGCCTTTCAGCCCCTGTCGGTACAGGACTCATTTCTCTGTGGATAATGACACTCTTTTACCAGCTTTAGCCAGCATGTTCACAAGGGTTTTTGCTTTTTTTCTGGGGTTGATATGCACATTTTACAGCATAACTGTCATGTATCTGAACTCAGGGGTCTCTGAGTTCAGATCCTCACTTTTCTTCTAGTTTTATTGCCTGTTATCCTTATTCTGTGGTTACTTTTTGCACATTTGGTTTGTGACTGGTCCTGGGTGAAGGGCCAGACTAAGAACGATCCAACAGACTCTCATGATAAATACTAGAACAAGGATTCAGTGTACCCCGCCTGGTATGGGATTACCGGGGCCCCACCCTGGAGCCAAGCCTGGGGGAGGGGCTCAATGGCTAGCGTCTGGTGGCCGGGTTTCCACCCATGGGACCTGACCGTGGAGTTCCACATAGTGCAGTCGGTAGTGCAAAAGAAAACAGTGATAATTATCATGAGTCCGGTTGAGCTGCTGTACGTAGTGCACGAGAGTCTAATAAGTCACTTAGTGTTCAGCAGTCTAATGGCAGTGGGGAAAAAGCTATTCATGTAGCGGGAGGTTTTAGTCTGAATGGACCGAAGTCTTCTGCCTGAGGGGAGGGGGGAAAACAGTGCGTGTCCAGGGTGTGAAGGGTCGGCTATGATCTGACCTGCACGCCTCCGGGTCCTGGAGATGTACAGGTCCTGGAGGGATGGGAGCCTGCAGCCGATCACCTTCTCAGCAGCGCGCACAACGCGCTGCAGTCTTAGTCTGTCCCTGGCGGTGGCTCCTGCGTACCACACGGTGATGGAGGTGGTGAGGATGGACTCGATGATGGCCGTGTAGAACTGCACCAACATCTTGGTGGGTAGCTTGAGCTTCCTCAGCTGCCGCAGGAAGAACATCCTCTGCTGGGCCTTTTTGATGAGGGAGCTGATGGTCGGCTCCCACTTGAGGTCTCAGGTGATGGTGGTGCCCAGGAAGCGGAAGGAGTCCGCAGTGGTGATGGGAGATTCTGTGAGGGTAAGGGGGGGGCAGAGGGGCTGTGACTTTTCTGAAGTCCACGATCATCTCCACTGTCTTCAGAGCGTTCAGCTGCAGGTTGTTGTGGCTGCACCAGGATGCCAGCTGGGCCACCTCTCTCCTGTAGACGGACTTGTCGCCGTTGGAGATGAGCCCGATGAGGGTGGTGTCGTCCGCAAACTTGATCAGCTTGACAGACTGGTGGCTGGAGGTGCAGGAGTTGGTGTACAGGGAGAAGAGCAGGGGGGAAAGTACACAGCCCTGGGGTGATCCGGTGCTGATGCCAACAGAGTCTGAGACAGTCTTTCCTAGCACACATGCTGCCTCCGGTCCGTCAGGAAGTCGGTGATCCACCTGCAGAGGGAGTCAGGCACGTTGAGCAGGGACAGCTTGTCCTGGAGCAGAGCGGGGCGGATGGTATTGAATGCAGAGCTGAAGTCCACAAACAGGATCCTGGCGTAGGTTCCCGGAGAGTCCAGGTGCTGCAGGATGGAGTGGAGGGCCAGGTTGACTGCGTCGTCCACAGACCTGTTGGCTCTGTAGGTAAACTGCAGCGGGTCCAGGAGGGGAGTGGTGATGGTCTTGAGGTGGGGCAGGACCAGGCGCTCAAAGGACTTCATGACTACAGAGGTAGCACTACAGGTCTGTAGTCGTTAAGTCCAGTGATCCGTGGCTTCTTGGGGACAGGGACGATGGTAGAGGTTTTGAGGCAGGCCGGCACATGGCATGACTTCCGGGAGGTGTTAAAAATGTCTGTGAAGACAGGAGTCAGCTCCTCCGCACAGTGTCTCAGGGTGGAGGGAGACACGCCGTCAGGACTGGGGGCCTTGCGCGGGTTCAGTCTGGAGAACTGTCTGTGCACGTCCTGCTCACTGATGGCAAGGGCAGGGGGGGAGGAGGGGGGGCCGCCTTTGAAGTAGGGACCATGGAGGCAGTGGCACTGGGGGGAGGGGGGGAGTTGGACACAGCTGACGAGGTGTCAAAACGGGCATAGTGTTGGGACAGTCTTTGACAAAGGGCTTTGTCATCCTGTCCCTTAGAAGCCTGAGGCCGATAGTTGATGATTTGCCTCAGTCCTCTCCACACAGAAGCAGAGTCGTTAGCAGTGAACTGTTGCTGAAGTCTCTCAGAATACACAGATTTAGCTCTCCTCAGCTCTCTGCTAAACCGGTATTTGACCTCCCTGTAGTAGTCCCTGTCTCCACTTTTCAACGCTGCTTCCTTCTCCTTCCTGATCTGTCTGAGCTTAGCTGTAAACCAGGGCTTGTCGTTGGAGTAACTCACCCTGGTGCGCGATGGAAGAATGTTCTCCTCACAAAAGTGGATATATGAGGTCACAGTGTCCGTGTACTCATCCAGATCATGCGTGGCTCCTTTAAACATGCCCCAGTCAGTTGTTTCCAAGCACGTGCTCAGCTCCTCCCCAGCTTCACTGGTCCATTTCCTCGTAGTGCTCACAACAGGTTTTGTGAGCTTCAGTCTCTGTCTGTATGTGGGAATCAGGTGGACCATCACGTGATCAGATAGTCCGAGCGCAGCGCGGGGAACAGCGCGATACGCGTCCTTAACTGTAGTGTAACAGTGATCCAGTGTGTTCTCTCCTCTGGTGGGGCATTTAATAAACTGTTTGTATCGGGGGAGTTCGTGGCTCAGGTTGCTCTGGTTAAAGTCGCCAACCACAATAACCAGAGAGTCCGGAAAAGTCCGCTCCGCTTGTTGAATGTGATCCGCGAGCACGCGCTGAGCCTCGCGCACGTCCGCGTCAGGCGGGACGTAAACAGCGGCCAGGATGAATGAAGCAAACTCACGCGGGGAATAAAATGGCTTGCAGTTGATGAATTAATATTCCAGAGCGGGAGAACAGTGTTGGGAGATCACAGTTACATCGGAGCACCAGCTGCTGTTGATGTAGAAGCAGACTCCTCCGCCTGTTGTCTTGCCGGAGAGCCCCGAGTCTCGATCAGCACGAAACAGCTGAAATCCCTCGAGGAGGAGCGCGCTGTCCGGTGTCTTTTTCTTGAGCCAGGTCTCAGTGAAGCAGATGGCACACGAGGTGGAGAGGTCCTTAAATCGCATCAGCAGTCTCAGTTCATCTACCTTGTTATAGAGAGAATTGACGTTGGACAGAAATATTCCAGGCAAAGCTGTGCGCGTGCCTCTCCTGCGAAGCCGCACGAGAGCGCCCGCTCGTCTTCCTCTCTTTCGCCGTCTCACTTTTTGGGCTAAAAAGTGAACCAGATCGGCGGCAGGAGCCAAAAAAACTGGGAGTAGGTCTGTGGGAGTGAAAGTCCTGATATTTAGTAGCTCTTCATGGGTGTAAGAGCAGGCAGACACACAATTGGCGAACAAAAACAAACAAAAAAAAGCACAACGAAGCACCATGGCGACCACTGTGGGCGCCATCTTAGATCTTAGAATGTTGTAGGGCTGTCATGGTTGACACGCCTCTGCAACATTGTGTGGAGGTTGGGGCAGTGCCTTTGGCATGGCAAACCGGGGTGGTGGTTCCTCTCTTCAAAAAAGGGGACCGGAGGGTGTGCTCCAACTTTAGAGGGTTCACACGCCTCAGCCTCCCTGGGAAGGTCTATGCCAAGGTACTGGAGAGGAGAGTCCAGCCGTTGCTCGAACCTCGGATTCAGGAGGAGCAATGTGGTTTTTGTCCTGGCCGTGGCACATCGGACCAAGTCTTTACCCTCTTGAGAATCATCGAGGGTTTGTGGGAGTTTTCCCAACCAGTTTACACGTGTTTTGTGGACTTGGAGAAGGCATTTGACTGCATCCCTCGTGGTTTTTTGTGGGGGGTGCTTCGGGAGTATGGGGTATCGGGCTTGTTGTTATGAGCTATTCGGTCTCCGTACGACCGTTGTGAGAGTTTGGTTCCTATTGCCAACACTCCATCGGACTCATTCCCAGTGAGAGTTGGACTCCGCCAGGGCTGCCCTTTGTCACCGATCCTGTTCATAATTTTTATGGACAGGATTTCTAGGTGCAGCCAGGGAATGGAGGGTGTCATGCTTGGTGATCACAGGATCTCATCTCTGTTGTTTGCAGATGATGTTGTCCTGTTGGCTTCATCCAGCAATGACCTACACCTCTTGCTGGGACGGTTTGCCGCCGAGTGTGAAACGGCTGGGATGAGAATCAACACCTCCAAGTCCGAGACCATGGTCCTCAGCCGGAAAAAGGTGGATTGTCCTCTGTGGGTTGGGGACAGGCTCCTGCCCCAAGTGGAGGAGTTTAAGTATCTTGGAGTCTTATTCACGAGTGAGGTTAGAATGGAGCGAGAGATTGACAGATGGATTGGAGCAGCATCTGCAGTGATGCGGACGTTGTACCGGTCTGTTGTGGTGAAGAGGGAGCTGAGCTCTAAGGCAAAGCTGTCGATTTACCAGTCAATCTACGTTCCTACCCTCACCTATGGTCACAAGCTTTGGGTAATGACCAAAAGAACAAGAATGTGGATACAAGCGGCTGAAATGAGCTTTCTTCGTAGGATCACTGGACTCACCCTCAGAGATAGGGTGAGAAGCTCAGTCATCCGGGAGAGGCTCAGAGTAGAACCGCTGCTCCTTCACATTGAAAGGAGCCAGTTGAGGTGGTTTGGGCATCTGATCAGGATGTCTCCTGGATGCCTCCCACTTGAGGTGTTTCGGGCACGTCCCACTGGGAGGAGACACCGGGGCAGACCCAGGCCTCACTGGAGAGACTGTCTCCCAGCTGGTCTGGGAACGCCTTGGTATCCTCTCTGAAGAGCTGGAGCAGGTGGCTGGGGAGATGGAAGTCTAGGCTTCTCTGCTTGAACTGCTGCCTCCACGACCCAGACCTCTGGAAAAGCGGTAGAAGATGAATGGATGGATGGACAGTTTGTGACAAAGTTCTTCACTACCAGGCTCTCCTCACCTGCTGCCACTGTCTGCCTGTTCAGCTGTGGCAGCTTGGTAATTAGGTCACTGCTTGCCTGTTACACCTGCAGCTCATTCTCTGTTTATATTTAAGCACTGCCATTTCCCCTGAGCAGTGCAGCTATTTTGTATTGTCACCTTTCCTCATCAGAGCTCTGCCTTCTCTGGAGAAAAATTCTCTGTAAGTAATCAGCGCCTGCCAGTTCGTTTGGAGCATTTGGGGGGGTTTTCCCTGTTCTTCCCGACACTACCTGTAGAATAGAAATATTATTGTATATTAGTATGGCGGTGCCCTAGGCTGGGAGGGGTGACGTCTTGCCTCCAGGAGGTGGCGTCACCTGCACTATATAAGCCTGAGGTGGGAGACCTCTGGTCTCCTCTGCCACACTCCTATACTCACGGTAGGGATTCCCTTCTGTGCTTAACAGTTCTTGTAATAAACATTATAAAACGTCACCTCACCTCCTCCATTATTTGGACACTACATTTGGCGACGAGGAAAATTGGACATGAAGAGGACTGCTGCCGCACTGCACTTTCTGTTGCGGGCTCCGGGTGAGCCGTTGGTCTTGTGGACCAGGTGGTGGGCAGCCTTCGAATACTATTTACTCACGTTAGAACTCTGCGACCTGGATAAGTTATGTGCATGGGCTATCCTGGCCCATAACCTGGATGAGGAGAGCCAAAGAATCCTGGGCACGTTTGGAGAAGGTGACCTATTCGGCCATGTGACTGGGCTCATGGCGGGCTACTTTCGTGCTGCAGAAGACACCATAGGATGGCGCTTGCAAATCAAGCAGCGTAACCAGCAACCCAGAGAGTCGGTTCGACGGTTTGTGGCAGACCTTCGACGGCTTGCGGGTGAGTGCAGGCTTAGGACTTTGGAGGAGGAGTTGGGCCGCGGCCAGCAAGCGGAACATGTGGCTGGCCCCCCCAGCAAGAGGCCTGCTAACTCACGCTGGTGAGTTAGCACCGATCGCAGCCATGGAGCTAGCATGACTGAATGAGGCAGCGGAGTGGCTGATGGAGCATATTAGCCGCGAAGAAGCTCCTCAGCAGAGCGGAGCACACGGGACGACCCTGGCTTTGGATTCAGACGTGGCCATTGTCAACATGTGGTCCACCCCGGGGACACCACAAGGCTATGGCTGTGGATCCAGCAAGCACCGTTTTCGAGCCAGGGAGTGTATGGCAAGGGGCAAGCGGTGCGGTCTGTGATGTCATTGTAATTAATAGCATGGTAGATAGTGTTACGGCTTCTCTGCATTAGACTCTAGACATGGTGTCCCCTTTAAAAAAGAAAAAGTCTAATCAGAGATTTCTAACTCCTTGGTTCAACACAGAAACTCGTAGCTTAAAACAGAAGACTCGTCAATTAGAAAGAAAATGGCACTCCACTAAATTAGATGAAATCTATTTAGCTTGGAGAAATCATCTTTTAATTTATAAAAAATCTCTTAGAAAAGCTAGATTAAGTTATTATTCTGCATTAATAGAAGAGAACAAGAATAATCCTAGGTTTCTTTTCAGCACTGTAGCCAGGCTGACAAAGAGTCAGGACTCTGTCAATCCTAGCATTCCCTTAGAGCTTACTAGTCAGGACTTTATGAACTTTTTCAATAATAAAATTTCATCTATCAGAGATAAAATCAGTCAGATTCTTCCCACCGTTAACTTAAATACAGTAACTACTACAATTCCTTCAATTGATATCTGTTTGGATGAGTTTACGCCAATCAACCTTTTAGAGTTAGATAAAATAATTTCCTCATCCAAGCCTTCAACTTGTCTACTAGACCTTATTCTTACCAGGTTATTTAAAGAAGTCTTCCCATTTATTGGTAGCTCTATTCTTCAAATAATCAATTCTTCATTAACATTAGGCCATGTACCGAAGGCTTTTAAAACTGCTGTAATTAAACCCTTACTCAAAAAGCCAATGCTGGATCCAGGAGTTTTAGCTAACTATAGACCAATCTCTAATCTCCCTTTCATTTCAAAAATCTTACAAAGAGTTGTTGCTACGCAATTATTTGACCACTTGCAGGGAAATGGTTTATTTGGAGAGTTTCAATCTGGGTTTAGAATCCATCAAAGCACTGAAACAGCCTTAGTGAAGGTCACTAATGTCCTCCTGATCGCATCTGATAATGGACTTGTTTCTGTACTTGTCGTTTTAGACCTTAGTGCAGCTTTTGATACTATCGATCATAATATTCTACTTGATAGATTAGAACGCTATGTTGGACTTAATGGAACTTCGTTGCAATGGTTTAGATCTTATTTATCTGATAAGCTCCAGTTTGTTCATGTCAATAATGAGTTTTCTTTCAACTCAAAGCTCAGTCATGGAGTTCCACAAAGATCTGTGCTAGGCCCTACTCTTTTTAGTTTATACAGTATATGCTTCCATTAGGTAACATTATTAGAAAGCACTGTATACATTTTCATTGTTATGCAGATGACACACAATTATACCTGTCAATGAAGCCAAATGATAGTAATCAATTAGCCAAGTTAGATGCCTGTCTTAAGGAAATCAAAGCTTGGATGACTTGTAATTTCCTGCTATTAAATTCAGATAAGACTGAAGTCATTCTTGTTGGTCCAAAAAACCTTAGAAATACCTTTCCAAATCAAACTCTTAGTTTGGACTTCCGGTTATGGCGGCCACGTGAGAGGGACACGTCTCGCTCTGCTCTGCTCCTGGAGAGGAAAAAACGGCAAATAACTCTCTCATTTGGGACAGAACCTATCCCAGCGTTTGGGCGAGGATATGTTGGTGAAGCCTAAGGCTGGAAAACCAGGTAGAGGAAAAAGCGAACCGCCGAAACAGTCTAAATTAACGGACTTTCACGTCTGTGACGCAGCAGATAAAGAAGCCTCATATATGGCGGAGGAAGCTAGCAGCGGTGCGGTGACTGTGGGAAACGGCACAGGTGCGGTGCTTAATGCCATTAGTTCAATGAGAGCAGACTTTTCCGCTAAATTTGATGGGATTATGGCAGCGTTGGAAGGAATGAGAAAAGAATTGGGTGACTGTGTAGAACGAATGGCGCAGGTAGAGCTTCGTGTCTCTAGTGCTGAAGATGACGTCACTAGCCTTCAATTAAAGGTGCGCACTTTGGGAAAAAAAATGTCTGGAAGATAATGTCTTGGACTTGGAGTCCCGGTCGAGACGGAACATCTTGAGGCTGGTGGGTCTACCGGAGGAATCCGAAGGTCGGGACACATGTTCCTTTTTGGAAAAGTGGATTCCGGAGGCGCTGGGCAGCGCGGAGCTGCAATCAGCAGTCGTTCTGGAAAGCGCATATCGTATCGGCCCACGGAGAGATAAGGGACCACCGAGGACGCTTATTATGAAGTTCCTCAGCAACAGAGACAGGATGAAGATTTTCAACGCTGCGCGAGCTAAAGGTCAGATTAAACACCAGGACCAGCAGGTGCGGCTCTACCCAGATTTGGCCACAGGAATCCAACAATTGAGGAAGCAGTTTGATCCCGTATGTAAAGAGCTGCGCAACCTTGGGATTCGTCATGGTGTAATTTATCCTGCGAGACTGTTGACCATGTATGGGGGCAGAACACACATCTTCAAGACCCCAGAGGAGGCGCAGGAGTTCATCAAGAAGATCCAAGAAGAGACTGGTGGGAGCTAAGCATGAACAAAAAATAAGGTAGAATATTTAAGCATTTGCACAGGCGTCTGACTGATTTGAAGCAAATAGCAAGTTTACAAAATATAGATTGTATTATATATTTAAAAAAAAACCAAAAAAAAAACCTATGATGTACAAAGTTGCTAAAAATTTTGGAGTTAAGTTGGAAAACTACAGAAGAGAGTTAATGTTATGTCATTAAAAGCAGAAGAGTTAGGGTGATTGGGAGGATGAAGAAGGAGTGGCTTTGGCCGATCCTCGTGGGTGTGGAGCGGTCGATGGCTATATCGGGAGACAGAATTTTTCTTTTGATTTTGGGGGGATTACCACAAATGTGGGAAGGGGGAATTTGTTTGTGTGTAGTTTGTAGGATGAATGTTCAACCACTCATGTTTTTGCTTCTCTGTATGAGCATGTTTACACTGCAAGGTAATCCCAAACTCCCTATTGATCATAAACCAAAGCGTTAATCTTAATTTAACTTCATGGAATTGCAGAGGTCTACAAAAATTAAAAAAACTTAAACAAGTTATGAATAAAATAAAAGATATGGGTTCAAAAATTGTGTTTTTACAAGAAACTCATCTAATAGAGGAGGATGTAAAAAGAATTAGGAGTAGATGGCAAGGAAGTGTTTTCACCTCATTTTGATCCCGAGCTAGGGGAGTTATGACTCTCATACATAAATCAGTCCCATTTCAAGTGAAAAATGTAATTGGAGACAAATTTGGAAGATATTTAATCATTCAAGGATCTTTGCTATTAGAAAATATAAATTTGGTGATTCTAAATTGTCCTTAGGTATGACTGTGAGAGTGAATGGTTGTCTGTCTCTCTGTGTTGGCCCTGTGATGGACTGGCGATCTGTCCAGGGTGTACCCTGCCTCTCGCCCAAAGATGCTGGGATAGGCTCCAGCCCCCCCGCGACCCGAAAAGGATTAAGCGGAAGAAGATGAATGAATGAATGAATGAACTTATATGGTCCCAATATAGATGATTAAAAGTTCTTTGCTAATTTATTTCTTATCTTATCATCACTTATAGGGCAACATATAATAGCAGGGGATTTTAATTGTACATTGAATCCCGGTATAGATGTGCTTGCTCACAGGGGATCGCCTGATTGCTGGGGTCTTTCTGCAATTGTGGGGGTTTCACCTACAGTTGAAAGTGCTATGAGATAACTGTTGGTGTGAAATGGCACTATATAAATAAAGTTGAATTGAATTGAATTGGCAGCGCGGTGGCAGAGTGGTTAGTACTGCGGCAGCACAGCAACTCTCCCTTGGCCGGGAGATCCTGGGTTCGATCCCAGCCCCCGACCATCAGTGATCTGTGTGGAGTTTGCATGTTCTCCCTGCGTCTGCGTGGGTTTACTCCGGGATTTCTCCGGTTTCCTCCCACATGCCAAAAACATGCAAGTTAGGTTAATTGGCATCAAACTGGGGATTCTAAATTTGTCCCTAGGTATGACTGTGAGAGTGAATGGTTGTCTGTCTCTGTGTTGGCCCTGCGATGGACTGGCGATCTGTCCAGGGTGTACCCTGCCTCTCGCCCAAAGATGCTGGGATAGGCTGCAGCCCCCCCCCCCCCCCCGCGACCCAAAAAGGATTAAGCAGAAGAAGATGAATGAATGAATTGAATCTTGATGATGTAGTTGGTGTTGTAGGGTGGTACACAGTCATGGGTCAGCAGGGTGAAGAGCAGCAGGCTGAACACGCACCCTTGTGGGGCCCCTGTGCTCAGTGTGGTGGTCTGGTGTTGCTGCCAACTCGCATGTTCTGTGGCCTTCCTGTGAGAAAGTCCAGCACAGTTACAGAGAGACGTTTTGAGTCCCAAGTGTCTAAGTTTTCGTATTAGGTGCTGGGGGATGATTGTGTTGAATGCTGAACTGAAGTCCAAGAACAGCATTCGCACATAGGAGTTCTTTGAGTCCAGGTGGGTGAGGGCAGAATGGAGAGCAGCAGTGATGGCATCTTATATGGATCTCTTTGACCTGTATGCAAACTGAGATGGATTGTGGGAGAGAGGGAGAATGGACTTGATGTTCTGCATGACCAGCCGCCCAAAGCACTTCATTCTGATGGGGGTCAGTGCTATGGGTCGGTAATTGTTGTAGCTGCATGGGACAGGCTTCTTTGGGACTAGTATTATGGTGGCAGTTTTGAAACATGTGGGAACAACAGCTTGAGTCAGGGAGATTCAGGTTACTTTATTTGTACCCGTAGATAGATTTGTTTTGCAGTCTGGTGACATCCACATATACAAGCCACAAATTACATTCAACATAGACACAAACACAGGCACATATGAAGCTGACTATAAACATGATAAAAATACTCAAGGCTCCATCAATCAGGGTATAAAAAGACAAAGAGATGGGAGAAAAACCAGAGGTACGAGAGAAGGGTCATATTAAAAGTTAAAAACTAGTCAAAGAGGTTAAAAACTCAAAGGTCTAAAACCCAATAAAATATTTAGAACCTAAGTAACATCCTACAAAAATAAGTAAATATAAAATGGAGTTATTAAATAGGTACCTAAATTATGTGCAATATATTGTTACAGCTTGTTCAACTCTTTGACAGCAGCAGGAACAAAGCTGTTTTTGTAGCGCTGGGTTCTACTTTTTGGGACAGCAAACCTCCGTCTTGAGGGAAGAAGCTGAAAGTTGCAGTGCAAAGGGTGGGAGTCATCATTTAAAATGGAAGTAGCAATCCTCTGTACTTGTCTGGTGTACAGGGATGTCAGGCTCAGCTGTGGCTCACCAAGCAAACGACTGGACCATCTAAATATCTGATCCAAGGATTTCCTCTGTTTCAGTTTTATCTGACCAAACCATGACACTAAAGAAAAGGATAAAACAGATTGAATAAAAGCCCGATAAAACATTGTCATTATGGTTCGGTCAATTTGGAAGCGTGCAAGTTTTCTCAAGCAATGCAAATGTTGCTGACCCTTTTTGCACACCCTTTCACAGTTCTCTTCAAAGTTTAAATTACTATCAATAATCGTCCCAAGATATTTGTAGGATTGTACACATTCGGTGGTCTGGCCTTTTAGTACGGTGACTTTGTGCCTGGGAGTTTTCCTCCTAAAGTCAATAATCATGTCTTTAGTTTTTGTCGTATTCAGCTGCAGGTAGGAATCCTCACACCAGTGAACAAAATCATCAACTACTGGGCCGTGGCCACTCTCACCATCCTGGAGGAGACTGACAATAACTGAGTCATCAGCATACTTTATAATGTGTCTGTTGTCATATCTGCTCCGACACATGTTTGTGTACAGGATAAAGAGTAGTGGTGACAACACACACCCCTGAGGAGAGCCAGTAGAAGAGCACTTTAGGTCAGACAATGTACCATTGACCTTTACTCTCTGCGTCCTGTTGGTTAAGAAATCCAGAATCCAACCCACCAGATTATTGCTCAAATCAAATTGTTGCAGAAGCCTTTCAACTAAGATATGAGGTTGGATTGTATTAAAGGCGGAGGAAAAGTCCACAAATAAAAGTCTGGCATGTGTCCCATTAAAATCCAGATGTTTAAAAAGCATGTTAAACAGAGTGACAGTGGCATCCTCCACTCCTCTGTGAGGCCTATAGGCAAACTGCACAGGATCCAATGCATGCTCAGTCTGCTTTAGGACCTCACATCTGACCAGTTTTTCCAAAATTTTCATTAAAATTGAAGTCAAAGCGACTGGTCTAAAGTCATTTACCGTTTTAGGACAGCTGGATTTTGGAACGGGAACAACCACGGCTTCTTTCCAGATCTTAGGCACATGTTGTGTCTGTAAGGACTTATTGAAAATGTAATGAAATATAGGACTCAGTTCTTGTGCACAGGACTTTACCAGGCGCCCACATATATTATCAGGGCCCTGACTTTTGAAATTTCAATTTGCAGGTCTTCTTTCCAATAATTCAGTCTTTTCTGTGAGTTTTCACTTGAGAATAGTGTCAGTGAGTTATAAAACTGAAATAATACCCTTTCTCTTACTATCTTTTGTCAAAATTTTTTCCAAAGATGAATAAGTAGGTCGAGTGAGAGCATTATTTTGATTTGATCAAATAAAATTTCGAAGCTGAAGATATTTAAAAAAATGTGTTCTATTAAGATTGAATTTAATCCTCAGTTCTTCAAAAGACATTATGTTATCTGAACGTGACAAATATAAGTCTTGAATCTTTTGAATCCCTTTTAAATTCCATACTTTAAATACAGTGTCTGCTCTCCCTGGTGTAAAATATTGATTTCCCCATATTGGGCTAAATTGTGACAGTAAGTGTGGTTCTTTTAAATATTTTTTGGTTTCACACCATATTTTGATATATGCTTTACGATTGGATTTTTAACTTGTTTCTGTAATTTTTTGCCGAGTCTGAGTATATGAATAAGGGAAGAGGTAATGGTAAATTGTATGATTCCATTTCAGTCCAGTGAGGAGGATCATTTGATGAAAAATAATATGTCATAGACCTCAGTTGTGCTGACCAGTAATACAACATAAAGTTTGGACATTTCAGACCTCCACGATCAAATGGTAAATATAGTAAGGACAAACATAATCTAGCCTTCCTATTGTTCCATATAAATTCCACTAACTTTTTTTAATTCTTGAGAATAGATCTGAAGGTGGTGGTAAAGGAATATTTTGAAATAAATAAAGTATTTTTGGCAAGATATTACTTTTAAGTATATTAATTCTCCCGATCATCGACATTGGTAGTGACATCCATCTGTGAAGTAACTCATTAATATCTGTCATTAAGGCTTCATAGTTGGCACTGGTGACTGATTCTAGCTTAGGCACAATTTGAATTCCTAAATATTTAAACTGATTTACACCATTGAATTGATTTACCTCAGGAGCTGGGTGATTTCTCTGGGTCTCGTTTAGCATTAATATTGAAGATTTTGTTTTATTTATTTTATATCCTGATATTTCTCCAAAGTTCTTTCTTAAATTTAACAAGGTCGGAATTGATTTTTTAAAATTCGACATAAACAAAATTATGTCATCGGCATACAGGGAGATTTTATGTTCTGTTGGTCCTTCTTTAATTCCATATATTTGTGGATGTAAATGTACTGCCATCGCTAAAGGTTCAGTTGCCATAGTAAACAATAAGGGTGAAAGTGGACAGCCTTGTCGACATCCTCTATTGATTTTTATTGATTTTGAGATATTGCTGTTTGTTAGGATTTCTGCTGTAGCATTATTGTATGTTATCTGGACCCATTTTATGAAATTATTTCCAAGTCCAAACCTTTGTAGGACTTCAAAAGGATAGGGCCATTCGACCCTATCAAAGGCCTTTTCGGCGTCCAATGATAGGAGAGCTGTATCCGGTGCTTCTTTATTGGAATAAATAATATTAAATAGTCTTCTTACATTATGGAAGCCTTGTCTTCCCATTATAAAGCCATTCTGATCTTGGTTAATAATATTTGGTAATATTTCTTGTAGTCGTTTTGCTAAAATTTTACAGATTATTTTAAGATCAGCATTTAATAGGTTTATTGGTCTCATGGGCTGCACCGTGGCACAGTGGTTAGCACCGCGGCAGCACAGTTTTACCCTTGGCCGGGGATCGCGGGGATCATGAGATCGTGGGTTCGATCCCTGCCCCCGGCCAACAGTGATCTGTGTGGAGTTTGCATGTTCTCCCCGTGTTTGCGTGGGTTTACTCCGGGATTTCTCCGGTTTCCTCCCACATGCCAAAACATGCAGGTTAGGGAGTTAAGGGGCGCTTGCGCACGCAGCGACCAGCAGCTGGTGGCTTGTCACCGGACTGCAGAACAAATCTACCTACAGGTACAAAATAAGTCAAAAAAAAAATGTATGGTGGTAAATTACCATTTTGAAATGCTTCTAAAACCATTTCCAAAAGTGGTTTTATTAATTTATTCTTAAATTTTTTTGTAGAGGTCAACTGGAAGACCATCTGGTCCTGCTCTTTTTCCTGATTTCATATTATCAATGGCTTGCTCAACTTCTTCTTGACTAATTTTAGACTCCAGTATCTCCCTGTTTTCATTTGGAATACACAGTATAGATAATCCACCCAAAAACCCATTTAGTTTTTTTAAGTCGGTTTCATTTTTTGTATCATATAGTTTTCCATAATAATCTCTAAAGGCACTATTAATTTCTAAAGGATCTATAACTACCTGTCCGTTACTTATAATACTGGTAATTGGTGTTTTAAATTCTAATTATTTAATCTGCCATGCCAGTAATTTTCCTGATTTTTCACCTTGTTCATAAAATGGTTGCTTCAATCTTAGAAGACTCAAGGCAGCTTTATTCGCTGATTTTTTGTCATATTCAGCTCTCAGAATCAGTAATTCGTTCTCTAACTGTGGGTTACTTCCTGCATACACTTTTTCTTGAAGAATTTTTATTTTACGTTCCAATTGGACTCTTTCCTCTTGGGTCTTCTTAGATTTTGAACCTGTATAACTAATAATATGCCCCGTAATAAAAGCTTTGAAAGCCTCCCACTTTATACATGCCATTGTTTGTGTAGTATTAATATCAAAGAACTCATCTATCTGTTTTTCTATGTACTTAACAAATTCAAAATTCAAACGTTTATTTCAAACTCAGGGTTCATATTAAATGCAGAACTAAAACGTGTAGAAAATAAAGGTATATACAGTTCAGCAGTCACTCGGCGCTCTTGTAACAACAATAACATACAATATTGAACTCAGTATAAAATAGAACGCCACCACTTCCAAATGCTGGAGTGAAGTGTGAGTGATGAGTTGACAATTGCTGATATAAGATGATTGTTACATGCCAGCAACCTTCTCATAAAACTGTAAACATTCTTTCGTATCAACTCTCCAAAAGACGGAATGTTCAAGGACACAAACATCTTTCTTGCACTTGACCTACGAGGTATATCTAACAACTTTCTTAGGGAGTTATTATATGCAATGCAGATTTTATTCCTAACAGCAACATTGCTATTAAACCATAAAGGCGAGCAATACATTGAGGTACAGAAGGTCTTGAACAGCATACATTTAACATCAGGAGAACATCTATGAAAATTTCGCAACAGTAAATTTGTTTGAGCATAGAGTTTCCTGAGTTGCCTGTTACAATCAACATTGGTCTTATCAGATTCAATCCACACACCTAGGTATTTGACTTTTTCAACAAAGTTCAAGCTATTACCGCAAAGTGGCATAACAGGATTCGAAGTATTGACACCCTTCGGTTTGAAAGCCGTACACATAGATTTAGTACAGTTGAACAAGATGTCATTTTTTTCACCAAATTTCTCACATTCCGAGAGGAGATGTTGCATCGCTGCAGTAGACAAACTTAACAGAGATCATCAGCATAGAAAATGTGATTTAACAGTGCACCATTAATGGAGCCACCCACATTAGTATTGTTCAACAGTACACTGAGATCATCAACATAGACATTAAACAACAAGGGTGACAGTATACCACCTTGTTTAACACCATTGGTCATATGAAATTTGGATGAGGTAACATTGCCCCACCTAACAACCATAGACTGCCTTCTGTACCAGTATAACAGGATGCTAACAATGTAAATAGGAATACCTCTATCGATCAGTTTTCTAAACAAACACCAGTGGTTAATCCTATCAAAAGCTTTGCTAGCATCTAAAAACGTAGCATAGACACTAGTGGATTGGCTTCTGAAGTAGTCAACAAATTCATGGAGTAGGTAAACAGCCTTATCAGTTGAATGGGCTGACTTGAAACCAAACTGATTGTCGTGTGTCCACAGATAATCCTCAATTCTGTTCAGAATTAAACCCTCTAACAATTTAGATATAACATTTGCAATAGCTATAGGTCTGTAGTTGTTCATATCAGACAGACTGGCACACTTGTTTTTCACCAAGGGAATAATAACAGAGTCCATCAACATATCTGGCATGTAACCATGAACAAACATGCAGTTAAAACACAATGACAACAGAATACACAAATTGAAATCAGCATTGATGAGGCATTCACTGGTGAGACAATCAGGGCCAGCTGATTTGCCTTTCTTGAGAACTTTGATCAGTGAAGCAACTTCAACAGGAGTAACAGCAGAAATATCGGCGGTATCAAACATGTCATTATACAGGCGAACATCATGCATAACAGAATCCTTCATTGAAACGTTCTTGACTGAGTTGAAAATAGCTTCATATTGACATTTCCACTTTTCAGCAATATTAACATTACCAGTCACACCATCAATAGTGTTTGATCTAACAGACCGTTGGGAGCTCATAGCCTTCATTTGTTTCCAGAATTCTACCATGTTCAGTTCACTCATATGACTAGCTAACTGGTCACATTTGATACTTTCTTCATTGCGCCTACATACTCGTAGAGCATATTTGAATCTAGCCCTACAACTTTTCATGTTATCAAATATTGGACCATAACGTGGTTTGCTATTACTCCTCCACCACAAAAAAGGCATCCCGAGCAGCTGTGTGAGCCTCGCTAACAACATCATTCCAGCCTGGGACATTATATTGGGTGGCCACACTGTGACTAGGAATGCATTCACTCACACAAAAATTTAAAGCATCAACAATATCGCTGTAAAACCTATCCATAAAAGAAACACCTTGTCCTATAAAATCACCATGTATTCTGCTCAGAATAGACAATTCATGTTCAAACAACCAATGTTCCTGCAACAACACAATGTCATGGTTATCACATAAACTGGAGATCTCATTAGTTGAAGTTTTTACATTCTGGCAGTTGAATGAACATATTCTTAGGTTGGTCCTACTACTGAATGGATATGATGACAAACACAATAATGACAATCACAAGTAGTTCATTTCTTCTCAAAAAACTGTCGATAGTATAAACCACATGGCCACACATTTTTTCCAAGCAACTTCTTGCTACAACTGGCAGGACATGTAATTTTTTTTTTCCACAATATTTTTATTGAACGTTTTTACAAACAAAACACAAACAATCAAACACCAACACCAAAACAATTAAAAAAATACTAAAAACACCAACAACCACTAACAAAAGCAGGTCTTCAACAATGCTCCTCTATTTAGTCTAGGACTCTAGGCAATCCATTACGTAAGTATACATACTATACAATCACCATTTTGGAATTTACAAGGTCCACACACATCATTCACCTTCTTCTTCAAAAGTTATGTTTAAGTTCTTTACATAATCAATGAAAGGTCTCCATATATTCTCAAACACAATTTCTTTTGATTTCAATATGTATGTTATTCTTTCTAATGGAAGGTTTGTTAACATCTGTCTTAACCACTGAGTCACATCTGGTCTATGAATCTTTTTCCACAATAGTGCAATACATTTTTTGGCGTTAAGCAAACTGAGGTCTATGAATGCTCTTTCACTCTTGTTAAAGTTATGCTTTTCTGGATAAAGACCCAACAAAAACAATTTAGGATTCAATATGATTTGTTTTGAAATTATTTTTTCAATTGTTACCCTTACCTCTTCCCAAAACATTCTAATTTTTCTACATTCCCATAAACAATGAAATAGGGTTCCTTTACTTTACATACATTTTGTGCACGTATCTGGTATGTTTTTGTTATATCTATTTAACTCCACCGGTGTAACATAGGACATGTAATTTTGAAAGAGGCATAACCATCATGCTTGGTTTCTAGTTGCTCAATCTTGAGATTGTCATTTATTTTGATATAGGAGCGTACATGATGGGGTCTGGTGGTGGGGTCGAGTCGACTGATGAAGACTTGGTGCTTCTTATGACCTTGACCTTGACCCTGATGTCCGCCAGACGTCCTACCAGACTTCGGTACAACGCGTAGCTGTGAGTGGGGGCGTGTCTTGTTGACAACCTGTAGCTGGTTCGTGGTCTGCTTGGCAGTCGATTGGTTGTCAGTCGATTGGAGTGCATTGGCGTAGGACCTCTTCTTCTTCTTGGTACGGCGACTCTCGACTTACTCGAACTCGCGTTCTTCGGCAACTTCAGCAACTTTGACAACTTTGGCAACTCCAGCAGGGATTCCTCATTTTTTCATTTCATTTTTTCATTTTCATTTCATTTCAAATTCCTCATCCTGAAGCCATTTATGTTGAAAATGCCACCTACCTGGATCCTTTGTCAATTTCTTATCTACATATATTAGACAGCAGGGTGCATGATCAGAGATCACAATATTATCATAGAAACAGTTTTGAATCTTGGACCTTAATTCTGTAGAGATCAAAAAGTAGTCAATACGTAAGAATGTCCTATAGGTATTAGAATAACAAGAATAGGCTTTGACTTGTGGTTTCATTTCTCTCCATATATCTAGCAATCTCAATTCTTTCATAAAATGATTAATAGTCATCCTACATCCATTGTGCGTACAGTCCAGTCCTGTTGATCTGTCTATACTGGGATTCAATGTACAATTAAAATCCCCTACTATTATATGTTGCCCTGTAAGTTCACCAGATTTATGTTTTCTAATAACAAAGATCCTTGGATGATTAGATATCTTCCAAATTTGTCTCCAATTACATTTTTCACTTGAAATGGGACTGTTTTATGTACGAGAATCATAACTCCCCTAGCTCGGGATGAAAATGATGAGGTGAACACGTTACCTTGCCATCTTCTCCTAATTCTTTTTACATCCTCCTCTATTAGATGAGTTTCTTGTAAAAATAGAATTTTTGAATCTGTCTTTTATTTTATTCATAACTTGTTTAAGTTTTTTAAGATTTTGTAGACCTCTGCAATTCCATGAAGTTAAATTAAGATTAACGCTTTAATCTATAATCAGTAAAGAGTTTGAGATTACCTTGCAATATGAACATACTCTTACAGAGAAGCAAAAACATGGATGATAGAACATTCATCCTACAAATTAAACAAAAACAAATTCCCTTTCCCCACATTCGTGGTAATCCCCCCAAAATCAAAAAAATTCCATCTCCCGTTATCAGGATCAGTCAAACCACTCTCTCTTCTCTCAATCAATTCAATTCAATTCAATTCAACTTTATTTATATAGCGCCATTTCACAACAACAGTCATCTCATAGCACTATCAACTGTAGGGGGGAACCCCCACAGTTGCAGAAAGACCCCAGCAATCAGGCGATCCCCTGTGAGCAAGCACTTGGTGACGGTGGAGAGGAAAAACTCCCTTTTAACAGGAAGAAACCTCCAGCAGAACCAGGCTCAGGGAGGGGCAGTCATCTGCTGCGACTGGCTGGGGGGTGAGGGGATAGAGAAGAAGAAAAGAACAGACATGTAGAGAGCAAACAGCACGATGGGGACTCAATCTATGGGAGAGAACAA
The DNA here is from genome assembly GCA_020510985.1 of Pholidichthys leucotaenia. Lineage (NCBI taxonomy): Eukaryota > Metazoa > Chordata > Actinopteri > Cichliformes > Pholidichthyidae > Pholidichthys > Pholidichthys leucotaenia. The sequence continues at coordinate 222,409,910 of CM035837.1, forward strand.
ACAAATGTTAATGACCAGCAAAAAAAATATTTCATAGAGAGTGAGGAAAGGAGTGAGGCCCAGTGCATTACTGGAGGTCCCCCGGCTGACTAAACCTATTAGCAGCATAACTAAGGGAGGGTTCAGAAACACATGATCCCTCCCTAATTGTAGGCTATATCAAAAAGGTAGGTTTTAGCCCTATTCTTAAAAACAGAGATCGAGTCTGACTCCCGAATCCAGATTGGCAGCTAATTCCACAGGAGAGGAGCTTGATAACTGAAGGCTCTGCCTCCCATTGTACTTTTGGAGATTCTAGGTATTACAAGTAATCCTGCATTTTGGGAGCGTAGTGCTCTGTTAGGATAATACGGTAGTATCAGATCTTTTAAATAAAAAGGAGCCTGATTGTTTAGAGCTTTGTAAGTAAGAAGAAGGATTTTAAACTTAATTCTAAACTCTATGGGAAGCCAATGAAGGGAGGCCAGAACCGGAGAGATATGATCTCTCTTTCTAGTACCTGTTAAAACTCTTGCTGCAGCATTTTGGATCAGCTGAAGACTTTTTAAAGATGTTTTAGGACAGCCTGATAATAAAGAATTACAATAATCTAATCTCGAGCAAACAAAAGCGTGGATCAGCTTCTCAGCATCACTCTGAGACAAGATGCTCCTAATCTTGGCAATATTACGCAAATGATAGAAGGCAGTCTTAGAAACAAATTTAATATGTGAATTGAAGGACAAATCCTGATCAAAAATAACTCCAAGGTTCCTCACAGAGCTATTAAGAGAAAGAGTAACTGCATCCAAACTGAAAGTTTGATTTGGAAAGGAATTTCTAAGGTTTTTTGGACCAACAAGAATAACTTCAGTCTTATCTGAATTTAATAGCAGGAAATTACAAGTCATCCAAGCTTTGATTTCCTTAAGACAGGCTTCTAACTTGGCTAATTGATTACTATCATCTGGCTTCATTGACAGGTATAATTGTGTGTCATCTGCATAACAATGAAAATGTATACAGTGCTTTCTAATAATGTTGCCTAACGGAAGCATATATAAACTAAAAAGAGTAGGGCCTAGCACAGATCCCTGTGGAACTCCATGACTAAGCTTTGAGTTGAAAGAAAACTCATTATTTAAATGAACAAACTGGAACCTATCAGATAAATAAGATCTAAACCACTGCAACGAAGTTCCATTAAGTCCAACATAGTGTTCTTATCCATCAAGTAGAATATTATGATCGATAGTATCAAAAGCTGCACTAAGGTCTAAAAGGACAAGTACAGAAACTAGTCCATTATCAGATGCAATGAGGAGGTCATTAGTGACCTTCGCTAAGGCTGTTTCAGTACTATGATGGATTCTAAACCCAGACTGAAACTCTTCAAGTAAACCATTTCCCTGCAGGTGGTCAAATATTGAAAAAGTTCATAAAGTCCTGACTAGTAAGCTCTAAGGGAATGCTAGGATTGACAGAGTCCTGACTCTTTGTCAACCTGGCTACAGTACTGAAAAGAAACCTGGGATTATTCTTGTTCTCTTCTATTAATGCAGAGTAATAACTTGTTCTAGCTTTTCTAAGAGATTTTTTATAAATTAAAATATGATTTCTCCAAGCTAAATAGATTTCATCTAAATTAGTAGAGCGCCATTTTCTTTCTAATTGACGAGTCTTCTGTTTTTAGCTACGCGTTTCTGTGTTGAACCAAGGAGTTAGAAATCTCTGATTAGACTTTTTCTTTTTTAAGGGGGCCACCAAGTCTAGAGCCTGATGCAGAGAAGCTGAAACACTATCCACCATGTTATCAATTACAGAAGGAGCAAGCTGTCTATAGCTTATTTCCGTTGTTTTGACACATGGCATAGAGGAAACAATCTGCATAAATTTGAAACGGCATCATCTGAGAGGCATCTACTGTAATAATATTTTTCTTTAGGAGCCAAATAGTCAGAAATAGTAAAATCAAAGGTTAACAGACAATGGTCTGACAGTACAGGGTTATGAGGAGACACTACAAGATTTTCTATTTCTATGCCATATGTCAGAACAAGGTCCAATGTATGGTGGAGGTAATGAGTAGAATTTCCTACTTTCTGAGAAAACCCAATCGAGTCTAATATTGAATTAAAAGCCACATTAAGGCAGTCACTATCTACATCCACATGTATATTAAAGTCCCCTACTATAATTATTCTATCAGATTTCAGCACTTAATCAGCTAAGAAATCAGCAAATTCGGATAAAAATTCTGAGTAGGTTGATGGGGGGCGATAAACTATGGCAAATAAAATTGGGTTTAACCTAAAATTGCTAAAGTGCCCAATACTGAGGACCAGGCCCTCAAAGGAATTATAACATGTTTTTTGCTTTACATTAACTAGTAATTTGGAATGGTAAATTGTTGCTACTCCTCCTCCACGACCAGAACTTCTGGGATTTTGACAGTTTAAATAACCAGAGGGAGTTGATTCATTTAAACCAACATAATCCTCTTGCCCTAACCAAGTCTCTGTAAGGGAAATTAAATCAATCTGATGATCAATTAACAGATCATGGACTAACAGAGACTTTGGAGTTAGAGACCTAATATTTAATAAACCACATTTAATTTTTAAATTATGAGGAGGAACAGAGGCCAAATCATTCAATTTAGAGGCTTTATGTTTAATTTGAGTTTTACCAATATTTTGCTTTATCACTTTGGGATGCTTATACATTATATTTTTATTCACTTTGGAGGGAGCAGACAACGATTCTCTGATGGGGAAGACGGGCTAAGCTGAGGGGTGGCGGATGAAGAGGAGCTGCAGAGAGGCGTGTAAGACTGCAACTCTGCTTCCTGGTCCCAACTCTGAGTAGTCAGGGTTTTGGAAATTTGGATAAAAAAGATGCCAGATTGGTAGATAAATGAGAAGCACCATCCAAAGTGGGATGAATGCTGTCTCGTCTCATAAGACCAGATTTTCCCCAAAAAGAGCTCCTATTGTCAATGTAGCCCACGTCATTTGCAGGACACCACACAGACAGCCAGCGGTTCAAGGATGACGAGCGGCTAAACATGTCATCACTGGTCAGATTGGGGAGGGGCCCAGAGAATACTACAGTGGCAGACATCGTTTTGGCAAAGTCACACACCGATTCTATATTAAGTTTCGTGACTTCCGACTGCCGGAGACGGATGTCATTAATGCCGGCGTGAATAACAATTGTGGAATATTTACAGTTACTTTTAGCCAGCATTTTCAAATTTGACTCGATGTCGCCTGCTCTGGCCCCAGGAATGCATTGGACTATGACCGCTGGAGTCTCTAGGTTCACGTTTCTGACTACAGAGTCGCCAATGATCAGAGTTTTTTCCTCAGCGGGTGTGTTGCTGAGCGGGGAAAAACGATTAGAAACGTGAACAGGTTGGTGGTGAACCGGGGCTTTGCGACTAGGCTTCCTTCTCACCGTCACCCACCCAGTCTCCTCGCTGCTGAGGAGAGCCGAGGGACCGCTGACAGTGGGACCTAAGCTAGCTAGCTCCGCTGCAGCTAATGGGCGTCCGTCAAGATTAACTGGCGCAGACGGTGTTTCAATGCAGTGGAGCCGGGATTCCAAATCAGACAACCTCGCCTCGAGCGCCTCAAAAAGACAACATTTATTACATTTACCGTTATCACTAAAAGAGGCAGAGGTGTAGCTAAACATCTGACAGAGAGAGCACACCAGAGGAGGAGAGGAAGGAGAGCTAGTAGCCATAGCTAATGGCTGGAGAGCAAACCACACAGGCAGACAGCAAAACAGGAAGTGACGATACGTTACCACAAGGAAGTGACGATCCCAAATCACCCTGACTCTACTACTATTCTTATAACATTATAACATTAACTCTCTTCTGTAGTTTTTTCAGCATAACTTCAAAGTTTTATAGCAACGTTGTACATCATAGCTTTTTTTCTTTTAAATACAGTCTGTATTTTGTAGACTTATTATATGTTTCAGATCAATCAGATGTCTGTACATACACTTAAATGTTCTACTTTTGTCATGGTCATGCTTAGCTCCCACCAGTTTCCTTTTGGATTTGCTTGATGAGCTCCTGCGCCTCTTGAGGGGTCTTGAAGGTGTGGGTTCACCCTTTATATGTGACCAGCAGTCTTGCCGGATGAATCACTCCGTGCCGAATCCTAAGGTTGCGCAGCTCTTTGCAGGTGGGGTCGAACTGCCTCCTTAATTGTTGAATTCCTGTGGCGAAGTCTGGGTAGAACCGCACCTGTTGATCCTGGTATTTAATTTCCCCTTTAGCTCGCGCTGCATTGGTGACCGTCATCTTGTCTCTGTAGTTGAGGAACTTCATAATCAGCGTCCTTGGTGGTGTCTTATTATCTCTCGGTGGGCCGATTCGGTGAGCTCTCTCTAAAACGATCGATGACTGCAGGTTCGCGTTGTTCAGCGCTTCTGGAATCCACTTTTCCAAAAAGGAACATGGGTCCCGTCCCTCCGCTCCCTCCGGGAGGCCCACCTGCCTCAAATTATTCCGTCGCGAGTGGGATTCCAAGTCTAGGACGTTATCTTCCAGACGTTTACATTTTAATTCCAGTGTTTGAAGTTTAATTTGCAGGCTGATGACGTCATCCTCAGCGCTTGATATTCGGAACTCCGCCTGCGACACTCGTTCCAAACAGTCGTTTATTTCTTTCTTCATACCTTCTATCGCTGCTATAATCCCATCAAATTTAGACGAAAACTCTGTTCTCATGGAGGTGATGGCAGCTAGCACTACACTTGTCCCCTCCCCAGCAGTTCCCGCTCCGCCGCTGGCTCCATCCTCCGCCATTGTCTCTGGAGTTTTCACTGCCTCGCCTTGAGCGTGGAAGTCCGTTAGCTTGGATTATTTTGTCGAATTGCCTTTTCCTCCACCTAATTTTCCAACCTTGGTCTTTACCATATCCACACCAAAACGCTGGGATGGGTTTTTGTTCCAATTGAGAGTTTTAGTAGAATGTTTAGTTTTACAAGCAGAGCAGTGTGAAACGCATCTTCCTACATGGCCGCCATAACCAGAAGTCTTCTTGTTCTCTTTTATTAATGCAGAATAATAACTCGTTGTAGCTTTTCTAAGAGATTTTTTATAAATTAAAAGATGATTTCTCCAAGCTAAATAGATTTCATCTAAATTAGTGGAGCGCCATTTTCTTTCTAATTGACGAGTCTTCTTCCTTCCAAAAAGTTCAAGTTTTGTCTTGTCAGTCCATAGAGTTTTTCCCCAAAGTCTTGGAGAGCATCAAGATGTTTCCTCGCAAAACTGAGTCGAGCCTTTATGTTCTTTTTGCTCAGCAGTGGTTTTCATCTTGGGCATTTTTGCCCATTCTCTCTTATGGTGGATTCAGGAACACTGACCTTAGCTGAGGCAAGTGAGGCCTGCAGTGCTTTAGATGTTGTTGTGGGGTCTTTTTTGAACTCTTGGATGAGTTGTCGCTCCGCTCTTGGAGCAATTTGGATCGACCAGCCACTTCTGGGAAGGTTCACCACTGTTCCATGTTGTCGCCTTTTGTGGATAATGGCTCTCCCTGTGGTTCACTGGAGTCCCAAAGCTTTAGAAATGGCTTTATAACCTTTTCTAGACTGATAGATCTCAACTTCTTTCTTTTTCATTTGTTCCTGAATTTGTTTGGATCACAGCATGATGTCTAGCTTTTGAGGATCTTTTAGTCTACTTCACTTTGTCAGGCAGGTCCTATTTAAGTGATTTCTTGATTCAGAACAGGTGTGACAGTAATCAGGCCTGGGTGTGGCTCAAGGGCAAACAGTTTTTCACACCACTGCATGTTTAATTTGAGTTTTATCAACTTTTTGTTTAATCACTTTGTGATGCTTATACATTATATTTTTATTTACTTTAGAGGGAGCAGACAATGATTCTCTGATGGGGAAGACAAAGGCTAAGTTGAGGGGTGGTGGATGGAGAGAAGCTGCAGAGAGGCGTGTAAGACTGATGTTATGTCTGGAAAGCAGGGCAGTGGAGGCAGGATCTGTGCTGAACTCGAACTTTATTACAGAACACGCCAGATAGTACATGCGTGTATCAACATAGCTATAAGCTAACACAAAACTAATATAGACTTGCTGTGACAGAGGTGGAGCGCCAGAGACCACGGCTCACGCCAACAGTCTCTTAATATAGGCATGGCCTGATAATGTCACCCGTGTCTGCGTCTTCACATCTGTGCTGTTGTTTATATGGGGGCATATCTAACATTTACACCCCCGCCCCCGAACAGCTCAAAACATTATGAACACAAATGACCATAGCTTTTTTTTTTTCATTACACTCACAGCAGCTTTTTTAAAACAACAAGTAGAGAAAATAGAACCTGGGCCACCAGGTAGACTGCTGGCTAACCCTGCATGGCTGAGTGGGGTATTCTGCCACTATGTTTGTATCCCCTCAGTGTATGCTATGCTAACATACACTGAGGGGAAAAGCTACAGTGTAAATCCACACCCACTCATGTCTAGAAGCCCTGCCTGTTCTCTACGGTATCGCTTCACACTGGGTGGTGCACTTATTGGTAACAGTTTGTTCTCCACTCTCTGCTTAGTATGTTCAGCCTGACTATTTAGTCTTCTAACATTACCTGACGCCTGCTCATTACCTGATGTTAGCGGCTGTTCCCGTTTATCTCCACGTTGGACAGCACGGACCGCCTCAGGACTGCTCCAGCCTGTAAGTTCATTTGCCTTTCTTCCCATGCCTTCTGCGGCACTAGGCATTCTCTCCCCTCGGCCTGTTGAGTATCTTTGAGGCGCCCCTGTTCTCGTGGTGCCCTCCTTGACTGTTTGTCTTCTAAGACTGTTTAGCTCATCTCTCTGTTCATTCATCATAACTGTTGCTGGACTGAACTCATTATTTTTGTTCAATAAATTGCACGCAAATATCTCTGCATGTGGGTTTTAATTCCTTCCTCCGTGTGCTGCGTAAAAGTGCACAGGGAACATGACAGAATGATCCGGCCATTTGCTCCCATGGCCACAGGCCTAAAATAATGCCACACATAATGACGGGAGTGAACGCCGGTGTGCGTAATGAGGAGAAAACATGTGAGTATGTGCGTGAATGAACAGAACAGTAATCACAAATAATAATGACTAACAGCTGGAGTAACTGGCAGGGAAGGGGGCGTGGCTATGAGCTGTCAGGGAGCCGAGAGGACCTCAAGGGTCCCAAGGAGGTGCCTGACAGACCAAATAGGAAATCAACACATACAAAAGACAAGGCAGCCACCGTGCCATGAAACTGGGCTGGAAGTCCACCCCAGTCCATGACAATGCTCTGCCTAAACATTTCAAAAGTCATTTTCAACAGTTCACCTTCAGGGGCTTCATCGAGCCCACGGTGGGCGTGCCCCTGGAATCGCTGACTGCAGCAGACCTTGGTGCCCTCTTGCTGGAATTATTGCTTGCTTGTCAGCAACGTCCCAGCCCAGGTCCCATACCAGCTGGATCGGCTCTAGTGCTGCGTCTTGATCCGAGGAAGCTGCTCTTACCTTCCACAGATAGCTGACATGCCATCTCAAACCATCGGCCATCTGGACGGTGGCTGGCCTCTTTCGTGTGGCGATTCTCATCTGTGATGACGGGATCGTCTTGGGTCCAGGCGGTCAGCTCGTTAGACTCAAACCCAATCAAGTAGTGTGCACAGTGATCTATTCGGCTGCACTCGGCGCTGCTGCTCTCTTGACTCTGATGTTGGTTGCTGCTGTGGTAGCGTGCCATCCGCGCCAGCAGCAGGACGTGCCCTTGGTTGGCATTGCACTGCTTGGTCCTGCTGGGCCACGAACACTCCATCCTGCTGTGCTGTGGCAGCTTCCTGAGGCTGATACTCGGAGAGGATGTGGGATGAGATCAGCTTCTTTTCTCTGTCACCTGGTGCTGGTTGAAGTTGCGGTGATGTGTCGCTGTCGTCAGCAACGGGATGTGCACCGGGCTGTCTTCGGTCACCGGGGTCCCCTTTCTCCATGAACTCCCCCTCCTGCAGCTCCACAGCGGCTGCTTGAAGCTCATGCTGGGCGAGGATCAGAAGTGAGTCCGTTTTGTGTTTTCTCTCTGTGCTGCGGTTTCTCTCCATGCTGCATTTGCTCTCTGTACTGTGTTCTCCAGCTGTGCTCATGTCCGTGAGATCACACTCTCCCTTCTGCGATGAGACTGTAGCTCGAGAACACTTATGCTGTACGAGGACTGGCTCTGAGTCTCATGTGGCTGTGGACTGGGGCTCCTGTGGCGGCTCCGGTTCTGCTGGGTTTTGTTCGGCGTGTGGTGTGAGGCAGGGAGTGGCTGCATTCACATCCGAGTGCAATGGACCCGGACCGTCGTTGGTCCGCTTGGGGTCTGTGAAGGAGAAGCTAAGTTCACAGAACAAATCCTGCCCCATAACATTATCGCCCTGACGTGTTACCTGGAACCGCAACGCTGTCTGTTCTGTCGCCGTATTGCACTGCAAATACTGCACATTGCAAATTGCACTGGGCAGCACGGTGGTGGAGTAGTTAGCACTGTGGCAGCACAGCAACTTACCCTTGGCTGGGGATCCTGGGTTTGATCCCAGCCTCTGACCAACACTAGCCACGGTTACATGGGCAAAATTTCTTCAATCTGATTACAATTCAGATCAGAATTTTACTGTTTACATGGATCCTGAAAAAGCTGATCTGATTAGGACGTGTGTTTCCATGTGTCACATGTTTGAACAGACTAAATCATTTTGACATGCGCACGTCAACATTTCAACATTTCAAAAATAGTAGAAGAAGAAGCAACTTCCGGTGTAACCAAACCCCGCTTTGTGTCTTTCTCTTTCTGAACTGGGCCTGTATTGTGTTATTCAGACTGTACTTTTGCTTCTGCTGGTCTCCGTAATGAAGCTACAAGTACATACGTACTTCTGCGTATGATGAACAGAGGGAGACAGCAGGACGATACAGACCAGTTTTGTTTTACTCCCGCCATGTCTTCTACTAGCTGCTGTAAAGGCGGAACTATGTCACATCGATGCGTGGCTAATGTACAGACATGCCCAATAAACATATTTTCGACCCAAGCTTCGGAAAAAGTGTTTATATGGGCACCAATCGGAATAACAATCAGCATTACCCACCCGTCTCAATCGGAATGAAATTTTGATTCAAATGAGCGTGATCAGGTCAGAATATTCAGACTGGCGTGTTTACATGAAGCATTTTGATTCTGATCAGGCTTTTTCAACCATATTTCACTGCCCCTCCATTCTGCCCATGTTTACCCAGTATGTCACATGCCACACTAGAGAAAATAAAACACTGGACTTATTCTACGCAAACACTAAGGAGGCGTACACCTCATCACCACTCCCCCCACTTGGGAGATTGTATCACAACTTGGTTCATCTCCTGCCGGTGTACAAACCCCTAGTGCACAGACAACCTCCGGTCATGCGCACAGTGAAGTTATGGTCTGAGGAGGCAATGGACGCTCTAAAGGACTGTTATGAAACCACTGCCTGGGAGCAGCTCTGCGATCCACATGGTGAGGACATCGATGGCCTCACTCACACCTTCACGGACTACATCAACTTCTGTGTGGACAACACCGTACCCACCAAGACCATATGGTGTTGCTCGAACAACAAACCCTGGATCAACCCTGAGATAAAAACACTTCTGAGAGAGAAGAAGAGGATCTTCAGGTCGGGGAACAGGGAGATGCTGAAGTCCGTACAGAGGGAGCTGAGGAGGAAGATCAGAGAAGGCAAGGACAGCTTCAGGGAGAAGATGGAGGACAAGCTGCAACAAAGCGACATCGGTGGGGTCTGGAGAAACCTTAAAACCATCTCTGGGCTCCAGAATACCTCCCCCCAGGCCACGGGGGGACAGGGAGTAGGCGAACAATCTGAACCTGTTTTTTAATAGGTTTGACCAACCGCCCTCCCCCCCCGACTGCACACCAACCACTGCTGCCTCTAAAGTCATCGAGACCTGCTGTCCACACCCCACTCCACCAACACCCCCCCACTCCCAACACACATTCCCCCCAACCTGACCCTCACTAAGACCCAGGTGAGGACGGAGCTGAGGAAGATGAAGGCGAGGAAGGCCTCGGGACTGGACGGCATCAGCGCAAAGCTCCTCAAGTCCTATGCCGACCAGCTGTGTGGGATTGTGGAGCACATCTTCAACCTGAGCCTGAAGCTGGGGAGGGTACCACAGCCGTGGAAAACATCCTGTGTGGTACCTGTACCAAAGACTTCCCACCCCAAAGACCTGAACAGCTACAGACCAGTGGCCCTGACGTCTCACATGATGAAGACCCTGGAGATACTGCTCCTTGCTCACCTCCGCCCCCTGTTGGGACCAGCGATGGATCCACTTCAGTTCGCCTACTAGCATGGCATTGGGGTGGAGGATGCGGTGATCTTCCTCCTTCACTGTTCCCTGTCCCACCTGGAGAAGTCCGGGAATGCGGTGAGGATCATGTTCTTTGACTTCTCCAGTGCTTTCAACACCATCCAACCGATGATCCTGAAGGACAAGCTGCTGTGCGCAGGGGTGGACCAGCACCTGTCATCATGGATCCTGGACTACCTCACTAACCGGCCACAGTTTGTGAGAACCCAGGATTGTGTGTCCAACACGATCATCGGCAGCACAGGGCCCCCCCAGGGAACGGTTTTGGCTCCCTTCCTGTTCACCCTTTATACTGCGGACTTCTCACACAACACAACACACTGCCATCTACAGAAGTTCTCTGACGACTCTGCGATCGTCGGCCTCATCTCCAACAGAGATGAAGCTGAGTACAGAGGACTTATCCAGGACTTCGTGGACTGGTGCCATCGGAACTGCCTCCAGATCAACGCGAGGAAAACTAAGGAGCTGGTGGTGGACTGCCGCAGGCAAGGACAACCCCTCACAGCACCAGTAAACATACAGGGAACAGACATCGAGATGGTGACATCCTACAAGTACCTGGGTGTTCATTTGAACAATAAACTAGACTGGACACACAATACCGACGCACTCTACAAGAAGGGACAGCGCAGGCTGTTCCTACTGAGGAGACTCAGGCCTTTTGGTGTACAAGGGGTGCTCTTGAAGACATTCTACGACACGGTGGTGGCATCAGCCATCACTTTTGGAGTGGTCTGCTGGGGCAACGACATTACAGCAGCCGATAGGAAGAGACTGAACAAACTAATCAAGAACGCTAGCTCTGTCCTGGGGCAATGCCTTGATCCAGTGGAGGAGATGGGAGAGAGAAGGATGGTGGCTAAACTGTCATCTCTGCTGCAGTCCAAGTCCCACCCTATGCAGGACGTATTGAACGCACTGAGGAGCTCATTTAGCAGTAGACTATATCATCCTAGGTGCACAACCGAGATGTTTCGCAGGTCCTTCCTACCTACGACTGTCAGACTGTATAACCTAAGCAGGGCTGCTTGCAGAGATAGCAAAAAAAACGTGACGACTTAATAGTATTGAATACAAAAGACGCAATAGACTTAGACAAATGGTCCCCTCCAGTATACAACTAGGACAGTATCAGTCGCTACAGAGGGTGACAATTTGTATGGGTACATATTCATACTATGTAGGATAACTAAATGGACTGTTATGCTGTTTATTCCATCTAGCTACAATGCTTCGCACTGTGTGTATATATATTTATATATTTATGTGTACATATGTATATTCACTGCTCTTATTTTCTTATCTTCTAAATTATTGCTCTGAGTATTGCTATCCCTGTGCTGTTGCAATGCTGGAATTTCCCCATTGTGGGACTAATAAAGGCTTATCTTATCTTATCTTTTAATCTGGTTACTTGTGTCCATTTAAACATGGCTACTGATCTGTGTTGAGTTTGCATGTTCTCCCCCGTGTCTGTGTGGGTTTATTCCGGGATTTCTCTGGTTTCCTCCCACATGCCAAAAACTTGCAAGTTAGGATTATTGGAGACTCTAAAGTGGCCCCAGGTGTGAATGTGTGTGTGAATGGTGAAAGGGCTGGGTGCCGCACCAGTGGCTGCCTCATCCACTCATGTGGACACCCTGTAATTTCCCCATTGTGGGACTAATAAAGGAATCTAAAAAAAAAAAAAAAAAATCAAAAGTGATGTTTCTGCCGGTTATGGAGCATCCGTCGTGCGGCAGTTCCACTGCTTCAGGTCGCCGGGGAGTAAGCCTTCTAACCGTGGCCTTATTTACCAGGGACCTTGAGGCAGCAGTGATCATCACCATTGGTACACTGATGCTGTCCAGCTTCAGTACACACTGCAGTCCTGACCAGTTCTCGGGGCCCACAATGTTGTTGTTGTCCCAGTCAGAAGTGGGGTCGATGGGCTCAGCAACTGGGACAACCTTCTGCACCAGTGGAGATGATCGTTGGTAGTGCTGCCTGGGGCTCGCTAGCTGTGATGTTAACTGGGCAGCTTCTTCTAGCTCTAGCTGGGCCGTCATTTCCAATGCTTCAGCCATCATCAGGCTGTCTGGCTCTGTGAACAATATCTCCTGCAGCTTCCTATTTGTAGTGTGCCACGCCAACTTCTCTCGCACCAACTCTTCCTCCAAGCATCCAGACTCACATACACTAGCCAAACAGCGGAGGTCGGTGACAAACTGCTGGGCCGACTCATCCACGTGCTGTTGGTGCTGGTGAAACCTGGCTCACTTAGCCACCAAACTCTCTGGCCGAGGTGCCCGGCACGCACCTCTCTTCAGGAAAAGCATTGGCTTTTCCTTCGGAAGGCCAGTTTTTCTCTTCATCACCATTTGTTATGTCTGAAAGCAGGGCAGCGGAGGCAGGGGTTGTGCTGAACTCGAACCTTATTACAGAACACACCAGATGGTACACGTGTGTATCAATATTTTTACTGTATTTTATTTTGTGTACTGTCATGAGTCTGAGCTCAGCGTTTCTCTGGAGCTCAGAGTCTCATTTTATTTCTGTTATTTTATGTCTATTATAATAATTCCTGTCTTGTTTTTGTGTTATTTTGTTTTTTTGACACGCGCCTCCGTCCTTTGCTCCCGGACACATCCACCTTCCTCTCAAAGCCTGTTTTCCAGTCACCTCAGCTGTGAGTGAATTAAGAATTAGGTCACTGCCGCTCCTTGCCACACCTGCTGCGTATTATTCCCCATTACCTCCATGTATTTAAGTTCTGCCTTTTCACTATGCTGTGGCGGCTATTTTGGATTGTCCTCTGATTACTCGACTACTCCAGCCTCTGAAGTTTTTCTTCTCCTGAGCCCTCCCTGCTCAGAGGCTTTACTTGTAAGTTATTTCTGTTTGCATTTTTGTATTGTCAGCAGTTTTTCCACTGTTATGTTCTTTTTGTTAATAAATGCCACAGACACAATCCAGCGCCTGGGTCTGTCCTTCTGCTCCGCAGGAGCATTCATGACATTAGTTTATTGATCCCCAGAGGGAAGTTCAGGGTATCCACGGTACGGCGCCATCCCTTCACCACTCACACACATTCACACCTAGGGCCACTTTAGAGTCTCCAGTTAAGCTAACGTGCATGTTTTTGGCCTGTGGGAGGAAACCAGCATACCCGGGGTAAACCCATGCAGACACGGGGAGAACATGCAGACTCCACACAGAAGGGTCACTGATGGTCAGGGGTGGGATTGAACACACAACTTTCTTACTGTGCTGTCACAGTGCTAACCACTGCTCCACCGAGCTGGCCAGTATCGCTATCAGCTAACACATAACTAACACAGGCTCTTGCTGTGACAGAGGTGGTGCGCCGAAGACCACGGCTGCCACCAACAGTCTGTTAACTTAAGCACGGTGTGATGACGTCCCCTGTGTCTGCGTCCTCACGACCGTGCTGCCTGTTGTTAATGTGGGGGCATATCTAACACCTCTGACTCTGCTTCCTGCTCCCAACTCTGAGTAGTAGTCAAGGCTTTGGAAGTTTGGATAAAAATGATGCCAGATTGTTGGATAAATGAGACGCACCATCCAAAGTGGGATGGACGCTTTCTCACCTAACAAGACCAGGTTTTCCTCAAAAGCAAATATCAAAAATTATTTAGTAAATCTGAATAATTTGGTGATTCTAACTGACTGGAAACAGGAAAAGTTTAGTCTGATTTCGTGTCAGATAGTGAGAAAAAAAGCTTACGTCTCTTTTTACAGTGTATGTAAACTTCTGCTTTAACTGTATATTGTCATATGATCAAATTTTCTCAACATATTTAAGATAAAATAATTGCTGGTGTAACTGAGATGTCAAAATTCCACCTGATATTGTGATGAACCAGTGATTTTAGACTCTGTAAACAGTGTTTCAAAGCGGTATTAAAGAATGTATTAAAGAGTTGGAGTTTTAATTCTGTTACTGCAGACAGGGGAAGCCAGTCAGTTCGTTACGTGCCCCGAAGCAGGACTTCATGTCTTTATTTCTGCTCCTCCCTGACACTTCACCCAATTTCTTCCCATTATTTCATCCTCATTGTGTGTTATGTACCTGAATTGCTACACTTTGGGAAAATGCTCGGGTGCTTTATCGAGCCATCTTGTCTCGATTGCAGAATTTGGACGGGGCCTGCATCCAGTCTGTTAACCTGGTAATTGACGAGGATCCAAGGACAGAGATTACGCTGAGTCACACTGGAGAGGTCTTCATAGCTGGACAGTACCGCATCTCCCTTCCCTATTCTGACGGTAACCTCCTCATCTTTTATCGCCTTCCAACATTGTTCACATCACCAGCCTGACTTCTTTCAGCGCTCCCAGTCATCAGGCCAGAGATGGATTGAATGACAGCTCTGCTATTGAGTGGGAAATTTTCCCAATGCTATGCTGACATTGTGTTGCACAAACTGCCTTCCCTCTGAGTATTACTCCTTTTACACAAGTGTTTTCATGATGGAGTGAGCCGCCTTTTGTCAGATTTCTGTGAGAATGGGCTGATCCTTGGTGCCTGAATGAACAAAAATGCACCTATGCTACTTGGTGCACTGATACACACACGTTTGTCCCTCATTTAATGCAACAGATTTCCTCTCACTTTTCAGTGCCGGATGTAAAAAATTAAAGAAACTAGTCATGAAAAAGGAGATAAAGCTCCAAAAACAGAAGACCAAATACGCCTGTTAGTGAAATAAATTCACATTTTGCTTCGCTGATTGAACAAACAAGAAATGGAAATCTCTGTTAGGACCACAGATTTATTTTTTAGGATATGTTTAACAGCAGTGTTTTTCCTCTTCACGACTACCTTACGCTAGGTTGAAGAGCCTGCTGAGCAGTGGCTGTGGGCAACAGTAATGAGAAAGGTCAGACTGGCTCAACACGGGAGGATGTTCAAACCTCAACCACACAGACATTTTAAGATTACACTGCCTATAAAAAGTATCCCCCCCCCTTTCATGTTTCAGCCTTTTATTGCTTTATAAAATGAAATCATGGCCAAAATAATTTTGCTTTTTTGACAAAAAAGCAGGAGTGGTGACCTAGAGGTAGAGCATCTGCCCCACAGCTATAAGGTCAGGGTTCAAGTCCTCCTGAACCCCACTGTGGTGCCCTTGAGCAAGACCCTTAACCCAACTGGGCAGCCCCTGTAGCCCCAGGGCAGCTGTGGCTACAGAGGTAGCTTACCACTACTAATGTCTGTCTGGAGTGAATAAATTATGGACTCACTGCCAGCTCTTTGAGATGTCACTTGACATGTTAAGCACCATATACTGCTGATCCATTATTATTATTTTTAAAAATTGCAAAAAAAAAAAAAGCTTCTTTCACATCAAAGTGAAAACAGATTTTTAACAACTACTGTCCATGAATTTCTCATTCATTTATTTAAAGTGGGACAGTGCATATTAATTAACATGAAGTAGTTCATGTAAATATGCCAGATTTAGCCTTACAGGCTAATTTTCATCTGTAGTACCAGGACAGGTTCATGTTACAAAAACATGTTAAAATACAGACATTAACAAGCAGTGATTAATAAAAACACCACAGCATGCATACTAATCGTCCAAACTGTGGGTGCAAGTTTCATTGTCCAGGAGCCACTTTTTCAGTGATTTAGAGAAGGTCTTGAGTGCTGGAATGTTTCTGAGTTCTGTTGGGATAGTATTGCAGGTGTGAGACGCTCTGACAGAGCAGGACATCTGTCCAAGGCTACTTTTCCTGAAGGGAAGACCTCAGTCCACCCTGGGATCCAGGGCCCACATTGTCCTTCAGATGGATGTTTTTTTAATTTTTATTTTACCTTTATTTAGCCAGGAGGTCCCATTGAGATCAGAGATCTCTTTTGCAAGGGAGACCTGGCCAAGGTAGCAACCTTACAGAATCAAAACCAAGTGAACCACTTTCATGATACCCAAACCAACAATAAAACAGAACAACAGCTATTCAAGCACAGCAGCCTCTCAAGAAAAACCATGATATTCCGCCTCTACTGCAGTCTTTATGATACTCTGGAAGTCATTAATAGATATGAATGCTTTTAAATTAAGAACATTTTGGAGATTATTCCATGACCGTGGTGCATGGTAAGAAAACGCTGTTGTACCAAAATCTGTCAAGGCCCGGGGAATATTGAAGAGCAACCACTTGGAGGTGTGGAGATGGTAACTAGTAGAGCTGTCAGAGAGAACAGTATTGAGGTGTATGGGCAGCACGGTGCAGTGGTTAGCACTGTTGCCTAACAGCTAGAAGGTTCCTGGTTCGAATCCCCAGGCTGGCAGGGGTTGGAACCTTTCTGTGTGGACTTTGCATGTTCTCCCTGTGCTGCGTGGGTTTACTCCGGGGGCTCTGGTTTCCTCCCACAATCCAAAGACATGCATGTTAGGTTAATTGGCTGTTCTAAATTGTCCCTAGATATCTGTCTCCTATAGGCTCTTAGAATAGAGGGTTAGTACTAGTGAAGTACTTTGAGTGGTCTTTGAGACTAGAAAAGCGCTATATAATCGCAGGTCCTTGTCCCTTATTCTGGAAGTTTACCCAGCAGAGCATTCTAGATGAACATAGACCAGTGTTGTTGTCTGTGAGTAGTTAATGATGTCCATCCAACTAAACCATAGAGAATGCAGTGGTGAGTGAGAGATTTAGCATTTGAAATGAAATGTAGAGAAGCATGATGTACTGAATGGAGGCTCCTTAAAGTGGAGTCGGCTGCATGCATGTAAAGTATATCACCAAAACCAGTCACAGACAGGAAGGTGGCTTCCACAAGTTTTTCTTTGCAGAGAATGTAAAACATGATTTATTTCTGAAATGAAAGCCAATCTTCATTTAGAGTTTCTTCACTAGATTAGAAATCTGTGCATTAAATGAAAGCTTGTCATCAATCCATCCATCCATCCATCTACTTCCGCTTAATCCTTTTCGGGTCGTGGGGGGGCTGGAACCTATCCCAGCATCTTTGGGCGAGAGGCAGGGTTCAAGGTTCAAGGTGACTTTATTAATACCTGTAGGTAGATTCTTTTTACAGTCTGGAGAGGGCATCTCAAACACACAACTTTGAACATCACAACATTAAAAACACAGGACACATACGTCAGACAGTTTAAAAACAGCACTAAAGACATGGACAGGTACTCCAGAAACTTACTTAACATGGTTAAAAAGACTAAAAATAAATAGATAAAAAACCCAACTAAAATAAATAAAATCATTAAATATCACTAAGATATTATTAAAAATACCCATAGAACCCATAGTAAACCAGATAAAAGCATTATACCACACCAGGGACCAATAAAATACTAGATAAAATAAGATCACATAAAAAGGCCAGACCCAAGAGTTTAAATAAAATGCATTAAGGCCTGTTTAAAAGAACGATAGCAGCAGGAACAAAGCTGTTCCTGTACCTTGTGGTTCTGCATCTGGGAACTTTGAACCTCCGTCCAGAGGGTAAAAGCTGGAACTCACTGGCCAAGGGATGGGAGTCATCAGCTGTGATAGAGGTGGCCAGCCGCTGTACCTGCCTGGTGTACAGGGCCTCCAGACCCAGCTGTGACTCCCCCCCAATAAAACGACTGGACCATTTAATGATCTGGGCCAGTGATTTTCTGCCTTTGAGAGGCAGGTTTCTAAACCATGACACTAACAAGAAAGATAAAACTGATTCAATAAAAGCACGATAAAAAAGTGTCATTATAGTCCTATCCACATGGAAATGGGACAAACTCCTCAAACAGGCGCTGGTGTCCCTTCCTGTTTATGGCCTCACAATTCAATTTAAAATTCAAAGTATTATCAAAAATTGTACCCAGATATTTATAAAATGTGACTTGTTCCACTATTTGTCCCTGGGCAATGGATCAGCGTTCTCGTCGCGCCCTCCGCCAGTACCCGGGCTTGCCCGGGGAAGCTAATGATCCTACCAGCAGACTAAATTCGAAGAGACGACACCTCAGTGCCAAGTCAAAGAAGAATCCTAGTCACAGTCCCAAAGCCGAAAGCAAACAGCCCCGAGAGCACCTTGCGGTAGGACCTGCCCTTCGCATACTACAACTAAACGTTGAAGGCCTATCTGCAGCCAAGCGAAGCCTTATCGAAGTCCTCGCCTTCCAACACTCGATTGACGTAATCTGCCTCCAAGAGACTCATATTGGCACAGAGGAAGCTGGCCGCTACACCATCAATGGCTTTGACCTCCTGTGCTATGTTCCACATGCCAAACATGGATGTGCCACCTTTGTGCTTTCTGACATAGTTGAAGTAAACCACCTGACAACAACACATTTCTCAGACACCATAACCATTGGTGGCTTTCATATTGTCAATGTGTACAAGCCCCCTAGTACCAACTGGGATCTGCAGGTCTTACCCACCCTACCCCACCCTGCCATCTATGTGGGGGACTTTAACAGCCATCACCCTGACTGGGGGTACCCAGCAGTGGATAGTGACGGGGAGGTACTTTCAGACTGGGCATCTAGAAATGATCTCGCTCTGATACACGACCCCAAACAAAGAGGAACCTTCCACTCTGCTAGGTGGAAGGACTATTCTCCTGACCTGTGCTGGGTCAGCTCTTTGAATGGGACGCCATATCCTACACAGAGCCTCATTCTTGACGATTTTCCACACAGCCAACACCGGCCCCTGCTTGTACACATTGGCCTACAACTTCCAGTCATAAACAGCCCAAGGAAGATGCGCTGGAACTTCCTCAAAGCCAACTGGAAGAAATTCAGTGAAACCCTGGACCGGAGTGCTGTTACCATCCCACTCTACACCATCACTGTAGATGAAGCACACTACCGCTTCTGCAGTGCAATCTTCAAGGCTGCTCACACTGCAATAAGATAAGATAAGATAAGCCTTTATTAGTCCCACAACGGGGAAATTCCAGGATTGCAACAGCACAGGGATAGCAACACTCAGAGCAACAATCAGAAGCCAAGGAAAAAAAAAAAAGCAAGCAAGCAAGAGCAGCTAATATACATATGTATATATTACTATAAATATATATATACACACAGACACACAGTGTAGAGCATTGTAGCTGGATGGGATAAATATGAGTATATAAACACACAGTACGGAGCATTGCAGCTAGGTGGAAAAAATATGTAAATATATAAACACACAGTGCGGAGCAATGTAGTTAGATGGAATAATATGTAGATATATAAACACAGTGCGGAGCATTGTAGCTAGATGGAATGAATATATAGATATATAAATATAAACATAAACATAAACACACCCAGTGCGGAGCATTGTAGCTAGATGGAATAAATATGTAAATGTATAAACACACACAGTGCAGAGCATTGTTGCTAGATGGGATGAAACAGCACAACCGTCTACTTAGTTATCCTACATGGTATGATTATGTGCCCATACATATTCTCACCCTCCGTAGCTACCGGTATTTTCCTAGTTGTATGCCGGAGGGGACCATTGTGTAAGTCTATATTGCATCTTTTGCATTCAAAAAACTATTAGGTTGTTACATCTTTTTACTATCTCTGCGAGCAGCCTTGCTTAGGTTTTACAGTCTGACAGCCATTGGTAGGAAGGACCTGCGAAACCTCTCGGTTGTGCACCTGGGATGATGTAGTCTGCTGCTAAATGAGCTCCTCAGTGCATTCAGTATGTCCTGCATAGGGTGGAACTCGGACTCCAGCAGAGATGACAGTTTAGCCACCGTCCTTCTCTCTCCTATCTCCTCCACCGGATCAAGGCGCTGCCCCAGGACGGAGCTAGCTTTCTTGATCAGTTTGTTCAGTCTCTTCCTATCGGCTGCAGTAATGCCACTGCCCCAGCAGACCACTCCAAAAGTGATGGCTGATGCCACCACCGTGTCATAGAATGTCTTCAGCAGCGCCCCTTGTACACCAAAAGACCTGAGTCTCCTCAGTAGGAACAGCCTGCACTGTCCCTTCTTGTAGAGTGCATCAGTATTGTGTGACCAGTCTAGTTTATTGTTCAGATGAACACCCAGGTACTTGTAGGATGTCACCATCTCAATGTCTGTTCCCTGTATATTTACTGGTGCTGTGAGGGGTTGTCCTTGCCTGCGGCAGTCCACCACCAGCTCCTTAGTTTTCCTCGCGTTGATCTGGAGGCAGTTCCGATGGCACCAGTCCACGAAGTTCTGGATAAGCCCTCTGTACTCAGCTTCATCTCCATTGGAGATGAGGCCAACGATCGCAGAGTCGTCAGAGAACTTCTGTAGATGGCAGTGTGTTGTGTTGTGTGAGAAGTCCGCAGTATAAAGAGTGAACAGGAAGGGAGCCAACAACGTTACCTGGGGGGCCCCCGTGCTACTGATGATCGTGTTGGACACACAGTCCCGGGTTCTCACAAACTGAGGCCGGTTCGTGAGGTAGTCCAGGATCCATGATGACAGGTGCTGGTCCACCCCTGCACGCAGCAGCTTGTCCTTCAGGATCATCGGTTGGATGGTGTTGAAAGCACTGGAGAAGTCAAAGAACATGATCCTCACCACATTCCCGGGCTTCTCCAGGTGGGACAGAGAACGGTGAAGGAGGAAGATCACCGCATCCTCCACCCCAATGCCATGCTGGTAGGCGAACTGGAGTGGATCCATCGCTGGTTCCACCAGGGGGCGGAGGTGAGCAAGGAGCAGTCTCTCCAGGGTCTTCATCAAGTGGGACGTCAAGGCCACCGGTCTGTAGCTGTTCAGGTCTTTGGGGTGGGAAGTTTTTGGTACAGGTACCACACAAGATGTTTTCCACAGCTGTGGTACCCTCCCCAGCTTCAGGCTCAGGTTGAAGATGTACGTCACAATCCCACACAGCTGGTCGGCACAGGACTTGAGGAGCTTTGCGCTGATGCCGTCCGGTCCCGACGCCTTCCTCGCCTTGATCTTCCTCAGCTCCGTCCTCACCTGGGTCCAGGTCAGGGTCAGGATGGGGGGCTGTGTGTTGGGAGTGGGGGGGTGTTGGTGGAGTGGGGAGTGGGCAGCAGGACTTGATGTCTTTACAGGCAGCAGTGGTTGTTGTGCAGTCAGGGGGGAGGGCGGTTGGTCAAACCTATTGAAAAACAAATTCAGATTGTTCGCCCACTCCCTGCCCCCCGTGGCCTGGGGGGAGGTATTCTGGAGCCCAGAGATGGTTTTGAGGTTTCTCCAGACCCCGCTGATGTCGCTCTGTTGCAGCTTGTCCTCCATCTTCCTCCTGAAGCTGTCCTTGCCTTCTCTGATCTTTCTCCTCAGCTCCCTCTGTACGGACTTCAGCATCTCCCTGTTCCCCGACCTGAAGATCTTCTTCTTCTCTCTCAGAAGTGTTTTAATCTCAGGGTTGATCCAAGGTTTGTTGTTTGAGCAACACCGTATGGTCTTGGTGGGAACGGATTTGTCTGCACGTGGCTACCAACCCCTCTATGTCCCATGCCAGGACGGAGAAAGCGCTGCCCTCCTACAATCCTATCAAACATCAGGGGACCCAGAGATAGCAGACCATGTCATTGAATCGCTAAGTACAGCCCGGCAAAAGAAATGGGAGGAGACAGTTGCTGACCGGAGCTTTACCCACTCTAGCAGGAAATGTTGGAGCCTCATCCGTTGACTAGAAGCTGCACAGAAGCCCCCTAGCCAAAGCCGAGCATCTGTCACACCCAACCAAGTTGCATCCCACCTACTGACCATCGCCAAAGCACCCCAAGACAAAGACACCAGAAGAGCAGTTACAACTGAGCTAAAAAAACACCAAAAAATGCCCGTAGAGGAAACGAACCCTGAACCCTTCGAGGCTGCTGAACTGGAGAAAGTCCTACAGGGCCTGAAATGTGGAAAGGCAGCAGGATACGACAACATCTTCCCAGAATTCATGAAAAATCTTGGCCCCCGAGCCCTAACCTGGTTGACACAACTCTACACAAGGATCATACAAACAAACTCGATCCCAAAGAAATGGCGGACAGCAAAGGTCATTGCCATCCCAAAACCTGGCAAAGACCACAAACTACCAGCAAGCTACCGCTCAATCTCCCTACTCAGCGTTTCTTACAAAATCATGGAGCGCCTAATACTGCAACGTATTTCCCCAGAAATAGAGGAAATTCTAAGTGTGGATCAAGCAGGTTTCCGCAAGGACCGCATCACAGGAGAACAGGTACTGGCCATAACCACCTTCATCGAAAATGGCTTCGAGAGCAGACTGAAGACAGGGGCTGTGTTTCTCGATCTTACAGCCGCCTATGATACGGTCTGGCACAAAGGCCTCCTCCTGAAACTTATAAAGGCGATTCCTGCTTGGGCAACAGCAATTATAAAAACCCTGCTGACCAACCGAAGGTTCAGAGTCCACCTCGGTCAGAACACAAGTGCATGGAGAACGCAGAAAAACGGACTCCCACAAGGCTCAGTTCTAGCTCCAACTCTGTTCAACCTTTACATAAACAACCTGCCTACTACAAAATCCCGCAAATTCATCTATGCAGACGACATCTGTTTGGCACTGCAAGCACCAGACTTTGAGCCACTGGAACGGGTGCTCACGGAAGATCTTGCCAAGCTGGACCAGTTCTGCAAAATCTGGCGCCTAAAACCAAGCCCAGCAAAAACTGTCTCCAGTGTATTCCATCTCCACAATGTAAAAGCTGCCAGAGAACTAAACATCCACCTGAGCGGACTCAAGCTTAAGCATGCCCCAAATCCAACCTATCTTGGAGTGACCCTTGACAGGACCTTATCCTTCAAGGGACATCTAAAGGGGACGGCTGCTAAGGTGAAGGTACGAAACAACCTGCTCTGCAAGCTCGCTGGTGCAAAATGGGGGGCGGCAGTCTCCACCCTGCGCACCTCAGCACTGGCCCTTTCATACTCTGTAGCAGAATATCGTGCCCCTGTCTGGTCCAGGTCATCTTACACACACCATGTAGACACCCAGCTCAACACAACCACGAGAACTATAACTGGAACAATCCGCTCAACACCACTCCCCTGGCTCCCTGTTCTGTCAAACATAGCCCCTCCACACATCCGGCGAGCAGCATTAACTCAAAGGATGCTCCAAAAAGTTAAAGATTCTCCTCACTTACCAATCCATGCAGATATCTACACCCCACCTACTGCCCGACTTTCATCCAGACGGCCGATTTGGAAAAACCCTCCCCCAGCTGACTTTACCATCCAGACAGCTTGGCAAGAGGAATGTGAGACCAAGGAGGTCCCAAACAAACACCTGGTGACAAACCCCAACCAACAGGTCCCGGGCACTAACCTCCCAAGGAGACAGTGGTCTACACTCAATCGCTTCAGGACTGGACATGGCCCCTGCTTGGCCAGCCTTCACAGATGGGGCAGTAGCCCTAGCCCACTGTGCGCATGTGGAGAGGAGCAAACAATGGAACACATCATAGAGGCTTGCCCGCTCCAAAGACTGGAAGGAGGATTACACACCCTCCATACAGCAAACCAGGAGGCAACTGCTTGGCTTAAGGACTTTGCATTCGCTAAATAAATAATGATGCCAATTAACCTAACTTGCATGTTTTTGGCATGTGGGAGGAAACTGGAGAAATCCCAGCGTAAACCCATGCAGACACGGGGAGAACATGCAAACTCCACACAGATCACTGTTGGTCAGGGGCTGGGATCGAACCCAGGATCCCCCAGCCAAGGGTGAGTTGCTGTGCTGCCGCAGTGCTAACCACTCTGCCACCGTGCTGCCGCATCATCAATCCATATTTCCAAATACTTATAAAAGGACACCCTGTCAATCAATGCACCATCAAATGTAAAAATGTCTAAATTGTCGAAGTTTTGCAGGTGCACTTTTGATAAAATCATAAACTTTGTTTTCTGGGCATTAAAACCAACTTCAGACCCTTCAAAGCTCTTTGTAACAACTGAAATGCAGTCTGAAGTTTTTCAGTCACCCATGCTGCTGAAGGAGCCGATGTATAGATGATTGCGTCATCCACATACAAATGCAGTTTAGCTTGAATGTCTTTACCAATATCATTTATAAATATAGAAAATAAAATAGGAGCCAAAATGGAACCTTGGGGAACACCTTTAGTTATCTTCAGAAAGTCTGATTTATGGCATCTGCTTAGACACACTGAGTCCTACCTGTTAAATAATTTTTAAACCATTTAAGAGCCTTAGAACCAAGGCCAGCATATTTCTGTGACCATTGTGGGTTTTTCTTTCATTAACAGAGGGGTACCAACAATTTTGTCCACGGCTGTATTCTTTTTTTTTTTTAACTCCCCCTTCTGTCTATTTTTCTTTCGTCCGTGCATGTCTGAAGTGAGTTTCAATCTAAAAACATCTGTTTTTACCAGCATTTCAGTCAACGTTTGCCAAAGGAGCTTAACTTGGGCTGACTTAGGTGAACTCTGCATAACTTAGTCCAGCACACAGGAACTTTTACAAACTGAGCACAACTTTCACCGTTTATTTCCAAATGTTGGCAATTTTTCAGCATGCTGAAAATTCTCATTGAATCCAACTTTCACCAGCCTTTGCCAACAAACACCAACTATCAATAACTTTTAACAGCTTTTGCCAGCAGAGCCAGATGTTTGCCAAAAAGTCAGTAAAAGTTGGTCCAGACACTGTAGTGTGAATCCACCCAAAAAAGCAGGTCCAGAATGGCAGGAAATCTCCACAAATGCTGATCTTTATATGAGCATCGCCTGACGCTGATGTCAGCTGAACTGCGCTGAGTATTCTTAGCTTAAGTTAACCTAAGTTTGCAACTGTCACACATATGCTAGCCTAAGTTGGCAAAGGTTTGACAACGCTGAATGCAACGCTGGGAAATGCTAGCAAAAGTTCATAAAAAGTCAAAGCTTTTATTAGGGGACATATTATTAGTTATACAGGATCAAAATCTAAGAAGACTCGAGAGGAGAGAGCTAAATTGGAACATAAAATAAAAAGTCTTCAGGAAAAAGTGTTTGCAGGAAGTGACCCAAGGTTGGAGAATGAATTACTGATTTTGAGAGCTGAATACGACAAAAAATCAGCGAATAGAGCTGCCTCGAGTCTTCTAAGATTGAAACAATCTTTTTATGAACAAGGTGAAAAATCAGGAAAATTATTAGCATGGCAGATTAAACAATTGGAAATTAAAACACCAATTACCAGTATTATAAGTAAAGGACAGGTAGTTATAGATCCTTTAGAAATTAATAGAGCCTTTAGAGATTACTATGAAAAATTATATGATACCAAAAATGAACCTGATTTAACAAAACTAAATGGGTTTTTGAACGAACTATCTATACCGTGTATTCCAAATGAAAACAGGGAGATATTGGAGTCTAAAATTAGTCAAGAAGAAGTTGGGCTAGCCATTGATAATATGAAATCAGGAAAAAGTGCAGGACCAGATGGTCTTCCAGTTGACCTTTATAAAAAATTTAAGAATAAATTAATAAAACCTTTTTTGGAAATGGTTTTAGAAGCATTTCAAAATAATAATTTACCATCATACATAAATAATGCCTTAATTATACTGTTGCCAAAACCAGGTAAGCCCTCTAATAAATGTGAAAATATGAGACCAATAAGCCTATTAAACGCCGACCTTAAGATAATCTGTAAAATTTTAGCAAGACGAATACAAGAAATTTTACCAAATATTATTAATCGAGATCAGAATGGCTTTATAAAGGGTAGACAAGGCTTCCATAATGTAAGAAGACTATTTAATATTATTTATTTTAATAAAGAAGCACCGGATACAGCTCTCCTATCATTGGACGCCGAAAAGGCCTTTGATAGAGTTGAATGGCCCTTTCTTTTTGAAGTCCTACAAAGGTTTGGACTTGGAAATAATTTCATAAAATGGGTTCAAATAATATACAATAATGCTACAGCAGAAATCCTAACAAATAACAATATTTCAAAACCAATAAAAATCAATAGAGGATGTCGACAAGGCTGTCCACTTTCACCTTTACTGTTTACTATGGCAATTGAACCTTTAGCGATAGCGATACGTTTACATTCACAAATATATGGAATTAAAGTTGGACCAACAGAACATAAAATCTCCCTGTACGCCGATGATATAATTTTGTTTATGTCGAATCTAAAAAAATCAATTCCAACCTTGTTGAATTTAATAAAGAATTTTGGTGAAATATCAGGATATAAAATAAATAAAACTAAATCTTCAATATTAATGCTAAATGAGACCCAGAGAAATTACCCAGCCCCTGAGGTAAATCAATTCAATGTTGTAAATCAGTTTAAATATTTAGGAATCCAAATTATGCCTAAGCTAGAATCAGTTGCCAGTGTCAACTATGAAGCCTTAATGTCAGATATCAATGAGTTAACTCAGAGATGGATGTCACTACCAATGTCGATGATCGGGAGAATCAATATACTTAAAAGTAATATTTTACCTAAAATACTTTATTTATTTCAATACATTCCCTTATCACCACCTTTAGATCTATTCTCAAGAATAAAAAAAAAGTTAGTGGAATTTATATGGAACAACAGGAGGGCTAGATTACGTTTGTCTTTATTATATTTACCATTTGATCGTGGAGGTCTGAAATGTCCAAATTTTATGTTGTATTATTGGTCGGCACAACTGAGGTCTATGACATATTATTTTTCATCAAATGATCTCCCTCACTGGACTGAAATGGAATCATACAATTTACCTTTACCTCTTCCCATATTCATATACTCAGATTCGGCAAAAAAATTACAAAAACAAGTTAAAAATCCATTTGTAAAGCATATGATCAAAATATGGTGTGAAGCTAAAAACTATTTAAAAGAACCACAGTTATTGTCACAATTTAGTCCAATATGGGGTAATCAATATTTTAAACCAGGGAGAGCGGACGCTGTATTTAAAGTATGGAATTTAAAAGGGATACAAAAGATTCAGGATTTATATTTGCCATGTGCAGACAACATAATGTCTTTTGAAGAGCTGAGGATCAAATTTAATCTCAATAGAACACATTTTTTTAAATATCTTCAACTTAGAAACTTTATTCGATCAAATCAAAATAAAGCTCTCACTCGACCTATTTATTCATCCTTGGAAAAAATGATGATGAAAGATAGTAAAAGAAAGGGTATTATTTCAGAGTTTTATAACTCATTGACACTATCTTCAAGTGAAAATTCACTGAAAAGATTAAACTACTGGAAAGAAGATCTGCAAATTGAAATTTCAGAGGAACAATGGGAATTGGCTTGTACAGAAGCTCAAACCAAATCAATAAATGCACGCCTTAAATTGATACATTTCAAATGGTTAATGCGGATGTATGTTACACCGGAGGAGTTAAATAGATATAACAAAAATATACCAGATACATGCACAAAATGCATGGAAAGTAAAGGAACCCTATTTCATTGTTTATGGGAATGTAGATTAATAAGAATGTTTTGGGAGGAGGTGAGGGTAACAATTGAAAAAATAATCTCAAAACAAATCATATTGAATCCTAAACTGTTTTTGTTGGGTCTGTACCCAGAAAAGCATAATTTCAATAAAAGTGAAAGAACATTCATAGACCTCAGTTTGCTTAATGCCAAAAAATGTATTGCACTATTATGGAAAAAGACTCATAGACCAGATGTGACTCAGTGGTTAAGACAGATGTTAACAAACCTTCCATTAGAAAGAATAACATATATACTGAAATCAAAGGAAATTGTGTTTGAGAATATATGGAGACCTTTTATTGATTATGTAAAAAATTTAAACATAACTCTTGAAGAAGAAGGTGAATGATGTGTGTGGACCTTGTAAATTCCAAACTGGTGAACATAATATGTATACTAATGTATTGGATTGTCTAGACTAAACAGAGGAGCATTGTTGAAGACTTGATTTTGTTGGTGGTTGTTGGTGTTTTTAGGGTATTTTTTTTTTTTTTGTAGTACTTTAGTGTTAGTGTTTGATTGTTTGTATCATGTTTGTTAAAAAAAAAAAAGGTTCAATAAAGATATTGTGGAAAAAAAAAAGTTCATAAAAAGTTGTAAAAATAATTTCACCAAAGTTTGGACTGATTTCTTTGATTTTTCAAAACGTCAGTAAAAGTCAGGCCAAACGTCATAGTGTGAACACAGCTTAATCACAGAATAAAGGACAGGTGGGAACAATCAAGGGCAGCAGGGAAGCGGCTACAGGTGAGGAGAACAGGATGGGCGGAGCTGTCCAGACAGTCTTAGACAGGGGATGACAGCAGCATGAACAGAGGATCAGGGGAGACAAGACCATGACAATAATACTACTACTAACAATAATCAATTGAAAAACTGAGCAGGGACAAATCCTACATGACATGAGAGACACAATAATGAAAATAAACACAATGAGCAAATTAGAGCTGAGGTCAAATAGGTTCATTTTGTCTTCTTTTAATTATTTATCTTTTGTTCATATAAAAGACAAAAAATAAAATAGATGTCTTTACCTTCTTTACATGTTTCAACTGCACTGCAGCCTTCGTCAGAAGTTCTGCAGAAGCTGCACTGCAGCTTCATAACAAGCTCAGAGAAAAGATCATTGAAAAGTCAGACAGGAGGTGCTACAAGAAGTTTTCCAATTTACTGGGCATTTCACAGAATTCAGTTAAAGCCATCATGAAGAAATGGAAGCAGGATGGCACTTGTCTAAATCTGCCTAGAGCTGGTTGTCCTCAAACTGAGTGATGGAGCAAGAAGAAGACTGGTGAGAGAGGCCACCAAGATACCTACAACCACTCTGAAGGAGTTGAGAGCTTCAGTGGCCCAGATGGGAGAGACTGTACATGAACAACTGTTGCCCGGGTTCTTCACCAGACCAAGCTGTATGAAGAGTGGCAAAGATAAAGCCACTGTTAAAAAAAGCTCACATGAAATCTCACCTGGAATTTGCCCAAAGGCATGTGGGAGACTCCAAGGTCAACTGGAAGAAGGCTCTTTGGTCTGAGGAGAAAAAAAATTGAGCTTTTTGGCCATCAGACTAGACACTATGTTTGGTGAACACCAAACACTGCACATCACTACAAACACACCATCTCCACCGTGAAGCATGGTGGTGGCAACATCATGCTCTGGGGATGTTTCTCAGCAGCAGGTTCTGGAAGGCTAGTAAAAGTAGAGGGAACATGAATGCAGGAAAATATCACCAAATCCTGGAGGATAATCTGATTCAATCTGAAGAGAACTACGACTTGGGAGAAGATTTATTTTTGAGCAAGACAACGACCCCAAGCATACAGCAAAAGCTACACAGAAATGGTTCAAAGACAACAAGATGAAGGTTCTGCAGTGGCCAAGTCAAAGCCCAGACCTCAACTTTATGGGTGGACTTGAAAAGAGCTGTTCAGGCTTAATCCCCAAGGAACCTGACAGAGCTGGAGCTGTTTTACAAGGAAGAATGGAGAAAAACTGCAACGTCTAGATGTGCCAGCCTGACTGAGACATGTCCACACAGACTCGGTGTCCACATGTGTAAGCCTGAGCGGCGCCCCGCCCCCACTTCGGAGAGTCAGATCACATCTCCCTGTTTATGTACCCAGCCTACAGACAAAAGCTGAAACAAACAAACCCTGTTTTAAACAAATAAAACACTGGACTCCAGAGGCTGAGAGCACCCAACAAGACTGTTTTACCTGTACAGACTGGGATGTGTTTAAAGCTGCAGCCACCCGGGAGGACTCTTCTGTTAACATACAGGACTATGCCGAGTATGTGACTGGGTACATCAGCACATGTGTTGATACCATCGTACCCACCATACAAGTTAGGAAGTTCCCCAACCAGAAGGCCTGGATCAACAGTCAGGTACGTCAGATGCTGTGTGCTTGCTCTCTTGCATTTAAATCAGGAAATAAGGTCAAGTACAGAGCTGCAAAGTATGGACTCAGGAAGACTATAACAGCCAAGGGGCAGTACAGAGAAAAGCTGTACAGCCTCTACTCCACTCCTGACCCGGGGGGCATGTGGCAAGCCCTGCAACACATCACAGACTACAAGAGGACCAACAGCAACACCTCTAGCTCCACAGACAGCCTGCCGGATGATCTCAACATCTTTTACACCCCCTTTGAGACCTCCAGCTACAGTGCAGAGAGGAGACACACACACACACACATACACACACACACACACACACATCTTCTCCCTACACTAAGCATCTCATCAGGCCAGGTAAACAAAACACTGAGGAACATCAACCCCAGCAAGGTAGCGGGACCAGACAACATCCCTGGATGGGCTCACAGAGCGTGTGCTGCCGAGCTGACTGACGTTCTCACATCCATCTTCAAACTCTCCCTCAATCAGAACATAGTCCCCTCCTGCTTCAAAACCACAACCAATGTCCCCCTCCCCAAAAAGAGCCCGCTGACCTGTTTGAAAGATTACAGGCCGGTAGCACTCACTCCAATCATCATGAAGTGCTTCGAGAGAGTGGTCCTTCCTCTCATTCAGGACAGCATACTGGGTACCCTGGACCCCCTGCAGTACGCCCACCGGCCCAACGTGTCCACCTCAGATGCCATTGCTGCAGCACTCCATTATTCTCTCTCCCACCTTGAAGATAAAGACTCCTACATTAGGATGTTCTTTGTCTACAGCTCTGCCTTCAACACGGTCATCCCCCACAAACTCACCGACAAACTGTCTTCACTTGGCCTGCACCCCACCCTTTGCGACTGGCTACTGGACTTTCTGACTGGCAGGCCCCAGTCTGTCAGGATGGGTAACAGGATCTCCGCTGCCCACTCCTTCACATCCCTGAGTAAGCAGGGCCAGACGAAGTGGACCGGAGTGGTGGCTCAGTTGGTAGAGCATCCGCCCCACACCTGGGAGGCAGGGGTTCAAATCCCGGCTGGGTCATACCAAAGACCATATAAAAATTGTACTTTCCACCTTCTAGTGTGGTGCTCAGCATAATAGAACGGGGAAAGGAAAATTACGCACAGAGCTACCAGAGGACTGACCCCCCACTGTAGCTTTCACTACTTACAGTGGCTACAATGCTCCACGCTGTGTGTGTTTATATATTTACATATTTATTCCATCTAGCTACAATGCTCCGCACTGTGTGTTTATATATATATATATATTTATATATTTATATTTATATGTACATATGTATACTTGCTGCTCTTGTTTTTTTCTCTTTTATCTTATCTTATCTTATCTTACAGTAGCTGTGTGGCCTAGGGTCAGAGAAACGGAGATAGGTGCCGGCCCATACACCAGAAATAAGATAAGCCTTTATTAGTCCCACAATGGGGAAATTCCAGGATTGCAACAGCACAGGGATAGCACCACTCAGAGCAACAATCAGGAAGGCAAGAGAAAAAAACAAGAGCAGCGAGTATACATATGTACATATATATACAGTATATATATATATATATATATATATATATATATATATATATATATATTGTTGTTGTGGTATACCCACCACTGTTGTTGGCTTTTGTTTCAATAAATTGTTTGAGATGAGGAAATCACCATTGCATGCTTCTACTTAAATGTCCTACATTCTTGATATAATGTCACTGTAGCATGAACTTTTTACATTTTCCATAAATTTCACCCGAAAGCCAAATATCCCTAACTTTTTGTGAGTTGTGTAGTATTTAAAAGCCTACGCATATTGAAGTATATCTGTGGGCTTAGAATAAATCCAGTCTGGTCCGGATGTACACTATAATTGTAGCAATATGAGTTTGGAGATGATATGATAGCATTTTAGTTAACAATTTTGTCTCAAATGGGAGAAGTGAAATAGGCCTATATGAAGAGACAAGAGTGGGATTGTGATCATTCTTCAGTATTAAAGAGATTTTACCGTGATATATAGTCGAGAAGTCAGCAAGGAGCCCACTTCCTTGAAGTGATTCAACATACGGATAATGAGTGGAGCCAGCAGTGAACTGTATGCTTTAGAAAATTTGGCCTCAAACCCATTTGGACCTGGGGCCTTATTATTTGTGAACTGCTGAATTGCTGCCTTAACCTCCTCCAATGTGATATCTGCCTCCAGATCTGCCCTTGCATCTTCCTTCAGCTGGGTTAATTTGCTTTTTTTCCAAAAAGTTGTTGATTATGGTTTGACTGACACAGCTATTAGTGCTATAAAGCTCTTGATAAAATTCTTCAGAACATTTATTTATCTCCTGAGGGTCTGTAGACAGTTGTCCCTTTTTATTCTTAACTGCATGTATGACTTGAGAAGCCAGTGACTCTCTTAATAACCTTTCAAGTAGTCTTGGGGGTTTGTCACCCACTTCAAAATTTTTTTGCTTGTAGTTTATTAAATGGGAGCATACCTGCTTTATTAGTAAAGAATTATATTCATATCTTAGCTTTGTAATCATACCTATCAACTCCCTGGATGGGAAGGATTGGTATTTATGCTCCAGACTACACAGATTAGAAGAAGCCAACTTTATTGTTATTCAGTCCATACAGTCAATCATATAATGTAGAACGAAATTACGTTTCTCCTGTCTACAATGTTTATTACATGTAGAATCAGAGGGGTCACTGCCATGCAAGGCGCCGCCACAAACACCTTCTCCTTCCCTCATTCTATTACGCTGAGAACCAAGCTAGAAGGCGGGAAGTACCATTTTTATATGGTCTTTGGTATAACCCAGCCAGGACTTGAACCCCCAACCTCCCGGTTATGGGGCAGATGCTCTATCAACTAGGCCACCCCTCCGGTTCTTCTATGTCTTTAAGGGCGTCACCATTTGCTTTGTGTTTAGCCGAGGTGTAGGATATTGTGTCCTGTCATAACTGCCTTCGGGCTTTCTCACAGGATTGAATCATTTACTGTACATCACCTCTATCATTTGACTTCAAGAAAAATAGAGTATCCTCCTCCATCTTTTGACAGAATGCCTTGTCTTTCAGTAAAGCTGGATCAAAACACCAGTTATTTCATCCTCTATTATCCAGACTGATAAAAATCAAATCTAATGAAACTGGACTATGGTCTGAAACCAGTATAGGATGGTATGTAGCATTTATTACAGCTGGGATTAGTTTAGAGTTGAGAAAGAAATAGTCAATGCGAGAGTATGTGCCATGTACCTGGGAGAAGAAAGAGTACCCTCTTCCTGTAGGATACAGCAGTCTCCAGATATCAATGGTTTAGATTCTTTAGTAAAATTTTAACAAAAGACCTGATTTTGATTGTTGTAATACAGAAGAAGAGGACTTATCTAATTTGGTATCAAGGACACACAATTCATGTCACCAGCAATTATGACATTAGTCTGATCTAACTTTGGAATCAAACTAAAGACTTTTTGAAGAATTCTGCGCAGTCAAAGTTAGGTCCGTAAATGTTTACCAGAGTCATTGGTGTAGAATTTATTTTACCTGCTAGAATTAGAAATCTACCTTCGGAATCTATGTTAATTGTACTCTGGATAAAAGGGACATTCTTCCTGAATAAAATGGCCACTCCCCTAGCCTTAGAGCCAAAGTTCACATAATATGCTTGACCTATCCAATTGGCACGGAGTACTGACTGTACGTTGCGTTTGGCATGTTTTGTGTAAAAAAATTATATCAGGCTGTAGTGACTTAAGGTTGGTATTGGCTTTGGCCCTCTTCACAGGACTACCCAGACCCCTCACATTCCAGCTAACTGGTCTTAAAGTGCCCAGGGGTAAATTACATCTGGCCTTGTGTGACATGTTTGGCTGTTATACATTTCTCAAGCCAGTTGACATACCCTGTAACTTTATGTGTACCACCAATTCGTAGCATAAACAAGAACAGTGAAAAAAATAGTAACAACAGTTCCCACCCACACCATAACATACCTGAGGGGTCTCCCCAACTGAGACCCTTCTCAAACCCATCAAAGTTCAGCAGAAGCAATGGCAACATTCCCTCACCTACTTGCATCCACTCCAATAAAAAGAAAAAAACATAAATTGTTATTCTCACAATGAAACAAGGCCCACAAGAATTTTTTTAAGCAACAACGGTAATAGTATGTATAACTTGCTTGTAGGCACACCGTGGTTAAGAAAATGATCATAATACAATCAACCTGGCTGTCAACAAAATGAGACACCCTTGAGACTAGTGGAGTTTTCAAGTCTATTAAAGCCTTAGCATCAAATTTTCAATTTAGTCCAGCACTGGGATTTCCTGTTGAAGACAAGTTGTTACGACCCGAGCGCTGGGTTCTGATCGCGCTTGGGTTAAGTTCAACTCGCTGCCGGCCTTGACAGCTGTGGGCTGTATTCTGGTCTCACCGGGCTCTTATTGTGAAGGTGCTCGGTGGGGCTTCCGCCTGTCAAGGCTGGTCCAGCTGTGTGTCATTACTGTTCGTTAGTGTTCGCCTTCATAAAGCGGGCACTAGCGACAGTGATGTTGCAGGAGTATTGTCAACATCTCGTCAGACTTTGTCTAAACCTCGTTAAGTATTGTCAACGTTCCTTGTCAGTGCGTCGTTTGACCTTCATGTCAGGTTCGTTATCCCTTGTCATGTCACAGTTTAGCTCGTAGTGGCTGGGGGCAGCCCTGCGAGCTCAAGTATTGATTTATGTGTGTTTGTGCCGAGAGCGGCTCACAGTCTTGTCCTGTCTTGTCTTGTGTGTTAATAAGCCATCATCGCAAAACCCACTGGTGGACTCTTGGCGTCTTATGGTGATCCGCGAGGATCACCGCATGACAGTATACTCCTGCCAGGACGTCTGAACGGAGACGCCACTCTGAGATGCCTTTTCACCGTGAGTTTGTGCCTTAATTAGACTGTTGTTCTTCCCTGTCTGGGTGTCTATTGCTGGGAGAATGCCGTCATCCAGGGGCCGCGGTTGGCGCCTGGGCAGAAAGCTAGCGGAGGCTCTGGAGTATGTGGACGGTACTCTATTCACCGCTACGCTGTACAACACTCCCAGCGACATACGCTGGCACCTGGACTGCGCTGAGGATCTCCTGGACAATCTTCCCCTCGATTGTGACAATCACCCGGAGGTGATTATGAGGAGGGAAGAACTCGCTACGCAGCGCGAGATACTTTGTGGGCTGGAGGAGGAAGAGAGCAGGAAGCAGAGGAGGAGCATCCTCGCTCCCCGCGTTGGAGTCCCGTTCCCGTCCTGAAGCTGGTCCAGGAGTGCGCGCCGTCTGGGGGCCGACGACAACGTCGGCACAACGGCCCAGGTCACCCTCAGCAGAATCCCCGGCTGGACCTGCTGCCGGCGAAGTCCATCAGCGAACCGCCGAGAGCGGCCCCACCTCATCCATCCAGGGGGCCCTCTGTTGCCATCCAACGGGGAGAAGGAGGAACAACGTCCCCTACAGCAGGAACCATCTCTGTCCTGGGAGAAAGGCAAGTGCATGATAATTTATTACATCTTGATTATAATCTGCCTTGTCTGACTCCTGGGGGCGAAGTTCGGGGTTCGCAGCCCTCCGAGCTTCCTCCACCTGCTGTAGAGAATGTAACTAAACCTGCTGCCTCTGTGTCCCCCCCCCCGTCGAGCGGTCCGCAACGCCAGGCCAACGTCATCGGATGAAGAGGGGGCCTGCAGTGCTGGAAAGCCTGGATCCGGCCCTGCAGCCACGTCGAGGACTGAAGAGAAAAGCGGTCTGCGGCCCGGAGCCTGAGCCGACGAAGTAGCGTCCCCGGGTCTCCTCGCCGGAGCGGTCCGAGCCAGTGGGTCGAGTGTCCTCTGCCCCCATGCCATACGGGTCATCGGCGTGGACAGCAGCGCAGGAGGAACCTCAGGCTGCAGATGCCATCCTGCCAGCTGCGGAGCCCGACGCAGCTGAGTTCGAGCCTACTGACGAGAGTCGCCGCCCTGTACCTGGATCGTCGGAGTGCTGGGTGGCAACAGAACCCGAGTGCAGGCAAGTACTCCCTCTGGTGTCTCTGTCCCCTGTGTTGGAGCATTTTTACCTGCCTCTCGGGGAGGCGAGTGAGGAGCAGCCTCCTGCTGCGACCGAGCTCGTCTCGCTGGGTTCTGTTGCTACCGGTGATTCTGATCCCGGTTTTCTTGTTTCTGAGCCTTGTTGCAGTGTCGCCGGCGTGGAACGAGTCGGAGTCACTGGGTTGGAGGTCCCAGGTTCGGGGGTGGAGATCGTCAGCGGAGCTGCACCGACCCAGTCGGGGTCCGTTGTGGAGGCTGTTGTGGCCCAATCGGGGTCTGCCGCGGGTGCGGTTCTGGCCCAATTGGGATCCGACGTGGGTGCACCGGAGGCCCAATCGGGGTCCACCGCGGGGGCGGTTCTGGCTCAATTGGAGTCCAACGTGGGTGCACTGGAGGCCCAATCGGGGTCCACCGCGGGTGCAGATCTGGCCCAATCGGGGTCCAACGTGGGTGCACCAGAGGCTCGATCGGGGTCCGCCGTGGGTGCAGTTCTGACCCAGTCGGGGTCCGTCGTGGAGGCTGTTGTGGCCCAATCGGGGTCCGAAGTGGGTGTGTCGGAGGCCCAATCGGGTCCGCCGCGGGTGCAGTTCTGGCCCAATCGGGGTCCGACGTGGGTGCACCGGAGGCCCAATCGGGGTCCACCGCGGGTGCACCAGAGGCTCGATCGGGGTCCACCGCGGGTGCAGTTCTGGCCCAATCGGGGCCCGACGTGGGTGCAGCTGGGACCCAATCGTGGTCCAGCGGAGGTGCAGCGCCAGCGTGGTCCGCGGACGGGGGAGGAGCTGCAGACCTTTCACCGCCGAACGGATTACAGGCTCATCCTGGTCATCTGTCCCCTCTGAGTCACCGCCCCTGTGCATCATCGCCGGGGGCCGTGGGGGCTCCTGTTCGCTCGCCCCGGCTCTCCCGAGTTTTGTCCTCATCAGGGAGGCCGCCACGGGCTGTTTTTCCCCAGGACTGGTGGCTGAGGGACACAGGTCGGCCGCCTGAGGAACTGTTTCGCCGGTTCGGCGCCTCGGGTCGGCCACCCAACGTGTTGTGTGTCTCTTCGGGCGACCTGGTTCGACCACCGGAGGAGCGGACGTGCTGGGCGTTGGACTCTGGTGAGCCGTCTGGTCATGTTCCGCCTCTTGTGACCACCCGCCGGGTGTTGGACGCGGGGAGACCACCAAAACTGTTCCTGTGGCGCTTGGTCTCCGCCGGTCAGCATAAACTGTCGGGGGTGGGGGGTAGTGGTTTTCTGGGTTAATCCGTCACGGTGATTGTTCTGTCTTTTTTTTCTTGTCCTTGCTGTTCTGTGTATTTTGTGTTTTGGTTATGTCTTGCAGTTGCCCTAGCATGTGTTATGTGGCCTTGTTTTTCCTCTGTATTTTGTCTGATTTTTTGAATATTTGGTATGTTGTCTTAGTCTCGTGTTTAGTATTTCTGATCTGGTAGTTCTGGTTTTTTGTTCTTCCCCATGTGCATTTTTTGATTTTGTCTGAGTAGTTGCTCTTGTCATTGTCCTGTATGTCGTTTTTTCTTGTCTGTTTTGTTTTTGGGTTTGGTCTCTCTCCCTCCGCTCCTACCCCTGGCCACCCATCCTGGGGGGTGGGGGGGCAGGGTGGTCCTTGGGGCGTTCTGAGCCCACCCGTGGAGGGAGGGTACTGTTACGACCCGAGCGCTGGGTTCTGATCACGCTCGGGCTAAGTTCAACTCGCTGCCGGCCTTGACAGCTGTGGGCTGTATTCTGGTCTCACCGGGCTCTTATTGTGAAGGTGCTCGGTGGGGCTTCCGCCTGTCAAGGCTGGTCAGCTGTGTGTCATTACTGTTCGTTAGTGTTCGCCTTCATAAAGCGGGCACTAGCGACAGTAATGTTGCAGGAGTATTGTCAACATCTCGTCAGACTTTGTCTAAACCTCGTTAAGTATTGTCAACGTTCCTTGCCAGTGCGTCGTTTAACCTTCATGTCAGGTTCGTTATCCCTTGTCATGTCACAGTTTAGCCCGTAGTGGCTGGGGGCAGTCCTGCGAGCCCAAGTATTGATTTATGTGTGTTTGTGCCGAGAGCGGCTCACAGTCTTGTCCCGTCTTGTCTTGTGTGTTAACAAACCATCATCGCAAAACCCACTGGTGGACTCTTGGCGTCTTATGGCGATCCGCGAGGATCACCGCATGACACAAGTACCTGAACTGATTGCGTAGAGGGTTGAAATCTTTAATCCGAAGGGCCGGTGTACTGATGCTGATAGAGGAATTTCTCTGCCATCTCAGGCTTGTCAAAGACCTGTGTGTTACCATTCACTGTGACACGAAAGCAAGCTGGGTAGACAAAGCCATAGCAGAGATTGGCCAATCTGCACCTTTTCTGGATCTCTGCAAACTCTCTGCATTTGGTCAGAACTTCAGCTGTTAGATCTGGAAAGATGAAAACTTTAGATTCCTTCTAGGTCAGTGGCGCATTCTGAGCCTGCACAGTCTAGTAGTAGTGAAACCTGGCAATGAAGGGCGGGGATGTGCACCGCTGGCCGTTGCAGGGCCCACAGCATGAAGTGCTCTGTCCACAATCACTCTACCTGTGAAATGTTCAGTCCCTAGTAATGTTGGAATCAGCTCCATTATAAATTCCAGTGGCTTTCCTTTCTCTGTCTCTTCCGCAATCCCTATAATCCTTATGTTTTGCCGTCTCGAGAGTGCTTCAAGGTTCGCCAGTTTCTTTCTCTTTTTTTTTCTCCCCTTGTCCTGTCAGGCAGCTAGGTAAGGAGAACAGGGATCTGTCACCCTCATCGTGCCAAAACAGATTTACTTTGCCAAGAGGAGCTTATACAGTACCTAACTACAGTATGTATTGTATATTGTTGTAAACTCCTCCTGTAATAACTTTTAATACTTTATTTTAATTATTCTACCCATGGAGGGCCCAATAGGATGGGGAAGAGGGAAAGGAAGTGTGTGGAGGGGGAAAGAAAAGGGAGGGGAACAGACAAACAAACCAACAACTAAAACAAACAAAAGACATACTGCTTCTTCCACCGAACATGTCTCAACATGAGTCTGGTTTCCACACCTGTTAAAGGAGAGACACTTGTGTGTGTGTGTCTGTGTGTGTATATATGAGAGCGCGTGCAAAATAAGTGTGTGCATGTGAGTGATTTGTCAGGAAACATATGAAGCGGGGGGCCGGTCGCAGCAGCTCTCTCCCCGGGAACCCCGAGCAGGCAAGGCAGCATCACCAACCCCCACAAGGCACAAACATCCAAGGTCAGCAAGCCCCAGGAAAGCCAGGAATCTTCCCCCGAAGGGACGATCGAGGGAAGCCAGGAGGCCAGCGCAGCAGGCCCACACCCCTGGACCCGCCAACCCCCCACCTCCCCAGCAGGGCCAACACCCGCCCCCGGGCACCAGGAGGCCAGCCACCCCCCGGGCCGGAGACCATCCTGCCCCCCCCCCCCACCGCAAGCCCCCCCCCCAGGCACCCCCCAGCGCGACCGCCACACACCCCGGGGACCCCCAACGTTTGCCATTTTCTTATGTTGCTCATTGTGGCCATCTGAAGAGTTTTGCAGAGCGACTCCAGCACAGTTAGCATATTGTCATGTGTGTTCACGGCCTCTTCTATGGCCCTTTTCTTCCCTGCCACTACCTAGCTCCGTTGCCAACAGCTTCTTGGTAGTCACGGTCACTACTTTGGTGTCTTCCGTTTTTCTTTTTTTGATCCTTTCCTGAACTTTGTTCATTCTGGGCTTGGTCATTGGCGTAAGGAGAGGCAGAGTATAATATGAAATAAGCAGTTGAAGGAGAATAACATTATTAGCTTAAAATGGAATGGAGCCACAGAAAAACACGACTACTCCACAGTTCACTAGGCACGCCCCCGTTGAAAGCCTCTGTAAGCAGAGTGGCCAGTGACATAGTATGGCAACAACTCCTCAGAAACTCCCAGTATTTTTACATTGTTGCAGCGGGATCTGACTTCCAGTGTCATAAACTTCCCCGTGCGCTTTTCCACAGTGCACGGAGGAAGAGAAGGAGGAATGAGGATTTACACGCAGGGTTACACCAAACATACATTTATTAACAACACACAGTTCAAAAAGTAAACAATTACAGGAATGGAACAGTTGTGCACATAATGGCTCACACTAATAGCATGCAGCAGGCAGACCACTGTGCACCGTGGCCACAGAAACTAACAGGACAAAGTGCTCGTGCAAATTTGGAGTTCTCCAGGACGCTCGACTGACACGGGAGAAGAGCCGGGCAGCAGTGCCCAAGTGTAGCAGTTGTGCTGCCAGAGGAAACACTACAGACAAGCGTTGCAGCACAACTGCAAACAAACACGGAAAAGCTCTTACTCACTGTGCAGGAACAGTCCAAGTCATCCAAGACAGACAGCAAGCACAAACATGAACAATCCTTCGAGACGTGACAGTTAGACGGCGGAGAAAAACCATCTGACTCGTATAATGATCCAGCGGTGTTTGTCTAGTGAAGAGCCGCTTAAATACAAACACCGCTGGCCACACAAATTGGGCACACCTGGGCGAGGCGCGGGAAAGATAATTACCGGGGCTAGGAACAGCTGATGGAACCAGAGAGAGCGAGGGGGCGTGGCTGGACCGACAGACTGTCAGCAGCGTGGGAGAAAGTAGGTCTCCGAGGCTGACTAACAGCTGCCGGTCAGGGAGTGGCTATGTGACATGGAGTGACATCCAGAGCCTCACACTTGTTTTGCAACTTCATAAACTTGACAGCCAAGTTATCAAGTTTAGCCTTCAGCTCCATGACATTGTCAGTACACGTCGATAATGACTGAATGTTCCATTTCACCCACAGTGCCTTGGAGACTTGCTAACGCCACATCTGAAGCAGCTTTATCACTTGCAAATTGCAATTTACCAACTTGGAGGTCAGCCCTAATAGTCAACAAGTCATCTCCTAATGCTGCACAGAGTTCAGTTTTGAAAATCTTGATGATGTCCGCTCTCAAAGTAGCTAGCAATTGTAGCTTCAAGGCCTCCATGTCAGTAGGCCGCAGTTGTGCCGTGGATATTGTGCTGCCATGGGGTGGAGTCGATGTAACTGAGGCCGTGGCGTACAATTGCAGGGTAGGCCGCTGCTGGCGAGCTGCAGCTCGGGATTTAGTGCTTCTGCTGGACATAAGTAATAGCAAAGAAAGATGAAAAACCAACTTAAAAGTAACTAATATGACTTTCCCATGAAGTTGAAGAGGAAAGAAAACAAAAACTGCCAAAGAGTAACAATTTTAACAAAATCTGCAGGAGCCCTTAAACACAGGACTTACTCCATTATCGGCTCAACAGTGCCTCCCCCCCCATTCTGATCTTTTAACAGACACGGAAAAATAAGGGAAGGTCAGCACTTGTGTATATGTCAATATGCATATCTGTAAACCCATTCCAGCCACATGCTCACATACACCATACATGCTTGGTTTGTATGTTATA
This sequence comes from Pholidichthys leucotaenia, assembly GCA_020510985.1. Classification (NCBI taxonomy): domain Eukaryota; kingdom Metazoa; phylum Chordata; class Actinopteri; order Cichliformes; family Pholidichthyidae; genus Pholidichthys; species Pholidichthys leucotaenia. Next base: position 222,451,646 of record CM035837.1, read on the forward strand.
ATTGTCCTTTGTTATGCCATCCATCCATCCATCCATCTTCTTCTGCTAAATCCTTTTCGGGTCGCGGGGGAGCTGGAGCCTATCCCAGCATCTTTGGGCGAGAGGCAGGGTCCACCCTGGACAGATCTCCAGTCCATGGCAGGGCCAACACAGAGAGACAGACGACCATTCACTCTCACAGTCATACCTAAGGACAATTTAGAATCCCCAGTTGATGCCAGTTAACCTAACTTGCATGTTTTTGGCATGTGGGAGGAAACCGGAGAAATCCCAGAGTAAACCCACCCTATAAATACCAGCGGGCATCTTGTTCCGGTCTCTTTGCCGATGCCCCTGCCTGGTGGCTGTGTACTGTGTTACAAACCCTAAATAAAGCTGAGTTTTACTGTGCACCTGGCCTTGTCATTTAGGAGGTTATTCCACACATAATACATACGGCTTTGTTATCATAATAAACACAAATTTACCTCACCTTTACCATCACTGGAGCTGGTAAAAAGGCATTGTAATAACTATGCTGGGCCAGTAGAGGTGGCAGTGCGCCTTTTCAACAGCCCTTCCCCCCATGCCTCCCTGCCACAGGCACTGAGGCGTCAGCACCTTGGAGCTTTCATTCACCTCAGGGATGGCAATTTTCTGCCGATCCGCGGATTTCCGCCGATTTATTTTCAAATTGATCATTTCTGTGAATCGTCTAAATCCGTTGAGAAAATTTTAGGGGGGGTAAGGTACCTTATTGTTACCGATTTTAGCGAAAATCAACACGATTACATAAACGCTAGGCACTTCCCTGGAAGTCATCTCCCAGATGTGTTGTGTTCAAGCTACTGCTGTATTGCAGTAGCTTGACAGCCCTGCGATTGGATAGTTGCAAACGATTGGACCAATCAAATGGCTCGTTGTATGCTTTTTCAAAAATTCATGGCGGCGTGGTCTCAGGGATGTGATTTTCTGCTAATTCGCTGAATTCCGCTGTATTTTATCTTCCAGGAAGATAAAGTACGTTAAGTACGTTAGCGGCTGGTGGTCTACGAACACAGTGAAGGTGCGCCCTTTCAGGCAGGACTGGAAGTGGTGTATGGTCAGGTGGAGAGCCATTAACTCTCTGTTACTGGCGGCGTACAACGGCTGTATGAGCTGGGCTGCGCGGGGGAGGAAACGGTAATAAAAGTTAACCATCCCCTTTTATGATTCCAAACAGTTTGAAATTGACAGTGCACAGTGGACATTGACTCATAACTTTTGAATATTTCTAAGACTTGGCTACATCAGTGATTGTGCAAAATGAACTGCTCAAGTCTCAATGGAGATTGAAACTGGTGATCTGAAATGAATGCTGAAATTATAAAAAGTAATGGTATGTTGGAATTTTATTTCTATTATGGAATAGATAAAATTAACTGATTTTGATTTGATCAAGTGTTAAAGCATGTGATGGATAATGCTTGTTGGAATATTTTAGGAATGCTATCTTCTTGGAACATAAGTCAATATTATACAGTAATAAGTGGCATTCAGCTGTTTGTTTTATGTCATTTAAGCACAGTTCTGGTACTTAAAAATCATAAAAACCCAGGAGCTTCGGGGGGCTTTGCCCCCCTTGCCCCCCCCCCCCACACACACACACCGGGGCTCTGCCCCGGACCCCACTGGGGGACTGTGTCCCCCACACCCCTGCTGAATTTTCAGATAATTTCCCCAACCCCAAATAACATCCCTGGTTCGTGTTGGAATTCTGAGCTTTCGGTATTGTTTTCAGCGGAATTATGAGATTTTTATCGAAGGATCAGGAGTCATCAGTGCTAGAAATAGACACAAGTGTCAAAAATAAGTTCCAATGGAATTGGCTTGAGAGAAAAGTGACGGTAAAGGTGAAAATTGGCTCAAAGTTCAACGAGGTAACAGAAACACTCGGACAATTTCTGAAGAAACCAGAAAAGGAGATGAAGTTCAAAGTTCAGAGACTGACACAGCTTGCTGCCAAAAGGAAGAAAGTTTCACATTAGAAGTGACTTGGTGACCAGTGTAAATAGTGTAATAAACTCTTATAGAACTTTTAAATATGTTGGACTAAAGACAGTGAGACAACGTTGAAGAAAAAGTAAGTTAACTTTTCATTAAATTTAATGATTTATCTAAGTCTAGTATTTCATTTTTTTTATCATTTTTTTTAGTCTAAATTACTTCTGTTTTACTGAAAACCTCCCAGCTTCAGGGGGGGCTGCGCCCCCGACCCCCCATAAGTCAACTGACCAAATTAGATTTCAGCTGAAATCAGAATTTCCTGTTGCCATCCCTGTTCACCTAGCACTATCAAAAATTATAATAATCACACCAGTAGACACAATGAAGCTCCTTTGACAGAAATGATGAGTTGCATTCAGCAACGCTGGCCTCATGCCCAACAAGGAGCTGTAATTGCAAACTGAAGTGTCACAAGAAAAACTAGAAAAGCACTCGGAGACCGCAGACCTCCGCCAAGCGCCACAGTTCCCCCCATACAAGTCAAATGTTTTCAGATTCCTTGACCATGAAAACATATGACTAGCAGTTGGATTGACAATGATAGGATTAGTGGTTCAGTAGTTATTGACGAAAATGGCATTTTCCGTAATGGCGGCCACAGATCCCCCCCATACAGTGTTTGTGTGTACGTTTTCAGATTCCTTGACCATGAAAACATATGACTAGCAATTGGATTGACAATGATAGGATTAGTGGTTCAGTAGTTATTGACGAAAATGACATTTTCCGTAATGGCGGCCACAGTTCCCCCCATACAGTGTTTGTGTGTACGTTTTCAGATTCCTTGACCATGAAAACATATGACTAGCAATTGGATTGACAATGATAGGATTAGTGGTTCAGTAGTTATTGACGAAAATGGCATTTTCCGTAATGGCGGCCACAGTTCCCCCCATACAGTGTTTGTGTGTACGTTTTCCGATTCCTTGACCACGAAAATATAGGACTAGCAATTGGATTGACAATGATAGGATTAGTGGTTCAGTAGTTATTGACGAAAATGACATTTTCCGTAATGTAGTAGTAGTAGATTAGTTTATTTGACAGGGACAGTGCAATAAACATAGACAATTAATCAAAGACAATCAATCTGATGTGTTGCACATAGAGTGTATAGCTATTAGCTAATTTGCAACTCTTGTCCCTGGATGGCCACAGTTCCCCCCATACAGTTTTTGAGTTATCTTGCTAACAAACAAACAAACAAACAGACAGACAGACAAACCAACGCCGATGATCACATAACTTCCTTGGCGGAGGTAATAAAAAAAAAATCCTTTAAAAAATTCCTGGATCCAGATGGTGATCCGGATCACCACCAAAATCTAATCATCTGTAGGATACCCCATTTCTGACAATCTGTGAAAATTTCATGAAAATCTGTCCATAACTTTTTGAGTTATCTTGCTAACAAACAGACAAACCAACGCTGATGATCACATAACCTCCCCCTTTGGCGGAGGTAATAAAGTTGTTGGCCGCTTTTAGATGGAAGGGATCTGGTGGTTTGTTTTCTGAGAAGGTGGATGTGGGATAGTTCCAGTCTTCTTGGTTGTTTTAAAAATGGTTTCTCAGACTTGTGCCCACTGCAACTTTAAACCATGCTGCACAGCCAAAAAGGGAAATGAATGAATTCATTAGAAAGGAAATAAGTTGGGAACCACTTCTAATCCCCCAAATGCCAAAGTGAACATCTGTGTAAACAGGCCAGTTTTATTTGTGTCCTGTGTGTGTTCATGATCTTCTGGTAATGTCACTGTGCTAAGGCTGCATTTAACCATCCAACAGATTTTTGTCATTCAAATAGGGAAGCAAACAGTGAATATTTTGAAGTGTTACATTGCATCCGGAAAGTCTTCACGGCGCTTCACTTTTTCCACATTTTGTTATGTTACAGCCTTATTCCAAAAGGGATTAAATTCATTTTCCCCCTGAAATTCTACACAGAATACCCCATAATGACAATGTGATTTTTTTTTTTGCATTTCTGCAAATTTATTAAAAATAAAAAACTAAGAAACCACATGTACATAAGTATTCACAGCCTTTGCTCAGTACTTTGCTGAGTCACCTTTGGCAGCAATTACAGCCTCAAGTCTTTTTGAATCTGATGCCACAAGCTTGGCACACCTATTTTTGGGCAGTTTGGCCCATCCCTCTTTGCAGAACCTCTCAAGCTCCATCAGGTTGGGTGGGAAGCGTTGGTGCACAGCCATTTTCAGATCTCTCCAAAGATGTTCAGTTGGATTCAAGTCTGGGCTCTGGCTGGGCCACTCAAGGACATTCACAGAGTTGTTCTGAAGCCACTCCTTTGATATCTTGGCTGTATGCTGAGGGTCGTTGTCCTGCTGAAAGATGAACCATCGCCCCAGTCTGAGGTCAAGAGCGCTCTGGAGCAGGTTTTCATCCAGGATGTCTCTGTACATTGCTGCATTCATCTTTCCCTCTATCCTGACTAGTCTCCCAATTCCTGTCGCTGAAAAACATCCCCACAGCATGATGCTGCCACCACCAGGGCAATAATTAAAATTTTCACAGATTTGTGAATACTTAAGTATGTGCAAGATTTAGAAGCTCTTTCCAAGTAATTCTAAGGCAATGGATGTTTTTGGTGGGTAAAAAGCCACAATATACAAGCAATAAACATTTGTTTTTGAGGTGATTTTAGGTGGTTTTAGAGCCGCCGGAGTGCACCTTTAACTTCCTGACTGATGTCTGAAATGTTGCTTCAATATTTCCACAAAATGTTCTTTCCTTATCATACCATCTATTTTGTGAAGTGCACCAGTCCCTCCTGCAGCAAAACACTCCCACAACATGATGATGTCACCCCTGTACTTCACAGTTGGGATGGTGTTCTCAGGCTTGCAAGCTTCACTCTTTTTCCTCCAAATGTAACAATGGTCATTACGGCCAAAGAGTTCAGTTTTTGTTTCATCAGACTACAGAACATGTCTCCAGATATTAAGGTCTTTGTTCCTGTGTGCATTTGCCAACTGTAGTCTGGCTGTTTTATGTTACTTTTGGAGTAATGGCTTCTTCCTCACTAAGTAGCCTTTCAGCCCATGTCAGTACAGGACTCGTTTCTCTGTGGAATAATGACACTGTTTAACCAGCTTCAGCCAGCATCTTCACAAGGTCTTTTGCGTTTGTTCTGGGGTTGATACACACATTTCACACCAAAACACATTCATCTCTGGGACACAGAGCCCGTCCCCTTCCTGAGCGGTATGCTGGCTGGACATTCCTATGGTGTTTACACTTGTGTATAATTGTTTGAACAGATGAATGTGGAACCTTCAGGCATCTGGAAATTGGACCCAAGGATGAACCAGACTGGTGGAGGTCCACAGTTCTCTTCCTGATATTAGTGGATGGAAACTTCTGACTTTGAAGAGAGTAATAAAAAATTGTCTAAAAAAATATTTATTCAGTAGAAATAATTTTAGTAATCCTAACTTACCTAAAACAGGAAAAGTTTAGTCTCATTTAATGTCAGTCAGTGAGGTGAAAGGTTAGGTGTCTTTTTATAGGGTGGATGTAAACTTTGGTTTCAACTGTGTATACTGTATATATATATATAAAAAAAAAAAATTGTCTAAATGTTTGTTTTTCCACATCCACTGCAGAGATCTTTCGTGTCCAGGAGCTGTCGTCAATGTTCCTGCAGGTGAAGACTGTGTTCGGTCTGCGTCTGCAGTACAGCTGGAAGGAATTCCGCCTCTACCTGCAGGCCGACGAGCGATGGAAGGATGACACAGTGGGCCTGTGCGGCACCTTCAACGACAATATCCAAGATGACTTCCTGTAAGTGTGTGACACCCAACCTCTGACCCCTTCCTCTCCCTCCTTTATCCCCTTTCGCTGCAGTGAAAAGAGAGAGCATACTCCTGTTTCAGAGGCAGGGAGGGAGGTATTGGCAAAGTGCTCTCTCGCACTCACGGTTTCTCTCTGTAATGCACACTGGCCAGGCGGCTTGGCATCAAAAGCCTCGCTCTGTGATCAGCTCTTTTAGGCTGGCCAGATGAGTGCCCAACTGGACACACCACTTCAACAAGGAATTTACTGTTGGAGAATAGGGGCTCCACTGTACCACATGGTAATGGCTGACCATAAAGGGCGGATGTTGTCTAACAGCTGTAAGTGGATATACGGACATCGCAGGTGCTGGCTGAAGACGTTGCATGCTGCCAGAAGACAAACTGGGATTTGCTTTGCCTGAAGCTCTTCAGAGATAAACTCGGCAGTTAAAATGATGACTTGCAGAATAGGCTGTCCTCATCGTTTTCATGGAGAGGCTGACTGCTTTTGGTTAGGTGAGGCCTAGAGTACTTTAATTTTTAGGTCCAGCATAAACATATGACAAACCAGGCAACAAAGTTAACATTTTACATTAAGACTTCCCTAATAAAGGCTTTATAAATGGTTTGTACAGGTTATTAATTAGTTAATTCATTCATTCATTCATTCATCTTCTTCCGCTTAATCCGTTTCGGGTCGCGGGGGGGCTGGAGCCTATCCCAGCATCTTTGGCCGAGAGACAGGGTACACCCTGGAGAGATTGCCAGTCCATCGCAGTAATTAGTTAATTAATTAATTATATTAATTAAATGCTTTGAGTCATGAACAAGCAGTCATCAACGTTATAGCACATAGGGTACATTCCAGTTGCCTAGTAGTGCCCTCATGATGGGACTGCATTGGATATTCAGCCATTTTTCCAACTTCAAGATGGCTGTGCCTTCACATGCTGCGGCTTGACGCTTCGGACTGCTGCGCTTGTTTTTGTGTTTTTCTACCTTTTTCTGTACTCCTTCTGTGACAGACTAATTACCTACAGTCACCAGGAGCTTCTAGGCATTGGTCCCCAACTTACCTCCGACATCTCCAGTGCTTATTCCAGTCCACCACATCCCAAAGGAGATCGCCAGACCTCCAGGCACCCCATGGTCCATTATTGCACCCCGCAAATGGCGTAGACGATGAGAGAGAAGGCAGACATGAGGCTGCAGGGCTGGTGTCTGTGCACGGCTTTGCAAACTATGCACCAAACCACCGTGACCTTCAATTTTTCTCGCCAACGCCAGCTTCCTCGCCAAAAAAATGGATGAACTGTGATCCGAGATTGCCTACAATTGCTATGTCCGGGACTGTTGTAATCTGGTGACAGAGTCATGGCTAAATCCACATATTCCTGACGCCGCTGTGGCTCTACCTGGCCTAACTACACACTGCTTTGACTGCAACCCTGATTCTGGTAAAAGAAGAGGTGAAGGGCTCTGTGTTTATGTGCTTCAGACTTGGTGTAATAACAGCAGAATAATTCAAAGCCACTGCTCACAGGACTGTGTAGGCCATTTTACCTTCCCTGTGACCTAATAGCAGTAATTTTAACAGCCGTTTACATTTCTCCTGATGCTAGTGTTAGCTTAGCACTCAATCACCTCCACCACATTGTCAGCAGGCAGCAACGAGATCACCCTGATGCAGTCCACATTATTGCAGGGGATTTTAACAAAGCATGTTTAAAGGCTGTACTCTCCAAATTCCACCAACATGTCAAGTGTCCCACAAGAGGGGAAAGAACACTGGATCATGTTTATAGCAACATTAAGCACAGAGCCACACCCCTCCCTCACCTTGGACAATCAGACCATCTCTCCCTGCTTTTAATACCTGCTTACACCCCCCTGAGGAAGAGTTCCCCCCAACCAAACAAACAATTAAAACCTGACCTGAAAATGCTCTCCTCCACCTACAAGACTGCTTTGCCTGCACTGATTGGAGTATCTTTGAAGAGCACAACCTGCACTCCTACACCGAGTCTGTCCTTTTCTACATCAAATGCTGTATAGAAAATGTGACAGTCACCAAACACGTGGGCATTTCCAAACTGCAAACCCTGGATGACTAGTGAGGTCCAGGCTCTGATCAGAGCCCACAACTCAGCCTTCAGTCAGAGGGACAGCTCTCTGTACAACACTGCCAGAGCCAACCTGAGGAGAGGCATAAAAATCGCTAAGAACACCTATAGGAGGAAGGTGGAGGGCTTCCTCACAGACAACCCCCGACAGATGTGGAGAGGCATCCAGGCCCTCACCAACTGCAGGGGCCTGGGCCCCCCAACATCAGACAGCAGCCTCACTTTGACAGAGGTGCTTAACAGCTTCTTTTCCCAGTTTGAGCACACCTTCCCCCCAAACTTGTCCCCCTTCCTCCCCTCCCATCCCCTCCCCTCTACACTCTATCTCCCCCCTCCCTTTCTACAGGTGCACGAGGTAAGGAGGAAGCTGAGAGCAGTGAACCCCAGCAGAGCTGCTGGTCCAGACAACATCCCAGGAGCGGTGTCAAAGCATGTGCAGACCAGCTGGCAGGGATCCTCACCAAGCTGTTCAACCTCTCCCTCACCTATGCTACCATCCCCTCCTGCCTCAAGGCCTCCACTATCATCCCCATCCCCAAAAAGGCCGCAATTGACAGCCTCAATGAATACAGACCCATAGCACTCACATCTGTAGTCATGAAATGTTTTGAGCGACTGTTGTCCCAGCACATCAGGGACCATCTTCCCCTCTCCTTTGACCTCCATCAGTTCGTGTACAGGGGGAACCGGTCTACGGAAGACACCATCGCCTCCACTCTCCACTGAGCTCTGAGCCACCTGGAGAACCCAAGGAGCTATGTGACGATGCTCTTTGTGGACTACAGCTCAGCTTTCAACACCATCATCCCAGACATCCTGATCAACAAACTGCACCTCCTCCAGATCCCCCCACCTGCTCCTGGATAAAAAACTCTGACCAACCTCCCACAAACAAACTTGGCCCCCACCACTCCTCTACACTGTCTCTCAGCACTGGCTCCCCCCAGGACTGCGTGCTAAGCCCTCTACTGAACTCCCTGTACACCTTTGACTGTATTCAAACCCACCTAACCACTGTCATCGTGAAATATGTGGACAACACCACCTTGGTTGGGCTCATCACTGATGACGATGAGAAGGCATACAGGGCGGAGGTAGAGAATCTGCTGCTGTGGTGCCAAGCAAACAACCTGAAACTGAATGTCCAAAAAACCAAAGAACTCATATTTGACTTGAGGAAGAACAGACAGGACCACTCCCCCTCCTCATAAATGGCAACCGCATGGAAAACATCCCCGCCTTCAGGTTCCTGGGCAACCACATCTCCTCTGACCTCTCCTGGACTGTCAACACCAAGGCCCTGGTGAAGAAAGCCCAGCAGTGGCTGCACTTCCTCCGTGTCTTGAGGAAGAACAACCTGGACCAGAAGCTGCTGCTGGCCTTCTATCACTGCTCAGTGGAGAGCGTGCTCACATACTGTCTGGGTGTGGCGCACCGGCTCCACGGCTGAGAACAGGAAGGCTGTGCAGAGGGTCATCAGCACCAGCCAGAAAATTATTGGCAGCCCTCTTTCCTCCCTGGAAGACATCTCCAGATCTTCCTGTCTCAGAAGGACCAAGACCATCACAGGAGACTCCTCACATCCCGCCCACCACCTGTTTGACCTGCTTCCATCTGGACAACAGTTCAGATCGATCAGGTCCCACACCTCCAGACTGACAGTTTCTTCCTCTGGGCAATCCGCACTGCAAACAGTCAGAGGCCACATCCCCCTCCCTCTGAACGCTCAGATTCTCAGAACTGAGGACCTTTTAATTATCACTGTAACTCACCTGTCGTTGCACTCCTCACTTTCATGCATATTGACCCATCCATGAAACCACTACTGTACATATTTTCCATAATCCTTGGGCCATTTTACTCTATTATGTGTTCTGCACTCTGTACTCTTATGTACATAGTTCCACCCGTGAAGCTACTACCATCCTGTGGGCTATCAATTATTTTTGCTTTTGTTTCAGTCGTATGAAACGTCTACTCTGCTGGAACAGCACCGCCTGTGGCTGAACAGGCCGATGCGCGAATGGCAGTCCCTGTCACACAGGTCGCACTTGTGGGTGGTCTCCGTGCTGCTGGGTCTGTGGCGGTTCTTCCTGCGGGTCCTTTTTTCATCTGCTGCAGCAGTCAGTCTCTCTTCACCCACCTTGAGCTGTCTGGTCAGGGTGCCTCTCCATTTGGAGCGGTCCCTTGCAAGGTCCTCCCAGCGCTCTGTGTTGATCTCCAGGGCCTTCATGTCTCTCTTGCAGACGTCTCTAAAGCGCAGCTGTGGGCGGCCAGCGTCTCTCCTGCCAGTTGCCAGTTCTCCGTAGAGGACGTCTTTGGGGATTCTGCCATCCTCCATACGGTGAATGTGGCCTAGCCAGCGGAGCCTGCGCTGCCTGAGTAGAGTGAACATGGAGGGAAGGCCGGCGCGGGACAGAACTTCTGTGTTGGGCACTTTGTCCTGCCAGGATATGTCCAGGATGTGGCGAATGCAGTGCAAGTGGAAGGAGTTCAGTCTCTTTTCCTGCCGGGCGTATGTTGTCCACGTCTCACTCCCATAGAGCAGTGTGCTGATGATGCAGGCGTTGTACACTGCCATCTTCGTCTTGACAGAGAGTTTGGGATTCTCCCACACTTGTGTGGTGAGGCGAGCGAGTGTGAAGGCTGATTTTCCAATCCTCTTGTTGATCTCTGTATCAAGGGAGAGGTTATTGCTGATTGTGGACCCCAGGTACGTGAACTGATTCACGACCTCCAGCTCGTAGTCGTCGATGGTGATGGTTGGTGGTGCTTCCATGCCTTGGCCCAAGATGTTAGTCTTCTTCAGGCTGATGGTAAGCCCGAAGTCCTTGCATGCCTGGGAGTAGCGGTCCATCAGGGTCTGAAGCTCCTGCTGTGTGTGGGTTGCGACTGCAGCGTCGTCTGCAAACAGCATGTCTCTGATTAGAGCCTCGCGTACTTTGGTTCTGGCTTTCAGGTGGGTGAGGTTGAAAAGCCTGCCGTCAGATCTTGTGTGCAGGTAGATTCCCTCTGTTGCTGTGCTGAAGGCATGCCTCAGGAGCATAGAAAAGAAAATCCCAAAGAGGGTTGGCGCAAGTACACAGCCCTGTTTCACTCCGCTGCTTATGTTGAATGGCTCTGAGACATTGCCATCGTGCTGCACTATCCCCTGCATGTTGGTGTGAAATGATTCGATGAGGCTTTGCAACTTTGGTGGGCATCCTATCTTTGGCAGGATCTTGAAAAGGCCCTCTCTGCTGACCAGATCGAACGCTTTGGTGAGGTCGATGAAGGCGACGTACAGGGGCATGTTCTGTTCTCTGCATTTCTCCTGGAGTTGGCGGATGGAGAATATCATGTCTACCGTCGATCGCTCAGCGCGGAAGCCACACTGAGACTCGGGGTAGACACGTTCGGCAAGCTTCTGTAGACGAACGAGAACAACTCGTGCGTAGACTTTGCCAACAACGCTGAGGAGGGAGATGCCCCTGTAGTTGTTGCAGTCGCTTCTCTCCCCTTTGTTTTTGTAGAGGGTGATGATCTTGGCGTCCCTCATGTCCTGTGGTACGGCACCTTCCTTCCAACACTGGCAGAGGACGTCATGCAATGGCAGCAGTAGGGCGGTCTTGCAGTGCTTGATCAGGTCAAGGGATATGCCGTCGTTGCCAGGTGCCTTGCCAGCGGCCAAGCTATTAATGGCCTTGCTGAGTTTGTCGATGGTTGCCTCGGCGTCAAGTTCGTCCATGGATGGCAGGCAGTCGATGGCATCAAGGGCTGATGGTGTCACGGTGTTCTGTCTGGAGTAGAGGTCGGAGTAGTGTTCCACCCATCTCTCCATCTGCTTGTTCTTTTCTGTGATCATCTCCCCAGTGGAGGATTTGAGGGGGGCCGTCTTGCTCTGAGCCGGACCAAGTGCTTTCTTGATGCCATCGTACATACCACGGATGTTCCCTGTTATGGCAGCAGTTTGAATGTCTTGGCTGAGCTGAGTCCAGTACTCGTTGGCACAGCACCAAGCAGTCTACTGAACTTTGCTTCTCGCAGCCCTGAGAATCTGGAGATTCTTCTCGTTTGGGTACTTCTTGTACTCAGCAAGTGCTGAGCGCTTGGCTTCAATGACGGGGGTCATCTCGGTCAACTTGGCATCAAATCAGTCCTGTGACTTCGAGGTCTTCCTCCCAAAGGTAGCCAAGGCTGTGCGGTGGATGGTGTTTTGCAGCTCTTCCCACTTCTGCTTTGCAGATTCTCCTTCTTGTGGTACACCAAGTTCCTTCTCAAAGGTGGAGGCAAACTGCTCAACAAGTTCTGGTTGAGCCATCTTGCTGGTGTCAATCCGTGCCTTTCCAGGCTGTCTAGCACGATGGAATTTCTTCAGCTGCAGCTTGACCTTGCAACACACCAATGAATGGTCTGTGTCGCAATCTGCACTCTGGAACGAACGGGTGATTAGCACGTTCTTCAGTGAGGAGTGCGGATGTTGCCAGGAAACCTTGTGTTGGGGCTTGGTCTTGAAGAACGAGTTTGTGATGCACAGATCGTGATATGTGCAAAACTCGAGCAGCCGCTGTCCGTTGTCGTTCATTCTGCCCACGCCAAAAGGTCCAAGACAGGAGGGCCAGGAGTCGTGGTCAGCACCCTCTCTGGCATTGAAGTCTCCAAGGAGAATGAGTTGTTCAGAGTTGGGGATGATCCTGACAGTTGTTGCGAGATTCTCGTAGAACTCGTCTTTTGCCTCTGGTGTGGCTGTCATTGTTGGGGCATACACACTGACGAGGGTGACTGGGCCTTGAGTGGTGTTCAGGTGGAGGGTGAGGAGTCGTGCAGAGCCATTGCTGCCCGGTTCCACCATCTTCAGCAAGGTGTTCTTCACTGCGAAGCCCACTCCGTGTTCCCTGTGTTCGTCACTGCCCTTTCCCTGCCAGTAGAACGTGTAGTCCTTCTCTCTCAGTGTGCCTGCGTCAGCCAACCGTGTTTCCTGGAGAGTGGCAATATCCACCCCCAGTCTCTTCAGCTCATTGTTGATGATGGCAGTCTTCCTGGTGTCGTTGATGTCCTTGAGGTTAGCAGCGAGTCCTGTCATCATAGTGCGGACGTTCCAAGTTCCCAGTTTTAGAGTTGGTCTCTTATGTTTTATTGTCTTGCCTGGTGTGAAGGTTCTCAGCCTGCTGTTCGGACTTCTCCTCAGCCCCATGCACCCAATGAGGAAAGCAAGCTGTAGCGGGACAACACCTTATTGGCTGGGGGCTGCCCAGCTTGAGGCGGGCGGTAGCTGTCCAGTGAGATCCGATGATCCTTCCCACTGTCGGGAACAACCCCTGGCACCGCGCTCTATGCCAATTGAGCGGTGGCTTATAACCAGTAACTGTCATTCCCCGTGTTTTGTCTACGCCAAAGGCGAAGCTGGAGTGTCCTCTCCAGTGATCCGGTGTTCTACCTTCCAGCGTTGGGCGTTGGTAGGATTCAAGCCTGGGCAGGAAGATATGGAGGACAAGATGTTGCCCATGCAGCATGTCCCTGCTCTTCACGTCACTGATGAATCCAAAGGAACAGCAGGGCTGCTACAGTTTGGCACCAGCGCCGTTGTAGGAGCGGCCAGAACGATGTTGAGCACAACATAGAACTGCCTTAGGGGCTCCAACTCCGGATTTTTCCTCAGGGTTGACTCCCGAAGCCTTTCCCGTGACCGGGTATGCCGCAAGGCAGCGGAGGTTTGAAATCAGGGTTTACCTTCCCCTAGATGGGCTACCTTCCCAGGTTGACGAGCCACCATCTACCCGAAGCATCTGGTTTTAAGGCGCCAGAGATCCGCCCTCACCCCTTCTCCTATTAGTAAAAGCAGTTCCGCCGGGCTTAGAGACTAAACCACATGGGCAGGCTAGGAGTTGGACTTAGTTGTCAGAGGCTTTTCGAGACGCACGCCATAAGGAGCATTTTATGAGCACTGGGAGCTTAACCCCAGTGCCGCTCCTGGCTATGACAACCTTGGAACCACCATTGGAACACCACCCCCACATCCACACATAAACCCCCCATGATAATTCCCTTTTGTCTTTTAAGTCTGAGTGTAAATATACTGAGAGGGACACCCCCACCCCCCCAGACTCAGACTGAGCCTTGACCCTCATGTCCTTTGGGCTTCAGCTTTCATCCATAGCAGCTGTAATGTGGGGTCTGCGGCTTTGAGGTTGGGGGTGCGTCCATCTGTGGGGGGACATTGGGAGTGGGGAAAACATCATTAGCATGCCTTTGTGACTTATCTGACAAGTCATTTACCTGGGGAGTTCTCAGTGGGGGTTGTCCGTGCTGAGGAGTTCGGGCCAGCACCACTTGCTTGTCTGATAACACGAAAGCGGGCTTAAGCCTGTCTATACAGACTGTTTCTCTGCGTCCCCCCAAGTCTAACACAAAATATTTCTCCCTGGGTTCCAGCACTCTGAACAGGCTGTCGTAGGGCGGGCGCAAGGGGGTCCGGTGGGCATCGTGCCTGACAAATATGAATGCCGCGTCCTTCAAGGCCATTGGCACAAAAGCGTGTGGAAAACAGTGGTGGACTGGACCGGGTACCATCCCTGGCACTGCGTTACACGGTGAAAGCAGGGATGGATCGGTGTTCGGCGCGAGGTTGTCCAGCAAAAATTCCCCTGGGAGCCGCAGTGGCTGGGAAAAAAACACCTCTGCTGGGGAGGCTTCCAAATCCTCCTTCAGTGCTGAACGCAACCCTAATAGAACCCACGGCAACCGGTCCACCCAATTTGCATCCATAAGCGAAGCCCTGAGTGCTGCTTTCAGCGACCTATGGAAACGCTCGCATAACCCATTGGCCTGGGGGTTGTACGCGGTCGTGTGATGAATTGTGATGCCCAGGCTCCGGGCCATGGTGGACCAGAGGTTGGAAACAAATTGCGGGCCCTGATCGGACGTGATATCAAAACCATCTCGGGGCTCCAGAATACCTCCCCCCAGGCCACGGGGGGCAGGGAGTGGGCGAACAACCTGAATCTGTTTTTCAATAGATTTGACCAACCGCCCTCCCCCCTGTCTGCACAACAACCACTGCTGCCCCTAAGAAATCAAGTCCTGCTACCCACTCCCCACTCCACCGACACCCCCCCACTCCCAACACACAGCCCCCCATCCTGACCCTGACCAAGACCCAGGTGAGGACGGAGCTGAGGAAGATCAAGGCGAGGAAGGCGTCGGGACCGGACGGCATCAGCGCAAAGCTCCTCAAGTCCTGTGCAGACCAGCTGTGTGGGATTGTGACATATATCTTCAACATGAGCCTGAAACTGGGGAGGGTACCACAGCTGTGGAAAACATCTTGTGTGGTACCTGTACCAAAAACTTCCCACCCCAAAGACCTGAACAGCTTCAGACCGGTGGCCTTGACGTCCCACTTGATGAAGACCCTGGAGAGACTGCTCCTTGCTCATCTCCGCCCCCTGGTGGAACCAGCGATGGATCCACTCCAGTTCGCCTACCAGCATGGCATTGGGGTGGAGGATGCGGTGATCTTCCTCCTTCACCGTTCTCTGTCCCACCTGGAGAAGCCCGGGAATATGGTGAGGATCATGTTCTTTGACTTCTCCAGTGCTTTCAACACCATCCAACCGATGATCCTGAAGGACAAGCTGCTGCGCGCAGGGGTGGACCAGCACCTGTCATCATGGATCCTGGACTACCTCACGAACCGGCCTCAGTTTGTGAGAACCCGGGACTGTGTTTCCGACACGATCATCAGTAGCACGGGGGCCCCCCAGGGAACGGTGCTGGCTCCCTTCCTGTTCACTCTTTATACTGCGGACTTCTCACACAACACAACACACTGCCATCTACAGAAGTTCTCTGATGACTCTGCGATCATTGGTCTCATCTCCAGCGGAGATGAAGCTGAGTACAGAGGGCTTATCCAGAACTTTGTGGACTGGTGCCATCGGAACTGCCTCCAGATCAACGCGAGGAAAACTAAGGAGCTGGTGGTGGACTGCCGCAGGCATGGGCAGCCCCTCACAGCACCAGTAAATATACAGGGAACAGACATCGAGATGGTGACATCCTACAAGTACCTGGGTATTCATCTGAACAATAAACTAGACTGGTCACACAATACTGACGCACTCTACAAGAAGGGACAGCGCAGGCTGTTCCTGCTGAGGAGACTCAGGTCTTTTGGTGTACAAGGGGCGCTGCTGAAGTCATTCTATGACACGGTGGTGGCATCAGCCATCACTTTTGGAGTGGTCTGCTGGGGCAGTGGCATTACTGCAGCCGATAGGAAGAGACTGAACAAACTGATTAAGAAAGCTAGCTCTGTCCTGGGGCAACGCCTTGATCCGATGGAGGAGATAGGAGAGAGAAGGACGGTGGCTAAACTGTCATCTCTGCTGGAGTCCGAGTTCCACCCTATGCAGGACATACTGGATGCACTGAGGAGCTCATTTAGCAGCAGACTACATCATCCCAGGTGCACAACCGAGAGGTTTCGTAGGTCCTTCCTACCAACGGCTGTCAGACTGTACAACCTAAGCAGGGCTGCTCGCAGAGATAGCAAAAAGACGTAACAAACTAATAGTTTTTTTTGAATGCAAAAGATGCAATAGACTTACACAATGGTCCTCTCCGGCATACAACTAGGAACATACCGGTCGCTATGGAGGGTGAGAATATGTATGGGCACATAATCATACCATGTAGGATAACTAAATAGACGGTTATGCTGTTTCATCCCACCTAGCAACAATGCTCTGCACTGTGTGTGTTTATATATTTACATATTTATTCCATCTAGCTACAATGCTCTGCACTGGGTGTGTTTATATTTATATATCTATATATTTATTCCATCTAGCTACAATGCTCAGCACTGGGTGTGTTTATATTTATATATCTATATATTTATTCCATCTAGCTACAATGCTCCGCACTGTGTTTTTATATATCTACATATTATTCCATCTAGCTACATTGCTCCGCACTGTGTGTGTTTATATACTTGCATATTTATTCCACCTAGCTGCAATGCTCCGTACTGTGGGTGTTTATATATTTACATATTTATTCCATCTAGCTACAATGCTCTGCACTGTGTGTTCATATATTCATATATTTATTCCATCCAGCTACAATGCTCTGCACTGTGTGTCTGTGTGTGTGTGTGTGTATATATATATTTTATAGTAATATGTACATATGTATATTAGCTGCTCTTGCTTGCTTGTTTTTTTTTTTCTTGCCTTCTGATTGTTGCTCTGAGTGTTGCTATCCCTGTGCTGTTGCAATCCTGGAATTTCCCCGTTGTGGGACTAATAAAGGCTTATCTTATCTTATCTTATATCCGAAGGGGCGCCGAAACGTGCTACCGATGTCGTCAAAAAGGCGCGTGCAACTTCTGCCGACGCAGTGGAAGCTAGCGGGACTGCTTCGGGCCAGCGCGTGGTGCAGTCCACCACTGTCAGGAGGTGCGTGAACCCTTGTGATGGCAGGAGGGGGCCCACGAGGTCCTCGTGAACGTGGTCGAACCGTTTAGACGGGATATGGAACGGCTCCAAGGGGGCCTTTGTGTGCCTGTGCACTTTGGCTCGTTGGCACGCTACGCAGGCTGCAGCCCACTCTTTCACCTGTTTGCACAGGTTTGGCCAGACGAACTTCGCTCCCACCATTTTGACTGACGTGCGCACTCCTGGGTGCGCCAGGGAGTGAACCGACTCAAAAACACGGCGGTGCCAAGCGCGTGGGACCACTGGGCGCAGGCGGCCCGTGGAAACGTCACAGATTGGGGGGGGGCGTCTTGCAGTACTCTGCTCTCCAGCCTTAACCCTGTTGGTCCTCACTGGAGCGCGCAAACGTCTGCATCGCCGGTCTGCGCAGTGGCCATGGCCATGTAATCTATCCCTACGTAGACTGGGGCCACTAATGCGCGTGAGAGGCAGTCTGCCACCACGTTGAGTTTACCAGCCACATGCTGAATGTTGGTCGTGAACTCGAAGATCGCGGCCAGCTGTCTCTGCTGCTGGCCCGACCATGGGTCCGAAACCTTGGCCATTAAGTACATTAGCGGCTTGTGGTCTACGAACGCAGTGAAGGTGCGCTCTTCCAGCCAGAACTGGAAGTGGCGTATGGCCATGTTGAGAACCAGCAACTCTCTGTCAAATGTGCTGTATTTACTGTCGTGCAAAGACCAGCTAAAAAAGGTGAGCGGCTGCCAAGAACCTGCAACGTGCTGCTCTACTACGGCCCCTATGGCCACGTCCGAGGCGTTGGTAGTGAGCGCTATCCGAGCAGCTGAGTCCGGGTGCGCCAGCAGTGCGGCGTTTGCCAGGGCTGTTTTAACCTCGGAAAATGCCTGCTCTCGCTCAGGAGTCCAGTCGACTCTGTCCACCGGTTACCATTTCTTAAGTGCGGTGTACAACGGCTGCATGAGCTGGGCTGCGCGGGGGAGGAAATGATTGTAAAAGTTAACCATCCCCAAAAACTCCTGCAGCGCCCTGACCGTCTGAGGCCGGGGAAAATCTACCACTGCGTGCACTTTGTCCAGCAAGGGTATTGCTCCCTCCGGTGAGATGCAGTGGCCCAAAGATCGATTTCCGTCACCCCGAACTGGCATTTCGCCAGGTTGATTATTAACCCGTGCTCCTCCAACCTCTGGAAAACTGTCCTGAGGTGGGCTACGTGTTCGTCCTCGGATGCGCTGGCCACGAGGATGTTGTCCAGGTAGACGAACACAAACGGCAGATCGCGCAACACCGCATCCATCATGCGTTGGAATGTCTGCGCCGCGACTTTTAACCCGAAAGGCATGCGCAAAAACTCAAACAGACCAAACCGGGTTATTACTGCTGTCTTAGGTATGTCCTCCGTGCGCACTGGGACCCAATGATAACTGCAGACCAGGTCTATTTTAGAAAAAATATGTGCCCCAGTGAAGTGAACGGAAAAAGCCTGAATATGAGGGATGGGGTAGCAGTCGTGCGCTGTGGAGTTATTTAATCTGCGGAAATCTCCGCACGGTCGCCACGATCCCTCGGCCTTAGGAACCATATGTAGCGGGGATGGTCCATGGGCTGTTTGAGCGCCTGATGATGCCCAACCTTTCCAAGATGGCAAACTCCTCGCGTGCTATGGCCAGTTTAGCTGCGTCCAGGCACCGAGGTTGTGCGAAAACGGGCGGCCCCGTCGTGGTAATGAAGTTTAGTGATGGTTGCTGAAAATGTCAGGACTGTGAGTGCTGGGAACTGGGTGAGCAGTGTGTGGAACTTACCCCCTGGAGCTGTGATGTTGGCTAGCGTTGTTGGCCCTGCTCCTCGAGCTGTACAGGGGAGGGAATCAAAAGACATTGCATTAATCGGGCGTCTGTTAGCAACATCGACTAGTAGTCCGTGTGCACACAAAAAATCAGCGCCTAAAATGGGGAAGCTGCATGCCGCTATGACGAATGTCCATTCGTATGTACGGCCGTGTAGGGATACAGTCAGTGTCCTCTCACCAAAAGTCTTAATGTCTGAGCTGTCTGAGGACGTCAGCTCGGGGCAGCTAGTTCCCGCCAGCTGGTCAGCGTAGGACAGCAGGATGAGACTCTATTGGGAGCCGAAGTCCATGAGGGCTCCGGCTAAAGCTCTGGCTTTGGCTGTTTTTGCTGTGTAATCTGAAAGACACTGAGGGTCATACCGTTCAACCGTTCATCCTTCGTTTCTCCCAAGCAAGGCGCAAAATATTTACGCAGTCCTGGTAGTAGTGGAGGTGGGTGATAATGACTCATGATGGGTTACCCTTCCTGGGTACAGGCTGGAGCGAACGATGTACTCTGTCCACCATTGCCGCTTCTTTCAAATCAACTGTCTGTTTGATCAGTGCCGAAACAGAAGTCACTGAGCAGTCCTGGGTCTCTGGTACTCCAACCAGCTTGATGATATTTGTCCTCGACCGGGTCTCTAAATCCTCACACTTGTTTTGTAGGGCATTGGACATCGTGCTGAGGCATTTCACTTCTTTCTGCAGATGTTGTATGTCATCAGTGCAGGTGGATAGGTTTTCCTCCATAGACTTAACGGTGACATTCAGTGCAGAGAGCTCAGATGTAATTGACTCCCTGTATTTCTTCAAGTCACACTTTGCCGCTTTGATGTTGGATGTAATGCTGGCAATTTCATTCTCCAGAACAGTTCAAACCTCAGTTTTTAAAACATTGATCATGTCTTCCTGCAGAGAGAATAAGAGCTCGCTTTTCAACAACTCGGTATCCATCTCAGGCGTAGCCACACCCAACACCAAGGCCCCTTCAATGGCAACCACAGTCGAAGTAGGAGTTGCAGGCCTCGTAGTTAAGGGTGTTGTCTGCTTCCCTCTGGATGTTTTGCCAGCCATTTTGTAGTACTGATCTGTGTAATACCACTTAAAAATTGTCTCCACCAAATAGTCTTATGAAATAGTGCCAAAAATTAATGCTTTTAAGAAGTTGCACTGCAGAGCTCAGCCACACGCTTCCTACTCCATTGTTGGCTTGCTAGCACCCCCATGTTGGGACTTTTAATGTTTTACATCGTCCTTCCTCTGAAAAATGAAACAGCAAAACCAGTGTGAAAACAATTGATGTGATGAATAAATGGTGTAGTTGCTGAATGTGTTTTTTTCAGTAACCGTTATTTTATAACAGTTCAGCTCCACGTGGTGTCCAGTGATGGTTTTGAGGCCTCCCCAGACACTGCTGACGTCACTCTGCTTCAGCTTCCTCAGCTCCCTCTGTACGGACTTTAGCTCCTCTTTGGTTCCTGACCTGAAGATCCTTTTCTTCATCTTTTTCGTCACATCTTGTTATTCTATGCCATGAAGAATTAATTCACTTCTGATTGTAATACGGATCCAAACCAATAATAGCAATGTGTACCTTTTAAAGTGGCCGGTGAGTGCATTTCCACCATAGTACTAATACAGTTAAAGCACTTCCTCCTGCTGCTGCCCTTCATCAACATTGTCATGACTGGGGTTGACCCATTCTGCAGCTTCATCTCTGCAGACTGCTAATAACCAGAACCGTTGTTATTGTTGTTGCTGTTGTTCTATAATTTGGAACTGCTGCCCAGCTAATACTCCTGATGAGAAGGATAGCGGATGAGAGCTGGATCAATGGTGACTTTGAAACGCTGCTTCTTCACTGTGCTTTCAGAAATTTCTTGGATAGATGATGGGGTTTTTATGCCAATCATTGTACCTGTGCTTCTGATCAACTGTGGAAAGGTTTTGTGAAATGGCAGTAATAGTTAAAACTGTCTAGTGATGCAGTTTATGGAAACACTGTCCAAAATTTTCCATAAAGAGAACCAGGTAGATACCAGTTTTACTGGAACTTCCCCTGTGGTTGTGTCTCCATGACGGGAACCTCCCTGTAAGGGGAAGTTTTCAGGAACTTGTCTCCTGGTCAGGGGTAGCTACTCCAGAGCGACCCCGAAAACTGCTGGCTGGGTTAATGCAACGTAATAGCGATCCACTGATATATCGGCCTGACATTGGTATCAGCAGATATTTACCTTACTGACTGATATTGGCTATTAGCAAATAAGATATTGACAGCTGCAATCTTTTTCTGGTGTGTGGCGTTGATTTTGCCCTGAAGCAAACAGTCATCTACAGCTGGAAATTCAGAAAACGTATTTCAGTTCATTTTCTTTCTTTTAAATAATGCATATGTCATAGCCGACACCAAAACAATCAGATTTATTATTGGTCGTTACTGGACCAGTATCCCCCAGCCACAGGGGGTGCACAAGCCAATGTAGTCCTACTGTCGGTCCCAAGTCTGGGCCAATGGGGAGGGTATTATATCTGAAAATACTCCTTTAAGAATGAGGCCATATGCATGATTGAACTTCGCTTTATTGATGCTGCGAGCGCCACAATACAACCGCCAGGCAGGGGCGTCGGCAAAGAGGCTGAACCCCGATGCCCGCTGGTATTTACAGGGGCGGTGCAGTGGCGGAATGAAGTGGCCGCCGCTGCACCCCACTTCACAAATAAAAGCATCAGTATAACTACACTACCGTTCAAAAGTTTGGGGTCACCCAGACAATTATTTTGTGTTTTCCATGAAAAGTCACACTTATTTACCACCATCAGTTGTAAAATGAATAGAAAATATAGTCAAGACATTGACAAGGTTAGAAATAATGATTTGTATTTGAAATAATAATTTTTTCCTTCAAACTTTGCTTTTGTCAAAGAATCCTCCATTTGTAGCAATTACAGCATTGCAGACCTAACATGATTGCACAAGGGTTTTCTAATCATCCATTAGCCTTCTGACGCAATGAGCAAAGACATTGTACCATTAGAACACTGGAGTGATAGTTGCTGGAAATGGGACTCTATACACCTATGTAGATATTGCACCAAAAACCAGACATTTGCAGCTAGAATAGTCATTTACCACATTAGCAATGTATAGAGTGTATTTCTGATTAGTTTTAAAGTTATCTTCATTGAAAAAAAAGTGCTTTTCTTTCAAAAATAAGGACATTTCTAAGTGCCCCCAAACTTTTGAACGGTAGTGTATATAACACCCCCCCCCCCCAGAAAAAGTCCAAAACACACACAATTGAAACCCCCCCCCCCCAATTTAGGACCCGAATCACGCACTAAAAAAACTAAACTGAAATCACTAAAGGGCCTGTCACATTCACACAACAAACCTAAGTTGGGGGGACGGGTGGACTACTGTCCGACCCCACACGCCAAGGTGGGTTATTCTTCCACCTGTAAAATAAATAAATAAAGTCCATTCATAAACACAAACTACTGCTGTGTTCCTAAACTAAATAAAATACACAAAATAATCCCAGAACAATATACAACATATACAATATACAACCATGTGAACAGTAGAACTCTTATTTCCACACATGCACAAACATATGAACATTGAAACTTTTTTATCATTATTATTTTTTCAAAACACTTACAAAGTACCACACTATTAGAACTCCTTTCCCTCTCTTTATATATACATACAGTGGGGCAAAAAAGTATTTAGTCAGCCACCAATTGTGCAAGTTCTCCCACTTAAAAGATGAGAGAGGTCTCCAATTTTCATCATAGGTATACCTCAACTATGAGAGACAAAATGAGAAAAAAAAAATCCAGAAAATCACACTGAAGGATTTTTAATGAATTAATTGGTAAATTCCTCAGTAAAATAAGTATTTGGTCACCTACAAACAAGCAAGATTTCTGGCTCTCACAGACCTGTAACTTCTTCTTTAAGAGGCTCCTCTGTCCTCCACTCGTTACCTGTATTAATGGCACCTGTTTGAACTCGTTATCAGTATAAAAGACACCTGTCCACGACCTCAAACAGTCAGACTCCAAACTCCACTATGGCCAAGACCAAAGAGCTGTCAAAGGACACCAGAAACAAAATTGTAGACCTGCACCAGGCTGGGAAGACTGAATCTGCAATAGGTAAGCAGCTTGGTGTGAAGAAATCAACTGTGGGAGCAATTATTAGAAAATGGAAGACATACAAGACCACTGTTAATCTCCCTCGATCTGGGGCTCCACGCAAGATCTCACCCCATGGGGTCAAAATTATCACGAGAACGGTGAGCAAAAATCCCAGAACCACATGGGGGGACCTAGTGAATGACCTGCAGAGAGCTGGGACCAAAGTAACAAAGGCTACATCAGAAACACACTACGCCGCCAGGGACTCAAATCCTGCAGTGCAAGACGTGTCCTCCTGCTTAAACCAGTACACGTCCAGCCCCGTCTGAAGTTTTCTAGAGAGCATTTGGATGAGCCAGAAGAGGATTGGGAGAATGTCATATGGTCAGATGAAACCAAAATAGAACTTTTTGGTAAAAACTCAACTTGTCATGTTTGGAGGAGAAAGAACACCATACCTACTATGAAGCATGGGGGTGGAAACATATAGGCGGCATGCCTCCAGGGCTGCAGCTGATCATGTAGACAATGATGCGCCTCGTCTTCTCCGCCATCAGCCATTCCTCTCATCCGGACCCACCATCCGAAACCTCCGCCCGGGCACGCCGCAGCTCATTGACGTGCCTCCATGAGCCATCCAACAGCTGAAAGTGGGCGGTGCCCCATTCAGCCATGATGTGCAGCCGATCCTGGTGATCCTCAGGCTGTCGCTTGGCCCATATTCACCGTGGATATGCCTTCTCACGAGCCCGAACCAGATCCGTGACTCTGAGGGGTCTTGCTCGGCCTACAGTGTTGCTGCTTGGCACGCGGTTTCTCCGTGCCTGTTGGTCTGGCCCTGACCTCTTTTAAAGCCGCTGTAGTGGTCGCCGTTGTATCCCCAGATCCTCCGGCCGAGCTCTGGGGAAACTGGAGCTAGCTTCTCAGTGTCGATCGACGACGATCGACACTGAGAAGTGTCGATCGTCGAGGCGATCGACACATAATGGCGAGGCGACCGATGGCGCCTCGCCATTATGCTCAGTTCCCTCGTCCAGGGCATCTTGAGCTCCGGCACTGAGACCCTCCTGCGTTGACCCTGAGTGAGGCTGGTCCTGCTCGACCTCCGGTGTGCCCGGTAAATTTTTGTCCCTCACTGCATTGTCCTCCACTCTCGGAACTGGCCGGTTCCACTGTCCACAACCGGACCACTTTTCCCCGGCGTCGTTCTTAATGGCAAACCCCAGACCACAAAATAGGTCACAGCCCATGATGTTGTCGCCTCGGGCCATCACGATGAACTTGAAATCAGCCATCTCCACTGATTTGTACCGCACCGTCAACACCAGCGTTACAACCGTGCACAGTCGTCTACCTCCATAACAGAGTAGTGCTGGGTCTCCTGCAATTCTGTAGTGGGGGAAGAATTTTCTCACTGTAGCCCAATTCAGCAGAGAACCCTCCGCCCCCATGTCAGTCAGCAGTGGCACTCCCACACCATCCCGCTCGACCGTGCAGAACGTGTACCCGTTGGTACTCGGAGACACCGTATAAACAATTGTTGGAGTGGGGGTGGGGGGTCGGTTTCCTTTATGGGCTCCCTTGCTCAGACATATGGCGCATCGTGGTTCAAATGTTCACATTTGCTGCAGCGCTTCCCTCTTGCCGGGCAGTCCCTGGCCTTGAAGCGGTGTTTCACAGACCCACAACCCATACACACGGGTTTTCCCGGAGCAGACCTAAGTTTCACAGCGTTGGTTTCCATAGCGTCGTCCTCCGTACTGCCATCGCTGTCTGGGTCTGCTACTTGTGCTGTGGTGGGAAACTTCAGCTGCCGATGTGACTGGCGCCCACTTAGTTCTGAAGCTAACATGTTTGTTGTCTGCAGTTGAAGAGCTAACTCGATAGCTCTAGCTAGCGTCAAGTCACCCAATACCGTGAGCAGTTTCGTTGGTATCACAACATTGTTGATGTGCTCCACCGGCTGGTCGCAAACCATCTCCTCCTCCAATGTCCCAAAACGACACTCACTAGCCAATAGTTTCAGGTCGGTAACGAACCGCTGGATAGGTTCTCCTGCCCATTGGTGGTGCTGCCGAAACCTGATCCTCCGGACGATGACACTGTCTGGGGCACGAAAATCAGCTCGACCATGTCTTCCAATCCGTCCGAATCACTGAGTGTGCTTAGGATGCGCTGGCCCTCAATTCCCAAATTGTGCACCAGGAGTGCACGTGCCCCTAGCTTGTCTGTCTCACCCAGATTGAGCGCCACGTTGTATGTCTCGAAGGCTACGTACCATCTCAGCCAGGGGACGGGTGGCTCGCCCGGGTGCTCCAGGAAGGGCTGACTCTGAGAAATACATGCTTCCATACTTTACCCTCATTGCCAAAATGTTATGTCTGAAAATACTCCTTTAAGAATGAGGCCAGGTGCATGATTAAACTTTGCTTTATTGATGCCGCGAGCTCCACAATACAACCGCCAGGCAGGGGCGTTGGCAAAGAGGCCAAACCCTGATGCCTGCTGGTATTTATAGGGGCGGTGTGGTGGCGGAAGGAAGTGGCCGCTACTACACCGCACTTCACAAATAAAAGCATCAATATAACTATATAACAGAAGGTTGTGTCAGGAAGGGCATCCTATGTAAAACCTTTGCCAAATCAAACATGTGGATCATGACGAATGAGACTTTCATATTGGATCGGTCGAGGCCCAGGTTAACAACGACCACCATCGGTGCTGTTAACTGACAGGGTGCCGGTGGAAATTGGGCTACTGTTGGTCAAAGATCAAGGAGGAGGAGGAGAGGGGGAAGGCATGTTAGGAGGGAGAGAGAGAAAAGGAAAGGTAGAAGTGTGAAGGTGAGAGTAGGGACGTTAAATGTAGGGACTATGACTGTAAAGGCAGAGAGTTGGCTGATATGATGGAGAGAAGAAAGGTAGATATACTGTGTGTTCAAGAAACCAGATGGAAGGGAAGCAAGGCTAGGAGCATTAGAGGTGGATTTAAACTGTTCTACCATGGTGTAACAGGATCTCCTGATGTAAAGATCCATTTTTCTCACGCTACTGAGAAGGAAATTCTGCCATACATCTTTTCAGCATAAAACTTTGTGTTCATGTATCTTTTGCATGAATACAAACTGGCTGTCGTCATCAGTGTGTGAATGGGAGCACTGAAAAAAAAAATTCTTTTGAACTAACATAATAAAATCATTGAAAGTGGTTCCACAAAATAAAGTTATGTTTTGCCAACGTAATTGGTTGGAATGGCTCTGTGTTGGCTCCTGAGTTAAAGCTTCCTGAGTTAAAGCGGTCTTGATTAAAACCTGAAGTATGTAAGACTACTGAGGGGAAAGTAGTTGTTGAGGA
Source organism: Pholidichthys leucotaenia (assembly GCA_020510985.1). Classification (NCBI taxonomy): domain Eukaryota; kingdom Metazoa; phylum Chordata; class Actinopteri; order Cichliformes; family Pholidichthyidae; genus Pholidichthys; species Pholidichthys leucotaenia. The sequence continues at coordinate 222,478,358 of CM035837.1, forward strand.
TGAGCTGCTAAACTTCCTTGCAGTGAAAATTAAGACTCTGACTCAGAATGAGATCGTCTTATTGGCTTCTAATATTTTGACTCTGAGTGGATTGAGTCCTCAAAGAAAGTTCTGTTTGAGCTCTGCCCCACTACACAACGGTGTGTTGCACACAAGAGGTCCCAGAAAGATGTCAGTAATATGAAGAGCTGCCTTAAGGCAATGAACGAGTGCGGTGAAAATCTACCTGGATTCGTCTGTCATTACCTGGATGATTTGCCGCTGGTTACATTTTCCAGCTTGGACTGTTCAAGTCTCCTGGGAAGAATGGAGCACTTATATGCAAAGGTTTGTGCTATGAAACAAACCATGCTGTTACAGACTAACTTCAGTGAGGATCTATGCACTATTACTTTGGATATTACCCGACGTGTAAGTGGCCTGGAGCAATCTGCTTTACGGGCCGTGGATAACGAGGCACCTGCTCTGGGAGGGCCTGTCGGTCCCGCAGATGTCGGAGCGGAGGCTGGGCTCTGCCTGATGATTGATACAGTGTCTGAAGCTGCATGGGAATCTTATTTGACAGCTGGAGAGAAGGTTTCAGCGGTGAATTTGGACCCGGTGGTTCAGCCTATAACCGGGAAAACGTCCGGAGCAGTAGCGTCTTCACCAGGCTGGTGAAGTCAAAATGGAGTCAAGAGGTGAAAAAGGGACGATGAATTGAGCACGCTGTGGCTAAACCCAAACCATCTTCTGCTTCAATCAGCGTAGGAATGAAGCCAGCAACACGGCTACTGTTGTTGGTACGGGCTCTGGTAATATTAAAACTGTACGGACTAAGATGTTGGGTGTGTTTGCCACACGTTTTCATTCTGATTTGGAAACTGATACTTTAGGTGCATATCTTAAAGGCAACTTGGACGAGAAGTTATTTGTCAGAAAATCCTCCCTGGGAATGGCAGGGTTGGTTCATTTAAAGTACCGGCGGAACTCTCTGAGATTGGGGACATGTACCAGCCAGAGCTCTGGCCAGAGGGCGCATTGGTGCGGCGATATTATGAACCTCAGGCGGCTGGGAGGGCTGGGCTAGTGGAGCAGCTGCTGTGGTGAATGTGCAGGCACCCACTGATGATGGGTATTCAGGTCATGTCTTACAACTGTCGTGGCTTTAAATTGGGGCAAAGTGCTGGGGAGAAAGCTCGCCGGATAGTTATTGACAATTTATTGAACACTTGTGATATTTTGTGCCTTCAGGAGACGTTTCTTTCTGAACAAAACTTGGAACGTTTGAACCGTCTTAACCCTGATTTCCATGGTGCTGGGGAGTCTACAGCTGACCTCAGCAAGGGGATTATCAGGGGTAGGATGCCTGGAGGTATGGCTGTCCTCTGGAGAAAGAAGCTGGACTCTCTGGTTAAAGTGGTCCGACTTGGTGTAGATTGGTGTATTGGTGTTCAGTTTAATGGTAATGATAAGGAATTTCTTATTATTAATGTTTATATGCCCTTTGAATGTTAACAGAATGAGGATGAATAAATACGCTTGCTTTGATTAATTCTTTTATGCAATATTATAACAATACTTGTATTTTTATTATTTATTATTATTATTATTTATTATTTTTATTTTTATTGTAGGGGACTTGATTGCAGGCATATCTGACATTTACTCCTTATTTGCAAAACATATGTATCATTTTTGTTATGAAAGTAACTTAATTTTGTCAAGTAAGGTGTTAATGCCTCCTGATAGTTATTCCTATAGAAGTGAGGCTTGGCACACTACGTCCTGGCTGGACCATTGCATCAGCACTGGTGATGCACATGCCTCTTTGGGTGGCATCAGTATTTATTATGGGTTAACAATGTCTGCTCATATACCGTTTGAGATGATAATTAATGTTGACTGTCAACCTGCACTATGTCAAAATGTCAGTCAGGATGAGGTGGAAAAATTAGACTGGGACACTCTAAGGAAGAAATTGTTGAGTATTGTGTCTGTACAGATAAATCCTTGAGTAAAATATGTCTTCCTAGAGATGCTGTGATGTGCAGTGATGTGAACTGCTGCAATGTTGAGCTTAAGAAAGACCTTTGTAGTTTGTACGATGCTATAGTTAACTCCCTGTATAAGGACAGTAAGCCTTATTATAGGAATAGACATAAGACACATAATGTCAGACCTGGCTGGACTGAGGCCGTAGCTGTGCCTTATTCTGAAGCCCATGAAGCATATAAAGCTCGGGTGGTGGCTGGGAGACCCAGACAAGGGCCAGAATTTGAGATGAAGAAACATACGAGTGCAAGGTACAAGTATGCCATCCGTTATATTTCTAAAAATGAGCAGCTAATGAGAAGTAATTCCTTGGCCAAGAAACTGTTCGATAAGAATGTCACAGATTTTTGGAAGGAGCTTAGACGTATTAGTAACTGTAAAACCTCTTTACCCTGGACTCTGGAAGGCATTTCAGGTATAGAAAATATTGTTGATTTATGGCGGCAGCATTTTTATTCATTGTTTAATTCAATTCATGATGAAACTTATTTGCAGATGATGTTGTCCTGTTGGCTTCATCCGGCAGTGACCTACAGCTCTTGCTGGGACGGTTTGCCGCTGAGTGTGAAGCGGCTGGGATGAGAATCAGCACCTCCAAGTCCGGGTCCATGGTCCTCAGCCGGAAAAAGGTGGATTGTCCTCTCCGGGTTGGGGACAGGCTCCTGCCCCAAGTGGAGGAGTTTAAGTATCTTGGGGTCTTGTTCACGAGTGAGGGGAAAATGGAGCGAGAGATCGACAGACGGATTGGAGCAGCATCTGCAGTGATGCGGACGTTGTACCGGTCTGTTGTGGTGAAGAGGGAGCTTAGTTCTAAGGCAAAGCTGTTGATTTACCAGTCAATCTACGTTCCTACTCTCACCTATGGTCACGAGCTTTGGGTAATGACCGAAAGAACGAGATCGCGGATACAAGCGGCTGAAATGAGCTTTCTCCGTAGGATTGCTGGACTCACCCTCAGAGATAGGGTGAGGAGCTCAGTCATCCGGGAGAGGCTCAGAGTAGAACCGCTGCTCCTCCACATTGAAAGGAGTCAGTTGAGGTGGTATGGGCATCTGATAAGGATGCCTCCTGGACGCCTCCCACTTGAGGTGTTTCAGGCACGTCCCACTGGGAGGAGACCCCGGGGCAGACCCAGGACTCGGTGGAGAGACTATGTCTCCCAGCTGGTCTGGGAACGCCTTGGTATCCCCTCTGAAGAGCTGGAGCAGGTGGCTGGGGAGAGGGAAGTCTGGGCTTCTCTGCTTGAACTGCTGCCTCCGCGACCCGGACCTCCGGAAAAGCGGTAGAAGATGGATGGATGGATGGATGGATGGATGAAACTTATAAAGTAGGGAAAGTAGAAAGGGACGATTCGCTCCTGATTGGCACTTCTGCGGTGACCAAAGCCATCAGAGAGCTGTCAGATAATAAAGTGAGTGGTCTAGACTGCATTTCTGGTGAGCATCTTAAATATGCTAGCTCAGGAATTGCTCCTGTTCTTGCTGTTTCACCAGCTTCATGATTCATGGGATGTTACCAGAATCATTATTGTCTGTTGTGTTGGTACCAGTCATTAAAGATAAAGCTGGCAAGCTGTGCAGCCTAGACAATTACAGGCCCATAGCTATAGCCAATATAAGATCTAAAGTACTGGAAAGAATACTGTTTGAAAAATTAAATGTATTCATCAGATCTATTAATCATCATTTTGGATTTAAACCCCATCATGGAACAGATCTGTGCATATATGCTTTAAAAGAAATTATAAGTAAATATAGAAGTCAAGATTCATCAGTATTTTTGTGTTTTATTGACGCCTCTAAGGCGTTTGATTGTGTTAACCACAGAAAATGTTTAGTAAAATGATTGATGGGGGGGGGGGTTTCCCAAGTACTTAGTAGGTATCCTGATTTACTGGTCTGCACATCAGAAGATGCTGGTGAACTGGGGGAAGAGTCATTCATCCCCATTTGGTGTGAGCAGTGGTGTCAGACAGGGCAGTATATTGTCCCCTGTCCTGTTTAATCTTTACATGGATGATTTGTCAAAGCAACTGAATGCCTGTAAAACTGGGTGTTTAATAGGGAATAAGTTAGTGAATCATTTTATGTATGCTGATGATCTAGTTATTCTCAGTCCAAGTAGTGCTGGTCTTCAGGAGTTATTAAGAGTGCGTACTGCTTATGGAGAGGAAAATGACATAAAATATAATACAAATAAGAGTTGTGTGCTGATTTGCCGCACTAGAGAAGATTTATTAATGAAATTCCCTGTCTTTGATTTGGCAGGCAGGGAATTAATTGTCAGGGATAAAATTAAATATCTGGGACATTTTACTAATGATAGAATGACTGATGATGATATTTTCAGACAAGGCTGCAAAATCTACATGCAAGCAAATATTCTTGCACATAGGCTTGGCTTTTGTTCAGATGAGGTGAAGCTTCTTTTTAAAACCTATTGTACACCTTTATACACTGCTCATTTATGGATAAATTATAGGAAACAAAGCATGCAGAGATTCCAGGTTGCTTACAATGATGCTTTAAGAATTTTATTTAAAAAGCCTCGATGGTGCAGTGCTTCCGAGTTATTTGTGTCATCATGTGTTAATACACTGCATGCAGTAATAAGGAATCTTATGTTTAAATTTATCTGTTGTCTTGATGTATCTGGAAATGAAATAATCCAGGTTATGTCTAGCATTAAGCTCAGTTCTATTGGCTGTCAGTCACAGTTTAGAAGGCACTGGTACAGTTGTCTCTTTAAGTCTTTTTAAAGTCTTTACTGTATCTGTACTTCTTTTTTCTTTTTTTTATTGTTTTTTAAATTGTTTTAATGTCTTGTTTCTTTTTGTTTTTCTTTTTGTCATGTTCTGAGCTCAGATTTCCTCTGAGCTCAGGCCCTTACTTTATGTTTCAGTATTATTTATCTGTAAAGTCTGTTTTTGGTTATGTTCTGTACTTGTTTCTTGGTTTACTTTCTTGTTTCTTGGCAGAGTTCTGCTCTCATCTCACTGACACACTTACCAGCTGATTGCTGTGCTTCAGGTTTCCTCAGCTACAGTCAGTTGGTAATTAGGTCACCCTGCCACTTGCACCTGCCGCTCGTTAGTGCCCCACTATTTATTTGTCTGCTGAACTCTCCTCCAGCGAGGCAGCCATCCATGATGTTTGGACTGGACTAATTTCTCTCTGTTCAGTCATCCCCTCAAGTCCTGGAGGTATTCATCTGTGTAAGTTTTCTGTTGCCTTTTTGTATGTGTCTGCATAATTATTGTTTTTGGACTGTTGTGTTTTTCTGTTAATAAATGTTCCTCACTGTAGATAAAGCACTTGAGTTTGTCTTTTGCCCTGCAGGGGTTTTGCCTCCCCTGCCTCAGGGAGGCTGGAAATCATGACAGTTTTGATGGACTACGAGTCTGGAATAAAGTTTGATTGATAATAAAATCATATGCATGTTTCCTGATCCGCATATGTTACCTTTACATGATTTTGTTGTTTTGGCAACATAATGAAGCCAACTTTGTCATTCAGTCCATCATGTACAGTAGAACAAAATTATGTTTGTCTTATCTACAATGTTAATCACCTCTAGAATCAGAGGGGTCACTGCCATGCAAGGCGCCGCCATAAATCATGTCATGACCGGGATTTGAGCCAGGCCTTTCAGGTGAAGGGTAGATGCTCTACCAACTATTCCACCTCTACACCACCACTCCTTAAATCATGTGCAAACAAAATTGTGTCCATGTTACATATGCAGATCATGAAACATGATTTCATTATGTTGCCAAAACAACAAAATCATGTGAAGGTAACCTATGCAGATCATGAAACATGCACATGACCAAAACAAACAAAATCATGTCAATGTTATATATGCATATGTAACACTGACCTGATTTTGTTCACACATGTGTTTAGGAGTGGTGGCCTACTAGTTGATAGAACATCTGCCCCACACCCAGGAGGCCTGGGTTCAAATCCCAGCCAGGTCATGCCAAAGACCATATAAAAGTGGAACTTCCTGTCATCCAGCTTGGTGCTCAGCAATAATGGAATGGAGGAGGAAAATTTATGGCAGTGACCCCTCTGGTTCTAGATGTGATTAACATTGTAGATAAGAGAAACGTGGTTTTGTTCAACTATACATGATTGGCTGTATGGATTGAATGACAATAAAGTTGGCTTTATTATGTTGCCAAAACAACAAAATCATGTGAAGGTAACATATGCAGATCATGAAACATGCACATGATTTTATGTTCATAAAATATAACTTTATTTTGTGGAACCAATTTCAATGATTTTATGTTCAAAAGAATTTTTTTTTTTTTTTTTCAGTGTGGATTGCAGGGTCTGTAAAGCGCTTTGGTCATCTAGAGATGAGGGAAAAAAACACTATATAAGTGAATGCCATTTAGATAGGAAGAGAAATAGAGTAGGAGTAATCTTGAAGGAAGAGTATGTGAAGAGTGTTCAGGAGGTAAAAAGGGAGTCAGACAGAATCATGAGTTTGAAGCTAGAAGTCAAAGGTGTGATGTTGAATGTTGTCAGTGCGTATGCCCCACAAGTTGGATGTCAGGTAGAAGAGAGAGAGGAATTCTGAAATAAGCTGGATGAAGTAGTAGAGAATGTTCCCGGGGGGGAGAGAGTGGTGATTGGAGCAGACTTTAATGGACATGTAGGTGAAGGGAACAGAGGTGGTGAGGAGGTCCTGGGTAGGTATGGTCTTAAGGAGAGAGATGTGGAAGAACAGATGATTGTGGATTTTGCTAAAAGGATGGAAATGGCTGTGGTGAACACATACTTCAAGAAGAGAGAGGAATATAGGGTGACTTACAAGAGTGGAGGAAGGTGCACACAGGTGGACTACATCTTACGCAGAAGGAGAAATCTGAAAGAGGAGACTGCACGGTGGTGGCAGGGAAGAATGTAGCTAGACAACATCAGATGGTAGTCTGTAGGATGACTTTGGAAAGCAAGAAGAGGAAAACCGTGAAGGCAGAGCCAAAGATTTAGTGGGGGAAGTTCCAGAAGGAAGAAGGTCGCGCAGAGTTCAGGAAGGAGTCGATACAGGCTCTGGGTGGGAGGGAAGAACTACCAGATGACTGGGAAAGTACAGGAAAAGTATAGAGGGAAATGAGTAGAAAGGTATGTGGTGTAGACGGAGAAAGGAAGACAAGGAGACTTGGTGGTGGAATAAAGAGGTACAGGAAAGTATTCAGAGGAAGAGGTTAGCAAAGAAAAAGTGGGATAGTGAGGGAGATGAAGAAAGCAGACAGGAGTATTTGGAATCTAGGCACATGGCAAAGAGAGAGGTGGCAAAGGCATATAGTGAGTTGTATGAGAGGCTGGATACTCATCATCATAGCAGTCTGTCGTGGGCAACAATGACTTTCATTTAGGTCTGATCAGATTCCTCCACACAGCTCTGTCCTTAGCCTTCCACTGCCAGGAACTCCTGTCTATGTCCAACTTTAAGTTTCTTTTTACAGTGTATTTAAATCTGAGCCTTGGTCTACCCTGATTGCGTTTGCCCTCGCATAACTGTGAGTAGAGTAACTGCCGAGGGAGACGCTGGTGGTCCATCCTCTCATGTCCGAGCCATCTCGGGTTCATCTGTATTAGCACGTCCTCCATTGATGGTAGACCAGCTCATTTCAGCACTTCTATGTTGGTTATCTTGTCTTTCCATGAGATGTTCATTATGGCTCGAAGGTGTCTCATCATGTACGTGTGGAGTTTCTTCACCTGCAGTCTGTAGATAGTCCAAATTTCAGCGCCATACAATAGAGTAGCCAGTACTGTCACTCTGTACACTTTGCATTTCACACGGATAGACACATGTCGGCTGGACACTAAGGAAGGAGAAAAAGAGTTGTATCAATTGGCTAGACAGAGGGATGGAGCTGGAAAGGATGTACAGCAGGTTAGGCTGATTAAGGACAGAAATGGTAATGTACTAACAAATGATGAGTGTGTTGAGAAGGTGGAAGGAGAACTTTGAAGAACTGATGAATAAAGACAATGAGAGAGGAGGATGGATGAAGGAAAGATGGTGAACAAGGAAGTCCCGAGGATTATCAAGGCAGAAGTGAGGGCAGCTCTGAAGAGGATGAAGACTGGAAAGGCGGTTGGTCCAGATGACATACCTGTGGAGGTATGGAGATGTTTAGGAGAGATGGTAGTGGACTTTTTAACCAGATTGTTTAACACAATCTTGGAGAGGGAGAGGAGAAGTAGTGTTTTGGTACCAATTTTCAAGAACAAAGGTGATGCTCAGAGCTGTAGTAACTACAGAGGCATAAAGTTGATCAGCCACACTATGAAGATATGGGAAAGAGTTGTTGAAGACAGGTTAAGAGGAGAGGTGACAATCAGTGAGCAGCAGTATGGTTTTATGCCAAGAAAGAGTACTACAGATGCAATGTTTGCTGTAAGAGAGCTGATGAAGTACAGAGAAGGTCAGAAGGAGCTGCACTGTGTCTTTGTGGATCTAGAGAAAGCAGATGATAGGGTGCCAAGAAAGGAAGTGTGGTACTGTATGAGGAAATCAGGAGTGGCAGAGAAGTATATGAGGGTGGTGCAGGACATGTATGAGGACAGTGAGACGGTGGTGAGGTGTGCTGCAGGAGTGACAGATGGGTTCAAGGTGGGGGTGGGGTTACATCAGTGACTGACTCTGAGCCCCTTCTTGTTTGCCATGGTGATGGACAGGCTGACAGATGAGGTCAGGCAGGAGTCTCCATGGACCATGAAGTTGGCAGACGACATTGTGATCTGTAGTGAAAGTAGGTGGAAGAGAACCTGGAGAGGTGGAGGTATGCTCTGGAGAGAAGAGGAATGAAAGTCAGTAGAAACAAGATAAAATACATGAGTGTGAATGAGAGGGAGGCAGGTGTAACGGTGAAGATGGAAGGAGTAAAGGTAGTGAACGTAGATGAGTTTAAATACCTGGGGTCAACCATCCACAGTAATGGAAAATGCACGAGAGGTGAAGAAGAGAGTGCAAGTGGAGTGGAGTGGGTGGCGACGAGTGTCAGTGGTGATTTGTGACAGAAGGGTAGCGGCAAGATTGAAAGGGAAGATTTACAAAACTGTAGCGAGACCTGCTGTGATGTATGGTTTGGAGATCGTGGTGCTGACAAAATGACAGGAGATGGAGCTGGAGGTGGCAGAGTTGAAGATGCTAAGATTTTCATTGGGAGTGACGAGGAGGGACAAGATTAAAACTGAGTATATCAGAAGGATCATCTCAGGTTGAGCAGTTTCAAGATTCAAAGGCTTTATTATCATGTGCACAGTGAAGAAATGCAACATATCCTGAGCAATGAAATTCTTACTCTGCTCTGCGAACGAATGCCAAGGTAAGAAGTACACAACATACTAATAAGGTAATAACACACCAAATGCTAATGGAAACTAATAACACTCATTAGGCAATGAGGACACTAAAGCAGTTAAAGCAGTCAAACTTGAGGAAAGAAGAGTGAAATTGAAGTTCACTGGTTGACTGAAGTGATGGTGGTATATTGATATCAGAGATGATATGAACCTGAGATGGCATAAGCCTATGTACAGTGTGCAAATGAGCAGTATTCAAATTACAAATTAGCACCCAATGTGAGAATTTCTCTGTAATGATAATACCAGTAGACTGTACATGACAATTAGCAGCAGAGATGATGTGGACATCAGACGGGGTGAGACTATGCACACTGTACAAGTGAGCAATGTGCAAATTTAGCAACTGGTGTGTGAATTCCTATTTGCAAAGCTGTGTTGCGGAGTTTTGGGATTTTTTTATTTATTCAGGAGTCTGATGGCAGTGGGAAAGAAGGAGTTTTTCAGTCTGGTTGTCCTGCATTTCACACTTCTGTACCTTCGGCCTGAGGGTAGAAGTGTGAACATTCTGTGTTGGGGGTGGGTGGTGTCCCGGAGGATGGCGTCAGCTGTCCTTTGGACTCTGCGGTGATAGATACTCTGCAGAGAGGGGAGTGGAGTCCTGCTGATCTTCTCCGCTGTCTTCACCACTCTCTGCAGGCGTTTGAGGTCCGGGGCAGTGGTGCTGCCGTACCACGCAGTGATGCAGAAGGTCAGGATGCTCTCGATGATGCAGCTGTAGAAATTGTTGAGAATCCTGGGGGACATGCCAAACTTCTTCAGCCTCCTCAGAAAGTACAGCTGCTGTTGAGCTCTCTTAACCAGCTCTGTGGTGTTATGTGCCCACGTAAGGTCCTTGCTGATGTGGATGCACAGGTATTTAAAGCTGCTCACCCTTTCCACCTCAAGCTCCCGGATGAACAGTGGCCAATTGGGCCTCTTCCTCATGTCCACTATCATCTCCTTTGTCTTGTCCATGTTGAGGGTGAGGTTGTTGCCCTCACACCATGACACCAGGTTGGCCACCTCCCTCCTTTAGGATGCTTCGTCATCACCAGTGATGTGTCCTATCACTGCTGTGTCTTCAGCGAACTTTAGGATGATATTGTCCTTGTGGGAGGCAAAACAGTCATGGGTAAAGTGGCTGTTGAGGATTGGACTGAGAACACATCCCTGTGGGACACCTGTGTTCGTAATGATGCTTGCTGAGGTCCTGTTACCCATCCTGAGAGACTGGGGCCTGCCAGTTAGAAAGTCCAGTAGCCAGTCACAGAGGGTGGGGTGCAGGCCAAGTGAAGACAGTTTGTCAGTGAGTTTGTGGGGGATGACCGTGTTGAAAGCAGAGCTGTAGTCGACAAAGAGTACCCTGAAGTAGGAGTTTTTATCTTCCAGGTGGGAGAGAGAATAATGGAGTGCTGCAGCGATGGCATCTGAGGTGGACCTGTTGGGCCGGCAGGCATACTGCAGGGTGTCCAGGGTATCCGGTATGCTGTCCTAAATGAGGGGCAGCACCACTCTCTCGAAGCACTTCATGATGATTGGAGTGAGTGCTACCGGTCTACAGTCATTCAGGCAGGTCGTCGGGCTCTTTTTAGGGAGGGGGATGATGGTTGTGGTTTTGAAGCAGGAGGGGACTGTGTTCTGTTTGAGGGAGAGGTTGAAGATGGATGTGAGAAGGTCAGTCAGTCTTGTGGGGGTTGATATTCCTCAGTGCTTTGTTTACCTGCCCTGGTGAGACTTTGTATGTGTGTGTTGGGGGGGGGGTGCGTAAGTGTGTGTGTCTCCTCTTTGCACTGTAGCTTGAGGTCTCAAAGCGGGTGTAAAAGATGTTGAGGTCGTCCGGCAGGCTGTCTATGAAGGTGGTGCTGCTGTTGGTCCTCTTGTAGTCTGTGATGTGTTGCAGGCCTTGCCACATGCGCCCCGGGTCAGGAGCGGAGTAGGAACTGTCCAGCTTTCCGTGTACTGCCTCTTGGCTGTTGTTATAGCCTTTCCCAGTCCATATTTCGCAGCTTTGTACTTGACTTCACTGCCTGATTTAAATGCAAGAGATCAAGCACGCAGCATCTGTCATAACTGACTGCTGATCCAGGGCTTCTGGTTGGGGAACTTCCTGACTTGTATGGTGGGTACAATGGTATCAACACACGTGCTGATGTACCCAGTTACATACTCAGCATAGTCTTGTATGTTCACAGAAGAGTCCTCTCAGAACTCCTCTCGGGAATTTGGAGACAAAGTAAAAGAGGCAAGACTGAGATGGTTTGGACATGTGCAGAGGAGGGGTAGTGGAGATATTGGACAAAGGATGTTGAAGATTGAGCTGCCAGGCAGGAGGAAAAGACAAAGACCTGTGAACTGTTGAACTTGTTTTTCATATTAAGTTGAGGTAGTTGTCTTATTTTCCTTGGAATGTGCCTTTATGCCACTTAATCATCACTGTCAGACAAAGGCGATGGAAATAGGTGGGAAAACATGTGCACATATTGATATTGGCATCGGCAATCAGCAAGACTGTTTTCAAAATATCTGCATATTGGTTATTGGCAAAAAGCATCTAATACTGTTCATCTCTACATATGAGATGAACAGTTGAGCTGAGATTGAGCTGAGATTTATGATGTATTGGTGATGTGATTGTGGAGAGTCTGAACCATCATTCTCATGTGGAAGATGATGCAACCTTCAGGAGGACACTAGTGTTACAACGGACCGGCACCGTGCAAACACCGACCGGTACTGCTGTCCTTCTCAGAAATGCGAGTGGGAGATGGAGATGGAGTCCCCGCTGGTGCATCCCCAGTGTGCTCACACAGCTATTGTCATGACTGACCTTGGCCGGGGGAACCTGGGTTCGATCCCAGCCCCCGACCAACAGTGATCTGTGTGGAGTTTGTATGTTCTCCTCGTGTCTGCGTGGGTTTACTCCGGGATTTCTCCGGTTTCCTCCCACATGCCAAAAATATGCAAGTTAGGTTAATTGGCATCAAACTGGGGATTCTAAATTGTCCTTAGGTCTGACTGTGAGAGTGAATGGTTGTCTGTCTCTCTGTGTTGGCCCTGCGGTGGACTGGTGATCTGTCCAGGGTGTACCCTGCCTCTCGCCCAAAGATGCTGGGATAGGCTCCAGCCCCCCTGCGACCCAAAAAGGATTAAGCGGAAGAAGATGGATGGATGGATGATTAGATAATTCAGCCCACATGCAAGGTGCAGCAACAAAGAGACAATGAAACTGTACACACATTTGAATATTTTTATTAAATAGCAAAATCTGCACTGCTACAGAACAGTCACTCGCCAGAGGAAAGAGTCTGTGGGGAGAGAACGAGAGCTGTGAGCAGAGGAGTGGAGTAAGGGAAAATGGGCGAGCCAAATTACCACTTACGTGGGCTCCGAGGGAGTGCTGGGAGGACTCCAGCGGGGAATAGACGAACCAGCAGGGTAGGGGATAGCTGGGGGAGCCTGACTGGGTGGAGGTTACCGTCGTGAAGGATGAAGTGGCAGGAGAGCGTGCAGTCCCCAGTGACACACCCGCACGATGGCAGCAACCTGCACGAGGAAATAAAGCACACTGGTTAATTTCTTTTACCAGTGTAACGTTGACTCGCTGTCTTTAGTGGCAGTATACCCAGACGAGCCAGCATTGAATCACTGAAGGATGCTTCCTTAAGTACGCTGGCTGATGAGGGCGCAGGTGTGTCCTGACCCTCAGGTGTGATGAGCTGAGGAGAAATGAACGGGAAGGAGGGGCGTGCTCTCACTGCCCATGACAGCTATTCTATTTAAGCCTATATGCCTAAAAATGTCAAAGAATATTTTTTTTAAATTTATTTAATCATTTATTTAAAAGGGACAACACCCATTCATGAACGTCCATCAAGCTGTAGAAGTAAATAGGTCAGATTGTAGTGAATTTGCTCATTTCCATCCATAATACCACCATGACTGTGGACAGGAACAGCCAGATATGTCCTGTCTGTCCACACAGACAGCGTTGTGGCATCGCCAGAAATGATAAAGTGGGTGGACACAGAAAATCAGTTGGGAAGTTATGGGTGGACAGTGATGACAGAGTCCCTGCTGGTGCTACTCGTGTCGATCTGTAATCCACCTGTTCCTCTCCACAGTTATTAAACAATGGTGGGACGTTGGTCACTTCACTCTGAAATCACAAAGAAATGATTGTAAAGTATTTTACTTTGCTGGGCAGTGTCACGGGGGAAACTGTCATGAACAAATCCTCCAGGGACTGATGGTTCCTACCTCATAATGGAGACATGATGAGGGAGAGGGTCATTTACTGGGCCGACCTTTAACAAGTTCCTGTCCCCTAAAATTGGTTCTTGGTTCCTCTAGTGCAAATGGGGCTGTGGAGAACATTCAGCGTCCTGTTCTCCAGGCTTTACATGATATCACTGTAAATCCAGACACATGACCTCAACAGAATGAATCAGTCTTTACATCCAACATACTGTAGCCATGTGACCGCCTCATAGCACTGGAACCATTTTAGAACAGAAGAGGGTATTTTAAAGCCCAGAGGAGTTGATGCAATAGCGCAGCATCTGTTGTTCGTAAGTCAGTCCGTTCACACTTCATGGGAATCACTGCTCATCCTAGGCTCACTAAATTTCACTAAATCATCCAGGGTGATTTTAACTGGGACTGGCTTTCATCTGTGTCTAGTGATTTTACAGTGCATGGTTTATCTTTTAATCTGACACAAATCATTGAAAGCTCCACTCATCTCATTGTGAGCATGCAGACAAATCACCTCTTCTTAATCTTTTCTCACTAACATGCCACATACAGTGGTGTGAAAGTGTTTGCCCCCTTCCTGATTTCTCATTTTTTGTATGTTTGTCACACTTAAATATTTCAGATCATCAAACATATTTTAATGAGACAAGGATAACACATGGAAACACAACATGCAGTTTTTAAATGAAGGTGCTTATTATTAAGGATAAAAATCCAAACCTATATGGCCCTGTGTGGAAAAAGTGATTGCCCCCCTGTTAAAACATAAATTAACTGTAGTTTATCACATCTTTGGAAAGCTGAGTTCAATTTCTCTAGCCACGCCCAGGCCTGATTACTGCCACACCTGTTCTCAATCAAGAAATCACTTAAATAGGACCTGCCTGACAAAGGGAAGTAGATCAAATGATCCTCAGAAGCTAGACATCATCCAAAGAAATTCAGGAACAAATGAGAAACAAAGGAATTGAGATCTCTGTCTGGAAAAGGTTATAAAGCCATTTCTAAAGCTTTGAGACTCCAGCAAACCACAGTGAGAGCCATTATCCACATATGGTGAAAACATGGAACAGTGGTGAACCGTCCCAGGAGTGGCCGGATGACCAAAATTAACCCAAGAGCACAACGACGACTCATCCAAGAGGTCACGAAGACCCCACAACATCCAAAGAACTGTAGGCCTCACTTGCCTCAGTTAAGGTCAGTGTTCATGACTCCACCATAAGAAAGAAACTGGGCAAAATTAGCCTGCATGGCAGAGTTCTAAGACAAAAACCACTGCTGAGCAAAAAGAACATAAAGGCTCGTCTCAGTTTTGCCAGAAAACATCTTGATGATCCCCAAGACTTTTGGGAAACTACTCTGTGGACTGACAAGACAAAAGTTGAGCTTTTTGGAAGGTGTGTCCCATTCATCATCATAGCAGTCTGTTGGGGGTGACAATGACTGTTTCATTTAGGTCTGATCAGATTCCTCAACGCAGCTCTGTAATTCGCCTTCCACTGCCAGGAACACCTGACCCTTATTAACCCGGGTGACGTCCGAGCCAGTATGAGTTGCTCTCTGACTGACCATTTTATGAAACTGCTTGCAAAGTATTTGAGTACCGCTAGCTTTTGCTGGACTAGCGACACATTCTTGGCAGATAGAGGTATTGTCAGTGGCAAGGACAGGCCAAGACAAACTGACTCCAGTATCTGCTGCAGTGACTGACCAGATGATAGGTTTGTTTATCTCTGCTCTTTGTGTAGTGCATGTCACGATGCACTGACTGGCAAAAGTCCACCACAGACCTTGGACAGATGTGCTTATCTGCCAGGATGTCCAGTCTCACCCTGTGTAACTGGGATGCCAGTAGTTGATCGTCATTTTTCCACTCTGTTCTAAATGAATTTATCGGAATGTGTACAATTAAAAACAATCATCTTAATAAAAACAAAACTAGCATTAAGAGAAAATATTCACTGAGTCCACTGATGATGGCAGCCGGGAACATCCAGCTCACCAGAAATCATCTTCATCCTTATGTGAATATCCTGCAATGTTGTCTTGCAAACTTTACCCCATTCAAAACCCTCAGGAAGAGACTGTTTAATCCCCATTGCGAACTATATCCCACAAAAAAAAAAAAAAAAAAAAAAAAAAATCCTCAACAAAGAGCGATTTGCTGATTTTTTGCTGTGTAATTAGTATTCTTCCACCACACATTACCAGCATAAACGTGATCCTCATAGCCTGGTTCTTCTAACCAGTCATGATGTGTGTGAGTAATGTATCTAGCCCTGCGATGAAAAGGTAATGGTGTCCGTAAAAATAACCACAAGAATGGTTATTTTGGTGGTGTCACCACAAGGATGATGATGATGAAAAAACAGGTGTACCATTCACATCCTTCAGTTGCCAACCTTCTCTCACTGGCATTTTGTCTCTCCATCAACAGTTGTTTCTCTACATGAGCCATTGCTGGGACAAACAGTCAGCCGACACATATAGAGAAACAGTTAATCAGTGTCCCATTACATCTGGTGTAAAAGTAACCCAGCATTTCAGAAAAGGAACATCATACCAACAATAAAATATGGTGGTGGTAGTGTGATGGTCTGGGACTGTTTTGCTGCTTCAGGCCCTGGAAGACTTGCTGTGGAAAATAGAACCATGAATTCTGCTGTCTACCAAAAAATCCTGAAGGAGAATGTCCGGCCATCTGTTTGTGACCTCAAGCTGAAGCACACTTGGATTCTGCAGCAGGACAATGATCCAAAACACACCAGCAAGTCCACCTCTGAATGGCTTAAGAAAAACAAAACAAAGACTTTGGAGTGGCCTAGTCAAAGTCCTGACCTGAATCTGATTGAGATGCTGTGGCATGACCTTAAAAGGCAGTTCATGCTCAAAAACCCTCCAATGTGGCTGAATTATAACAATTCTGCAAAGATGAGAGGGCCAAAATTCCTCCACAGCGATGTAAAAGACTCACTCTCAGTTGTTGCAAACACTTGACTGCAGTTGTTGCTGCTAAAGGTGGCTCAACCAGTTAAGCGGTTTAGGGGGCAATCACTTTTTCACACAGGGCCATGTATGTTTGGATTTTTTTCCCCCTTAATAATAAACACCTTCATTTAAAAACTGCATTTTGTGTTTACTTGTTATCTTTGTCTAATATTTAAATCTGTTTGATGATCTGAAACATTTAAGTGACAAACATACAAAAAAAGAGAAATCAGGAAGGGGGCAAACACTTTTTCACAACACTGTAAATACTCAGCACTACTACTAGGGTCTTTGCTAATTATCTAAGGGCCCATTGTGTAGTTGGTCTTCTTAGAGATACCAAATTTCCTCGTTTTAAGTCCTGTCTTGTTACAAAAAGAAATCTTAAGCATTTTAGTGAAGGAGCCTTTCTTCATTATTTCATTTTAACTGGGGTCGTATTTTACTGATTGTCAGTCTGGCTTGGAATTATTGTTATGGCAGTTTTAATTATTTTATGGACAAAAATGCTCATTTTTCCCAGTTTAGAGTGAAGGGTCATGATAGTCCTTGGTTCACTTCAGAGCTTGCGAGCCTCTTACACAAGAGGAACTAGATTTGGGCAGTTGCAAGGACGTCTGGTTCTGAATATGACTGGCTATATTTCCACCAGTTGCGTAATTGCTGCAGTGCTTCTATCAAAAAAGCAAAATGTGATTACTGTTTATCTCAGACCACATACTGTGATGATCCTTGGAGATTTTGGCAAGCCATGAAGTCTCTTTCTGTCGACTGTTGCTTGTCAGAGCTACCTCCTCAGTTAATTGTTGGTTCCATCCCTGTGTCAAACAAGTCTGAGATGCTCAATTGTTTTAACAAACATTTTGTTGCTTCCAGCTCTTGTTAGAGACAGTATCAAAGGAAAATCACCATCTTCTCCCTTTGTAGTAATGCTTCTGGTAGCCACACTTTCTCATTCACCCCTTTCTCTGTTTGGAAGGTTTGTAGGTTGTAAGGTTTAAACTTATCGGGCCAGTGGAGAAGACATCACTGGGATACTGCTCTTCTTCTCAGTATTCTAATTTGTTATCGACTGGCACTTTTTGCACATTTTCAGCTCTTTTTTTCTTCCTGTGTCCGTTTTCCTGATAGGTCTCTCTTGAAAATGAGACCCAGTGTCTTAACGGGACTACCATTATAAATAAAGGTTAATAATAAAACTTCTACTCCTGCTGTGTGGGTCATTGACAACTCTTGAAGTAGGAATAACGATCTATACTGAGAATCAAAGAAGGCATTTGAAGGATGCGTCAGATAACGATGTTGGCTTCAGTGAGCTGCTAGCTCTACCAGGAGCTCCGAGATAATACTCCCACAGATTAGTGTGTGTGGCTTCTTAGGTTTAACTGCTGAAAATAATGGTGCTGTTGTAGCATTAGATGTAAGTAAACTGATTTAAAGAACTGTTTTAAAGTAGATATTTGACCAAAAACTGATTTTTCATCAAATTTGTCCTTTGTTTTCTCCTCTTAAGGTCTCCATCAGGAATGATAGAAAGCACTCCTCAGCTCTTTGGAAATGCCTGGAAGGTCTTGTCCGCCTGTTCTCACAGCCTGAGCACGCCTCAACTTGACCCCTGTGACACACACCAACAAACCCGTTAGTGTCTCCTTCTCCACAAGATAATTTACTGTGGGATCTTCTCTTCAGTGTCTCTGAGACTTTTTCAGGTGTATATACTGTCTGTAAAATGGTAAAATTGTGGTCCGGTGCATACAGTTAGGTCCATATACAGGCCCCTCTAAAAGTATTGGAACACTGACTCAAGTTGTGTTGTTTTAGCTGTTTACCGAAACATATTAAAGATTCAGTTATATAATCAATATGGGCTTAAAGTTCAGACTCTCAGCTTTAAATTGAGGGTATTCACATCCAATCTGGAATCAAAGTTTAGGAATTGACACCATTTTTATACACAATCTCCTCATTTCAGGGGCTCAAAAGTAAAGGAACAATTGACTCCAAAGCCATTTCATGGGCTGCACGGGCTATTCCCTCATTAATTCCCTCATTAATCAAATTAATTAAAAAGTGGTGCAGTGGTTAGCACTGTTGCCTCACAGCTAGAAGGTTCCAGGTTCAAATCCCCAGGCTGGCAGGGGTAGGAGCCTTTCTTTGTGGAGTTTGCATCTTCTCCCTGTGCTGTGTGGGTTTACTCTGGGTGCTCCAGTTTCCTCCCACAATCCAAAGACATGCATGTTAGGTTAATTGGTGGTTCTAAATTGTCCCTAGATATCTGTCTCCTATAGGCCCTTAGAACACAGGGTTAGTACTAGTGAAGCACTCTGAGTGGTCTTGAGACTAGAAAAGCGCTATATAAGTACAGGTCCTTATCCTAATCCAGCAGGTAAAAGGTCTGGCGTTGGTTCCAGGTGTGGTATTTGCATTTGGAAGCTGTTGCTGTGAATCCAGTGGAAGTGAAACAGACCATCAAGCTGAAAAAAGAAGAAATGCATTAGAGAGATGATGGAAATGTTAGGAGGGGCCAAATTAACAGTTTGGAATATTCTGAGAAACTATAATCAATAAGAAACAATAATCTCCTTGGTGGCCGGGCCCCGGGGGTGGACGAGAGTCGCCCTGAGTACCTCAAGGCCCTGGATGTTGTTGGGCTGTCATGGTTGACACGCCTCTGCAACATTGTGTGGAGGTCGGGGGCAGTGCCTTTGGCATGGCAAACCGGGGTGGTGATTCCTGTCTTGAAAAAAGGGGACCGGAGGGTGTGCTCCAACTTTAGAGGGATCACACTCCTCAGCCTCCCTGGGAAGGTCTTTGCCAAGGTACTGGAGAGGAGAGTCCGGCCGTTGGTCAAACCTCGGATTCAGGAGGAGCAATGTGGTTTTCGTCCTGGCTGTGGCACATTGGACCAGCTCTTCACCCTCTTGAGAATTGTTGAGGGTTCTTGGGAGTTTGCCCAACCAGTTTACATGTGTTTTGTGGACCTGGAGAAGGCATTTGACTGCGTCCCTTGTGGTTTTTTTGTGGGGGGTGCTTCGGGAGTATGGGGTATCGAGCTTGTTGTTACGAACTATTCGGTCTCTGTACAACCGTTGTGAGAGTTTGGTTCGTATTGCCAACACTCAGTCGGACTCATTCCCAGTGAGGGTTGGACTCCGCCAGGGCTGCCCTTTGTCACCGATCCTGTTCATAATTTTTATGGACAGGATTTATAGGCGCAGCCAGGGAACGGAGGGTGTCACGCTTGGTGACCACAGGATCTCATCTCTGTTGTTTGCAGATGATGTTGTCCTGTTGGCTTCATCCAGCAATGACCTACAGTTCTTGCCGGGACGGTTTGCCGCTGAGTGTGAAGCGGCTGGGATGAGAATCAGCACCTCCAAGTCCGAGTCCATGGTCCTCAGCCGGAAAAAGGTGGATTATCCTCTCTGGGTTGGGGACAGGCTCCTGCCCCAAGTGGAGGAGTTTAAGTATCTTGGGGTCTTATTCACGAGTGAGGGGAGAATGGAGCGAGAGATTGACAGACGGATTGGAGCAGCATCTGCAGTGATGCGGACGTTGTACCGGTCTGCTGTGGTGAAGAGGGACCTGAGTTCTAAGGCAAAGCTGTCGATTTTACCAGTCAATCTACGCTCCTACTCTCACCTATGGTCACAAGCTTTGGGTAATGTTCTCCCCGTGTTGCGTGGGTTTACTCCGGGATTTCTCCGGTTTCCTCCCACATGCCAAAAACATGCATGTTAGGTTAATTGGCTGTTCTAAATTGTCCCTAGATATTTGTTTCCTATAGGCCCTTAGAATAGAGGGTTAGTATTAATGAAAGCGCTTTGAGTGGTCTTTGTGACTAGAAAAGCGCTATATAAGTGCAGGTTAGTTAGTAATGACCAAAAGAACAAGATCGCGGATACAAGCGGCTGAAATGAGCTTTCTCCATAGGATTGCTGGACTCACCCTCAGAGAGAGGGTGAGGAGCTCAGTCATCTGGGAGAGGCTCAGAGTAGAACCGCTGCTCCTCCACATTGAAAGGAGTCAGTTGAGGTGGTATGGGCATCTGATTAGGATGCCTCCTGCTTGAGGTGTTTTGGGTACGTCCCACTGGGAGGAGATCCCGGGGCAGACCCAGGACTCGGTGGAGAGACTATGTCTCCCAGCTGATCTGGGAACGCCTTGGTATCCTCTCTGAAGAGCTGGAGCAGGTGGCTGGGGAGAGGGAAGTCTGGGCTTCTCTGCTTGAACTGCTGCCTCCGCGACCCGGACCTCCGGAAAAGTGGTAGAAGATGGATGGATGGATGGATGGATGAGAAACAATAACACTGGTGAGCTCAGGAACTCAAAATGGTCTGGACGTCCACAGAAGACACAGTGGTGACCTAGAGGTAGAGCATCCACCCCACAACCGGGAGGTCAGGGTTCACATCCTGGCTGGGTCATGACAAAAGACCATATAAAAAAGGAACATCCTGCCGTCCAGCTTGGTGCTCAGCAAAAATGGAACGGAGGAGGGAAATGTGGGCAGCAGTGGCTCAGGAGGTAGAGCGGGTCGTCCAATCACCAGAGGGTTGGCGGTTCGAATCCTGCTGTTGTGTCCCTGGACAAGACACTTTACCCACCTTGCCTCCAGCGTCCATGACATTGGGTATGAATGTGTATAAATGTTGGGTGGTGGTCAGACAGGCTGCTGGCAGATTGGCAGCCATGTTTCCATCAGTCTGCTACATAGGTAGCTTACCAATATCTGTCTGGAGTGGATGAATAACGGACTCACTGTAAGCACTTTGAGATGTCACTTGACACGTAACGTGCCATAAAAATCTAATCCATTATTATGATCACAGGACCCTTTCCATGGTGAAGAAAAACCCCTTCAAAACATCCACCCAGGTTAAGAACACTCTCCAGGAAGTAGGCGTATCAGCACCTAAGTTTACAGATAGCAGGATCTGTAAAGCACTTTAGTCATCTAGAGATGAGAATAAAGCGCTGTATAAGTGAATGCCATTCACCATGAAGAGAAGAATTTGCAGTAGCAAATAATGATTAGATTTACTGGTACATTGCCCTAGAATACAAGTATTTCTGTCTGAAACAGCAGGCTTTCCAGGCCCAGATGTTTGAAAGTGGAATACAGAGGTGTCGCCTCTATGGGCAATCACATGTTAGACTTTGACAAATACAAAGGGAGTAAATGGCACTAAGATTTATTTGACTGTGTGAATATTAATTACAGAATAGCTAAATATTGAAAATGAATGGGACATCCAATATTAGCGACTGTTTCAGATCCTTGTTTATTTGTCAGATCACTGATCTGTCTGATCTTTTATCACTTATGTTCATAATAGTGAATCTTCACTTTGGGGAATGGCAGTTGTTCAGTCATCATTAGAATTATTTCAGTTTCTATCACTGTTCAGTGATGGAGTTCAGTGGAATATTGAATTTCTTCTGTGTATCATTAGTAAACTCATGCAGTACTATAACAGGACACGTTCACTAATAATTTGACAGCCATTAGCTGCTGCTTTACCCGTGTGCCTGCCAAGGACTGTGATCCACCAGGTCAGCTGCTCCCCCACCCCCCTCCGAACCTTGTGTTCTTCATGCCGATTTTTCCATTGCGCGATCACAGCAAGTTATGGTATAATTTTTTAAGCATTAAACCTTAAGTCTATCTTTTGTCGCTATTTGCACAATGATAGCATTATTGTCCATGGACTGCTGTTGGTTTTCCAGCCTTATTCCTTTTCTTTTTTTATATTGCGCACACCACTGAAGAGAGAGGGAAACACCATTTCAATTCTCCTGTATGTCCTGTACGTACAGTGGGGCAAAAAAGTATTTAGTCAGCCACCAATTGTGCAAGTTATCCCGCTTAAAAGATGAGAGAGGTCTCCAATTTTCATCATAGGTATACCTCAACTATGACACACAAAATGAGAAAAAAAAAATCCAGAAAATCACATTGAAGGTTTTTTAATGAATTAATTGGTAAATTCCTCAGTAAAATAAGTATTTGGTCACCTACAAACAAGCAAGATTTCTGGCTCTCACAGACCTGTAACTTCTTCTTTAAGAGGTTCCTCTGTCCTCCACTCGTTACCTGTATTAATGGCACCCGTTTGAACTCGTTATCAGTATAAAAGACACCTGTCCACAACCTCAAACAGTCAGACTCCAAACTCCACTATAGCCAAGACCAAAGAGCTGTCAAAGGACACCAGAAACAAAATTGTAGACCTGCACCAGGCTGGGAAGACTGAATCTGGAATAGGTAAGCAGCTTGGTGTGAAGAAATCAACTGTGGGAGCAATTATTAGAAAATGGAAGACATACAAGACCACTGATAATCTCCCTCGATCTGGGGCTCCACGCAAGATCTCACCCCGTGGGGTCAAAATTATCATGAGAACAGTGAGCAAAAATCCCAGAACCACATGGGGGGACCTAGTGAATGACCTGCAGAGAGCTGGGACCAAAGTAACAAAGACTACCATCAGAAACACACTACGCCGCCAGGGACTCAAATCCTGCAGTGCCAGACGTGTCCCCCTGCTTAAGCCAGTACACGTCCAGGCCCGTCTGAAGTTTGCTAGAGAGCATTTGGATGATCCAGAAGAGGATTGGGAGAATGTCATATGGTCAGATGAAACCAAAATAGAACTTTTTGGTAAAAACTCAACTTGTCATGTTTGGAGGAGAAAGAACACCATACCTACTGTGAAGCATGGGGGTGGAAACATCATACTTTGGGGCTGTTTTTCTGTAAAGGGACCAGGACGACTGATCCGTGTAAAGGAAAGAATGAATGGGGTCATGTATCGTGAGATTTTGAGTGAAAATCTCCTTCCATCAGCAAGGGCATTGGAGATGAAACGTGGCTGGGTCTTTCAGCATGACAATGATCCCAAACACACTGCCCGGGCAACGAAGGAGTGGCTTCGTAAGAAGCATTTCAAGGTCCTGGAGTGGCCTAGCCAGTCTCCAGATCTCAACCCCATAGAAAATCTTTGGAGGGAGTTAAAAGTCCGTGTTGCCCAGCGACAGCCCCAAAACATCACTGCTCTAGCGGAGATCTGCATGGAGGAATGGGCCGGGCTGGAGTTTAGGCGGCGTGCAAGAAATATAAGACAGAATAATAAAGAGCGATGGCAAGAACCAAGCAGACCGCGCGTAAATCTACTGGAGGAAAAAGCCCCCCAGGAAGCAGCTAGCCACCAAGGCTGCTCAAAAAAAAAAAAAGTGCTCCGGCCACCGGCGGAGTGAAGAAGCCTCACCGTTACAGGCCCGGTACCGTGGCTCTGAGAGAGATCCGTCACTACCAGAAATCCACGGAGCTGCTCATCCGTAAGCTGCCCTTCCAGCGCCTGGTGAGGGAGATCGCTCAGGACTTCAAGACCGACCTGCGGTTCCAGAGCTCCGCCATCATGGCTCTGCAGGAGGCCAGCAAGGCTTCGAGGACACCAACCTGTGCACCATCCATGCCAAGAGGGTCACCACCATCATGCCCAAAGACATCCAGCTGGCCCGCTGCACCCGCGGAAGGAGAGAGAGCTTAGACTTTCTGCTGCACATTCACCAACCACAATGCTCCGCACTGTCTATATATATATATATATATATATATATATACTGTATATATATATAGTAATATGTACATATGTTTACTAGCTGTTCTTGTTTTTTTTCTTGCCTCTGATTGTTGCTCTGAGTGTTGCTATCCCTGTGCTGTTGCAATCCTGGAATTTCCCCATTGTGGGACTAATAAAGGCTTATCTTAAATACCAGCAACAGTGTGTGAAAACCTTGTGAAGACTTACAGAATACGTTTGACCTCTGTCATTGCCAACAAAAGGTATATAACAAAGTATTGAGATGAACTTTTGTTATTGACCAAATACTTATTTTACCGAGGAATTTACCAATTAATTCATTAAAAGTCCTTCAATGTGATTTTCTGGATTTTTTTTTTCCCTCATTTTGTCTCTCATAGTTGAGGTATACCTATGATGAATTGGAGACCTCTCTCATCTTTTAAGTGGGAGAACTTGCACAGTTGGTGGCTGACTAAATACTTTTTTACCCCACTGTATATCAGCTTTTCTGATAGATATGCCAAAATGTCAACACTGGATCCAATCAGCTGATCGCTGGAACCCCAGAGCTCAGCAGTTTTCCATGATAAAGGAGCCTCAGGGCAAAAGCACATGTCATGCATTATCTCTTTTTTCACTTTATTGAAAATAACTTTTTTTTATCACCATCAGTTAGTGTGCCTTTGAGCCAGGTCTGAACGCTGCTTCTCCCAGCATGTTGTGTTGATCTATCAGACCTGGTCCTCGCTGACGCTCCGCCCAGTCTGCTCGTGCACCTCATTCTCCACATATGGCAAATTATCCTTTAGAGCTACGCAATCATTGTCTTTTTCTATCTTTCTAACTTCCATTTCCTTGTTTTGTCCCTGGAACACCGTGGTGACTGACAGGTTGTGATGCTGTGTGTTATACAGTCAGCGTGGCTGTGATGCGGCATACTGTCCAATCAGCATGGAGTCGATCTGAAACCCCGCCCACACTTCTTGAAGCCAGCTCATGAAAAGACACAGCGTGGTGGCTAAAACTTTTATTGATAAAAATGACATATTTTGACTGAGCGACTCCATATGTGGGGATGCACACCCTCTTAACCTCAGGAAACCACGTTTAAAATCTGCAGCCAGTCTGACAAACGGTTCAAGAGAGGTGAGTGGAACAGAGACACACACAGACAGATTTCTTGCATTTAATGATTTATATGGTGCTTTGCATGTCAAGGGACAACTCGGAGTGCATTATTCATTCACTCCACAGACAGACATTGATAGTAGTAAGCTACCTCTGTAGCCACAGTTGCCCTGGGATAGACTGGCGGAAACATGACTGCCAATTCATACCCAGTGTCATGAACACTGGAGGCAAGGTGGGTAAAATGTTTTGTCCAGGGACACAATGGCAGGATGGCTGGGGAGAGTGGGATTTGAACCACCAATCCTCTGGTTATTGTTGGATGACCTTCTCTACCTCCTGAGCCACTGCTGCCCATTCTTCTTTCCATTTTTGTTAAGCACCAAGCTGGCTGGCAAGAATTTCCATTTTTTTATGGTCTTTGGCGTGACCTGGCCTGGACTTGAACCCCAACCTCCCAGTTGTGGGGTGGATGCTCTACTTCTAGTCCACCGGTGCAGTTATATGGGAAGACAGAATATGGGAGGTTGCTGTCAGATGTGGTTCTCTCTTTTGCAGTACTTGTAGCCTCCCTGCCCATTGTTTTACTCCTTAACCTGTAAAGCCTGAAGAGTTCTTGGATTCAGGAGTCAGACTCGATCTCTGTTTTTAAGAATAGGGTTAAAACCTTCCTTTTTAATATAGCCTACAATTAGGGAAGGGTCATGTGTTTCTGAACCCTCCCTTAGTTATGCTGCTGTCAGGTTTAGACAGTCGGGGGACCTCCAATAATGCACTGGGCTTCACTCCTTTCTTCACTCTCAATGAAATATTTTTGTTGGTCATTAACATCTTTGTTCTCTCCCATAGATTGAGTCCCCATCGTGCTGTTTGCTCTCTACATGTCTGTTCTTTTCATCTTCTCTGTCTCCTCACCCCCCAGCCAGTCACAGCAGATGACTGCCCCTCCCTGAGCCTGGTTCTGCTGGAGGTTTCTTCCTGCTAAAAGGGAGTTTTTCCTCTCCACCATCACAAAGTGCTGCTCACAGGGGATCGCCTGATTGCTGGGGTCTTTCTGCAATTGTGGGGGTTCCCCCTACAGTTGAAAGTGCTATGAGATGACTGTTGTTGTGAAATGGTGCTATTGTGGAGCCCATAATTATAACTTATGTGGCTCACATGTGGATGGCTGAATTCATCCAAGAGAGACTTTGAGCTAGCCATGTGTATTGACTTCACACCTCAAGAGGAAGATGTGTCTGCACCCCCTGGGGACTCAGGAGAGAGGAGAAGATTACCCAGCCTGACCTTTTGGGGGTCAGAGAGAACAGAAGGACTCTGGGTGTTCTATTACAGATGAGAGGATGTAACTGAGTATTGTGACTTTTGTGTGATGTATTGTTCGAGATAAGTGTATAAATGTATGTGTGTGACTGTGTCCTGTCTCTTTTCACTCCGATCGAGAGAGGACGTAGGATGAATGGGAATTAAAGCAGATACTGGAAAATCATCCAGTTTCCTCAATTCTTGACTCCTACACTATATAAAGTTGAATTGAAATTGAAACACCTACCTCTTTAGATGATCTCTGACCTCTGATCTTTAGACAGTTCACCACAACGTTCAAACCACTAATCGGCCTCAAAAATAGAAAGGCCTGATAAGTCTTTGCCAAAACCCCCCAACCTCTAAAGAAGCCAGCCCAGTTCTGGAGCAGCACTTTTTGGACAGATGAAACCTGTCACAGGACTGAGCACGGGTTCTACGGGCCTCAGTCTCTCAGTTTATGTATTTTCCCTGTATTTTCTCCTAGCTTTGTGGTGTGTTTTTGTGTTTGTTTCCTGATGATTTATCCTCCTCTTTATTATTTATGCTTCAGTATTGGTCTGTTCATGTATTCTGAGACTGGTTCACCTTTCTCTGATACAAGGCCATTATTTCTTCTGTTCCCAGACGCACCCTCTCACAGTCTGCTTCCCCAGTTCACCTCAGCTGTGGGAGATGTTGGAATTGGGTTACTGCCCGCTCCTGGCCACACCTGCCGCTCATTACTCCCAATTCACCTCCCTGTATTTAAGCCGTGGACCCTGTCTGTGCTTTGTGGCTAAATTGCATCGTCTCCTCACTCCACTCTGGCAGCCTCTGAAGCCTTATCTTCTCCAGAGCACGTCTGCTCTGAGGCACCGGTGTTAGTGATCCCTGTTCTCATTTTTGTGTTGTGGGCACCTTTGACATTTATTAGCCTTTGTTCATAAATGTCTTTAACACAAACTGTGTGTCGATCTGTCCTCTCTGTGCCTCCTAGAGAGGTGCATATGACAGAAACCAAGATCAACTTGAACCAGAATGATGGGAAGAAGAAAGTATGGAGAAGTCTTGGAACGGCTCATGACCCACAGCACACCACATCTTTTGGAGAACATGGTGGAGGCAGTGGGATGCAGGAACATACATGGCTTCAGTGCCACTGGGATTCAGCCAAATTCAGCAAAGCTGATTGGACAGAGCTTCACAGTACAAATGGACAATGACCCAAATTATACTGAGAAAATCCCCCAGAGTTTTCTAAGGCAAAGAAGTGGAATATTGTACAGTGGCCAAGCCAATCACAAGATCTGAACCTGACTGATTAGCATGAGGCTGATGTCTATCCCAGGGTTCAGTGACCTGTACAACACAGAGCCACTGTGAGATTTTTGTATCAAAATTATCAGTATGGAAC
Source organism: Pholidichthys leucotaenia (assembly GCA_020510985.1). NCBI lineage: Eukaryota > Metazoa > Chordata > Actinopteri > Cichliformes > Pholidichthyidae > Pholidichthys > Pholidichthys leucotaenia. The sequence goes on from CM035837.1 coordinate 222,506,425, forward strand.
CACACAAACATCTGAGCCTAAAACCTAAGGTGAAACAGCAGATTACGGCTATTATCACTGTCCAGGCTCGGCGATAGAAAGAGGGTAGAGTTAAGCATTTAAAGAGACATGCCATTCTGAGTAAGTCTGCAATAATTAAACAATTAAAGGCAAAAATATGTCACAAACATGTCATTAAGACCTGTAGGAGCTGCCAGCATGTGCAATGAATGATTGCTTTAAATCACCTGGAACTGTCTCAGACTTGTTAATGTAAATTTGTCATAATTCTTAATCTAAATTCTGGTATTACGGTTGGTCAGTTTAATTCAATTCAACGTTATTTATATAGCACCATTTCACAACAACAGTCATCTCATAGCACTTTCAACTGAAGGGGGAACCCCCACAATTGCAGAAAGACCCCAGCAATCAGGCGATCCCCTGTGAGCAGCACTTGGCGATGGTGGAGAGGAAAAACTCCCTTTTAGAAGGAAGAAACCTCCATCAGAACCAGGCTCAGGGAGGGGCAGTCATGTGCTGCGACTGGCTGGGGGGTGAGGAGATAGAGAAGATGAAAAGAACAGACATGTAGAGAGCAAACAGCACGATGGGGACTCAATCTATGGGAGAGAACAAACAGATGTTAATGACCAGCAAAAATATTTCATTGAGAGTGAAGAAAGGAGTGAAGCCCAGTGCATTGTTGGAGGCCCCCTGGCTGTCTAAAGCTATTAGCAGCATAACTAAGATAAGATAAGCCTTTATTAGTCCCACAATGGGGAAATTTCAGGATTGCAACAGCACAGGGATAGCAACACTCGGAGCAATAATTTGGAAGATAAGAAAATAAGATCAGTGAATATACATATGCACACATAAATATATAAATATATACACAGTGCGGAGCATTGTAGTTAGATGGAATAAACAGCATAACCGTCTACTTAGTTATCCTACATAGTATGAATATCTACCCATACATAGTCACCCTCCGTAGTGATTGATATTGTCCTAGTTGTATACTGGAGGGGACCATTTGTGTAAGTCTGTTGTGTCTTTTGCATTCAGTACTGTTAGGTTGTCATATTTTATTTTTTTTTTTTTTTTTGCTATCTCTGCAAGCAGCCCTGCTTAGGTTGTACAGTCTGACAGCCGCAGGTAGGAAGGACCTGCGAAACCTTTCGGTTGCGCACCTAGGATGATGCAGTCTGCTGCTAAATGAGCTCCTCAGTGCGTTCAGTATGTCCTGCATAGGGTGGGACTCGGACTCCAGCAGAGATGACAGTTTAGCCACCATCCTTCTCTCTCCCATCTCCTTCACTGGGTCAAGGCGTTGCCCCAGGAAAGAGCTAGCTTTCTTGATCAGTTTGTTCAGTCTCTTCCTATCGGCTGCTGTAATGCCACTGCCCCAGCAGACCACTCCAAAAGTGATGGCTGATGCCACCACCGTGTCATAGAATGTCTTCAGGAGCACCCCTTGTACACCAAAAGACCTGAGCCTCCTCAGTAGAAACAGCCCAACTAAGGGAGGGTTCAGGGTTTACAGCCTGTTTGTCTGGTGCGGTGGCCCTCTTCTCCTCTAAATTCTAGTATTATGTTTTTGGACTGTTTACTTCCTGTTTGTCTGGTGTTTTGGACCATTTTCTTCTCTAAATTCTAGTGTTTATGTTCTTGGTCTGTTTACTTCCTGTTTGTCTAGTGTGGTAAACCCTCTTCTCTGAATTCTAGTATTAATGTTGTTGGTCTTTTTACTTCCTGTTTCTTTGTTTTGGACCCTCTTCTCCTCTAAATGTTAGTATTAATGTTATTGGTTTGTTTACTTCTTTTTTGCCTGTTGTGGTGGAACCTCTTCTCCTCTAAATTCTAGTATTAATGTTGTTGGTCTGTTTCCTTCCCATTTGTCTAGTGTGGTGGACCCTCTTCTTCTCTAAATTCTAGTATTAATGTTGCCAGTCAGCTTACTTCCTGTTTGTCTTGCATTGTGGACCCTCTTCTTTAAATTCTAGTAATTATGTTGCCAGTCTGCTTACTTCCTGTTTGTCTGGTGCGGTGGACCCTCTTCTCAAAATTCTAATATTGTTTTCTTGTTCTTTAACTTCCTCTTTGTTTGGCACAGTGGACCCTCTTCTCCTCAGATTTCTAGTATTAATGTTGTTGGTCTTTTTACTTCCTCTTTGTCTGGTGTGGTGGACCCTCTTCTCACCCAAATTCTAGTATTAATGTTGCTGGTCTGTTAAATTCCTGTTTGTATTGTATAGTGGACCCTCGTCTCCTTGACATTCTAGTATTAATGTGGCTGGTGTGTTTAATTCCTGTTTATCTGGGGTGGTGGACCCTCTTTTCATCTAAATTTTAGTATTAATGCTATTGGTCTGTTTACTTCCTGTTTGTCTATTGTGGTGGACCCTCTTCTCACCTAAATTCTAGTAGAATTGTTATTCGTCTGTTTACTTCCTGTTTGTCTGGTGTGGTGAACCCTCTTTTACTCTAAATTCAAGTATTAATGTTGCTGGTCTGTTAAATTCCTTTTTGTCTGTTGTGGTGGAACCTCTTCTCTTTAAATTATAGCATTATTTTTATTTGTTGGTTTACTTCCTGTTTGTCTGGTGTGGTGGACCCTCTTCTCATCTAAATTTGAGTATTAATGTTCTTGAGCTGTTTATTTCCTGTTTGTCTAGTGTTGTCGACCCTCTTCTTTAAATTCTATTATTGTTTCCCGTCTGTTTACGTCCCTTTTTTTTTTTTCTCATGTGGTGGACCCTCTTTGCCTCTAAATTCTAGTATCATTGTTGCTGGTCTGTTTACTTCCTGTCTGGTGTGGTGGACCCTCTTCTCCTCTACATTCTAGTATTAATGTTGTTGGTCTGTTTACTTCCTCTTTGTCTAGTGTTGTCGACCCTCTTCTTTAAATTCTATTATTAATGTTTCCCATCTGTTTACGTCCCTTTTTTTTCCTTCATGTGGTGGACCCTCTTTGCCTATAAATTCTAGTATCAATGTTGCTGGTCTGTTTACTTCCTGTCTGGTGTGGTGGACCCTCTTCTCCTCTAAATTGTAGTATTAATGTGTTGGTCTTTTTACTTCCTGTGTGTCTGGTGTTTTGGACCCACTTCTCCTCTACATTCTAGTATTAATGTTGTTGGTCTGTTTACTTCCTGTGTGTCTGGTGCGGTGGACTCTCTTCTCTAAATTCGAGTATTAATGTTTATGGTTTAATTCCTGTTTATCTGGTGTGGTTGAAACTCTTCTCTAAATTCCATTATTAATGTTTCCCGTCTGTTTACTTCCTTTTTGTTTTGTGTGGTGGACCCTCTTCTCCTCTAAATTTTAGTATTGGTGTTGCTGGTCTGTTTACTTCCTGTTTGTCTGGTGTTTTGGACCTGCTTCTCCTCTATATTCTAGTATTAATGATATTGCTCTGTTTACTTACTTTGTCTGGTGTTTTGGACCCACTTCTCCTCTACATTCTAGTATTAATGTTGTTGGTCTGTTTCCTTCCCATTTGTCTAGTGTAGTGGACCCTCTTCTTCTCTAAATTCTAGTATTAATGTTGCCAGTCTGCTTACTTCCTGTTTGTCTGGTGCGGTGGACCCTCTTCTCCTCAGATTTCTGGTATTAATGTTGTTGGTCTTTTTACTTCCTCTTTGTCTGGTGTGGTGGACCCTCTTCTCACCTAAATTCTAGTATTAATGTTGCTGGTCTGTTAAATTCCTGTTTGTATTGTATAGTGGACCCTCGTCTCCTTGACATTCTAGTATTAATGTGGCTGGTGTGTTTAATTCCTGTTTATCTGGGGTGGTGGACCCTCTTTTCATCTAAATTTTAGTATTAATGCTATTGGTCTGTTTACTTCCTGTTTGTCTATTGTGGTGGACCCTCTTCTCACCTAAATTCTAGTAGAATTGTTATTCGTCTGTTTACTTCCTGTTTGTCTGGTGTGGTGAACCCTCTTTTACTCTAAATTCAAGCATTAATGTTGCTGGTCTGTTAAATTCCTTTTTGTCTGTTGTGGTGGAACCTCTTCTCTTTAAATTATAGTATTATTGTTTGTTGGTTTACTTCCTGTTTGTCTGGTGTGGTGGACCCTCTTCTCATCTAAATTTGAGTATTAATGTTCTTGAGCTGTTTATTTCCTCTTTGTCCAGTGTGGTCGACCCTCTTCTTTAAATTCTATTATTAATGTTTCCCGTCTGTTTACGTCCCTTTTTTTTCTCATGTGGTGGACCCTCTTTGCCTCTAAATTCTAGTATCATTGTTGCTGGTCTGTTTACTTCCTGTCTGGTGTGGTGGACCCTCTTCTCCTCTACATTCTAGTATTAATGTTGTTTTTTTTTTTTTCCACAATATCTTTATTGAACCTTTTTTTTTTTTTTAACAAACATGATACAAACAATCAAACACTAACACTAAAGTACTACAAAAAAAAAAATGCACTAAAAACACCAACAACCACCAACAAAATCAAATCTTCAACAATGCTCCTCTGTTTAGTCTAGACAATCCAATACATAAGTATACATATTATGTTCACCAGTTTGGAATTTACAAGGTCCACACACATCATTCACCTTCTTCTTCAAGAGTTATGTTTAAATTTTTTACATAATCAATAAAAGGTCTCCATATATTCTCAAACACAATTTCCTTTGATTTCAGTATATATGTTATTCTTTCTAATGGAAGGTTTGTTAACATCTGTCTTAACCACTGAGTCACATCTGGTCTATGAGTCTTTTTCCATAATAGTGCAATACATTTTTTGGCATTAAGCAAACTGAGGTCTATGAATGTTCTTTCACTTTTATTAAAATTATGCTTTTCTGGGTACAGACCCAACAAAAACAGTTTAGGATTCAATATGATTTGTTTTGAGATTATTTTTTCAATTGTTACCCTCACCTCTTCCCAAAACATTCTTATTAATCTACATTCCCATAAACAATGAAATAGGGTTCCTTTACTTTCCATGCATTTTGTGCATGTATCTGGTATATTTTTGTTATATCTATTTAACTCCTCCGGTGTAACATACATCCGCATTAACCATTTGAAATGTATCAATTTAAGGCGTGCATTTATTGATTTGGTTTGAGCTTCTGTACAAGCCAATTCCCATTGTTCCTCTGAAATTTCAATTTGCAGATCTTCTTTCCAGTAGTTTAATCTTTTCAGTGAATTTTCACTTGAAGATAGTGTCAATGAGTTATAAAACTCTGAAATAATACCCTTTCTTTTACTATCTTTCATCATCATTTTTTCCAAGGATGAATAAATAGGTCGAGTGAGAGCTTTATTTTGATTTGATCGAATAAAGTTTCTAAGTTGAAGATATTTAAAAAAATGTATTCTATTGAGATTAAATTTGATCCTCAGCTCTTCAAAAGACATTATGTTGTCTGCACATGGCAAATATAAATCCTGAATCTTTTGTATCCCTTTTAAATTCCATACTTTAAATACAGCGTCCGCTCTCCCTGGTTTAAAATATTGATTACCCCATATTGGACTAAATTGTGACAATAACTGTGGTTCTTTTAAATAGTTTTTAGCTTCACACCATATTTTGATCATATGCTTTACAAATGGATTTTTAACTTGTTTTTGTAATTTTTTTGCCGAATCTGAGTATATGAATATGGGAAGAGGTAAAGGTAAATTGTATGATTCCATTTCAGTCCAGTGAGGGAGATCATTTGATGAAAAATAATATGTCATAGTCCTCAGTTGTGCCGACCAATAATACAACATAAAATTTGGACATTTCAGACCTCCACGATCAAATGGTAAATATAATAAAGACAGACGTAATCTAGCCCTCCTGTTGTTCCATATAAATTCCACTAACTTTTTTTTTATTCTTGAGAATAGATCTAAAGGTGGTGATAAGGGAATGTATTGAAATAAATAAAGTATTTTAGGTAAAATATTACTTTTAAGTATATTGATTCTCCCGATCATCGACATTGGTAGTGACATCCATCTCTGAGTTAACTCATTGATATCTGACATTAAGGCTTCATAGTTGACACTGGCGACTGATTCTAGCTTAGGCATAATTTGGATTCCTAAATATTTAAACTGATTTACAACATTGAATTGATTTACCTCAGGGGCTGGGTAATTTCTCTGGGTCTCATTTAGCATTAATATTGAAGATTTAGTTTTATTTATTTTATATCCTGATATTTCCCCAAAATTCTTTATTAAATTCAACAAGGTTGGAATTGATTTTTTTAGATTCGACATAAACAAAATTATATCATCGGCGTACAGGGAGATTTTATGTTCTGTTGGTCCAACTTTAATTCCATATATTTGTGAATGTAAACGTATCGCTATCGCTAAAGGTTCAATTGCCATAGTAAAACAGTAAAGGTGAAAGTGGACAGCCTTGTCGACATCCTCTATTGATTTTTATTGGTTTTGAAATATTGTTATTTGTTAGGATTTCTGCTGTAGCATTATTGTATATTATTTGAACCCATTTTATGAAATTATTTCCAAGTCCAAACCTTTGTAGGACTTCAAAAAGAAAGGGCCATTCAACTCTATCAAAGGCCTTTTCGGCGTCCAATGATAGGAGAGCTGTATCCGGTGCTTCTTTATTAAAATAAATAATATTAAATAGTCTTCTTACATTATGGAAGCCTTGTCTACCCTTTATAAAGCCATTCTGATCTCGATTAATAATATTTGGTAAAATTTCTTGTATTCGTCTTGCTAAAATTTTACAGATTATCTTAAGGTCGGCGTTTAATAGGCTTATTGGTCTCATATTTTCACATTTATTAGAGGGCTTACCTGGTTTTGGCAGCAGTATAATTAAGGCATTATTTATGTATGATGGTAAATTATTATTTTGAAATGCTTCTAAAACCATTTCCAAAAAAGGTTTTATTAATTTATTCTTAAATTTTTTATAAAGGTCAACTGGAAGACCATCTGGTCCTGCACTTTTTCCTGATTTCATATTATCAATGGCTAGCCCAACTTCTTCTTGACTAATTTTAGACTCCAATATCTCCCTGTTTTCATTTGGAATACACGGTATAGATAGTTCGTTCAAAAACCCATTTAGTTTTGTTAAATCAGGTTCATTTTTGGTATCATATAATTTTTCATAGTAATCTCTAAAGGCTCTATTAATTTCTAAAGGATCTATAACTACCTGTCCGTTACTTATAATACTGGTAATTGGTGTTTTAATTTCCAATTGTTTAATCTGCCATGCTAATAATTTTCCTGATTTTTCACCTTGTTCATAAAAAGATTGTTTCAATCTTAGAAGACTCGAGGCAGCTCTATTCGCTGATTTTTTGTCGTATTCAGCTCTCAAAATCAGTAATTCATTCTCCAACCTTGGGTCACTTCCTGCATACACTTTTTAGTATTAATGTTGTTGGTCTGTTTACTTCCTGTGTGTCTGGTGCGGTGGACTCTATTCTCTACATATCTTACTTCTGGCTCTGAGGGAGAGCAGACGCTTTTCTTCCCTCTCCCTTCTAATCCTCTCCCTTCTGATCCCAGCTTGCAATGTCGCTCTTCTCCTGGCTGAATCTTAATCCAAATGGAAATTATGGATCTGGAAAGCGGCTTATATGCGATTGTCACCACTTTAAAAGAAGAAGATCGGGTCAGGGGGAACCCAAGGAAGACTCATGGCATTGGAATTCATGTGTCTGTGTGATTCGACTGAAGATTGAACTGATCACAGGATTTTCTGTTTGGCCCCTGGAGTTTTCCTAGTGTATCGAAATTATCTGGGTGAGCTAATCAAATGCGGACCCCGGCGTAGCTCCCTCAACAAATTCAACAATTCGTCCAGCTGGGGGGAGCACTGACTGTCAGCGGCAGGATTAACATGGAATTTACCACCTGGCATGCATTGAAGAGAGAACGGACTCTCTTGGACATGTTTACCTATGTTTCGGTAGGTGGATAACATCTGTGGATCGCTGAGTGCTCTCCAGAGAATGATCTAAAGCATGATTCAAGCCTGTATGAAATTTGAAGCACAGAATCGAAGAGAGGAAATTTTATTCTCTGAGTGCACTGTGCAGATTTGACCTTGTGTTTTGGTGCCCTTGTTTACATTCCTCCTCGATGAAGATAACGCTGGAGAAGTGGCTTAACCCAAACATCGACAAACAATGGCTGTTGTTCTGCAGATCGAGCTCCTCAAGGACAGCGCTATCATGTGTTTACAGAACTTGCCACCTGCATGAGAAGAGATAATCTCTGGACATGCCGAGTAGAACACATGACTATCCGTTGCCAGGGGGTGCCCTCTGCTGTTCACCAGCAATTGACACACCTCCACACTGCATCACACACTGATCATATGCTGACTACATACACTGGTCTCTCTCGCTTCGTCATTTGTCAACGTCTGCTAATTGTGCATAGAGGGTTTTTTTCTGTGTGATCAAAATTTGGCTCATTTGAGCTTTATATGAGCTTATACGAGCGTTATTCTGATAACTATGTTTTTTCTCTCTGCTTATTGTGTTCTCCTCTCTCCCCACTTCCCCTCTTTACCCTCACTGTTCGACTGGCGCCTTCGGGCTGCCCCGGCTATGGGATGCGCTTACTGAGCGCGCCCAATGTCAAGTCAAATTTCAATTCTCCTGTATGTATTACGTATGGTAGTATTGACAATAAACCTTATTCATTCATTCATAAATTCGAGTATTAATGTTTATGGTTTAATTCCTGTTTATCTGGTGCGGTGGATCCTCTTCTCATCTAAATCCGCGTATTAATGTTCTTGATCGGTTTACTTCTAGTCTAGTGTTGTCGACCCTCTTCTCTAAATTCTATTATTAATGTTTCCCATCTGTTTACTTCCTTTTTGTTTTGTGTGGTGGACCCTCTTCTCCTCTAAATTTTAGTATTGGTGTTGCTGGTCTGTTTACTTCCTGTTTGTCTGCTGTTTTGGACCTGCTTCTCCTCTAAATTCTAGTATTAATGATATTGCTCTGTTTACTTACTTTGTCTGGTGTTTTGGACCCACTTCTCCTCTACATTCTAGTGTTAATGTTGTTGGTCTCTTTACTTCCTGTTTGTCTGGTGTGGTGGACCCTCTTCTCCTCTGATTTCTTGTATTATTGTTATTGGTATGTTTACTTCCTGTTTGTTTGGTACGGTGGACCCTCTTCTCCACTCAATTCTAGAATTAATGTTCCTTGTCTGTTTACGTCCTGTTTGTCTAGTGTGGTCGACCCTCTTCTCTAAATTCTATTATTAATGTTTCCTGTCTGTTTACTTCCTCTTTGTCTCGTGTGGTGGACCCTCTTCTTCTCTAAATTCTAGTTTAATTGTTGCTGGTCTGTTTAATTCCTGTTTGTCTCATGTGGTGGACCCTCTTCTTCTCTAAATTGTAGTATTAATGTTGTTGGTCTGTTTACTTCCTGTGTCTCTGGTGCAGTGGACTCTCTTCTCTAAATGCTATTATTAATGTTTCCCGTCTGTTTACTTCCTTTTTGTTTTGTGTGGTGGACCCTCTTCTCCTCTAAATTTTAGTATTGGTGTTGCTGGTCTGTTTACTTCCTGTTTGTCTGGTGTGGTGGACCATTCCTCAGTGACCTATGCCTCAGAGATGTGTGACGTGCTGAATCAGGACCTGTTTGCTGCCTGTCACGACTACCTCAGTCCCGGAGCTTTCCATCAGCAGTGCCGCTCAGACACCTGTAGGTGTGGGTCACCCTGCCTCTGCTCCGCACTCGCCCACTATGCTCATCACTGCCGCAGGTTCTCCATCATAATCGACTTTCGATCACATATACCTGACTGTGGTAAGTTAATTCTCATAAACAGCAACATTCCATCAAAGCCAGTTTGATGTATAACAATGAGAATCTTTCTTTAGCTGAAATCTCTCCTAAAAATCCTGCCTTTTATAGTCCTTAATCTTGAGGTCACATTTCGTTGGTTCTGTGTACTTCTGCCTTAATCACTGCCTTAATGTGTCTCTGCTTGCAGCGGTCAGCTGTCCCGCTACCATGCAGTATGGTACTTGTGTGTCCTCTTGCCAGCGCCGCTGCTCCTCTCTGTCTGTCCCGCAGCTCTGCGGGGAAGAGTGTGAAGAAGGCTGCGTCTGCCCTCTGGGCTCCTTCTACAACCACCGAACACAAACCTGTGTGCACAGGTGAGGAGAGGGTGGGGCTCCACCAGAATGAGGAGATGTTTCACACTGTCTCTGTAGTGTTTTAGGTAAAGCTGTGAGGTGAGCTGCTCTTTGTTGCTCAGGTGTTTCCTGGTGCTGCAGTGTGGTGGCTTTTGAAGCTTGTTAAACGGTTAACTTGCTGGAGTGAGTCAAACAGATCCTGTCCAAGTGATATTTGTACCTGCTCTGAAACGTAGGTCAGCCTTTTAAGTGGAAGCCCTGTATCGCTGCACACGCAGCAGAGCCAGAGGACCGGGGTCACTGTGCTCTCCCTTTCAGCTGCTCTGCCCTGGAAGACATGCAGCTTAATTCCACTTAAATGTCCCAGGTTTTACACGCTAGCGCAGCGCAGGGCCTTACTTACCATGTGATAGAGTTACTTCAAGGACTTCACAGTGAAACCCCCCTTTCATTCCCACTGAAGCTGGGGACGACAGATATCTGATAACCAGTGAGAGAGAGTTTGTAGTACAGAGGCTGAAGTGTGGCTCCCTGGCCGATATGATACTCAGGCTTTTAGCCTCGGATACACATCAGTCACAGCCCAGTTTTATGGGCCGGCCAATGGGCAGAGGATTGATGGTTCAAATCCCACCAACCCAGTGCCCTGCCATTGTGTCCTTGGGCAGGACACTTTACCCACCTTGCCTCCAGTGTCTGTGACTCTGGTGTATGAATATGAATAAATGTTTGGCAGCCATGTTTCCGTCAGTCTGCCCCAGGGCAGCTGTGGCTACAGAGGTAGCTTCCCACTATCGGTGTCTGTCTGGAGGGAATGAATAATGGAGTCACTGTCAAACACTTCCAGATGTCACTTGACATGTAAAGCGCCATAGAAATCTAATCCATTATTATCCACCTTGTTCCTAGAACCCATGACGCCTTGCCTGAATTATGGGTGCAACTTTTAGTACCATTTTGAAACATGGAGTTGTCATGGAAATGGGACAATTTTCCTTGTTACAAAAACCAATGACCTCTGCATCAGAAATGTGGGAATGTGATGCTTTGCACCTCAAACGAGTAACATAATCACAGCACTTCCCACGACTATGGTGCATGAGAAGATGACGTGTCCTCACATCACATACAGTAGCTGCGTTAGTTGGCGCTGCTGCTATGAGGGGAATCCATGAACAAATAAAAGCTCTGAGATATATCAGTGTGTCCACTGCAATAAAGTTGATGACATGTTGTTCAAAGATGTTGGACATGATCTAATTTGCCTTAAAGCAGACAAGTCAGAGCCACAGCAAACCACAACACTGTGTTTGGGTGTTTTAACGTTTGCTGCTTCTGTCTGTATTCACCCCGACATTAAAACGCTCATGCTGCTGTCATGTCACGAATGATTGTTATTTAACTTAACACGAGCTGACAGTTCTTCAAAATGTTATTAATCTATATTTTGTGATCATTTGAAAATGAAGGCATGCTGAAGCAGCTGATATCAAGTCCACTGTGGTATAGAGCAGTCACTCAAACTCATGGTCATTAGTTCTTGGCTGTATAAATGTTGATGCTAGTGTAAAAATGAATGTCATGATATTAGGGTCAAGTTTTGTAAATTTGTGACTTTTTCGAATTTTCTTTCCTATCTTGCCACCATCTGTGTGGGAATGGGTGGATAGCAGGATCTGTAAAGCACTCATCCAGAGATGAGAAGAAGCGCTATATAAGTGAACGCCATTTACCATCTTGTAAATCTGCTGCTTTTCCCATCTTGTCACAAATTTACAAAATCTTTTAACTTTAACTTCTTAAATTAGCATCATGGGGTTATGCTGTAAAATTGGAAGTGTTAGATTACCCATATAATGATAGTAATAATGAATTTCTGGGCAAGTACAGGAACAGATAAGTTTGTATTGGGCTTCCATAGATCACATTCTGTACTGTTTTATGTGGTTGTTAATCGGGCAATTTGTGTAAATGAGAAATGTCAGTCATCCATTTTCAGTAGTATTGATGTTTAATCAGCTCTTCATCCATGTTCTAATGCCATTACAGCCATACTGTAGGGCTTGGTAGCTCAGTCCTGGACCATCCGTAATGATCCAGAAATAATGATGGTCTCTGATCTCATCCTGTGATTAAGCCCATGACCTAAATGAAGCCTGTGGGAGTTAACATGTGCTCTGGCCTACCTGAAGCTGCTTGTTTCACTGATTTTAGGTCCACCATGTTTTCTTCACGTGTGTGTGTGTGTGCGTGTGTGTTTGTTTAGGAGTGACTGCCCCTGCAGCTTCCTTGGAGCAGATTATGAACCTGGAGATGTGATCATGACATCAGCAGGTGTTCAGTAAGATCCGCCTCCCCTCTCTTAGTCTTTGAAACATTTCTTCTTTGTAAATATCACTTTTTTGTTCTGTACATTCACATTTCCAACACTTATATAGACAGACTTTATTGATCCCAAACTGGGAAATTACAGTGTAACAGCAGCATGACAGTAGACGACCAAAATGACAGAAACACCCACAGCAAAATCGACAAAGGAATTACCCATGGAAAGTAAAAACTGCCTGTCAGAAACTTGCCGAGTGGTCAAGGTACATCACAGGAGGGCGAGACTTCCAAAGTTTGCAACAAGTGTTTTCCAATTTATTACAAATACTTGGCAGGTAACAACTTGCATAGAACATCCGACACCCAGCAACACCAACCAAAAAACACCTGTTAATATACTTAGTAAGATGATGAATCCAACTGGAACATACCAATGTCCCAGGTAAGACCATAAATATTCCACATTCCCACACATACCCAACAATATCTAAAAAAGATTCATAAATACATAAATAATTTCCCACAATATTTACACAAACACCGTAAATAATACAATAAATAGTATAAACCCTTATTTACCTACTAAATCCACCAACCTTCCCCCTCTACTCAACCATTACATACTTCCTCCTCCTGGCATCCTTTAAAGGGCACTCAAACCCCTGGGGAATCTTTTTCCCAGGCACCACCAGGAAGCACGCTGGCAAAGGTACTACGTGGTCTTAAGATTATTCAATTGCCTCACCCAGTTAACATAATTAACATTAGTGTTTATCTCACACAAGTGGACTTCAGTTCACCCAAAACAGATCTCAAACTATATTAAATTAAATCACCCTTTATTGTCATTCAACCATACAACCAATCATGTACAGTAGAACAAGATTGTGTTTTTCCTATCTACAGTGTTAATCAAACACACCCCAAGTGTAGAAACAGAGGGCCGCTGCCATGCAAGGCGCCACCACAGATTTCCCTCTTCCATTCCATTATTACTGAGCACCAAGCTGGACGGCAGAAAGTCCCGCTTTTATGTGGTCTTTGGCATGACCCGGCTGGGATTTGAAACCCTGCCTCCCATGTGTGGGGCGGATGCTCTACCAACTGAGCCACCACTCCGATAAATGTGCATTTATACATTACAATACATGTTAACATTTGAAAGTTATAAATCCTTTTACACATATAACACTTATTCAAAGAGGTCCATAGCAGTGGCTACACTCTGTCATCACATTACCTCCCCCCCTCTCCCGAGAGTACAGTACTCTAAGAGTCATGTACTCTGGAGAGGCTGTCTGCCACAAGGTTGGCTTTCCCTGCCATATACCATACAGTAAAGTCATAAGGCTGTAGGGACAAATACCAACCTGTGAGACGACTATCGGCGTCCTTCATCCTATTTAGCCACTGTAGGGCCCGATGATCTGTCTCTAGCGTGAAATGACGCCCAAGCAAATAATACTTCAGAGACCCAATTGCCCATTTCATGGCGAGACACTCCTTCTCCACCGTAGAGTATCTTGCCTCCCGGTCCAACAACTTACGGCTCAAGAACAGTACTGGATGTCTCTCTCCCTTCACCTCCTGGAGAAGCACTACTCCGATACCAACTCCTGAAGCATCAGTTTGTAAAATAAATGGACGGGCAAAATCTGGACTGTAGAGAACCTCCTCACCCGAAATAGCACCCTTCAGATCCTCAAAGGCTCTACCACATTCCTCTGTCCATTTTACCTTATTCGGTGCCGAAGCCTTAGTGAGGTCAATGGGAACTGCTGCTCTTTCAGCAAAATGGGGGATGAATTTACTATACCATCCTACCAAACCCATGAACGACCGTACCTTCTTCTTAGTAGTAGGCGCAGGATAGGCCTGAATGGCATCCACCTTACCCACTCATGGTCTAATGACCCCCTGACCAACCACATGTCCCAGGTACTCCTGGAGGGAGTACCTGGGACATGTAGGGGCGGCAGTGGCTCAGGAAGTTGAGCAGGTCATCTAATAATCGGATGGTTGGCGGTTCGAATCCCACTCTCCCCAGATATCCTGCCATTGTGTCCCTGGGCAAGACACTTCACCTGCATTGCCTCCAGTGTCCATAACACTGGGTATGAATGTGTATAAATGTATAAAAATGTTCGGTGGTGGCCAGAAAGGCCGTTGGCGCAGATTGGCTGCCACGTTTCCGTCAGCCTGCCCCAGGGCAGCTGTGGCTGCAGAAGTAGCTTGCCACTACCACTGTCTGTCTGGAGCGAATGAATAATGTACCTATTTGTAAAGTGTCTTTGAGTATATATGATAAAGTGCTATATAAAATCGATTTATTATTATTACTCCACCTGCTGCCGTCCAAATGCACATTTGCGTGGGTTAATAGTCAGTCCTGCTGTCTTAATTAAATAAAGGACCTGCCGAAGATGCAACAAATGTTCCTTCCAGGTCTGACTATAGATTACTACGTCATCCAAATAGGCAGCTGCAAAGCCTGATACCCCTCTCAATACCTGGTCCATGAGCCACTGGAAAGTTGCAGGCGCCCCCTGGAGGCCAAATGGCATAACCTTAAACTGAAAACTGCCATAAGGTGTTTTAAAGGCTGTCAATTCTTTGGTTTCAAAGAATTGACAGCCCAGGCCACCTGCCAATACCCCTTGCTTAGGTCTTGAGTGGAAATAAACCTAGCCCTGCCCACTCTCTTTAATAGCTCGTCAATGCGGGGCATGGGGTACGACTCAAACTTAGAAACTGCATTAAGGTATCTAAAGTCAATGCAGAACCTCAAGGAGCCATCCTTTTTGGGGACCAACACAATAGGGCTACACCATTCACTGACCGATTCCTCAATCACCCCCAGCTGCAACATCAAGTCAATTTCCTGCTTCAGTTTAGGGACCAACCGTTCTGGGATCCTATAACACTTCCTACGGGAAAAAGTCTCTTTCTTTAAATGAACTTTATGGTGAACCAATGTGGTGAAACTAGGTCTCTCCTGAAACAGTTCTGGATCCAATAGTGCCTCTAACTCTCTTTGCTGATAAACCTGCAAATGAGCCACCTGCACTGAACAAGGCTCTGTCAAGTTTGTGGGAAAGGACTGTTCTCTCTCCTCATCCACTTCAGACACACAAATGAGGAGCTGATGCTGTGTCTGCTGATGACCAGGTTGCTGAAACTCCTTCAACAAGTTAACATGAAAGCATTGATGTTTTTTCTTTCCGTCAGGCATATATAGTTCATATGTCACTGAACTTAGCTTCTTAGAAATCTCATAAGGCCCCTTCCATCAAGCCAACAGCTTACTGTCACAAGAGGGAAGAAGTAGCAACACCTGCTGACCTGGGTGGAAAACCCTCTTTCTAGCCTTCTTGTCATCCCAAGTCTTTTGCTTAGTTTGCGCTGTCCTCATGTGCTCCTGAGCCAAAGCAGTCATCTGATCCAGTCTTTCTCTCATTTTAGTAACGTATGACACCACATTGTCCTGATCACTCGATAGACTCTCCCAGTGCTCCTTTAACAAGTCCATTGGACCCTTCACCTGACGACCATACAGTAGTTCAAAAGGTGAGAACCCTGTTGAAGCCTGGGGCACCTCCCGATAGGCAAATAACAAATACGGCACCCACTGGTCCCAATCAGAGCCCATATTGGAAACAAACTTCCGCAGCAAGTTCTTCAAAGTTTGGTTAAATCGTTCAACCAGTCCATCTTTCTGAGGGTGATATGGGGTGGTCTTAATTCCCTTTATACCCAACAGCTTATATACCAGCTGCAACAGTTTTGACAGGAAATTCGTTCCACAGTCTGTCAGGACCTCTCTAGGTATGCCTACCCTTAAATAGTTGTATGAGGCAGTTGGCAACCTGCCTAGCCTTCATAGATTTTAACGGGAAGGCTTCTGGGTACCGAGTGGCATAGTCCCAAATAACTAAAATGTATCTACTACCAGAGGAGCTTCTCTCTAAGGGGCCCACTATATCCATCCCTATTCTGTCAAAAGGTGTTCCAATGACTGGTAATGGCTGAAGGTGGGCACAGGCTACTCCTCTAGGTGATGTAATTTGACATGTTTCACGTGCTGCACAGAACTCCTTAATCTGAGTGTACATTCCCAGCTACACAAACCTTCTAGCAATTCTTTGTAATATTTTTTGAAATGCTAGATGACCTACCCAAGGAACAGCATGTCCAAGCTCCATAACCTTCTGTGTGAGGCCTTGTGGCAAAGCTATGGCCATAACTTCCCCTGCGGAACCTCTTTCTTGTGCACTTCAGAGCGCATGCTCTGGCATCTGTTAACGTTCGTCGCGTCAAAGAGCTATCTTGTCCGCTTTTGTTTTTTATTGTTTTTGTTTTTAATTTTTTTATTTCTGTTTGCTGATATTAGTTTTTGTTTGGTGTTAGCTTGGTATTGGCCTCGCTGAAAAGCCCGATCTGACGCGTGGGTGGGTCGGACCCCCGACTGGGCTGTTTTTACCGGGCTAGGCTAACCTGTTTTTAGCTAACCTGTTTTTAGCTGTTTTTGGCTGGCTGGCTGGCTATCTGCCTTATCGCCCGGAATGCCATGGCTCCATCCCCAACGTGTATCCGCTGTTTATCCCTCCTTAGTAAGGTTTCTGAATTGGAAGCAAGATTCTCCAGCCTCTATAAGATTCGGGAGTCTGAAGACCATCTTGACACCATTATTCTCGGGCGAACAACAGCCCCGGCAACCGATTCGCAGCTGGCAGAGACGGCTACCTACGTACCTAGGGGAGTTGAGTGCATCTCTGTCCATTTCAACCCCTGCTCCGGCTTCTTCAAATGTCCACAACCATAGCAATAGACACTGGCTTCATCTCGGGGCTAAACCCAAAGCCCCGGTTGGGTCTTCTCACACTCAATGTGCGCCCTGGACCTTGGTTGGACCAACTGGCAATCATCGTCGATCGGCTAGACAGGGCCGCGCCTCTTCTCTTCCCCTGCTCCTGGAAAATAAATTTGGCATCCTTTCTCTGGAGGATTTTCCCCACCTGGATGCTGGCCACCTGCCCATGGCCGCCCCTCCTCCTCCTTCCTCTCCCTCAGTGGCGGCTCAAACCCGCAAACCCCGGACTAATACTACTCTAGGTGTGCCAAATTACACACCAGCTCCAAATAGAAGAGAGCGCATCACCCCGCCTTCACAATAACACCATCGACAAAATTATTCACCTCATCAGAATCCACTGACTAAACCCCCCCCCCCCCCAGACAACACTGGTAATTGGTGACTCGATTATGAGGAACGTCAGAAGCAGGTACTGTATCACAAGATTTTTTCCTGGGGCTAGAGTGTCTGACATTGAGGCTCTTACCCCTGCCATACTAAATGAATACCCCCACGTTAAAACTGTCATAGTACATGTTGGATGCAATAACATCCCAGATGAAGCGTCAGAGATTTTAAAGAGTGACTTCAGGAGCCTTCTGTCCACTCTTAAGAACTGTGGCAGACGTGCGTTTATCTCTGGGCCTTTGGCACCTCTCAGACGAGGTTGCAATTATTTTAGCAGAACTCTCAGTCTTAATACTTGGTTGTGTTTTACATGTCCTATTTTTAACATTGGTTTTGTAGACAATTTTAACTTGTTTTGGAACCGCCCATCACTCATGAGGCCTGATGGCATCCACCCAAATAGACTTGGTGCACGTGTTTTAAGGGACAATCTGTTCTATTCCATTCAGTGTTTTTTAGTACAGTGACTGAAAATTTGTGTGTTTACTCACTCTGAAGTTCCTGGGTCTGCCAACCAGCCCTTTTTTGGTTTTGTTTCCACTTCTCATATTAATCCCATTAATCCAAATAATCCTCATTGTTTGGATCAGTCTTCGATTTAAAACCCTACAGAGATTGTGTCTGTCTCCCGTTACCCAAAATATTAAAACCCAAGACAAATACAACACAACCTGATAAATACACGTCTTTCTGAAGCTCCTCCTCATCCACCACCACCCAACTTTGCCCGTCATCTCCCTTAGAGAACCCTTGTCTGCTCCTCCCAAAGTTAATAAAAAAGTTAATAAAAATATGGTGCACAAACATCCCATAGTGATTGAACAAAATGTTGGTAAAGTTCAGATCAAACCTCAAGTCTCTAAATTTAATGATTTGGCCTCTCTTCCTCCTCATAATTTAAAAATTAAATGTGGTTTGTTCAATATTAGGTCTCTAACTCCCAAGTCTCTTTTAGTCCATGATCTATTAATTGATCATCAGATTGATTAATTATCCCTCAGAGACTTGGCTAGGGCAAGATGATTATGTTGGTTTGAATCAATCAACTCCCTCTGCTTATTTAAACTGTCATAACCCCAGAAGTTCTGGTCGTGGAGGTGGAGTAGCGACAATTTTCCATTCTAAATTACTAGTTAATGTCAAGCAAAAATCATGTTTTAATTCCTTTGAGGGCCTGGTCCTCAGCGTGGGGCATGTTGACTATCTTGGCTTGAACCTAATTTTCTTTGCCATAGTTTACTGTCCTCCCTCAGCCTACTCAGTTTTTATCCCAATTTGCTGAATTTTTAGCTGATTTAGTGCTGAAATCAGAATAATTATTGTAGGGGACTTTAATATACATGTTGATGTAGATAGTAACTGTCTTGATAAGGCATTCAGTTCAATTTTAGACTCAATGGGGTTTTCCCAGAAAGTAGAAAATTCTACCCATTATCTCCACCATACATTGGACCCCGTTTTGACTTATGGTATAGAAATAGAAAATCTGGTAGTGTCTCCTCATAATCCTGTACTGTCAGACCATTGTCTGTTAACCTTTGATTTCACTATTTCTGATTATTTGACTCGTAAAGAAAAATAGTACTACAGCAGATGTCTTTCAGATGACGTTGTTAATAAATTTTTGCAGATTGTCTCCTCTATACCATGGGTCAACACAACGGAAATAAAAGATGGGGAGCTTGCTTCTTCCGTAATTGATAGCATGGTAGATATTATTAGAGCCTCTCTGCATCGGACTCTAGACTTAGTGGCCCCTTTAAAAAAAAGTCTAACCAGAGATTTCTAACCCCTTGATTTAACACAAACTCATAGCTTAAAGCAGAAGACTCGTCAGTTGGAAAGGAAATGGCGTTCTACTATTTTAGATGAATTCTATTTAGCGTGGGGAAATCATCTCTTAATTTATAAAAAATATCTCTTAGAAAAGCTAGAACAAGTTATTATTCTGCATTAATAGAAGAGAATAAGAATAACCCCAGGTTTCTTTTCAACACTATAGCCAGGCTGACAAAGAGTCAGGACTCGGTCAATCCTTGCATCCCCCTTGAGCTTTCTAGTCAGGACTTTTTGAACATTTTCAATCATAAAATTTTATCTATTAGAGATAAAATCAGTCAGATTCTTTCTACCGTAAACTCAAGTACATTAACTAGTACAACTCCCTCAATTGATATCTGTTTAGATAAGTTTACTCCAATTGACCTTTTAGAGTTGGATAAAATAATCTCCTCATCTAAGCCTTCATCTTGCCTTTTGGGACCCTATTCCTACCAGGTTATTTAAAATTGTCTTCCCAATTATTGGTAGCCGTATTCTTCACATAATTAATGCTTCTTTAACTCGGGGTTATGCACCACTGGCTTTTAAAATTGCTGTTATTAAACCCTTACTCAAAAAGCCAGCGTTCGATCCAGGTGTTTTGGCTAACTATCGACCAATCTCTAATCTGCCTTTCATTTCAAAAATCTTAGAGTTGTTGCTGATCAATTGTTTGACCACTTGCAGGGAATTGGTTTATTTGAAGAGCTTCAATCTGGGTTCAGAGTTCATCATAGCACTGAAACAGCCTTAGTGAAGCTCACTAATGACCTCCTTATCGTATCTGATAATGGACTTGTTTCTGTTCTTATCCTTTTAGATCTTAGTGCAGCCTTTGACACTATTGATCATGACATTCTACTTGATAGACTAGAACACTGTTGAACTAAATAGAACTCCGCTGCAGTGGTTTAGATCTTATTTGTCTGGTAGACTTCAGTTTGTTCACATCAATGATGAATTTTCTTCCAACTCTAAGCTCAGTCACGGAATTCCACAGGTATCTGTGTTAGGCCATACTCTTTTTAGTTTATATATGCTTCCGTTAGGCAATGTCATTAGAAAGCACTGTATACATTTTCATTGTTACACAGATGACACACAGCTATACCTGTCAATGAAGCCCGATGATTGTAATCAATTAGCCAAATTAGATGCCTGTCTTAAGGAAATCAAAGCCTGGATGACTTGTAATTTTCTGCTACTAAACTCAGATAAGACTGAAGTCATTCTTGTTGGCCCAAAAAACCTTACAAATTCCTTTCCAAATCATACTCTTAATTTGGATGCCACCACTCTCACTCTGAAAAGTTCTGTGAGGAACCTTGGAGTTATTTTTGATCAAGATCTGTCCTTTAATTAACATATTAAATTTGTTTCTAAGACTGCCTTCTATCATCTGCGCAATATTGCCAAGATTAAAAAAGATTAGAAAAAAAAAAATCCAAGATGGCGCCGCGGATGGCAGCCACTGGCTTCTGCTCTCTAATGTTTTTGATAATTTTGTGTGTTTTTTTGGACTTCTGCTCTTCTGTCCGAATCACCTATTCAAGGGAGGAACTACTTTCACTCAGACTACCTCCCAATGCAACTTCTCCGCCAGTTACTGCTGCTGATCTGAAGTTTTTTCAGTCCATCTTAGCTGTGGGAGCAGCGGCTATTGGCGCTGGCCGGAAACGAAGGCGGCGTGGAAAACGTGCCGGTGCGTTAGTCAGGCTGAAGAAACGAGGATTTCGCACGCCGCTCCCATCGATCCATCTGGCAAATATCCGCAGTTTGGCGAACAAAATGGATGAACTGCTGCTCCTGACTCACAAAAACCGGGATTTTAGCAGATCTGGCGCCCTTTGTTTCACGGAGTCCTGGCTGAGTGAACACATCCCGGACAGCGCGGTCCGTCTGGACGGATTTCAACTGTTTCGCGCTGATCGCAGCCGAGAATTTTCTGGAAAGACTAAGGGTGGTGGAATCTGCTTCTACATAAACGAAGGTTGGTGTACTGATGTCACAGTGTTGAAGAAGTTTTGTAGCCCTAACCTAGAGTCACTGTTCATAAACTGTAAACCCTTTTATTCACCGCGAGAGTTCTCCTCATTTATTCTGGTCGGAATTTATATCTCGCCTGCTGCTTGTACAACGGAGGCACTGCAGCTCCTCGCTGACCAGATAGCAGAGGTGGAGGAAAAACATCCAGACTCTCTGCTTATCATTCTGGGTGATTTCAATAGAGCTAATCTCACAAATGAGCTTCCTAAATACAGACAGCATATTAAATGTCCCACCAGGGACACAAATACACTTGACCACTGTTACACAGTTTTAAGAAATGCCTATCATGCCGTCCCCCGTGCAGCTCTGGGTTTTTCTGACCACTGCCTGCTCCATCTTATTCCAACATACAGACAGAAACTAAAAACTTCCAAGCCTGTTGTAAGGACTGTGAAGAAATGGACTGAGGAATCAAAGCTGAAGTTACAAGCCTGCTTTGACTGCACAGATTGGAGTGTTTTTGAAGCTGCAGCCATTAACTTAAATGAACTCACTGACACTGTGACATCATACACCTGTTTCTGCGAGGACATGTGTGTGCAGACCAAGACCTTCTGCATATACAACAACAATAAACCCTGGTTCATTCCTAAACTGAAGCAGCTACGTCAGACCAAGGAGGAGGCCTACAGGACTGGTGACTGGACTCTGTACAAGCGGGCCAGAAACATGCTGACGAAGGAGACCAGGCTTGCTAAGAGGAGCTACAGTGTGAAGTTACAAAAAAACTTCTCAGCTAACAACTCTGCTTCTGTCTGGAGAGGCCTACGGAATATCACCAACTACAGGAGACCATCCCCCCACCCTGTGGAAAACCTCCAGCTGGCTAATGACCTAAACAGCTTTTACTGCAGGTTTGAAAAGAACCTACAGTTCTCACCTCCCACCCACACAAAAGGATTATCTGCAGCCCCAGGAACTCCATCCCTCCTCCACTCTGACCTCCCACCAGCACTAATGATCTGTGAAGAGGAGGTGCGCCGGGTCTTTCAGAGACAAAAGATCAAGAAGGCTGCAGGACCTGATGGTGTGTCTCCGTCCTGCCTGAGAGTCTGCTCCAACGAGTTGGCCCCCATCTTCACCCGGATCTTTAACAGATCACTGGAGCTGCGTGAAGTGCCTTCCTGCTTCAAACGCTCCATTATCATTCCAGTTCCCAAGAAACCCTCTATTACAGGATTAAACGACTACAGACCTGTTGCCCTGACCTCTGTGGTCATGAAATCCTTGGAGAGATTGGTGCTGAACCACCTGAAGGTCATCACAGGCCCCCTGATGGACCCACTGCAGTTTGCCTACCGGTCAAACAGGTCAGTGGATGATGCAGTGAATATGGGACTACATTACATCCTGCAACACCTCGACTCCCCAGGGACGTACGCCAGGATCCTGTTTGTCGACTTCAGCTCAGCGTTTAACACCATCATCCCAGGCATTCTTCATCAGAAACTCCTCCAGCTCAAGGTGCCCCCCTCCACCTGCCAGTGGATCTCCAGCTTTCTGACTGACAGGTGGCAACAGGTGAAGCTAGGGAGATTTACATCCAGCTCCCGAAAAATTAGTACTGGCGCCCCCCAAGGATGTGTCCTTTCCCCACTGCTCTTCTCCCTCTACTCCAACGACTGCACCTCAGAGGACCCTTCGGTGAAGCTCCTGAAGTTTGCGGACGACACCACAGTCATCGGTTTGATCCGGGATGATGATGAGTCTGCATACAGGCGGGAGGTGGAGCAGCTGATCCTCTGGTGCAGCCAGAACCATCTTGAACTTAACCCAGCCAAAACGGTGGAGATGACTGTGGATTTCAGGCGACACCCCCCTTCATTCCCCCCACTCACCATCCTCAACAGCACAGTGTCCACTGTGGACTCCTTCAAGTTTCTGGGTACCACAATCTCCCGGAACCTGAAGTGGTCCTCCCATATTGACACTGTCCGGAAAAAGGCCCAGCAGAGGTTGTTTTTTCTGCGTCAGCTCAAGAAGTTTGATTTGCCTCAGGAGCTGCTGGTTGTCTTCTACACCGCCATCATCCAATCTGTCCTCTGCTTTTCCATCACTGTCTGGTTTGGATCTGCCACTAAACAGGACAAGACCAGACTGCAGCGGATCATTAAGTCTGCGGAGAGGATCATTGGTACCGACCTACCCTCCATTGAGAACTTATATCGGTCCATAACCAGGAAACGGGCGGGAAACATCTGTGCTGACCCATCACACCCCGGCCACAAACTGTTTGAACTTCTATCTTCTGGTCGTCGTTACAGATCACTGAAGGTCAAAACCACCCGTCACAGGAACAGTTTCTTTCCTCAAGCCATCACTCTGATGAACTCCTAACATTCACCTAGTCCTACCTGTTGCTGTACTCATGACTTTTTATCCATTATTACATTGCACATAACTCTCACACTGCTTTTTACTTCATTCACATTATATCACTGAATCTGAGTCCACATTGAAATACTGTGTGATTGTATATTTTTTCATATATTTCTGCAAAGTGTGGTTAGTCCGAGTAAATAACTGCATATATTCCTGTATATATTTGCATCCTTTTATAGAAACGTGGACAGACTGTAATTTACTGTACATACTGTGGTTGTCATTGAATCCTTATTTAAATCCTTCACCTGAACAACGAGAGCAAGTTTTTAGCCAAAGTCAAATTCCTTGTATGTGTTGTGCATACTTGGCCAATAAAGCTGATTCTGATTCTGATTCTGATTCTGATTCTGATTCTGATTAGGAACTTGTCTCTGAATGATGCTGAGAAACTGATCCACGCTTTTGTCAGCTCTCGACTAGATTATTGTAACTCGTTATTATCAGGTTGTCCCAAAATATCCTCAATGTCATCAGTTGATCCAAAATGCTGCTGCAAGAGTTTTAACTGGTTCTAGAAAGAGAGATCATATCTCTCCAGTTTTTTCCTCCCTTCATTGGCTTCCCATAGAGTTTAGAATTAAGTTTAAAATCCTTCTTCTCACTTTCAAAGCTCTTAATAATCAGGGTAATATCAGATCTTTTATATATAAGGGGACCTATCATCCTAATAGAGCTCTACGCTTCCAAAATGCTGGATTGCTTTTGGTGCCCAGAATCTTCAGAAGTACACTGGGAGGCAGAGCCTTCTGCTATCAAGCTCCTTCTCTGTGGAACCAGTTACCACTCTGGGTCCGGGAATCAGACTTGGTCTCTGTTTTTAAGAATGGGGTAAAATCCTTCCTTTTTAATATAGCCTACAATTAGGGAGGGATTTCATGTCTCTTAACCCCGCTTCTGTTCTGCTGTTAATAGATTCAGACTGCTGGATGACCGCCAATAATGTACTTGGTTTTTCACTGTTTCATGTTTTTTGTCTGTTCTTTTTGTCCTCTCTATCCCCTCACCCCCTGCCAGTCACAGCAGATGACTGCCCCTCCATGAGCCTGGTTCTGCTTGAGGTTTCTTCCTGTTAAATGGGAGTTTTTCCTCTCCACCGTCGCTAAGTGCTTGCTCACAGGGGATTGTCTGATTGCTGGGTCTTTCTGAAATTGTGGGGTTTTCTCTGCATTTTGTAGGGCTATGAGATGACTTTTGTTGTGATGTAGCGCTATATAAATAAAGCTGAATTGAATTGTTGTTGATACAAAATGCCATTTTTGATGACATACACGGCCTCAGCCAAACAGTCTACTCTGCCCTGTTTCATACCCTCAATCTCAGAGAATCTATCCAACCAAGGTTTTAGCAATGGGTCAGCCTTCTGCAGCGCAGCTATGTCAGAAGGGATGCCAAAGTCTACTGACTGGATGGATGCGGTGATCTTCCTCCTTCACCGTTCTCTGTCCCACCTGGAGAAGCCCGGGAATGTGGTGAGGATCATGTTCTTTGACTTCTCCAGTGCTTTCAACACCATCCAACCGATGATCCTGAAGGACAAGCTGCTGCACGCAGGGGTGGACCAGCACCTGTCATCATGGATCCTGGACTACCTCACGAACCGGCCTCAGTTTGTGAGAACCCGGGACTGTGTGTCCGACACGATCATCAGTAGCACGGGGGCCCCCCAGGGAACAGTGTTGGCTCCCTTCCTGTTCACTCGTTATACTGCGGACTTCTCACACAACACAACACACTGCCATCTACAGAAGTTCTCTGATGACTCTGCGATCGTTGGCCTCATCTCCAATGGAGATGAAGCTGAGTACAGAGGGCTTATCCAGGACTTCGTGGACTGGTGCCATCAGAACTGCCTCCAGATCAACGCGAGGAAAACTAAGGAGCTGGTGGTGGACTGCCGCAGGCAAGGACAACCCCTCACAGCACTAGTAAATATACAGGGAACAGACATTGAGATGGTGACATCCTACAAGTACCTGGGTGTTCATCTGAACAATAAACTAGACTGGTCACACAATACTGACGCACTCTACAAGAAGGGACAGCGCAGGCTGTTCCTACTGAGGAGACTCAGGTCTTTTGGTGTACAAGGGGCACTGCTGAAGACATTCTATGACATGTTGGTGGCATCAGCCATCACTTTTGGAGTGGTCTGCTGGGGCAGTGGCATTACTGCAGCCGATAGGAAGAGACTGAACAAACTGATCAAGAAAGCTAGCTCCGTCCTGGGGCAGCGCCTTGATCCGGTGGAGGAGATGGGAGAGAGAAGGACGGTGGCTAAACTGTCATCTCTGCTGGAGCCCGAGTTCCACCCTATGCAGGACATACTGAATGCACTGAGGAGCTCATTTAGCAGCAGACTACATCATCCCAGGAGCACAACCGAGAGGTTTCGCAGGTCCTTCCTACCAACGGCTGTCAGACTGTACAACCTAAGCAGGGCTGCTCGCAGAGATAGCAAAAAGACGTAACAACCTAATAGTTTTTTGAATGCAAAAGATGCAATAGACTTACACAATGGTCCCCTCCGGCATACAACTAGGAAAATACCGGTCGCTATGGAGGTGAGAATATGTATGGGCACATAATCATACCCTGTAGGATAACTAAGTAGACGGTTGTGCTGTTTCATCCCATCTAGCAACAATGCTCTGCACTGTGTGTGTTTATACATTTACATATTTATTCCATCTAGCTACAATGCTCCGCACTGTGTGTTTATATATCTACATATTATTCCATCTAGCTACATTGCTCCGCACTGTGTGTTTATATATTTACATATTTATTCCATCTAGCTGCAATGCTCCGTACTGTGTGTTTATATACTCATATATTTATCCCATCCAGCTACAATGCTCTACACTGTGTGTCTGTGTGTATATATACTGTATATATATATATTTATAGTAATATGTACATATGTATATTAGCTGCTCGTGCTTGCTTGCTTTTTTTTTCTTGCCTTCTGATTGTTGCTCTGAATGTTGCTATCCCTGTGCTGTTGCAATCCTGGAATTTCCCCGTTGTGGGACTAATAAAGGCTTATCTTATCTTATCTTATACAACTGTAGTGCAGGCAAGATGAAATTGCGTTTCTCTCGGCATCCATATAAATAGAAGCAGCATGATTTAAGAGACACTCCCACATAGCTTCACCCCCCCACCCCCACCCCCCATCCATTCACACATCCCTGAGACATACTTGGGAAAAAAAAACTAACTATAATATACAAATAATATACAAAATGTCTGTAGGTGCAGTAGTGTGTATGAGGGATTCCGGGTCAACTGTTCAGCATCCTGACAGCTTGTAGAAGGAAGCTGTTGATCAGTCTGGTGGTTCTGCCTCTGATGCTCCAGAATCGTTTACCAGATGGAAGAAGTTCAGAGTGTTTATGCAGAGGGTGAGAACGGTCCTTGACAATATTCAGTGCCCTGCTCCTACAACGGTTCTGAAAAAGTTCTCAGCCCCCTTGACTATCCTCTGCAGGGCTTTTCTGTCTGACATACTGCAGCTAGAGTACCATGTAGCAATGCAGTACATCAGAACACTCTCCACCACACCTCTGTAGAAGGTCCTGAGGATGCAGATGGGGAGAGAGGCCTGTTTGAGTTTCCTCAAGAAGTGCAGTCTCTGCTGAGCCCGCTTCCTGATCCCCAAGGAATTCTTGCTCCAGGTCAGGTCCTGCGAGATCGGCACTCCGAGGAACTTGATGTTCTCCACTCTCTCCACTAAACGGCTGCTGATGCTGAGGGGGACGTGCTCAGGCTGTGACCGCCGGAAGTCGATAATCATCTCCTTCGTTTTGTCCACGTTGAGCACCAGATTGTTCTCCCTGCACCAGCCCTCCAGGTCTCTCACTTCTTCCCTGTACATTGATTCCTCATCTCTCTGAATAAGTCCCACCACCGTGGTGTCGTCTGCAAACTTAATAATCTGGTTCCCCTCGTGTCTGGATACACAGTCATGTGTTAGAAGTGTAAACAACAGTGGACTGAGTACACAGCCTTGAGGGGATCCGGTGCTCAGCGTGACAGAGTTGGAGATGTTATTTCCAACACGGACAGACTGAGGTCTGTCAGTCAGGAAATCCAGGATCCAGAGACGTGGCGGTGTTCAGACCGAGAAGGAGTAATTTCTCCATCAGTCTCTGGGGAATTATGGTGTTGAATGCTGAACTGAAATCAATGTACAGGAGTCTGGCGTAGGTGTCTTTCTGGTCCAGGTGGGTGATGACAGAGTGCAGGGTGGTGACTATAGCATCCTCCGTGGAGCGGTTTGAACAATATGCAAACTGGAGCGGGTCATGTGATGCAGGGAGGCAGGCTATGATGTGTGGTTTGACAAGCCGTTCAAAACACTTCATCACAATTGGTGTCAGTGCAGTGTCTGTGGTTCTTATCCTGCTGTAGCTGCTGATAGTTCATGGTTTACCTTTTTAAATGTAATAAATACGCTGCTTTAACCACAGCTAAACTGCTCTTACATTCACAACGTTTTCAGGACTATTCAGATGTTTGAAGAAAAATCTGCAGAATTTCCTAAACTCCAGGCTACATGTGGTCTGCAGGACCAACTTTACTCTCATTTGCTTTTATTGTTCTCTCCTTCATTTTTCTTTTCTCATTTTTAAACATCTTTTCATAAAGGTACACATTTTCTGAAGAAATTTTGAGCTTTTTTTGGTGACAAGTTTCTGAGCTTTATCATACAAATTTGTTACTTTTTACGTAAAGCTTCTACCCTGTTTTTATTGTGAAAAGGTGAAGAAATCAGAAGCAGCATCGTCGGCCTCTGTCGGTCTATGATGACCATGGAAGAGAATCCTAGATGTCTACTCTGCTGGAACAGCACCACCTGTGGCTGAACAGGCCGATGCGCGAATGGCAGTCCCTGTCACACAGGTCGCACTTGTGGATGGACTCCGTACTGCTGGGTCTGTGGCGATTCTTCCTGCGGGTCCTTTTTTCATCTGCTGCAGCAGTCAGTTTCTCTTCACCGCCTTGAGCTGTCTGGTCAGAGTGCCTCTCCATTTGGAGCGGTCAGTTGCGAGATCCTCCCAGCGCTCTGTGTTGATCTCCAGGGCCTTCATATCTCTCTTGCAGACGTCTCTGAAGTGCAGCTGTGGGCGGCCAACGTCTCTCCTGCCAGTCGCCAGTTCTCCGTAGAGGACGTCTTTGGGGATTCTGCCATCCTCCATATGGTGAACATGACCTAGCCAGCGGAGCCTGTGCTGCCTGATTAGAGTGAACATGGAGGGAAGGCCGGCGCGAGACAGGACTTCTGTGTTGGGCACTTTGTCCTGCCAGGATATGTCCAGGATGCGGCGAATGCAGCGCAAGTGGAAAGAATTCAGTCTCTTTTCCTGCCGGGCGTATGTTGTCCACGTCTCACTCCCATAGAGCAGTGTGCTGATGATGCAGGCATTGTACACTGCCATCTTCGTCTTGACAGAGAGTTTGGGATTCTCCCACACTCGTGTGGTGAGGCGAGCGAGTGTGGAGTCAGATTTTCCAATCCTTTTGTCAATCTCTGTATCAAGGGAGAGGTTGCTGCTGATCGTGGACCCCAGGTACGTGAACTGATTCACGACCTCCAGCTCGTAGTCGTCAATGGTGATGGTTGGTGGTGCTTCTGTGCCTTGCGCCAAGATGTTCGTCTTCAGGCTGATGGTAAGCCCGAAGTCCTTGCATGCCGTGGAGAAGCAGTCCTTCAGGGTCTGAAGCTCCTGCTGTTTTTGAGTTGCGACTGCAGCGTCGTCTGTGAACAGCATATCTCTGATTAGAGCCTCACGTACTTTGGTTCTGGCTTTCAGGCGGGCGAGGTTGAAAAGCCTGCCGTCAGATCTTGTATGCAGGTAGATTCCCTCTGTTGCTGTGCTGAAGGGATGCCTCAGGAGCATAGCAAAGAAGATCCCAAAGAGGGTTAGTGCAAGTACACAGCCCTGTTTCACTCCGCTGTGTATATTGAATAGCTCTGAGATGTTGCCGTTGTACTGCACCATCCCCTGCATGTTGGTGTGAAATGATTTGATGAGGCTTTGCAACTTTGGTGGGCATCCTATCTTTGGCAGGATTTTGAAAAGGCCCTCTCTACTGAGCAGATCAAACGCTTTGGTGAGGTCGATGAAGGTGACGTACAGGGGCATGTTCTGTTCTCTGCACTTCTCCTGGAGTTGGCGGATGGAGAATATCATGTCCACCGTCGATCGCCCAGCGCGGAAGCCACACTAAGACTCGGGGTAGACACGTTCGGCACGTGCGTAGACTTTGTCAACAATGCTGAGGAGGAAGATGCCCCTGTAGTTGTTGCAGTGGCTTCTCTCCCCTTTATTTTTGTAGAGGGTGATGATCTTGGTGTCCCTCATGTCCTGTGGTACGGCACCTTCCTTCCAGCACTGGCAGAGGACGTCATGCAGTGGCAGCAGTAGGGCGGTCTTGCAGTGCTTGATCAGGTCGGGGGGTATGCCGTCATTGCCAGGTGCCTTGCCAGCGGCCAAGCTATCAATGGCCTTGCTGAGTTTGTCGATGGTTGGCTCGGCCTCAAGTTCGTCCATGGATGGCAGGCAATCGATGGCATCAAGGGCTGACGCTTTCACAGTATTCTGTCTGGAGTAGAGGTCGGAGTAGTGCTTCACCCATCTCTCCATCTGCTTGTTCTTTTCTGTGATCATCTCCTCAGTGGAGGATTTGAGGGGGGCCGTCTTGCTCTGAGCAGGACCAAGTGCTTTTTTGATGTCGTTGTACATACCATGGATGTTCCCTGTTATGGCAGCGGTTTGAATGTCTTGGCTGAGCTGAGTCCAGTACTTGTTGGCACAGCGCCGAGCAGTCTGCTGAACTTTGCTTCTCGCAGCCCTGAGGATCTGTTTTTATTGTGAAAAGGTGAATAAATCAGAAGCAGCACCACATATAAGCCTGCATATAACGTACGTAAGGCTGCTGGCCCTGACGGCATTCCTGGGCGTGTGCTGAGGCCATGCGCTGAGCAGCTGGCAGGGGTCTTCACAGACATCTTCAACCTGTTCCTGGCCCAGGCTGTGGTACCAGCGTGCTTCAAGACCACTTCTATAGTACCAGTGCCGAAACTTTCAACACCATCGTGCCTAAATGACTATCGCCCTGTGGCACTGACGCCCATAGTCATGAAGTGCTTTGAGCGACTGGTCTTGGCACAGCTCAAAAAATGCCTGCCCCCTACACTGGACCCTCACCAGTTTGCCTACCGGAGCAACAGGAGTACAGAGGATGCGGTTTCTACAGCGCTGCACTATGTACTCTCACACCTGGATGACAAGAACACCTACGCAAGAATGCTGTTTGTTGACTTCAGCTCAGCATTCAACACAATTATCCCCTCCAAGTTGATCACTAAACTTGGGGACCTGGGCATCAGTACCGCCACCTGCAACTGAATCATGGATTTTCTGACCAACAGACCCCAGCATGTTAGGTCAGGCCCCAACCGTTCTTCCGTCATCACACTCAACACTGGTGTACCACAGGGCTGTGTGCTCAGCCCATTCCTCTACTCCCTCTTCACCCATGACTGCAGGCCTATGTATGGATCCAATTCCATCATAAAGTTCGCAGGTGACACCACGGTGATCGGACTCATCAGGGACAACGATGAGTCAGATTACAGGGCAGAGGTTGAGCACTTGGCTACTTGGTGCGCTGACAATAACCTGCTCCTTAACACCAGCAAAACCAAGGAGCTCATAGTGGACTACAGGAAGGAGAGGGGAGAGACACATGGCCCCATCCATATCAATGGCATAGCTGTTGAACGTGTCCCCAGCTTCAAATTCCTGGGGACCCACATCTCGGAGGACCTGTCCTGGTCAGTTAACACCACCAGCCTGATCAAGAAGGCCCATCAGCGCCTCTTCTTCTTGAGGACACTGAAGAAGAACCATCTGTCAACTGACATCCTGGGCAACTTCTACTGCTGCGTGATAGAGAGCACCCTGACCGACTGTGTCACAGTCTGGTATGGGAGCTGCTCTGTCGCTGACCGTAAGGCGCTGCAGCGGGTGGTGAAAACCGTCCAACGCATCACAGGGACTCCACTTCCAGTTATAGAGGACCTCTACAGGAAAAGATGTCTGCGCCGGGCACGCAGCATTCTTAGGGACTCCAACCATCCTGCTCATGGACTGTTCCAGCTTCTCCCCTCCAGAAGGCATTTCAGAAGCCTCCGGACTAGAACCAGCAGGTTTAGTAACAGTTTCTTTCCAACAGCTGTAACGTTATTGAACTTAGTTCCCTGCTGACTCTCTTACCATCATCCCTTACCATCCTCACCTGTACATAACTGCCCATCTAACTTATTGTACATTATTTGCACATAACAGCACTCTTAACTTTCTGCACTTCTGCATATATTTGCATATATTTGCTTAAATTGCACATACTGTTAATTACTGTATATACTGCACTGCTATCCTTTGCACTTCTGATTGGATGCTAAACTGTGTTTCGTTACCTTGTATTCATACATGTGTTATGACAATAAAGTTGAATCTAATCTAATCTAAAGAAGGCCCATCAGCGCCTCTTCTTCTTGAGGACACTGAAGAAGAACCATCTGTCAACTGACATCCTGGGCAACTTCTACCGCTGCGTGATAGAGAGTATCCTGACCAATTGTGTCACATTCTGGTATAGGAGCTGCTCTGTTGCTGACCGTAAGGCGCTGCAGCGGGTGGTGAAAACCGTCCAACGCATCACAGGGACTCCACTTCCAGTTATAGAGGACCTCTACAGGAAAAGATGTCTGCGCCGGGCACGCAGCATTCTTAGGGACTCCAACCATCCTGCTCATGGACTGTTCCAGCTTCTCCCCTCCAGAAGGTGTTTCAGAAGCCTTCGGACTAGAACCAGCAGGTTTAGGAACAGTTTCTTTCCAACAGCTGTCACGTTATAGAACTTAGTTCCCCGCTGACTCTCTTACCATCATCTCTTACCATCCTCACCTGTACATAACTGCCCATCTAACTTATTGTACATTATTTGCACATAACAGTACTCTTAACTTTCTGCACTTCTGCATATATTTGCATATATTTGCTTAAATTGCACATACTGTTACTGTATATACTGCACTGCTGTCCTTTGCACTTCTGATTGGATGCTAAACTGTGTTTCGTTACCTTGTATTCATACATGTGTAATGACAATAAAGATGAATCTAATCTAATCTAATATACATTACGATAGTCAATCAGTGTTTTAATAAGCAGGAGATTAGTTGACTATGACGATCCATTCTGGATCACTTTCCTCCCAGCTGAAGGTTATAATTACACGTATAAGCAGTCTCACAGCTGTTATTTTAAAGTCTTGGCCTATAATTGAGGGGGGTTCTGGTTTCCACCATCAGGGTGAAGGCCTGGGATGAAGTCAGTCTCTTGACCTGAATTTTTGTCCCCGTCCACCCCTAAGTGGTCTGAAGATGTGGAGTTTATATTATTTTCTGGTAATATTTGATTCAGAATAAAAAAGTTTTAAACTCATTCTTAAGTGCTCTTTATAAACTGAAGATGTTGAACATTAATAACGCTTCCTGTAGAACTGAACCATCCCTTTTCTGTGATATCATGAAGAATATTGTTATCGTTATCATAAGAATATCGTTATTTTTTTTTTTTTTCCGGTTCTGCTGGACCGGAGGCGCCACATGAGTTGGCTGCCCTTTGCAACTGCCCTTTTCTTATCTTCCTTCTTCTTTCTACACCTTTCACTCTATATATATATATCACGGACACACAGATCGCCCCAAGGATCTCCCGAGTCGGCGGACGGAGCCACTGTTTGCAGCGGGGGACGATACAGCAGGGAAGAGCTAGCTAGCTGGCTAGCTAGCTCCAACCGCCACCCGGTGCTAAACGGAGAAGCTCGACATGCCGAGGAACTGTGGCGAAAACGACGCGGGTGCCGGGCTGGAGTTTAGGCGGCGTGCAAGAAATATAAGACAGAATAATAAAGAGCGATGGCAAGAACCAAGCGACCGCCCGTAAATCTACTGGAGGAAAATGCCCCCCAGGAAGCAGCTGGCCACCAAGGCTGCTCGGAAAAGCGCTCCGGCCACCGGGGGAGTGAAGAAGCCTCACCGTTACAGGCCCGGTACCGTGGCTCTGAGAGAGATCCGGCGCTACCAGAAATCCACGGAGCTGCTCATCCGTAGGCTGCCCTTCCAGCGCCTGGTGAGGAAGATCGCTCAGGACTTCAAGACCGAACTGCGCTTCCAGAGCTCTGCCGTCATGGCTCTGCAGGAGGCCAGCGAGGTCTACCTGGTGGGTCTCTTCGTGGACACCAACCTGTGTGCCATCCACGCCAAGAGGGTCACCACCATCATGCCTAAAGACATCCAGCTGGCCCGCCACACCCGCGGAGGGAGAGAGAGCTTAGACTTTCTGCTGCACATTCACCAACCACAATGCACTGTGTGTCTATATATATATATATATTTATAGTAATATGTACATATGTATACTAGCTGTTCTTGTTTTTTTCTTGCCTTCTGATTGTTGCTCTGAGTGTTGCTATCCCTGTGCTGTTGCAATCCTGAAATTTCCCCATTGCGGGACTAATAAAGGCTTATCTTATCTTATCATGAATGTTCACAGAAGTATGGTGAGATCAGTTTTCAGCCATATTGGCCAGCCCTTTCACCAGTTGCAGACGGTCTCACAGTACTTTCTTCACTTCACCGTTGTCTCATCTTTTCTCCACTTCTGATGGCAGTCTTCACTGTGTTCCATAGTGCGGCCCTGATGTCATGGACACCTTTTCTGCCCTTCTGACTCAGACCTTTTAGCAGTGAACATCTTTTGATGCTTTGCAAGCATCCATCCATCTTCTACCGCTTCTCTGGAGGTTCGGGTCGTGGAGGCAGCAGTTCAAACAGAGAAGCCCAGACTTCTCTCTCTTCAACCACCTGCTCCAGCTCTTCAGGGAGGATACCAATTCAATTCAATTCAACTTTATTTATATAGTGCCATTTCACAACAACAGTCATCTCATAGCACTATCAACTGTAGGGGGAACCCCCACAGTTGCAGAAAGACCCCAGCAATCAGGCGATCCCCTGTGAGCAAGCACTTGGCAACGGTGGAGAGGAAAAACTCCCTTTTAACAGGAAGAAACCTCCAGCAGAACCATGCTCAGGGAGGGGCAGTCATCTGCTGCGACTGGCTGGGGGGTGAGCGGACAGAGAAGATGAAAAGAACAGACATGTAGAGAGCAAACAGCACGATGGGGACTCAATCTATGGGAGAGAACAAACAGATGTTAATGACCAGCAAAAAAAAATATTTCATTTAGAGTGAAGAAAGGAGTGAGACCCAGTGCATTATTGGAGGTCCCCCGGCTGATTAAACCTATTAGCAGCATAACTAAGGGAGGGTTCAGAAACACATGATCCCTCCCTAATTGTAGGCTATCTCAAAAAGGTAGGTTTTAGCCCTATTCTTAAAAACAGAGATCGAGTCTGACTCCCTAATCAAGATTGGCAGCTGGTTCCACAGGAGAGGAGCTTGATAACTGAAGGCTCTGCCTCCCATTGTACTTTTGGAGATTCTAGGTATTACAAGTAATCCTGCATTTTGGGAGCATAGTGCTCTGTTAGGATAATACGGTAGTATCAGATCTTTTTTAAAAAAGGAGCCTGATTGTTTAGAGCTTTGTAAGTAAGAAAAAGGATTTTAAACTTAATTCTAAACTCTATGGGAAGCCAATGAAGGGAGGCCCGAACCGGAGAGATATGATCTCTCTTTCTAGTACCTGTTAAAACTCTTGCTGCAGCATTTTGGATCAGCTGAAGACTTTTTAAAGATGTTTTAGGACAGCCTGATAATAAAGAATTACAATAATCTAATCTCGAGCTAACAAAAGCGTGGATCAGTTTCTCAGCATCATTCAGAGACAAGATGCTCCTAATCTTGGCAATATTATGCAAATGATAGAAGGCAGTCTTAGAAACAAATTTAATATGTGAATTGAAGGACAGATCTTGATCAAAAATAATTCCAAGGTTCCTCCCAGAGCTATTAAGAGAAAGAGTAACCGCATCCAAACTGAAAGTTTGATTTGGAAAGGTATTTCTAAGGTTTTTTTGGACCAACAAGAATGACTTCAGTCTTATCTGAATTTAATAGCAGGAAATTACAAGTCATCCAAGCTTTGATTTCCTTAAGACAGGCTTCTAACTTGGCTAATTGATTACTATCATCGGGCTTCATTGACAGGTATAATTGTGTGTCATCTGCATAACAATGAAATTGTATACAGTGCTTTCTAATAATGTTGCCTAACGGAAGCATATATAAACTAAAAAGAGTAGGGCCTAGCACACATCCCTGTGGAACTCCATGACTAAGCTTTGTGTTGAAAGAAAACTCATTATTTACATGAACAAACTGGAACCTATCAGATAAATAAGATCTAAACCACTGCAACAAAGTTCCATTAAGTCCAACATAGTGTTCTAATCTATCAAGTAGAATATTATGATCGATAGTATCAAAAGCTGCACTAAGGTCTAAAAGGACAAGTACAGAAACCAGTCCATTATCAGATGCGATGAGGAGGTCGTTAGTGACCTTCGCTAAGGCTGTTTCAGTACTATGATGGATTCTAAACCCAGATTGAAACTCTTCAAGTAAACCATTTCCCTGCAGGTGGTCAAATAATTGCGTAGCAACAACTCTTTGTAAGATTTTTGAAATGAAAGGGAGATTAGAGATTGGTCTACAGTTAGCTAAAGCTCCTGGATCTAGCGTTGGCTTTTTGAGTAAGGGTTTAATTACAGCCGTTTTAAACGCCTGCGGCACATGGCCTAAAGTTAATGAAGAATTGATTATATGAAGAATAAAGCTACCAATAAGTGGGAAGACTTCTTTAAATAACCTGGTAGGAATAGGGTCTAAAAGACAAGTTGAAGGTTTGGATGAGGAAACTATTTTGTCTAACTCACAAAGGTCAATTGGAGTAAACTCATCAAGACAGACATCAGTTGAAGGAGTTGTAGTAGTTACAGTATTTAAGTTAACTGTGGGAAGAATCTGATTGATTTTATCTCTGATGGATGAAATTTTATTATTGAAAAGGTTCATAAAGTCCTGACTAGTAAGCTCTAAGGGAATGCTAGGATTGACAGAGTCCTGACTCTTTGTCAACCTGGCTACAGTGCTGAAAAGAAACCTGGGATTATTCTTGTTCTCTTCTATTAATGCAGAATAATAACTCGTTCTAGCTTTTCTAAGAGATTTTTTATACATTAAAAGATGATTTCTCCAAGCTAAATAGATTTCATCTAAATTAGTGGAGCGCCACTTTCTTTCTAATTGACGAGTCTTCTGTTTTAAGCTACGAGTTTCTGTGTTGAACCAAGTAGTTAGAAATCTCTGATTAGACTTTGTCTTTTTTAAGGGGGCCACCAAGTCTAGAGTCTGATGCAGAGAAGCTGTAACACTATCCACCATGTTATCAATTACAGAAGGAGCAAGCTGTCTATAGCTTATTTCCATTGTGTTGACACATGGCATAGAGGAAACAATCTGCATAAATTTGGTAACAGCATCATCCGAGAGGCATCTACTGTAATAATATTTTTCTTTTGGAGCCAACTAGTCAGAAATAGTAAAATCAAAGGTTAACAGACAATGGTCTGACAGTACAGAGTTATGAGGAGACACTACAAGATTTTCTATTTCTATGCCATATATCAGAACAAGGTCCAATGTATGGTGGAGGTAATGAGTAGAATTTCCTACTTTCTGAGAAAACCCCATCGAGTCTAATATTGAATTAAATGCCACATTAAGGCAGTCACTATCTACATCCACATGTATATTAAAGTCCCCTACTATAATTATTCTATCAGATTTCAGCACTAAATCAACTAAGAAATCAGCAAATTCGGAAAAAATTCTGAATAGGTTGATGGGGGATGATAAACTATGGCAAATAAAATTGGGTTTAACCTAAAATTTCTAAAGTGCCCAATACTGAGGACCAGGCCCTCAAAGGAATTATAACATGTTTTTTGCTTTACATTAACTAGTAATTTGGAATGGTAAATTGTTGCTACTCCTCCTCCATGACCAGAATTTCTGGGATTTTGACAGTTTAAATAACCAGAGGGAGTTGATTCATTTAAACCAACATAATCCTCTTGCCCTAACCAAGTCTCTGTAAGGGAAATTAAATCAATCTGATGATCAATTAACAGATCATGGACTAACAGAGACTTGGGAATTAGAGACCTAATATTTAACAAACCACATTTAATTTTTAAATTATGAGGAGGAACAGAGGCCAAATCATTCAATTTAGAGGCTTCATGTTTAATTTGAGTTTTACCAATATTTTGCTTTATCACTTTGGGATGCTTATACATTATATTTTTATTTACTTTGGAGGGAGCAGACAATGATTCTCTGATGGGGAAGACAGGGGCTAAGTTGAGGGGCGGCGGATGAAGAGGAGCTGCAGAGAGGCGTGTAAGACTGCGACTCTGCTTCCTGGTCCCAACTCTGAGTAGTCAAGGTTTTGGAAATTTGGATAAAAAAGATGCCAGATTGTTAGATAAATGACAAGCACCATCCAAAGTGGGATGAATGCTGTCTCGTCTCATAAGACCAGGTTATATGAGAGGAGATAGCATGAACGCTATCATGAGATAGCATGAACGCCTTGGTATGAACGCCATACCAAGGCGTTCTCAGATCAGTTGGGAGACATAGTCTCTCCAGCGAGTCCTGGTTCTGCCTCGGGTTCTCCTCTCAGTGGGACGTGCCTGAAACACCTCAAGTGGGAGGCGTCCAGGAGGCATCCTAATCAGATGCCCATACCACCTCAACTGGTTCCTTTCAATGTGGAGGAGCAGCGGTTTTACTCTGAGCGTCTCCCGGGTGACTGAGCTCCTCACCCTGTCTCTGAGGGTGAGTCCAGCAATCCTGCGAAGAAAGCTCATTTCAGCCGCTTGTATCCACGATCTTGTTCTTTCGGTCATTACCCAAAGCTCGTGACCATAGGTGAGAGTAGGAACGTAGATTGACTGGTAAATCGACAGCTTTGCCTTAGAGCTCAGTTCCGTCTTCACCACAACAGACCGGTACAACGTCTGCATCACTGCAGATGCTGCTCCGATCCGTCTGTCAATCTCTCGCTCCATTTTCCCCTCACTCGTGAACAAGACCCCATGATAAACTCCTCCACTTGGGGCAGGAGCCTGTCCCCAACCCGGAGAGGGCTTTGTCAGCATGGCAATGCTAATCCTGCAGGGTTTATGTGTCCCTGTAAAGACTAAATACTGGTAATAAATCGAAAGGCGCTTCAACCAATTCTTAGTTTAGGGTGTGCACACTTATGCAGCCAGCAATGATTTTCCCTCAACAGATGTGATTGTTTTCAGTTCTGCAGGTGATAGGCCCCAGTAAACAGGAGTGACGTTTGGATGTGATTTATTTTCTACTCGTTTTTTTTTTACGTCCTAAAAACCTGGCATTTTATCCCATTCATGTAGATTTTTTATATCCCCTGTATATGGAATTATTGGGGATGTTCTTGTTGTGAAAGGAAGTGGGGAGCAGATGCAGTTTTGTTGTTCACTGGTTTTTGTGAACATGGCAGTGGTCGGGTTATTGTTTAAAGTATGAAGTATATGTTTAAAAATGTTTAAAATTATTGTACTGGATTATAATGACAGTATGTTCATTCATTCATCATACAACAACATTACTGACATGGTTAAACCAGCTCATTCATTCATCTTCTTCCGCTTAATCCTTTTCGGGTCGCGGGGGGGCTGGAGCCTATCCCAGCATCTTTGGGTGAGAGGCAGGGTACACCCTGGACAGATCACCAGTCCATTGCAGGGCCAACACAGAGAGACAGACAACCATTCACTCTCACAGTCATACCTAAGGACAATTTAGAATCCCCAATTTTATGCCAGTTAACCTAACTTGCATGTTTTTGGCATGTGGGAGGAAACCGGAGAAATCCCAGAGTAAACCCACACAGACACGGGGAGAACATGCAAACGCCACACAGATCACTGTTGGTCGGGGGCTGGGATCGAACCCAGGATCCCCCGGCCAAGGGTGAGTTGCTGTGCTGCCACAGTGCTGACCACTCCACCACCTCACCGTCCGGTTAAACCAGCTAACGGACCCAAATGCAGACTAAACAGCGAGTTCACCAGATGCGGGTTTGAACAGTGTTTATTGACAATAACCGTCCTTGATTAAACTGGAACACTCTTGCAGGGCAGAGGGAGGAGAGGGTGAATTACTTGCTAGACTTGTTGGTAATGGTAATATGGACAGAGTCAATGAAACGGGTGCTTACTTCTCTGGAGGGGAGGTGAGGCTCACACCAGCAGGCAGGGGAAGAGCTCCGGCTCAGCAAGGATCACGGGGAGGTGGAGAAGGGGAGTGAAAGCGGTGAACGTCCAGCAGGGCTCCGATCCTGGGCTCGGTACTGTGGGTGGTAAATGGATGATTGGAGATAGAGAATTGTAGCGGCTCATGCAAGGGAGTTTTGCTGGGGTTCCAGACAAGGAAGTTTCCAGGAGGAGATGCAGACAAGGAGCAGACTGACCAAGGGCAGGCAGGGAGTGGGTGTAGAGTGGCACACACACACAGTTTAGCAGGTAGGGCAGCATGAAGAGATGCATCGATGCCATAATCAGCCACCAGGCAGCGTGGGCTTCAATAAGGCAGGTGGTAATCAGGAGCATGAGGATAATCAGGAACAACTGGTAGCAGGTGTCTGTGTGTGCACACAGATTTCCTGCAGCAGAACCGGCACCACACTGGCCTGTAGTGTTCTGTAGTGTAGATGTCGGATGCAGAGGTGCAGCCTCTGCTCTCACTATAATGTAGCTGCACAGACCTTGACCCCCTTGAAAACCCAAAAGCTTTCCTTGTTTTTACCCCCAGCCTCTAAAAGGCTGAAGGCATCACCCCCTGGGCGGATGGGTGGAATCACCACCTACATTGTGAATGTGATAACTAGGTTGAGCTTTTCAAATCAGTACCAGAGTTGTATCTGTGAAAAATCTCGGATGATTTTGAATTCGGGTGACCTAAAAGGTCAGAGGTCTTCCTTAAATCTTGTAAATACGATAACCACAGAAAGAAGTGATGTGGCCTTTTCAAACCGAAACCATCGTGTCTGAGGGAAATATTGGACAGCTTAGACTCTGACCTCTGACTGTGGGTTTGGGGTCAAAGGGTCAAAGGTCAAATACTGTATAAACTACAGCTCTACAACAAAGAGGATGAGGGTCAGAATCCATTCACTACCTACTCTCTAAGGAGATGAAAACTCAGAGATAATTACCTAGAAACTAAGTTTTCTTGTATCGTGTGTATTGGAGGATCGTACAGAGTTTAGAACAGAGTAACAAAGATGGATGATCATCTGGTCAGCATGGGCATGTTCAGCTCAGATTTAAACTGAATGTTTAAACCCGTCACTGCATGTAAAATTAAATTTTAAACACATCAAACTCACATTGTTCCTCTCAATTTAGCTACCATGTCTTGCTCTTCTCTCCCCCTGCAGGCTCTGTCTGAACGGGAAGCTGGTGTCCCAAGCAGCAGACACTGGTGAGTAGGTGGCCGCCTGCTCTGTTCCTCCTTATCGCTTCATACTGATCATTCTTCTGAGTAATCTTCTCCACCAGGATATTTCTTTTGATTTCTTATGATTTACTTCTCGCAGACATGCTGTGCCCGCCGGGCCAGCTCTACCACAGCTGCTCAGAGGGGGAGGATGGGCTCCTGCCTGGGAGGGGCGTGGCCTGTGAGCGGACCTGTGAGACGTTCCTGTTAAACCTGACGTGCTCTGCTCATGAGCCCTGTCTGTCTGGATGTGCCTGTCCTCCTGGGTGAGTGAAGCCTGGATGAAGCTGTCTCTATGCTGAAAAAGATTTTTGTTTGTCTGTAAAAGCACAAGTGGATAAAAAAAAAACACTGATTTTTTTTTTTCTATTTTTAGTCATGGTGTATAACTAAAACCACGACAAAAATGGTTGACAAATGGCCACAGTACGCCTAGCATTAACTGATAGTGTGGAGCGTGTAAATAACGAGGCGGATTTGGCTCAGACGATTTATTACACATCTCACACAAGAAGCATAGACAGAATGACAACTCAGCAGAGACTCTTCTCTTAAATA
The DNA here is from genome assembly GCA_020510985.1 of Pholidichthys leucotaenia. Lineage (NCBI taxonomy): Eukaryota > Metazoa > Chordata > Actinopteri > Cichliformes > Pholidichthyidae > Pholidichthys > Pholidichthys leucotaenia. Next base: position 222,548,573 of record CM035837.1, read on the forward strand.
ACATGGCATTACTCTAGAAGCTTCTAACACACAAAAGGTCACATTGCATTCACTTCCTTAATCCTTTACCATTCCTCTAGAAGTTTCTAACACACAAAAGGTCACACTGCATTCACTTCATTCATCCTTCACACTTCCCTGTTATCTCACCAGGGAACCTCTGCACTTTGTTCTTGTCTAAGATGTTACACAATTATGCTCTCCCCATGTGCTGCCATACCACCCCCCCGAGCATCTTGGATAGAACAATAGAATAACAGTCCGTATGCTGTGATAGAACCATTAAACATCAATCCACATGCTGCTTGGGCTTCAGTCTTCTCCCATATCTGCTGTAACCAGGATTCACCGCCTCTGTGGTGCTGTCATGCTGGGGGGTTGATGTCTGGGGGGGAAAACTTTTTGTCTGTCCGTGTGGGTGCTCTGGGGAATCTTTTCTCTGGGGAGCTCCCCGTGGGGGTCTTCCACGCTGAGGGGCCCTCGCCAACAGCACTTGCTCGTCCGCCACCACGAAAGCGGGTTTGAGTCTGTCTATACCAATCTTTTCCCTCCTACCCCCCAAATCTAGCAAAAAATGCTTGTCCCCTGTTTCCAGCACTCTGAACGGTCCATCATAGGGTGGGCGCAGTGGAGGACGGTGGGTGTCGTGTCTGACAAACACGAACTCCACGTTTTTCAAAGTTTTAGGCACAAAAACGCGTGGAAAACTGTGGTGGGCAGGGCCCGGCAGCGTGCTTGTGTCTATGCTATGCTGCAACAGCTGAGACGGGGAGCTGCCCGGCGCGGGATTATCTGGCAGAAACTCCCCGGGCAGCCGGAGTGGTTGCCCAAAAACGAGTTCTGCCGGGGAAGCTTCCAGATCCTCTTTAGGCACGGAATGTAACCCCAATAAAACCCACGGTAGCTTGTCTACCCAATTTGCATCCGTCAGTGAAGCCCTGAGAGCCGCTTTCAATGATCCATGAAAACGTTCGCATAACCCATTAGCCTGTGGATTGTACGCGGTTGTGCGGTGAATTGTGACACCCAGGCTGCGGGCCATTGTTGACCAGAGTTCGGAAACAAATTGAGGGCCTCTGTCGGACGTAATGTCCGACGGGACTCCAAAACGCGCCACCCATGCTGTTAAAAACGCGCGCGCCACCTCCTCAGCCGTGGTTGCCGCCAGCGGAACCGCTTCTGGCCAGCACATGGTGCGGTCCACCATTGTCAGGAGGTGCGTGTACCCCTGTGATGGCGGGAGGGGGCCCACGAGGTCCACGTGGACATGGTCGAACCTCTTAGCCGGAATGCGAAACGGCTCCAAGGGAGTCTTCGTGTGTCTGTGTACTTTGGCTCGTTGGCACGCCACGCAGGCTGCCGCCCACTCTTTCACTTGTTTGCGAAGGCTCAGCCACACAAATTTCTCTCCTACCATTTTGATCGACGCGCGTACTCCTGGGTGCGCCAAAGAGTGAACTGACTCAAACACGCGGCGGCGCTACGCGGCCGGGACCACAGGACGTGGGCGACCCGTGGAGAGATTGCAGATTAGGGGGGGCATGCCATCCTGCATCCATGCACCCTGCTCTCCAGCCTTAACCCTGTTGGTCCAGACTGGAGCGCGCGCACGTCCGCATCACTAACCTGCTCCGCGGCCATGGCTGCGTAATCTATCCCCACGAAGACCGGGGCCACCACGGCGCGCGAGAGGCAGTCTGCCACTACATTCAGTTTGCCCGACACATGCTGAATATCGGTAGTAAACTCTGAGATCGCGGCCAGCTGTCTCTGCTGCCGGCCCGACCACGGCTCTGAAACCTTGGCCATCGCGAACGTTAGCGGCTTGTGGTCAACGAACGTGGTGAAACTGCGCCTTTCCAGCCAGAACTGGAAGTGGCGAATGGCCAGGTGGAGAGCCAGCAACTCTCTGTCGAACGCGCTGTATTTACGCTCACTGTCGTGCAAAGTCCTGCTGAAAAAGGCGAGCGGCTGCCAAGCCCCGGCAACGCGCTGCTCCACGACCGCCCCTATGGCCACATCTGAAGCGTCAGTGGTGAGCGCTATATGGGCCGTTGGGTCTGGATGTGCCAGCAATGCGGCGTTTGCCAGGGCTGCTTTGACTTCCGAGAACGCCCGCTCCCGCTCCGGGGTCCATTCGACCCTATCCGCGGGTTTCTGTTTTCTGAGCGCAGCGTACAGTGGTTGCATGAGCTGCGCTGCGCGGGGAAGGAAACGGTTATAAAAGTTCACCATTCCCAAAAATTCTTGTAGCGCCCTGACCGTTTGCGGCTGGGGAAAATCTGCCACTGCGTGCACTTTGTCAGGCAGTGGAACCGCTCCTTCAGGAGAGACGCGGTGCCCCAAAAAATCAATCCCCGTCACCCCGAACTGACATTTCGCCGGGTTGATTATTAACCCGTGCTCTTCCAACCTCCGGAAAACTGTCGTGAGGTGGGTTTCGTGTTCGTCTTCGGACGCGCTGGCTACTAAGATATCGTCGAGGTAGACGAACACGAAAGGGAGATCGCGCAGTACTGCATCCATCATGCGTTGGAACGTCTGTGCAGCCCCTTTAAGCCCAAATGGCATGCGCAAAAACTCGAATAAACCAAACGGAGTTATTACCGCTGTTTTGGGTATGTCCTCAGTGCGCACTGGGACTTGGTGGTAACCGTGGACCAGGTCTATTTTAGAAAAAACGCGCGCTCCTGCTAGGTGAACGGAAAAATCCTGAATGTGAGGAATTGGGTAGCGGTCGTGCGCTGTGGCATTGTTCAACCTGCGGAAATCCCCGCAAGGTCGCCACGAACCCTCAGCTTTAGGGACCATGTGTAGCGGGGAAGCCCATGGGCTGTTTGAGCGCCTGATTATGCCCAACCTCTCCAGGTTGGCAAACTCCTCGCGCGCTATGGCCAGTTTAGCTGCGTCCAAGCGCCGAAGTCTTGCAAAAACGGGCGGCCCGGTGGTGGTGATAAAATGCTCCACCCCGTGTTTAGCGATGGCTGCCGAAAACGTCGGGACAGTGAGTGCTGGGAACTGAGTGAGCAGTGTGTGGAACTTACCGCATGTAGCTGTGACGTTGGCTTGTCCTGTTGGCCGGGTCACTCGAGCTGTACAGGGGAGAGAGTCAAAGGACAGTGCATTAACTAGGCGTCTGTTAGCGACATCTACCAACAAACCATGTGCACACAGAAAATCAGCCCCCAGTATATGGAAATTCAATGCTGCTATGACAAAAGTCCACTCAAATGTACGGCCGTGTAGAGACAAGAGTAGAGTCCTCTCACCAAAGGTCTTAATCTCCGAGCCGTTTGCTGCCGCCATCTCGGGGCCGCTAGATCCTGCCAGCCGGTCAGCGTAGGTCGGCCGGATGAAACTCTTCTGGGCGCCGGTGTCCACGAGGAAATGCCTCCTCGAGCGTGCGTCCGTCAAGTAGAGCAGCTTGTTCTCCTCCCCGAGGGTCGCGGCTGCTACCGACCCCCGGTCTTGGCGTTTCCTGAGTCGCTTGAATTGGCACAGTAGTATACATTTGCGTGCCCTCTCTGCGAAGCATCGGTGGTAGAAACAAAGCGTGTCTCCCCCGTGTTCCTTGGCCCCCGCTGCTGCTGCCGTCGGTGGCTCTGCTGCTGCCGTTGATGGCTCCTTGCCTCCTCCGGTCGTTGCGCCGAGCTCCGTCGCTGCCACAATGGTCGTGAACTCCTTGGTGGCGACAATGATCCGGTTTGCTTCCCGGGCTAGCGCACGATAGTCCCGCTTGGCCAGCAATGGCGAATTGGCCAGGGTCGCTCTCGCCGCTGACGGAAGGTTCCGGAGGAAAAGGTGGGTAAAAATAAAATGGTCGTCGTCTGTGCCCTTTAACCTCAGCATCACCGCGTCAGGAGTCTCTCTGCTCTCTCACCATCCAAGAGTGTGTAGTGCTGGATGAGCGCAGCCTTCAGTGCGCCGTACTTGTCGTCGGTTGGTGGCTGATCGAGCAGGCTCTCTACGTGCTGAGCCGTGCGGGCGTCGAGCATTGCGACCACTTAGTGGAACTTTGTGTCATCCGCTGATATCCCCCGGAGGGCGAACTGCGCCTCGACTAGGTGGAACCAGGAGCGCGGGTTGTGCTGCCAAAAATCCGGTAGCTTGATCGCAACAGCACATGCGTGGCTGGGGGTTCCCATCGAGGTTGGCTTCGGGGATCTTTCATCGTGTTCCATGATTCGTCTTGGGTCACCATTGTGGAGTGTGTAAATAAAGAGGCGGATTTGGCTCAGACGATTTATTACACATCTCACACAAGAAGCATAGACAGAATGACATCTCAGCAGAGACTCTTCTCTTAAATAACATGGCATTCCTCTAGAAGCTTCTAACACACAAAAGGTCACATTGCATTCACTTCCTTAATCCTTTACCATTCCTCTAGAAGTTTCTAACACACAAAAGGTCACACTGCATTCACTTCATTCATCCTTCACACTTCCCTGTTATCTCACCAGGGAACCTCTGCACTTTGTTCTTGTCTAAGATGTTACACAATTATGCTCTCCCCATGTGCCGCCATAATAGTTGCATTTACTTATTTGACAGTTGGAAATCCATTTCAAAATCCACCTCTGCAAACATCTGTCACACATTTGTTATATTTTAGCAAAGAGGATCAATCTCTGATTCTCTCTGGTTATAGATAAACCTTAAAGAATTTCTAAGGGTCTAAAACTGATGTGAAAATGGTACTGATTCTGTCCATAGTCCCTCATAACTGTTGGAAAAACAGCAGTTTAACATCCACAAACATTTAGAGAAGCTTCAATTGGAACTTGGAATGTCCAGATGTTGTCTGTGATAAATGCAGAAACATTGTGAAAAAGCTGATAAAAGCCAATCCATCACTGGATGACAGCTGATGGATGCCCCGTCATCATCAGTGCATTTAGACCAATAAGATAAGATAAGCTAAGCCTTTATTAGTCCCACAGTGGGGAAATTCCAGGATTGCAACAGTACAGGGATAGCAACACTCAGAGCAACAATCAGAATGCAAGAAAAACATGAGCAGCTAGTATACATATGTACATATTAATATAAATATATATATATATATATATATATATATATATATATATATATATATATATATATATATATACAGTATATATATATATAGACAAACAGTACGGAGCATTGTGGTTGGTGGATGTGCAGCAGAAAGTCTAAGCTCTCTCTCCGCGGATGCGGCGGGCCACCTGGATGTCTTTGGGCGTGATGGTGACCCTCTTGGCGTGGATGGCGCACAGGTTGGTGTCCACGAAGAGACCCACCGGGTAGGCCTCGCTGGCCTCCTACAGAGCCATGATGGCGGAGCTCTGGAAGCGCAGGTCGGTCTTGAAGTCCTGAGCGATCTCCCTCACCAGGCGCTGGAAGGGCAGCTTATGGATGAGCAGCTCCGTGGATTTCTGGTAGCGACGGATCTCTCTCAGAGCCACGGTACCGGGCCTGTAACAGTGAGCAATAGTGTCGTCTTTCAGTCTCTTCCATGATTGGTCGTTAATAGACTCACAACAGATGACAAACAGAAGTCAGAAAAATCATCACTGTTATTGACTTCCTTTTTTCTCCAAGATCCTGGATGAAATGGAGTTGGTGAAGGAACAGTCGGTTCTTCTGTAGAAGCATCACAGTGAGAGTAGCTGTGTGAGGTTCAGGTCACCAAGAGTCTGGGCTGTAGACCAGAGTCCTCAGCTTCTGAAATGATGCAGCAAACCTGACCCAAGGCCCTCCACTTATGCTGCTTTTTCAGCATCAACACATGAAACTGCACAGTTCAGCATCCAGCTTTATCACCTAGCATCTATAAACTTTGATTAGCTCATTCTGGCACAACCAAGAGGAGCAGCACCATCATCCATCTGTCGACTTTTCGCTCCTCCTCCTAGGCTTTTGCCCTGATGGTCACTAAACTCATCGCGATCCTCAGGTGGGTCTGCATCTAAGCTGTGGTCAAGGTCAAAGGTCAGGAGAGCTGACCACATTTGGGGTGACTTCCTCAGGCCAGAATGAGCTGTTCCATCATCGGCATTCCCTAAAAGGAAAATAAAAAAGGAACTATGATTCAGGACACCATATGAGAGCATTTCTGTAAATACTGCTGTAGTCACCCCATCCCATAATAGTAATAAAACATGGATGGATGGATGGATAGATGTACTTTATTGATCCCAATCTGGGAAATTACAGTGTAACAGCAGCATGACAGTAGACAACCAAAACGACAGAAACACATAGAGCATAATAGACAAAGGGATTACCCAAATCTGCCTAGATAACTTGTATACATGGCAGTATACATCTGTTACATGGAGACAAAACTTAGCTCAAAGAAGGATGAATGATGGAAACAAGATATGTTTTTCTCATCTGACTCTGTTCCAGTCCAGCAGTGTTCCTGTGAGACAAAAATACATTTTGATAAATGTAAAAAGGAAAATGTGTCCCAGACTTTGAGGCGTGGTCTGTGAGCCCAGACCTGTGCTGCTGCTCAGGAGACGCTGCTGTCTGCATCATCACTGCATGATTAGTCGGTGTTCAGGATGTTTGTTTCATTGTTTCTGTGATGATGGGATGTTGATGTTCTCCCTGCTGTCCTCATACGGTACCGTCTTGCCTTGCACAAGCAGCTCGCTCAAGCGTTGTGCCTGGCCAATTGTGGACCTGGTGGTGAGAACTTTGGTTTAGTTAAGGCTGTTGGTGTCATGTGCAGTCTCCAGAAAACAGTCAAGAGTTAAAACATGAGTGAAGAGAAAACAAGCAGGGAAGAGAGGGGGTAAACGGCAGGCCTGACCTCACCTGGACTCAAAGATGTGTGAAATGGACCTTGAAGCCTGTACTAGTTTTTAAATTGACCCATTGGTCTTCAAAAGCCTTCCAGGGCTCTCCTGTAGACTAGCTGAAACCTCTGACCATGTCTTCAGCCCACTGGACCAGAACTGAACATGGATGTTTTTCCTGTAGGTGGGTCTGTAACCATCACATTAGGGCTGCAATGATCAACAGATGTGCTGTAAATCAAAGACAAAACTAGCTGCCAGTCAGGGGACTTGCTGATTTGGGGTGGCTGTGGTGCAGGACTGTGGTTGACTTCTGATCAGAGTCAGTGCTTGGATTCCTGCTCTTTCTGCAGTCTGCGTGTTCAAGTGCCTTTGAGCAAGACACTGAACCTGAGTTGCTCCTGGTGGGTGAGAGCAGACCTTGAATGGTGGCTCTGCCAGCATCAGTGTGTGGATGGGTAGATGGCTGATCTGTGAAGTCCTTTGGTCATCCAGACACAAGAAGAAGCACAATATAAATGAATACCATTTACCATTTTATTGGTTACAGCAGTGACAGAAAAGTTTGAAAGCTGTCTATCATTTTGACAGATTACACTTAGGGTGATCTAATTACAGTCAATTAAAATGGCGGATAATAACAGATTATGACAATTTTTACAACCCTGCTGGTCAAACTGGCCGATAACAAAAAAGTCAACCACAACCTCTGGTCAGCACCGACTTTTTTCTGCTGTGAAACTGAACTAAACATGGAATTTTCAGAAATGCCAGTGTGACTGACAAAAATCCAGAACCTGTATGTTTGTGCACCTGTCTGTGTCTGAGCTGTTTTCACCCTGACTGGGCACTAGTGCCTCTAAAAACAGAATATCATGAAAAGTTTTGTTTTTCCATAGTTAAATTAAAAAAATAAACTCATACAGCCCTGATTTCAGTGAAGTTGGGATGCTGTGTAAAACATACACACCTCTCTGGAACATTCCACAGGTGGACAGGTTAACTGGAAACAGCCGAGTGTCATGATTAAGCAACAGTATCACACCTGTACTTCGTATATTCATGATACCGCAATGAGTTTGAGTTTAATATTGCTTTTATGCAACAGTTCCACAAGCACAGTTTATTAAATGACAGCAATACTGGACCAACTATTATGATTTGTTTGTTTAAGATAAGACAAGCATTTGTTAGTCCGACAATGGGGAAATTCCAAGTATTCCAGGTAAACAGTTATTTTGTGCAGCTGAGAAAAACTCGTCCCTTCTAAATGTAGCCAGTAGCTGTTGCTAAACATCTCAATGAGCATGAAGACATCTGTTGTCATTTCACATACATGTAAACAAATTAACTATTGCCAAGTGCAAAAGTAATGTGCTTATTAAACACATAAGTCACCTGTTGAGTTGGTACCGAGAAAGCCCAGATGCGTTGCTAGTTAGCATGTTAGCAGTTTGGTTTTAGCACACTTCACTTGCTTTTTCTTGGCATTTTCAGATGAAACAAAGAGTCCATCACCACAAAGGTATTGTGGTTTGTTATTCAAGACAATAAATCCAACTCTAGCACTGCCTATTTTTTTTTTTAACAGACATAAAATGATGGCTCCCTCATGGATCGTCACCTTATCGTGGTGGGGGGGTTTGCGTGCCCCAGTGATCCCAGGAGCTATGTTGTCCGGGGCAATTTGCCTCTGATAGGGTCTCCCAAGACAAACTGGTCCTGGGTGAAGGGCCAGACTAAGAACGATCCAACAGACTCTCATGATAAATTGTATATCAAGGATTCAGTGTACCCCGCCCGGTATGGGGTTACCGGGGCCTCACCCTGGAGCCAGGCCTGGGGGAGGGGCTCGAAGGCTAGCGTCTGGTGGCCGGGTTTCCACCCATGGGACCCGGCCGGGCTCAGCCCGAAGGAGTTACATGGGTCCGCCCTCCAGTGGGTTCACCACCTGCAGGAGGGATCATGGGGGTCCGGTGCTATGTGGATTAGGTGGCGGTCAAAGGCGGAGACCTTGGCGGACTGATCCCAAGCTTTCTAAACTGGCTTTTGGTACGTGGAATGTCACCTCTCTGGTGGGGAAGGAGCCTGAGATGGTGCACGAGGTTGAGCGATACCGGCTAGATATAGTCGGCCTCACCTCAACACACAGCTCCGGTTCCGGAACCAGTCTCCTGGAGAGGGGCTGGAGCTTGGCCTTTTCTGGAGTTGCCCCGGGTGAGAGGCGACGAGCAGGGGTGGGTATTCTTGTATCGCCCCACCTTGCTGCCTCTATATTGGAGTTTTCCCCGGTGGACGAAAGGGTTGCTTCCCTGCGCCTTCGGGTTGGGAAACGGGTCCTGACCATCATTTGTGCCTATGCACCAAATGATGTTTCAGAGTACCCACCCTTTTTGGAGTCTGTGACTGGGGTGCTGGAGGGTGCTCCTCCTGGAGACTCCATTGTCCTACTGGGGGACTTCAATGCGCACGTGGGCAACGACAGTGAAACCTGGAGGGGGGTGATTGGGAGGAACGGCCTGCCCGATCTGAACCCGAGTGGTGTTCAGTTATTGGACTTCTGTGCTAACCACAGTCTGTCCATAACGAACACCATGTTCAAGCATAAGGGTGTCCATATGTGCACCTGGCACCAGGACACCCTAGGTCGCAGGTCGATGATCGATTTTGTTATCGTATCATCAGACCTGCGACCGTATGTCTTGGACACCCGAGTAAAGAGAGGTGCAGAGCTGTCAACTGATCACTACCTGGTGGTGAGTTGGATCCGATGGCAGGGGAGGAAGCCATTCAGACCTGGTAGACCCAAACGTATAGTGAGGGTGTGCTGGGAGCGTCTGGCTGAGGCCCCTGTCCGGGAGGTCTTCAACTCCTACCTCCGGAATAACTTCAACCATATCCCGAGGGAGTCTGGAGACATGGAGTCTGAATGGGCCATGTACCTGTTGTTGAAGCGGCAGCCCAGAGCTGCGGCCGCAAGGTGGTCGGTGCATCTCGTGGTGGCAACCCCCGAACCAAGTGGTGGACACCAGTGGTGAGGGGGGCCATTAAGCTGAAGAAGGAGTCCTATCAAGCTTGGTTGGCTTGTGGGACTCCCGAAGCAGCTGAGGTGTACCGGCAGGCCAAGCGGAGTGCAGCTCGGGTGGTTGCTGAAGCAAAAACCTGGGTATGGGAGGAGTTCGGTGAGGCCATGGAACAAGACTTTCGGTTGGCTTCAAAGAGATTCTGGCAAACTGTTCGGCGACTCAGGAGGGGAAAGCAGCTCCCCGTCCACACTGTGTATGGTGCGGATGGGACACTGTTGACTTCAACTGGGGATATTGTCGGGCGGTGGAAAGAATACTTTGAGGATCTCCTCAATCCCACTGATACGCCTTCCACAGAGGAAGCAGGGTTTGGGGACGAGGGGGATGACTCGCCTATCACAGGGGCTGAGGTCGCCAAGGTGGTTAAAAATCTCCTTGGTGGCCGGGCCCCGGGGGTGGACGAGATTTGCCCCGAGTACCTCAAGGCCCTGGATGTTGTTGGGTTGTCATGGTTGACACGCCTCTGCAACATTGCGTGGAGGTCGGGGGCAGTGCCTTTGGCATGGCAAACTGGGGTGGTGGTTCCTCTCTTCAAAAAAGGGGACCGGAGGGTGTGCTCCAACTTTAGAGGGATCACACTCCTCAGCCTCCCTGGGAAGGTCTATGCCAAGGTACTGGAGAGGAGAGTCCGGCCGTTGGTCGAACCTCGGATTCAGGAGGAGCAATGTGGTTTTCGTCCTGGCCGTGGCACATCGGACCAGATCTTTACCCTCTCGTGTGTTTTGTGGACTTGGAGAAGGCATTTGACTGCGTCCCTCGTGGATTTTTGTGGGGGGTGCTTCGGGAGTATGGGGTATCGGGCTTGTTGTTACGAGCTATTCGGTCTCTGTACGTCCGTTGTGAGAGTTTGGTTCGTATTGCCAACACTCGGTCGGAGTCATTCCCAGTGAGAGTTGGACTCCACCAGGGCTGCCCTTTGTCACCGATCCTGTTCATAATTTTTATGGACAGGATTTCTAGGCGCAGCCAGGGAATGGAGGGTGTCATGCTTGGTGACCACAGGATCTCATCTCTGTTGTTTGCAGATGATGTTGTCCTGTTGGCTTCATCCAGCAATGACCTACAGCTCTTGCTGGGACGGTTTGCCGCTGAGTGTGAAGCAGCTGGGATGAGAATCAGCACCTCCAAGTCCGAGTCCATGGTCCTCAGCCGGAAAAAGGTGGATTGTCCTCTCCGGGTTGGGGACAGGCTCCTGCCCCAAGTGGAGGAGTTTAAGTATCTTGGGGTTTTGTTCACGAGTGAGGGGAAAATGGAGCGAGAGATCGACAGACGGATTGGAGCAGCATCTGCAGTGATGCGGACGTTGTACCGGTCTGTTGTGGTGAAGAGGGAGCTTAGTTCTAAGGCAAAGGTGTCGATTTACCAGTCAATCTACGTTCCTACTCTCACCTATGGTCACGAGCTTTGGGTAATGACCGAAAGAACGAGATCGCGGATACAAGCGGCTGAAATGAGCTTTCTCCGTAGGATTGCTGGACTCACCCTCAGAGATAGGGTGAGGAGCTCAGTCATCCGGGAGAGGCTCAGAGTAGAACCGCTGCTCCTCCACATTGAAAGGAGTCAGTTGAGGTGGTATGGGCATCTGATTAGGATGCTTCCTGGACGCCTTCCACTTGAGGTGTTTCAGGCACGTCCCACTGGGAGGAGACCCCGGGGCAGACCCAGGACTCGGTGGAGAGACTATGTCTCCCAGCTGGTCTGGGAACGCCTTGGTATCCCCTCTGAAGAGCTGGAGCAGGTGGCTGGGGAGAGGGAAGTCTGGGCTTCTCTGCTTGAACTGCTGTCTCCGCGACCCGGACCTCCGGAAAAGCGGTAGAAGATGGATGGATGGATGGATAAAATGATGGATTGAGCCGTCGCCAACGATGGATCTCCTGCCTTCTGGCTGCATTAAATTGTAAGGGGATGCTTGTGACGGCGATGACTGATGAGGCCAATGCGTGAAGCACATGGCATATCGCAGTCGGGACAGATGTAGTACATAATTGGCTGAGTGAATGACACCAACTGCTGTAGACGTCTCTGTTGCTGGGCGGCACCATGACGTGCTTCATGATGGGCATCCAAACTGGCAGTTCTCTCTCGAAGAGGTCAAAACCTTTATGGCAGATCTTTCACCAAAGGGGACAGTTCTTGGCCTTCATTTCCCGTGTCATAGGATCAATCACACACAACTTGAGTGAGGCATTGAGCACGTCTTCATACCGCTTTCATTGACCGCCCCGTGACCTCCACCCTTCGTCCAACTGGCCAAATAACAGGATTTTAGGAATGTGCTGATCTGTCATCCGAACAACGTGGCCGGTCCAGCACAACTGGGCACGTATGATGAATGACTCGATGCTTGTGATATTGCACCGACGGAGGACTTCAGCATTGGCAACTTTGTCTTGCCACGTGGTTCCACACAGCTTCCTTAACCTGTTGAACTCTGTTCAACTTCCCTAAAAACGCCTAAAAATAACATGCCCAAAGTAAATCAAAGCTGTTCTTCAACCCTTTGCAGCATCTTCATGGGGTTAGTCTCATTTAAAAGAAAGCACTCTGAATTTTTTGGCAAAACAGTCATAATCTCTCTAAGTGCTCCTGCCACTGAGTAACAAGAAAGTTTGCCTGGGTGTTTTTTTAGATACAAATGCTTGCAAATAACATACAGCTGTCAGATACTGGCTGGAAAACACAACAGAAATGTAGAACCAAGTGTTTTCAAGCTCAGGTCAAAATTTTGTAAAAAATACCACAAAAAATGCATATATTACACAGCTTTTTTCTCAGGTTGTAACAAGGCTGTGTCTGTACTGGAAGACCGGAAATACAGCTTTTTTTTTTTTTTTCAGTGCACGCTGAGACGCACTAAGATGCAGAGACGTGACCGCCCGCGGAATTCACAGAGTTCAAGGGGTTAAACACCGCATGTGAAACTGTTCAAATTTCTTCACATGGGGGCGATAGGTTGTCCACAACTCGCACCCATAGAGAAGTATAGATAAAACAACGGTGCGATAGACCTTGATCTTGGTGCTTAGACGAATGCCATGCTTCGACCATAGACGATGCTGTAGGTGTCCATAGGATGCGCTAGCCTTGCTGATGTGGTGGGTAACTTCATCAATCTTAGCGTTCTGCAAGATGGTGCCCCCCAGGTAGCAGAACTTGTCAATTGCCTTGAGGGGTTCGCCACCAATGATAATAACAGGATTTATCGGGAGCGTACCAGGACGAGGTTGATGTAAAACCTCTGTCTTCTTGATGCTTATAGTGAGTCCATAATGATCCGTTGCTCTAGCAAACTGGCCAGCGATGAACTGCACATCTTCAAGAGTGTGAGCGATGAGCGCGCAGTTGTCGGCCTAGAGAAGATCTCTCAGCATCGTGCATGACGTCTTTGTTTTAACCTTTAAACGTTGCAAGTTGAATACATTGCTGTCAGTGCGAAACCGGATCCTTACACCCCCGTCGCAGTCCTTGAAGGCATCAAGGAGCATTGCGGCAAAGACGATACTAAAGAGCAGCGGGACCCTAACACACCCCTGCTTAATGCCGTTGATGATAGGGAATGGATCAGGGATTAAACCACTTTCAACCACCTGCCCGACCATGCCATCGTGGAATGAGCAGATGACATTGACGATCTTAGGAGGGCACCCGACCCTGGTGAGCAGCTTCCACAGGCCCTCTCTCCCAACAGAGTTGAAGGCCTTAGTCAGGTCTACGAACACTATGAACAAATCACAATTTTGTTCTCGGCACTTCTCTTGTATTTGCCTGGCTGCAAACATCATGTCAGTGGTGCCTCGTCCTGCTCGAAAGCCACACTGACTCTCGGGAATGATGTTGACAACATAGTGATTGAGGCAGTTTATGATCACACGTGCTAGAATCTTACCAGCGATGGCGAGGAGCGATATTCCTCTGTGGTTATCGCAGCAGTGGCGGTTTCCCTTATGCTTGTACAGGTGAACAATCATTACATCCTTGAAGTCTTGTGGAACCGCCTCCTGTTCCCATATGGTGGCAAATAACTGGGCGAGACGGGCAACGATGATGTTACCGCCACACTTATATACTGTATATCCGGTGAGATACAATTTCCACCAGCTGTCTTACCACTAGACGTCTGTTTGATGGCATCTTTAATCTCAGTAACCGTCGGTGGGACATTCAGCTCCTCCATGATAGGTCTCTGAGGAAGCTGTGCGATGGCTTCATCAGAGATCACAGATTGGCAATTCAGGAGACCATTAAAGTGTTCTACCCAACGCTCCAGGATGAAAGCCGGCTCCCTAATGAGCATCTGACCGTCCAAAGAGTATATTGGCATACTGCCCTGTGATGTCGGACCGTGGACTGCCTTCAGGCCATCGTAGAACACTTTCACATCATTCTTGTCGGCAGCTTCCTGGAGGTCCCCAGCTCTAGTGATCCACCACTGGTCCATCATACTACGCAGCGAGACCTGCACTGTCTGCCAGACATGGTGGTAGGTGTCCTTCTTTGCAATCGAGCACTTATCAGTCACATACTCAAGATGGGCATGGCGAAGACGGTCCAACAATTGGATGGCTACTACATTGTTTTCATCGAACCAATCTCGATTCTTGCGTTTGATGAAGCCGAGAACTTCCTACACCGCTTCATAGATATTATCACGAAGTAAAGTCCAATGGCTGTCAACGGTCTCAAAAAGAGCATCGTCAAAGTCAGTAAGTTTCATGACAAGTTGCTGCTTCAGTTGGGTCCTGGCCTTCAGTGAGCCGAGCTTGGCCACGTTGAGCTTCTTCACGGGTGTCTTCCAAACCCTGCATCGTGGGGGCTTGAAGGAGAACGCGACTCTCGACCGCAACAACCGGTGGTCTGAGAGACATGTTGTTCCCCTCATTGCTCTGGTAAGGTGCACATCCTTGATGTCCTGCTGTCATGTAATGACAAAGTCAATCTGATGCCAATGGCCTGAACGCGGGTGCATCCATGTGGATTTCAGTTTGTTCGCCTGTTGGAAGAACATGTTGGTAATGGAAAATTGATGCTGGGCGCGCAAGGAGAGGAGCAAGGTGCTCTTGGAATTCTCCTTTCCAACACCATGGTGGCCAATAACGTTCTCCCAGGTGGTCCGTGTGGCTCCCACGCGAGCATTGAAGTCCCTGGGACCACCAACTTGTCGGTATGAGGAGTGGCTTGAATAACACGGTCTAGTTCCTCATAGAACCGTTCCTTGCTCTCGTCTGTGTATCATAGTTGGTGCATACGCACTAATATGTTATGTACCCAATATTGAGCTTCAGGCAGAGCACCATAAGTCAATCACTGAGCCCATGGGGTAGAGAGTCAAGCAGGTTGACATAACATGTCTTGATGGCAAAGCTGCCTCTTGACTGTTGTGCCTTGCCAATCGGCCGCCCACTGCAATAGAACGTGTAGCCAGACCCATGCTCAGTTATCTGTGTCGAGTCAGGCAACTGAGTCTCACTAAGGCCAGCTATTGCGATGTCGTAGCGGAGTAATTCTTGAGCCATAATGGCTGTCCGACGTCGCAGGCTGTTGTCACTGTCTTGGAGGGTACTGACATTCCAAGGGGCTATGCTTATTGTGTTTTTCACTTTCTTCCTTTCTTTCATTTTTTGACCACAGACATGGATGACCAGCCTGCCGCAGCTAGCGAGCAAGCCAAATTGGAGCAAGCTTTCTTTAGGGGTCCTTTTCTCCTCCTCTCTCCATCTGGAGAAGGCAGTGCTATCTCTAAAAAGGGCTGCCTTGTCATCTTGACAGGATACGAGCTGGGCCGTTGCTCCAGGTCAACACCAGAGTGACCATCACACCCGGACCTCCATGCGTGAAGGGACGTGACTAGAGGCTTCCAGAAGCATCCTCTTCCTGCCCCTGTCACCACCTCATTCCTCACCGCAGGACTTCTATGCATGTGATAATGATACTGATTATGAATACTGATTTTTTTTTTTCCCGGTTCCGCCGGACCGGCAGCGCCACACGAGTTGGCTGCCTTTTGCAACTGCCTTTTTTTTAATCTTCCTTCTTCTTTCTACACCTTTCACTCTATATATATCACGGACACACAGATCGCCACAAAGGTCTCCCGAGTCGGCGGACGGAGCCACTGTTTACAGCAGGAGACGATACAGCAGGGAAGAGCTAGCTAGCACTCAACCGCCACCCGGTGCTAACGGAGAAACTCGACATACTGGGGAACTGTAGCGAAAACGACGCGGGTGCCGGGCTGGAGTTTAGGCGGCATGCAAGAAATATAAGACAGAATAATAAAGAGCGATGGCAAGAACCAAGCAGACCGCCCGTAAATCTACTGGAAGAAAAAGCCCCCCAGGAAGCAGCTAGCCACCAAGGCTGCTCGGAAAAAGTGCTCCGGCCACCGGGGGAGTGAAGAAGCCTCACTGTTACAGGCCCGGTACCGTGGCTCTGAGAGAGATCCGTCGCTACCAGAAATCCACGGAGCTGCTCATCCATAAGCTGCCCTTCCAGCGCCTGGTGAGGGAGATCGCTCAGGACTTCAAGACCGACCTGCGCTTCCAGAGCTCCTCCGTCATGGCTCTGCGGGAGGCAAGCGAGGCCTACCTGGTGGGTCTCTTCGAGGACACCAACCTGTGCGCCATCCACGCCAAGAGGGTCACCATCATGCCCCAAGACATCGAGCTGGCCCGCCGCATCCGCGGAGAGAGAGCTTAGACTTTCTGCTGGACATTCACCAACCACAATGTTCTGCACTGTGTGTCTGTATATATATATATATATATATATATATATATATATATATATGTATATATATATATAGTAATATGTACATATGTATACTAGCTGTTCTTGTTTTTTCTTGCCTTCTGAGTGTTGCTATCCCTGTGCTGTTGCAATCCTGGAATTTCCCCATTGTGGGACTAATAAAGGCTTATCTTATCTTATCTTATCCCTGAAAGGCTCAGTGGTTAAAAAGCAAGGATGGGGTGAGCTTCACCACTGTTGTAAAAATCTCTTCAACCAGTAGTCAAGGAATCAGGCAGGATTAAAGTATCAGCAAATTTAATTTGCACTGATCAGTGAAGAACAAATGATGCACTCAGAGTCGCCTCTGGAAATGGATCTGATTCACACATACAACTTTCAGTCTTTAAACATCCATCCATCCATCTTCTACCACTTTTCCAGAGGTCCGGGTCACGGAGGCAGCAGTTCAAGCAGAGAAGCCCAGACTTCCCTCTCCACAGCCACCTTCTCCAGCTCTTCAGAGAGGATACCAAGGCGTTCCCAGACCAGCTGAGAGACATAGTCTCTCCAGCGAGTCCTGGGTCTGCCCCGGGGTCTCCTCCCAGTGGGACGTGCCCAAAACACCTCAAGTGGGAGGCATCCAAGAAGCATCCTGATCAGATGCCCATACCACCTCAACTGGTTCCTTTCAATGTGGAGGAGCAGCGGTTCTACTCTGAGCCTCTACCGGATGACTGAGCTCCTCACCTTATCTCTGAGGGTGAGTCCAGCGATCCTACAAAGAAAGCTCATTTCAGCCGCTTGTATCCGCAATCTCATTCTTTCGGTCATTACCCAAAGCTCGTGACCATAGGTGAGAGTAGGAACATAGATTGGTAAATCGACAGCTTTGCTTTAGAGCTCAGTTCCCTCTTCACCACAACAGACTGGTACAATGTCCGCATCACTGCAGATGCTGCTCCGAACCATCTGTCAATCTCTCGCTCCATTCTCCCCTCACTCGTAAATATGACTACCAGTAATCGCTAAGATGGCGGCGCGTGCACAACGCGAGGCTCAGCGTCTTCTCAGATTTTGTGGATTAGCAGTGTTATTTCTGCTCATTTCAGGTCTGTTCGTTCAGAACAGCTTCGCTTTCATATCTTACACCCGAAATGAGCTTTTGGACTTTGGATTACAAAATAACGATAACGATCTTTTTTTCAGCAACCTACGTCTCATCCCTGAGCTCCGGAGAACACCCGACGCTAGGCAAGCTACCTGGCCGACCGGAAGTGCTCGCAGGTGGCGTAGAGACCGTAAACAAAGGCAGGGGAAGCGCGGAGGGCTAAGAGCTAAGCTAAAGCTAACACTGCACCGGCTTTCTCTACCCAGTATTTTCCTCGCTAATGTACGGTCACTGGCAAACAAAATGGATGAGCTACGGCTTCGGATCACCAACAATAAGAGACTTATGAACTGCAATATCATGATTTTCACGGAAACATGGTTACACAGTGGAATACCCGACAATGCTATCGAGCTAGCCAGCCTACACACTCTCCGGGCAGACAGAGCAGCTGATGACTCCGGTAAGACCAGAGGTGGGGGAGTGTGTATTTATATTAACAAGGCTTGGTGCACGAACTCTGTCACTGTTGAGAGACACTGCTCAGCTAACCTGGAGTTTCTCATGGTTAAATGTAGACCTTTCTATCTGCCACGCGAGTTCACGTGTATCATCATAACAGCTGCTTGTATCTCTCCGGATGCTAATGCTAAGCTTGCTATGAAAGAACTGCATGCAGCTATTAGCAAACAACAAACTGCACACCCAGAGGCAGCATTTATTGTGGCGGGTGATTTTAACCACTCTAACCTCAAGACAGTGCTTCCTAAATTCTACCAGCATGTCTCCTGTCACACAAGAGGGGACAAAACATTGGACCACGTTTACACCAATATTGTGGGAGCCTACACAGCAACTCCCCTCCCCCACCTAGGTCAGTCTGATCACTTATCTTTGTTCCTTACCCACAAGTATGTACTGCTCATCAACCAGGTGAAGCCATCAGTGAAGACCATCAAAGTGTGGCCAGAGGGGGTTGACTCTGTACTCCAGGAGAAGTTTAGGAACACAGACTGGAGTATGTTCACCTCTCAGGCTACCTGTGGCTCCCACATAAACATCGACTCGTACACCCACTCAGTCCTGGACCATATCAACACCACTATTGACAGTGTCACCACGGAAAAACAGATCACCACGTACCCAAATCAGAAGCCGTGGATGAACAGAGAAGTGCGGCTTCTGCTAAAGGCACGTAGCAATGCCTTTAGATCTGGTGACGCACAGGCCTACAGTTCATCCAGGGCAGATCTGAAGAGGGGCATCAAGAAGGCCAAGCACAACTACAAACTGAAGGTGGAGGAACATTTTGGGGACTCTGACCCCCGCCGCATGTGGCAGGGCATTCAAGCTATCTCTGATTATAAGCCCAGCAACTCCATACCTATAGCCATGACTGTGTCCTTTCTCAATGAGCTAAATGACTTCTATGCTCGTTTTGACAAGGACAATAACAAAAAGAATATCAATTTCCCACCCTCTGACGACCTCCACCACCTCACACTCACCCACACCGACGTCCGTAACGCACTGAGTCATATCAATGTACGTAAGGCTGCTGGCCCTGACGGCATTCCTGGGCGTGTGCTGAAGGCATGCACTGAGCAGCTGGCAGGGGTCTTCACAGACATCTTCAACCTGTCCCTGGCCCAGGCGGGGGTACCAGCGTGCTTCAAGACCACTTCTACAGTACCAGTGCCGAAACATTCAACACCATCGTGCCTAAATGACTATCGCCCTGTGGCACTGACCCCCATAGTCATGAAGTGCTTTGAGCGACTGGTCTTGGCACAGCTCAAAAAAGGCCTGCCCCCTACACTGGACCCTCACCAGTTTGCCTACCGGAGCAACAGGAATACAGAGGATGCGGTTTCTACTGCGCTGCACTGTGTACTCTCACATCTGGATGACAAGAACACCCACGCAAGAATGCTGTTTGTTGACTTCAGCTCAGCATTCAACATAGTTATCCCCTCCAAGTTGATCACTAAACTTGGGGACCTGGGAATCAGTACCTCCACCTGCAGCTGGATCATGGATTTTCTGACCAACAGACCCCAGCATGTTAGATCAGCCCCCAACCGTTCTTCCATCATCACACTCAACACTGGTGTACCACAAGGCTGTGTGCTCAGCCCATTCCTCTACCCCCTCTTCACCCATGACTGCAGGCCTATGTATGGATCCAATTCCATCATGAAGTTTGCAGATGACACCACGGTGATCGGACTCATCAGGAACAATGATGAGTCAGATTACAGGGCAGAGGTTGAGCACTTGGCTACTTGGTGCGCTGACAATAACCTGCTCCTTAACACCAGCAAAACCAAGGAGCTCATAGTGGACTGCAGGAAGGAGAGGGGAGAGACACATGGCCCCATCCATATCAATGGCATAGCTGTTGAACGTGTCCCCAGCTTCAAATTCCTGGGGACCCACATCTCGGAGGACCTGTCCTGGTCAGTTAACACCACCAGCCTGATCAAGAAGGCCCATCAGCGCCTCTTCTCCTTGAGGACACTGAAGAAGAACCATCTGTCAACTGACATCCTGGGCAACTTCTACTGCTGCGTGATAGAGAGCACCCTGACCGACTGTGTCACAGTCTGGTATGGGAGCTGCTCTGTCGCTGACCGTAAGGCGCTGCAGCGGGTGGTGAAAACCGTCCAACGCATCACAGGGACTCCACTTCCAGTTATAGAGGACGTCTACAGGAAAAGATGTCTGCGCCGGGCACGCAGCATTCTTAGGGACTCCAACCATTCTGCTCATGGACTGTTCCAGCTTCTCCCCTCCGGAAGGCGTTTCAGAAGCCTTCGGACTAGAACCAGCAGTTTTAGGAACAGTTTCTTTCCAACAGCTGTCGTGTTATTGAACTTAGTTCCCTGCTGACTCTCTTACCATCATCTCTTACCATCCTCACCTGTACATAACTGCCCACCTAACTTATTGCACATTATTTGCACATAACAGTACTCTTAACTTTCTGCAGTGCTGCATATGTTTGCTTAAATTGCACATACTGTCAATTACTGTATATACTGCACTGCTATCCTTTGCACTTCTGATTGGATGCTAAACTATGTTTCGTTACCTTGTATTCATACATGTGTAATGACAATAAAGTTGAATCTAATCTAAAAAAATCTAATCTAAGATACTTAAACTCCTCCACTTGGGGCAGGAGCTTGACCCCAACCCGGAGAGGACAATCCACCTTTTTCCGGCTGAGGACCATGGACTCAGACTTGGAGGTACCGATTCTCATCCCAGGCACTTCACACTCAGCAGCAAACCGTCTCAGTAAAACAGGTAGTTCATTGCTTGATGAAGCCAGGAGGACAACATCATCTACAAACAACAGAGATGAGATCCTGTGGCCACCAAGCATGACACCCTCTGTTCCCTGGCTGCACCTAGAAATCATGTCCATAAAAATTATGGACAGGATTGGTGACAAAGGGCAGCCCTGTTGAGTACAACTTTCACTGGGAATGAGTCCGACTGAGTGTTGGCAATATGAACCAAATTCTCACAACGGTTGTACAGAGACCAAATAGCTTGTAACAACAAGCCTGATACCCCATACTCCCAAAGCACCCCCCAGAAAAACCACGAGGGACGCAGTCGAATGCCTTCAAGTCCACAAAACACATGTAAACTGGCATAGACGTTCCCAGGGAGGCTGAGGAGTGTGATCCCTCTAAAGTTGGAGCACACCCTCCGGTCCCCTTTTTTGAAGAGAGGAACCACCACCCCGGTTTGCCATGCCAAAGGGATTGTCCCCGACCTCCACATAATGTTGCAGAGGTGTGTCAACCATGACAGCCCTACAACATCCAGGACCTTGAGGTACTCAGGGTGAATCTCGTCCACCCCCGGGGCCTGGCCACCAAAGAGATTTTTAACCACTTTGGCGACCTCAGTCCCTGTGATAGGCGAGTCGTCCCCCTTGTCCACAAGCCCTGCTTACTCTGTGGAAGGTGTGCCAGAGAAATTGAGGAGATCCTCGAAATATTCCTTCCACCACCCGATGATATTCCCAGTCAAAGTCAGCAGTGCCCCATCCACACCATAAACAGTGTGGACAGGGAGCTGCTTCCCTCTCCTGAGCCGCCAGACAGTTTGCCAGAATCTCTTTGAGGCCAACCAAAAGTCTTGTTCAATGGCCTCACCGAACTCCTCCCATACTCGAGTTTTTGCTTCAGCAACCACCCGAGCTGCACTCTGCTTGGCCTGCTGGTACACCTCAGCTGCTTCGGGAGTCCCACAAGCCAACCAAGCTTGATAGGACTCTTTCTTCAGCTTAATGGCCCCCCTCACCACTGGTGTCCACCACTTGGTTCGGGGGTTGCCATCACGAGATGCCCTGATGACCTTGCGACCGCAGCTCTGGGCAGCCGCTTCAACAATGGAGGTAGAGAACATGGCCCATTCAGACTCCATGTCTCCAGACTACCTCAGAATGTGGTTGAAGTCCTTTCGGAGGTGAGAGTTGAAGACCTCCCGGACAGGGGCCTCAGCCAGACGTTCCCAGCACACCCTCACTATACGTTTGGGTCTACCAGGTCTGAATGGCATCCTTCCCTGCCATCGGATCCAACTCACCACCAGGTGGTGATCAGTTGACAGCTCTGCACCTCTCTTTACCCTAGTGTCCAAGACATACGGTCGCAGGTCTGATGACACGATAACAAAATCGATCATTGACCTGCGACCTAGGGTGTCCTGGTGCCAGGTGCACATATGGACACCCTTATGCTTGAACATGGTGTTTGTTATGGACAAACTGTGGTTAGCACAGAAGTCCAATAACTGAACACCACTCAGGTTCAGATCGGGCAGGCCGTTCCTACCAGTCACCCCCCTCCTTGTTTCACTGTCGTTCCCCACGTGCGCATTGAAGTCCCCCAGTAGGACAATGGAGTCTCCAAGAGGAGCACCCTCCAGCACCCCAGTCAGAGACTGCAAAAAGGGTGGGTACTCTGAACCATCATTTCATGCATAGGCACAAATGATGGTCAGGACCCGTTTCCCAACCCGAAGGCACAGGGAAACAACGCTTTCGTCCACCAGGGAAAACTCCAATATAGAGGCAGCAAAGTGGGCAGATACAAGAATACCCACCCCTACTCGTTGCCTCTTGCCTGGGGCAACTCCAGAGTAGGCCAGGCTCCAGCCCCTCTCAAGGAGACTGGTTCCGAAACCGGAGCTGTGTGTTGAGGTGAGGCCGACTATATCTAGCTGGCATCTCTCAACCTTATGCACCAGCTCAGGCTCCTTCCCCACCAGAGAGGTGACATTCCAGTACGTTTCAACTTCACATCATGATCATGCAACTTCTTTCGGTTTTTTCTGCATGTCAATCATACTTTGACTCTGTGCTTGGGTCATGGAGAGACTTTGAGCTCACACTGTTTGTTCATCATCCCTGTCATCCCTGGCACCTTCTCTATGGCACAGCACTTGGAACAGATCTTCTCGATATTGTTCACACTATTTCTGTCTTTAACTGTGAGACCATTAAACCAGCAGGTAAAAGAAAAACAAAGCAGACTCTCAAAAGACTGATAAAAACGGCAGAGAATCATTTGACTCACTGAAAAGGAATTCAGTTTCCTTAAAAGGTGGATTCTCTGTTGCCCTTTCTTTGCAGTGACGTCAGTATTTCCACTGAATTTCATTTGCTCATCAAAATATGTACCAAGGTATTTGTATGATCTTATTGTTTAGACTTAGTCATTGTGAATCCTGGTCTCCTAAACAGCTTCTTTTTTCTTTCTAAAATCAAGAATTAATTCCTTGGTTTTAGACACATTTAAATCCAAAAAGTTGTCGTCACACTGTACCTTCTTTATCTCATCCAGGCCCAGCGCTGATGTGTAGGTGGTGAAAGCGTCAAACTAGCGCATCCATGGAACGGGGGGGGGGGGGGGCTCATCGGGGTGTTCCAGGAACGGCTTTGGTGGCCTCACGCATGCCTCTATGGTTTAACTCTCGTTGCCAAATGTTATGTCTGAAAACTGAGGATAACCAACAGAGAGATGAGTTGTGCTGGAACACAAATTTTATTATAACAAATAACTAATATTACAGGTTTGTTATGGTTAAGCGCTATGTTGCTGAGAGTCGAGAGAGACCTAAGATAGCCGACGTTCCCCTTTTAACCGTCCGGCGTGGTGACGTCACCCTGCTGGCTGCGTCACCATGACGGCGTTCCTTAGCCCCTGTAGTGCCACACTACACACAGGTCACAGAACTCCTCGTGATGTACTAGAATAAAGGCAACTCCCCTCCCCCCATGCATAGGAGCTCTATAAGAATAATCCGGGTGTCAGTAAGCTTATTTCATAAACTGTTGCTATGGGCACAATAATAGCCACACTGCTGAACTTCTCACAGTGACAATAACTGGAGTTATTGTCCAGCAGGTTCAGGCACAACGTCACTAACCTGCCCTGTCCTGATGTCAGTGTGGGTCCATAAATAGCAGCAGGTTGACTTTTCTTCCTCAGTACACCCTGAAACATGAGCCAAGAGAAAAGGTGAGTCAGGTGCAGAACATGTCAGCTGATTGTCCTCTGAAGCTGGTGACACCTCTGCTGACCTCATTTGTGTGATTCACACAAAGCACGGTGACCTTTACTGTGTCAACCACCTCACCAGCTAAATCTGCTGCTGATGGTGCTGGTCATAGTGGGAGTGTTTAGCTCCTGAAACTTCATCGTCTGGAGCTCATTGGGGGAAATATGGTGACAAAGAGTCTCATTCAGACTGGGTGCTCCAAGATGATTAATAAACATTTTAAGGGTCCACGGGCTGATTTCTTCATGTGTGATGTCAGGTTGGAGACATTTTTTCTGCTTTATTCACAGGTTTCATGCTTGGTTATTTAAGCTCTGCTCTCTTAAAGGGTAAACCAACGATTGTCTCCTCAGCTCACCATTATTCTGTTACAAACCCCAACTGCAGTGAAGTTGGGATGTTGTGTAAAATGTAAATAAAAATGAAACACAGTGATTTAAAAATCCTTTTCAGCCTTTATTCACTTATATACCCTGCAAAGAAAAGATATTTAATGTTCAAACTGATATTTTTCTGCAAATATTCCCTCATTTTTATCCCTCACTGGTCAAAGACTGAGGGGGATTCTGGTGCGGGGCCATCTGTCCCACTTTTGTGAAAATCAGCTCCTCCTACAGTTTTTTTTCCAGTTTTTGTGAAACTTGGTACCAGGGTTTAATATACACTGATGATGTGCAGGAAGAGGTCAGTGTCAAAATGCCAAACAAGCTATATGTCAACAACACAGAAAGCTAGGCTCACCAAACTTGGGGGCAGATTCACTAACGCGTTGCACCATTGCAACACCCTGTTTTGGTGTTAAAAAACTACTGTTGAGATGTACTAAAGGGCGCAGGCAAAGTTAGCGGTGGACAGGCCTGGACTATGTTAGCTTTGCATCTGGCCTCATTGCATGTGTATTTGTGGGAGTTGCTATGTCAAACTGCAAATCTGAGGGAGAGGAGTATTTAAATGACTGGTGCAAGGTGATTTATTACCTCCGCCAAAGGGGGAGGTTATGTGATCATCGGCGTTGGTTTGTCTGTTTGTCTGTTTGTTTGTTAGCAAGATAACTCAAAAAGTTACGGACGGATTTTCATGAAATTTTCACAGATTGTCAGAAATGGGGTATCCTACAGATGATTAGATTTTGGTGGTGATCCGGATCACCGTCCACAAGAAAACCGCCATTACGCAAAATGTCATTTTCGGGAATAACTACTAAACCACTAATCCTATCATTGTGAATCCAATTGCTAGTCATATGTTTTCATGGTCAAGGAATCTGAAAACGTACACACAAACACTGTATGGGGGGAACTGTGGCGCTTGGCGGAGGTCTGCGCTCTCCGAGTGCTTTTCTAGTTAAAGTTTGTGTTCAGGGGCGTAGCACCAAATTTTGGATCCCGGGTACAGCAGTGTGTGTGGGCCCCTCAAACACAAACCAAATTTTGAATTTTACATTCCAGGGTTTAAGATGGGGGCGTTTCCATTAAAGGCCTTGGTTAGTCAGCTCCACTGTTATGGGCAATCTCATGCTAGGATATGATTGGTTTATCTGTCTTTGAGAACATGTTTACTGTCATCAGTATTTTCAAACCTCTGTGTCTATAATGCACTTTTGAGAATGGACCTGCAGTATTTTTCATTTACACCCTTATTTATTTATTCATTCATTCATTCTTATTCTTTTGTATTCTTCCGGGCAGCACGGTGGTGCAGTGGTTAGCACTGTTGCCTTACAGCTAGAAGGTTCCTGGTTCGAATCCCCAGGTTGGCAGGGGTTGGAACCTTTCTGTGTGGAGTTTGCATGTTCTCCCTGTGCTGCGTGGGTTTACTCCGGGGGCTCCGGTTTCCTCCCACAATCCAAAGACATGCATGTTAGGTTAATTGGCTGTTCTAAATTGTCCCTAGATATTTGTTTCCTATAGGCTCTTAGAATAGAGGGTTAGTATTAGTGAAAGCGCTTTGAGTGGTCTTTGTGACTAGAAAAGCGCTATATAAGTGCAGGTTAGTTAGTAGTTAGTTAGTTAGTTCCAATTTTTGGCTAGCAGAGCATCTTTAACAAATCCAGTTTCCAACTGTGTCATGGCTTCCTCCGGTGAGCCGGTAAGGACTCTCTATGCAGGTTGAGCTCCAGTGTAACATGATTTATTAGCCAAAGATAACAAAAAAGCAACACAGCACCAGTGCTGCAATTTACACAAAGCCAGCTAGACATAAACTAATTCACAGATAACTGTGCAAGACACAGGAACACCAGCAGGTTACACAGATGACGACTCCACACCTGAACACAAACTCAGACTGACATATGTAAGGTAACAGATAGTTACAAATGTGAGACAGCTGGGGAACAATCAAGGGCAAAAGGAGACAGCAGGGAAGTGGCTAGAGGTGAGAACAGGATGGGCAGGGCTGCACAGACAGTCACAGACAGGGAATGCACATGAAACCTGACAAAGGACCAGGGGAGACATGACCATGAACAGGATATGACTGGCAAGGACAGGAACACAACAACAACCACGAAGACAATGACTATAGACACAGAAGCTGAGGCAGGGAGGATTATCATAGACATGACTGAGATAATAATAGTAATACTAAAAGGCAGGACCAGGGAAAACTAAGGCAAGGATAATCAGAACAAAACTAAGACCATAATGATAATCATAATAAACAAGAAATCAAAGTAAAACAAAACTCAAAGCGAGAATGTGGCAATGAGCACGGGAAACATGAGGGCCGGGACACGAGACTTACACAGAAGACCAAGGAGGGACACAGAGGACAATCACAGCTGGGACGACGGGGACAACATGACAGACTAAGGACTGGGGAGCACAACAGCAACCACAGAGGACCCAGGGGAATCACAGAAGGCAAAGAATGCAGACAATCATAATTAATCACAGAGAACAAAAATGAACATAAGGCATGGGCGTGATCCTACAGCCAAGGCAGAAGTGAGGGCAGCTTTGAAGAGGATGAAGAATGGAAAGGCGGTTGGTTCAGATGACATACCTGTGGAGGTATGGAGATGTTTAGGAGAGATGGCAGTGGACTTTTTAACCAGATTGTTTAACACAATCTTGGAGAGTGAGAGGATGCCTGAGGAGTGGAGAAGAAGCGTTTTGGTACCAGTTTGAAAGAACAAAGGTGATGCTCAGAGCTGTAGTAACTACAGAGGCATAAAGTTGATCAGCCACACTATGAAGATATGGGAAAGAGTTGTTGAAGCCAGGTTAAGAGGAGAGGAGACAATCAGTGAGCAGCAGTACGGTTTCATGCCAAGAAAGAGTTCTACAGATGCAATGTTTGCTCTGAAGGTGCGTTCACACCAAACATGAACGGGCGGCACAAATCCATACAAAGTCAGTAGAAAGAGGCGAGCACATGCAAAATTGCACATTCGCAAGTTCATGTTGGAGGGATAGTGCTAGTTTTTAGATTCTGCCGTCATCGGAGTAAAAGTATCAACACTGGAGCATAAACTAGTTTGAAAATGAGACTGCCACCTGGAGACAGAAGCACCAGGAGCGCTTCAGCTGAATTGGGATGTCGGACATGTTAACAAGGCTAGTGTTATGTCTTAATAAGGAGAGACGTGAGCCATGTTGTGCCGAGCAACAAACTGATGTTTATTGAGAAAACAGGCTCAATATACACACTGACTGTAGCCCGAATGATGTCACCACGCTGACTGCCTGGCTTCGGCTACGGCAAGCCCTAAGGGCCAAATCCCCACAACCCCCCCCCCCCATTCTTTTCAAAACAGTGAGAACATAAGTCAAACACCCACCCCCCAAATTTAGCACTAAAACCTCAGTAACAACATAGAACACACAATTTGTGAATACTCTTAAACATCTTTTGGGGGTTTTTTGAACACACACAAACTACTAAGCCTAGAGTGCTAAATGGGCACCTGGGTAGTCGCCAGGGTACCCTTCCATGTTGAAGCGGATTATTTTGCCGCCCATGACCAACACACTTCAGCTAAAGCTAGACCTACCACAAAGTCATTGAGGTGCCTGGGCCTCTGACGTATCCTAGCCGAGCACCTCACAGGCAGAGGACCTGCTCCAGGCTCCGTCGGCCACACCTGAGTGTCCCCAACAACCCCATCAGACAAGTCCCAACCCTCATCAGTCACATCTGCTGCAGCTCCCGGACCCTGGGCCGGCAACGACTTACTGAGGTGGCTGGAATGCCACCGTGACCCGTCCGAGAGCCTTAATGTGTCCAGGCCCAGCCGCTTCACAATCTGCAGTGGTCCTGTCCAGAAAGTGTACGGTTGGGGTCCCTGATCCTGACCCAGTCCGACACATCAAGTCCATGAGCCCTCGCCCTGTGCTTCCTGTTGAAATGTTGCTTTATTTTCTGCTGTTGGGCAATGACCCGGTCTCGTGATGGATTTGTGTCCGTCAGGGGGGAGGTCACGGGGGGCTGCAGCTGGTCCAGGGGCAGATGTAATTCACGCCCCAGCATGAGCTTGGCTGGAGAGCACCCCATCGTGGAGTGGGCCGTCACCCTTTTTTTTTTTAATGTTCAACCTGGGGGGCGCTACTCTGTCAGAGCAACTCCTAGAACTGCTGAGTGAGTGGGATAATCATTATTTTTGAGTGTTTTTCTGTCTTTTTTTTGCTCATGCTGAAATGAAAATCGAAACGGTGTTCTACCTAGCCTGTGCCAGACTATTTATCATGAATCTGTGGTGCGCAGACAGACTTGTTAACAACTGGTGCAGCCAGTCACCACCATCCCAGGTAGGCTCGCTTATTCACAGCACTACCTGTTGGAATTGAGCCGCTCATTGCCAGAGTCCGCACTGACAACATACCTGTAGAGTTAATCCATGGATACAAGAGGAAGCGTATACGAAGGAAAAGAAGCTCGAGAGGAGGAATAAGGAACAGACTGAGCAGGAGAGGCAGCCTCCTACCGTTACCTGCCATAACCCTGTCAAAAGTGTGCTCGCTAAAGAACAAAAGTGAAGAACTCGCCACACTGATCAGGTATGAGCTGGATTATTGGCAAACCAGTCTCTTCTGTTTCATGGAGACATGGTTTTCTGAGGATATAGACTTTGATTTGAAGGGTTTTAACATGATTCATGCTGACAGGGACAAGGCAAAAACACGTAAATCAACTGGGGGAGGGCTCTGCATGGCTGTCAACAGTAAGTGAGCAACAAACTTCACGGTGAGAGAGACTGAATGTTGCAGGCACAATGAATTAATGACCGTGTCCTTCAGACCTCACTATTTACCTTGAGAATTTGCCCAAATAACGGTTATTTTAGTCTATGTACCAGGTCCTGATTTTAGCAGAGCTGCAGAGCACATAGTTGACTGTTACAACACAGCTGTCAATCAGACTGGAGAGCAGCCTGTGTTTTTACTGGGGGATTTTAACAGATGCGACGTCACCACATATTTGCCCAATCTGGAGCAACATGTCACAATTCCCACCAGAAAGGAAAACATGTTGGACTTGTGTTATGGTAATGTCCTGGTGCATATATCTCCAAACCACGCCCACCTCTCAGACGTTCTGATCACAGCGTCATTCTGCTACTGCCAAAATACAGATCACAACTGAAAATGGGTCAACCCATAAAAAACCCGTCAGAGTCTGGAATAAAGACGCAGCTGAATCACTGAGAGCTTGCTTTGAATTGACAGACTGGGATCTATTTTTCAATGACTGTGGCAGTGACTTTAACATGGTGACAGATGTGCTGACCCCCCACATCTTATCCTGTCAGGACACTGTTACCCACCATATAGTAAACACCCGAATAATAAGAAATGGGTTACAAGGGACATGAAAATCTGCCTGGTCCAAAAGAAAAAAGCCTTACTACAAGGAGACAAGCTGAGGGGGGAGGAACTGCAGAAAGATTTTGGGAGGATGGCGAAGATGGATAAAATAAATGATAAGAAGAAGGTGGAGCAGAAATTAACATCAGGAAGTGCGAGAGAGGCGTGGCAGGGTCTAAACATCATGATGGGCAGAGCCCCAAAACCTGCCATGGTCAACTGTCCAGACCCAAATTCCTTTGCAGAACAGCCTAACACCTTCTTCATCTGTTTTAATACCAGCAGCACACGACCACCTGGACCTCCCCGCCTTCCATCTCCCCCCATGAACCCCTTATCATTGAGGAGCAACTTGTGACGTCCATCTTACATAGGGTCAACCAACACAAAGCCGCTGGCCCTGATAGGCTTAGAGGCAGAGTCCTCAAAGAATGTTCCATTCAGCTAGGTGGAGTCCTCACTAGACTTTTTCAGAATCTCTTGGATTCTGGATGTGTCCCTGACCAGTGGAAGGAATCTACCATCATTCCAATCCCCACAAAGACTCGCCCTAAGGACCTGAAAGACTACAGACCAGTGGCCCTGACCTCTGTGTTCTGTAAATGTATGGAGTGAGTGGTGTGTGACTTTTTGACTAACATGTTGTCACACAAATTGGATCTCCTCCAGTTTGCCTATAAGGCAAAACGGGGTGTAGAGGATGCATGTCTTACACTTCTAGACACTGTCACTGAACAACTGGATTCCTCACACCCACACACACGGATTTTGTTTATGGACTTTTCTTCTGCCTCTAACACTGTACACACAGACACTTTGCTGCATCACCTGACAGACCTGCAGGTTCACCCAACACTGATTCTATGGATTCAGAGTTTTTTTATATGACAGGCCACAACAAGTGTTTTTAAATGGTTTTACATCTAGCAAGTCAGTTTGTGTTTTATCTCCGGTTCTGTTCTCTGTATACACAAATACCATCTCCTGTGACAGTGAAGGAATGACTCTTTTTAAATATGCAGATGACATGGCCCTAGTGGCTCATCTGACAGACAGTACTGCGCTGACCCGCTATCAGCAGGAAGTCAGCGATCGAGCTCAGCTTTTTAATCAAAACTCTCTGGAGTTAAACACCACAAAGACTAAGGAGATGTGCTGTGGGAACAAAGAGAAACTTTCAGCTACTCTTCTTTACACTCCTCAGTATCCAGGGTCAAATTTTTGTGCAAGTTCAAATTTTTAATTTTTGGGACTAGAGATGGACTGTAGCCTGTCTTTTGCACAGCATGTTGACTCCGTTTATAAAAAAGCACAACAACGCCTCCACCTGTTGAGGAAACTGAGGACTTTTAATGTCAGCAGAGACATTTTAACTCTGGTTTACAATTCATTATTTGAATCCATTTACTTTTAACATTTCATCCTGGTACAGCTCCCTCTTCATCAAGCACAAAACAGAGCTTTCCCGTATAGTTAGATTAGATTAGATTTGTTTATTTGACAGGGACAGTGCAATAAACATAGACAGTTAATCAATGACAATCAATCTGATGTGTTGCACAAAGAGTGTATAGCTATTAGCTAATTTGCAACTCTTGTCCCTGGATGGGCTTTAGAAAGAAGAAACAAGTAAAAAGATAAAACAATGAAAAACAGAATAAACAATAACCACATACATCAATGCAAAAAAGATTATAAATACATTATAAATACACAATTATAAATATTATAAAGATTATAAATATTATAAATACACAACAACTTGACTCACATTTACCTATTTCAGGCCTCCCTCCCTTCGTCACTCACTATAAACAAACACATTCATTCCTTCCCTTCATTCACTCTCACCCTGCAGACAAGCATTTCATACATGGGTACATTCTTGTTTATTTTTCAGCCAGTTTTTAACCTTTTTAGTGAATGTTTTAAAGTCCGTTATTATTTTAATTTCATTTGGCATTGTGTTCCAGATGTGACTGCCCTTTATAGAGAAAGCTGTTTGTCCAAATGTGGTTCTGCGGTGGAATATTTTACAGTTATTGTTAACAGAACTCCTGGTGGCTCTGCTGCTGTCCTGTCTTTGGATGAAACCAGCAAGTGGCTCGGGCGCTGATTTATGGAAACATTTGAAAGTTAATTTCAGAAAACAGAGGTCAATGAAACTCTCAAAACTCAATAGGTTGTATTTTTTTAAAATATGACAGTGATGCCACCTAATGGGCTTTTTGTCCAAGATTTTTAGAGTTTGATTATATAATGAACCTATATGTCTTATTGTGGAAGGGGCTGCTTGAGCCCAGACTGTCAAACAGTATGATATATGAGAAAAAACCATCGAATGCATATACAGTACAGCTGCTTCGTATGGTATGTAATATCTAATTAATTTAAAGCAGTTCAGATTTTTTTTTACTGTTTTTGAAATTTTCTTTATATGAAGATTAAATTTGAATTGAGGATCTAGTGCAATGCCAAGGTATTTGAATTCTGTAACTAAACTGATGTCTTGATCATGTATATTAACTTTAAAACGTTGCAGGTTACATTTTTTGATTGAAAAGCACATTGAAACTGTTTTCTGAAGGTTCAGCAATAGATGGTTCTGGAAGAGCCACTCCTGGACATCAACCATACTTGTGGACAGTACATCTGCAAGCCTGTGCTGGAGTCTTGGCAGCTGTGTAAATAACTGCATCATCTGCATAATGTTGACATGTTGCAGCTGAGCAGTGTAGCGGCAAGTCATTAATAAAAATGCTGAAAAGTAAAGGACCAAGAATGGACCCTTGTGTGATACCCATGCGGTTGTTTAAAAATGAGGATTTATCCTGGTGAACTTTTACACACTGTTCTCTATTCTGGAGATAAGATGCAAACCATTCTAATGTATCTGGAGAGAAGTTAAAAGATACCATTTTGGATAAAAGCAAACTGTGGTTTACAGTATCGAAAGCCTTTTTGAGATCTAGAAAAACAGCCCCTACCACATTACCCCTGTCCAAGGACTGTTTGACATTTTCAATAAGGCAACAATTCGCTATTTCTGTTGAGTATCCTGGTCTAAAACCAAATTGATGTGGATGAAGAAGTTGACTGTCTTGTAAATAGTCTATCAGCTGTGTAGCTACAACTTTTTCAAGAACCTTAGACAGGACTGGTAAAATAGAGATTGGGCAGTAATTGCATATATCGTCTTTACTGCCTGATTTATGGACTGGTATGACGACAGCTTTTTTCCAAACAGATGGAAATGTACTAGACCTAATGGAGAGATTAATGAGATGAGTCAGTGGTTTGATTAATATTTTGCTGTGCGTTTTGAGAAAGGAAGTGCTCATGTTGTAGATATCATTAGTTTTTGAGTTTGACAGCATTTTAACAATACCAGCAATTAACTCCTCATTTACCTCATCGATGTGAAAAGAATCTGTTGGAAGTATTGATTTTGTGTTGTTGAGTACATTTGGCAGCACAAAGTTTTTTGTTAAGTCTTCCACAGAGTTCACAAAATATGAATTAAATTCATTTGCCAATGTAGCCTTGTCACTGACGGTCTTGCCATTGATTCTAAGTTCCTTTACCCCCTTCTGATCATTTTTTTTTATTTGTTAAGTTATTTAAATGCCTCCATAGGGAACTGTTGTTACCCTTTGCATGATCTATCAGTTTATTGTAAGAAGATACTTTTGATTTTCGCAGCTCTTGTACCACTTTATTTCTTAAACTTTTGTACACAAGGTGATCATTTTGTCGTTTAGAGGTTAATGATGTTTTCAGTGCAGAGTCTCTCCTCTTCATAAGTTTTCTTATTTCATTATTTAACCATGGTAGGTTAATCTGCTGTTGTCTACTTTTAATTTGCTTTGTAAATTTTTCTATAGACTTTGTAATTGTTGCAGTTATAAAGTTACAACAATCATCTACTTCATATATTGACATGAGCTGCTCCCAATTTTGATTCTCTAAGTAATGTTCAAACTCCTCATTTTTTGATTTGGGAATAATAAAATTTGATTTGTCAATATCGACTCCCCCAAAATACTGTAGTCGCTTTTTAGTAAGTTTTCTGACAGCAAGAACCATGTTATGATCTGAGAGACCAGTTACAAGATTATAGGTTCTGGTTATTCGTTCTGGTTTATTAGCAAATACCATGTCAATAAGTGTTCTAGATTGTTTGGTTATCCTGGTGGGTCCTTTGATCATTTGTTGGTAATTAAATTTAGTCATGAGGCTTTTCAGTTTCTGTTTGTCCTTTTTATCAGACCAGTTAATATTAAAGTCACCATAAAATATTGTTTCTCTGCTCCTCTCAAGTTGTTTAACCAGATCACTTAATTCATTATAAAAAGAAGAATTGTGTGACGGTGGGTTGTACAATACTGCAATGTTGAAATTCATTACCGGTGAGAGACATACATTAACAGCTAAACATTCAAGTGGAGTATTCAAATCAACCAATTGACATTTAAATTTCTCTTTGATGTAAATTAAAACACCTCCTCCCCTCCCTACCTGCCTGTCTTTTCTAAAACACTGATAACCCACAATATCAATCATATTAATGTCTATGTTCCTGTGTAGCCAGCTTTCGGAAAGACAAAGATAGTCCAGATTTGAGTCAGACAGCAACACCGAAATCTCATCTCTTTTGGGGATTATGCTCCGTATGTTTAAATGTCCGCCAAGGATCCCCTTTGGTTTAGCCTTTGTGTCCCAAATAACTCGTGCATGATTAACAGTTTGGAAGAATAGATGTTGTTTTTGCTTTTGTACAGCTCGGTTTTTGGGTCTCGCCTCATTTGCATTTTGTTTAACCCCTCCTGTTTCCAAAAGTTTTGATGTAGCGCAGCTGTTTACAGCAGGATCAGATGTGTGAGTCTGTTCAGTGCAGTTTGACTCACCCGACTCGCTATGTCCAGCTGTACTGAGGCGAAGACCGGTATTATGTAGCGGGCGATCAGCTGGTTCAGATGTTAGCATGGCCGTTGATAGCAGCGGGCGATCAGCCGATTCAGATGTTAGCATGGCTGTTGATAGCAGCGGGCGATCAGCCGGTTCAGATGTTAGCCTGGCCGTAGATAGCAACAACCAATCCGCCGGCTCAGTTATTTGTGCTAACCCAGTGGTCTGCTGTTTAATAGTGGCAGGTCCAGGGTTAAGGTGAATATCCCCTGCCAGAAGTAGCAGTACTAACAGTACTTTAACTGTATAGCCTCTTCCATATTGTGATATTTGCTTAACACCCATGTTTGCCTTGTTTTGGATGCTTTTTCTCAGGGCTTTTGAAGACCAGATAGAGTACAGGGTGAAATGACCACGTCCATATCCATATAAATAAAACTTTTTAGCTTCACCTTTAGTTGAGTTGGCCGGAAAGCCCTTCTTGTTGAAGGTCCCAACACACAAAGACAATAATAATAAGAAGTAGATAAGCAGAAAGTGGCTAGAAGTAGAGCCACTCCTCTCTCCGGTGGCAGCCATCTTCAGACGCCGCTGTAACCGAGCTCCTGTCCAGCTCCTCCACCGAGTCCCGTCGCACACCGCCGCTGCAACTGAACTCCGCTGGGATCACGGTAGATCCACCACTGAGCACCGCCGCCTACCGCCGTCTGCCTGTGTGTTACCTCCACTGAGCCCCGTCACCAACCGCCGATTGCCTGGTAGTTCCTCCACTGGGCCTCGCGACTGTGCTCCGACTCAGGCTATTGTCTGGCTGGTTCCAGTGGTCCTCCACGCCCCTGAACTCCGATCCGGCTCACGTCCAACTGCCGCCTCAGTTAGTTCCTCCGGTGGTCCCTCACCGGGGACTGAGTCGCTTCAGGTCGGTGTTAGGCGGCACGACTGGCGCCAGAGTTAAGCTAACTAGCGTTAGCTTAGCAAACGCTTCGGGTAGAGCGCAGCAGCGAACCACAGGCTATTAAAATCATTGGCTCACCACAGACACCATGGTCTGAACTGTATCAGTGCTCTGTGATCAGGAACGCCACCCTGATCACAGAGGAGCCATCTCACCCCCTCCATCACTCTTTCCAGTTACTGCCATCAGGCAGACGATAGAAAGTTCCACTGGCCCATAAAAACATTTGCAAGAAATAATTTATTCCTTCTGCAGTAACAATCCTGAACAAAATCAAACAGTTATCACACTTCAGTTAGCATCAATATTAGTTATCAGCATTTACAGACGTGGACAAAATTGTTGGTACCCCTCTGTTAATGAAAGAAAAACCCACAATGATCACAGAAATAACTTGAATCTGACAAAAGTGGTAATAAATAAAAATTCTATGAAAATTAACCATTGAAAATCAGACAATGCTTTTGAATTGTGGTTCAACAATTATTTTAAAAAACAAACTCATGAAACAGGCCTGAACAAAAATGATGGTACCCTTAACTTAATATTTTGTTGAACAACCTTTTGAGGCAATCACTGCAATCAAACGATTTCTGTAACTGTCAGTGAGTCTTCTGCACCTCTCAGCAGGTATTTTGGCCCACTCCTCATGAGCACACTGCTCCAGTTGTCTCAGGTTTGAAGGGTGCCTTCTCCAGACGGCATGTTTCAGCTCCTTCCACAGATGTTCAGTAGGATTTAGATCAGGGCTCATAGAAGGCCACTTTAGAATAGTCCAATGTTTGGCTCTTAGCCATTCTTGGGTGTTTTTAGCTGTGTGTTTTGGGTCATTATTCTGTTGCAAGACCTATGACCTGCGACTGAGACCAAGCTGTCTGACACTGGGCAGCACATTTCTCTCTAGAATACTTTGATAGTCTTGAGATTTCATTGTACCCTGCACAGATTCAGGACACCCTGTGCCAGATCCAGCAAAGCAGCCCCAGAACATAAGAGAACCTCCTCCATGTTTCACAGTAGGGACAGTGTTCTTTTCTTGGTTTGCTTCATTTTTGCGTCTGTGAACATAGAGCTGATGTGCCTTGCCAAAAAGTTCCAGTTTTGTCTCGTCTGTCCATAGGACATTCTCCCAGAAGCTTTGTGGCTTGTCAACATGCAGTTTGGCAAATTCCAGTCTGGCTTTTTTATCATTTGTTTTCAACAGTGGTGTCCTCCTTGGTCGTCTCTCATGAAGTCCACTTTGGCTCGAACAATGACGGTTGGTGCAATCTGACACTGACGTACCTTGACCTTGGAGTTCACCGTGAATGTGTTTAGTGGTTGTTCTGGGCTCTTTTGTTACCATTCGTATTATCCATCTCCTCCTGCGGCCACGACCAGGGAGGTTGGCTACAGTCCCGTGGATCTTAAATTTCTGAATAATGTGTGCAACTGTAGTCACAGGAGCATCAAGCTGCTTGGAGATGGTCTTATAGCCTTTACCTTTAACATGCTTGTCTATAATTTTCTTTCTAATCTCCTGAGACAACTCTCTCCTTTGCTTCCTCTGGTCCATGTTTAGTGTGGTACACACCATGTCACCAAACAGCACAGTGACTACTTGTCACCCTTTAAATAGGCCGACTGACTGATTACAAGTTTGTAGACACCTGTGATGTTAATTAGAGGACACATCTTGGTTGAACATGTCCCTATGGTCACATTATTTTCAATCTTTTCTAGGGGTACCATCATTTTTGTCCAGGCCTGTTTCATGAGTTTGTTTTTTAAAATAATTCTGTTGAACCACAATTCAAAAGCATTGCCTGATTTTCATTAGTTCATTTTCATAGAATTTTTATTTATTACCACTTTTGTCAAATTCAAGTTATTTCTGTGACCATTGTGGGTTTTTCTTTCATTAACAGAGAGGGACCAACAATTTTGTCCATGTCTGTATCTATTAATCACTATTAATTTTTAATAGTTATTAATATTTTCTGCCGCATGATTTTATTTGCTGTTTCCTTTTTAACCTGTTTTTAATCTTGTGAGTTTGAACATGTCTTTGAGAGTGTTGAATGTGTCATATTGTTGTAGCTGTGTCAAAGAAGAAATTCTGTCACCGACTGGGACAGACAATAAAGTTATCTGTCTGTCTGTCTGTTGTGGAGAAGCGTGTTTTGAAGGGCATCAGAGAATGTGTAGCCATCTGACAGATGGGCCCGTAGACCATTTTTCAGTGTCTTATTGAAACGTTCTACACCCCTATTATCCTGTGGGTGATAGAATACGGTTCTAATTTGCTCCACTCCCCTTTCTCCCAAAAACTCCTCAAACCCCCCAGAGGTGAACTGTGGGCCATTGTCTGTTGTGATGGCATCTGGGACCCCCCTCCTGGTGAACAGTGATGAGAGAAAACCGGTGACCACATTCGTCGTGACTAAGTTGGTGGGCAACACTTCTGGCCATTTTGAAAACAGATCGTAGACCACCAGAAAATGGCTGTTTGTGGGGGGCGTGTGCAATTTGCCACAGATGTCCAATTAGATGTGCTTCCAAGGGCCCTCCAGGTATTGTAGCGGTCACAGAGGTGGGGGAGGTGGCACACCGGCGTGAGGGACCTCAACGCGAACACCGCTGGGTGCTCCATACCATTTTGCACTTGAGACATAACCACCCCCACTGCTGAACCAGATGTGTCACAAGTCACAAAAGTGGGCTATTTTCGATCAAAGTGCGCCAACACTGGCGGGGAGGTGAGTTGAGACTTCAGTTTAGCAACCGCCGCTGAGCAGGCTGGAGTCCATTGCCACGGAGTGTCCTGCTTCAAGAGAGCTCAGAGAGGTTTGATAGTCTCTGAATAATGAGAAATGAAAGTTCATCATGCCCAGAAATGAGGAGATATGCACAGGCATTGTGAGGTCAGGGAGACGTAGGACCACCTCCACGTTCGAGTGCAGGGGGCTCAGGCCCTCAGCCGATAGCTGGAACCCAACAAACTCAATGGAACCTGCTGCGACGATGCCCTTTTCCCCATTCAGCATGACCCTGTGCTCCAGAAGCACCTCCATTACTTGTTCCAAATGTTCATCATGTGCCACCCGTGACGTGCCGTGGACCACAATGTCATCGAGGTACACCACCACACCCCTGAGGCCAGTGAGGATTGTAGACATAATTTTTTGAAGACAGCTTTGTGCCGAACTCAGGCCAAAAGGCATGCGGGTGTAACTGAAAACGCCCATGGGGTAACGAACGCCGTCAGGCCACAGCTGGCTGGATGGAGGGGCACTTGTCAATAACCTTGGTGGAGGTCCAGTTTCAAAAACACTGTAGAGCCACTGAACATTGCAGTGAGTTCCTCCATCATGGGAAGTAGGTATTTGTTTGGGATGATGGCTTTATTAACCATCCTATGGTCGATGATCGGATGCCGCCCGTCTTCTTCTTGGCCACCACGATGTTTGAGATCCACTGCGAGGCATCCATTTTCTCAATAATGCTGGTCTTAAGCATTTTATTCAGCTCCACCGTAATGTTGTCCTACAGGGCAAGGTGAAGCCGCCGTAACATTTGGATTTTGGGTGTCACACCCTGGTCACTGAACGGGCGGTGGCTGAAAGCCTTTATACAACCCAGGCCCGCAAACAACGCTGGCCAGCGAACATGCCACCTGGGAGACACAATCAACACTGTCGAGCCCGCTGGGTCTGTGATGGAGAATCCACAAGTCACCCCCCTGGTGCGAAACCTGGAAGGTAAATGCGGGAATAGTCTTTGACCCAGTTTGGGGTCAATAAAGTACATCTATCTACTACCGAGAAACCGGTCGTGCCCACCATGCCAGTCTTAGCGTGCCCGTAGCCAAACATTTTCACAGCACCAGCCTTAATAGGTTTCTTTAGGAACAGTCTTCTTACCGTGGACATGCTCAGTATGGATTTACCAGTGCCCGAATCCACCATAAGTGGCACATTGACACCATCAAGCTGTAAAATGTACCACTTTAGTGGTCAGTTCTTGGCACCTGCTACACACACTGAGGCTATGCCCCCGAGTCCATCGGCTTGCTGGTGTTGATGCAAACCCTAGCCAGGTGATTAACACGGTCATAGTTATAGCACTTTTTCCCTTTAGCGGGGCAAGTTGACGAGTCCGCCTGGTGACGAGGGGAGCCACAGATGCCACACAGTCCCTGAGTTCCCACTTCTGCCCGTGCCACTGTCCGCCGCCTTTTGGGGGTTCGCCCCGAGGAATTGGATGAGTTGCTAGTGACCTGACGTGGAGAGGGAGCTTGGGTGGCTAGGTTTTCCTTAGCTAGTACTTACAAGCCTAGCTGGGTAGCAGACTCGATTTGGCTTGTCATCTGCATTACTTGGCTCAGTGAGAAATCGTCTTTAGTTAGCAATAGCTTCTCCTTTAGTCACTTGTTGCTCGTGCTATGTGCTAGCTTATCTCAAATTAGCTCTTCAACAGGTCCGAGGGCGCACATGCTCGCTAGAGTGCGGAGCTCCATAAGAAAGTGCTGAGCGGACTCACCTGTTTCCTGACAGTGGTTGAAGAATCTGTATCTTCACGATGTGATGTTACACTGTTCAACAAAAAATTTGTCCATCCTGCCCAAGCACTCATCCAAAGAGCCAGTGCTACCAAGCGCGCAAAACACACATTGGCCTTCTTTACTGAGGTAGTGGATTAGCATGCTCTTCTGTCTCTTTTCGTCGGTGCTGCCCAAGCCAGTCGCAGCAATGTAGTCATTGAACACCTCCAAACAGTGGTGCCATGGTGTAGCTGGCACACCTGGAGCCTCCAAGAATGGAGGAGGTGGGCTTGCGCACGCCCCCATAGTTTAATCCAACATCGCCAAATGTTATGACTTAATAAGGCGAGATGTGAGCCATGTTGTGCTGAGCAACAAACTGACCTGTGTTGAGAAAACAGGCTCAATATATACACTGGCCGTAGCCCACCTGACGTCACCACATTGACTGCCTGGCGTCAGCTACGGCAAGCCCCAAGGGCCAAATCTCCACACAAGTTAGCAAGCTAGCAACGGAAAGACTCATCATCTTGTAAAGTTTTGGAGACAGGGACAACGTTTTCAGGATAATGCAAACCTAGGCATGATGTTATTTTTTGGATTTCCACAGTAGGTTTAACACGGCTGCAGAAGTTATAAAGGCAACTTCGCCTGTCTGCATCTCGCTAAGATGGTGAATTCATGTCTCTTTGTGTGTTTACATTGAGTTATAATGTAATCATGCTGCACAGATAATTCATCCATTCACGTTTGGTGTGAAGGCACCTTAAGAGTGTTGGAGAAGTATAGAGATGGTGAGAAAGAGTTGCAATGTGTCTTTGTGGATCTAGAGAAAGCAGACGATAGGGTGCCAAGAGAGGAAGTGTGCTACTGTATGAGGAAGTCAGGAGTGGCAGAGAAGTATGTGAGGGTGGTGCAGGACATGTATGAGGACAGCAAGACGGTGGTGAGGTGTGCTGTAGGAGTGGCGGATGGATTCAAGGTGGGGGTGGGGTTGCATCAGGGATCGACTCTGAGCCCCTTCTTGTTTTCCATGGTGATGGACAGGCTGACAGACGAGGTCAGGCAGGAGTCTCCATGGACCATGATGTTTGCAGACGACATTGTGCTCTGCAGTGAGAGTAGGGAGCAGGTGAAAGAGAACCTGGAGAGGTGGAGGTATGCTCTGGAGAGAAGAGGAATGAAAGTCAGTTGAAGCAAGACAGAATACATGAGTGTGAATGAGAGGGAGGCAGGTATAACGGTGAAGATGGAAGGAG
The DNA here is from genome assembly GCA_020510985.1 of Pholidichthys leucotaenia. Classification (NCBI taxonomy): domain Eukaryota; kingdom Metazoa; phylum Chordata; class Actinopteri; order Cichliformes; family Pholidichthyidae; genus Pholidichthys; species Pholidichthys leucotaenia. The sequence goes on from CM035837.1 coordinate 222,590,323, forward strand.
TAGAGGTAGTGAAAGTAGATGAGTTTAAATACCTGCGGTCAACCATCCAAAGCAATGGAAAATGAACAAGTGAGGTGAAGAAGAGAGAGCAGGTCGGGTGGAGAGGGTGAAGACGAGTGTCGGGTTATTTTTGACAAAGGTAGCAGCAAGACTGAAAGGGAATATTTACAAGATGGTAGTGAGACCTGCTATGATGTGTGGTTTGGAGACGGTGGTGCTGACAAAAACACAGGAGATGGAGCTGGAGGTGGCAGAGTTGAAGATGCTAAGATTTTCATTGGGAGTGATTAGGAGGGACAAGATTAGAAATGAGTATATCAGACGGATAGCTCAGGTTGAGCATATATTAATATGTATTGTGTAGGAAAAGGATGTGAGGCGAGGCCCAAGCTGGATGACACAGAATCTTTATTTTTCCTCTAACAGCATCATACAGCCATGAGCCTCCAGCGCAACGCGCTGGGGCTGAAAACCCCCATAAAGGGGAACTCCCTCGGATGCTGTGTATCTGCCTTTTATAGCTTTAATCTTGTGCATAACAACCGAGGCTTCCGACATTATACATGTTGCATGGACAAAGAGAATGTGTGATGCAATTATCATAACAACTTGAAACATAAGTTACAATACATTCACCCCACTTCCCCCGTCTTCATGTGCCAGCCTGATGTGGCCAGGGGCGAAAGGCACCTCTTTGTCTGGTTGGGTCCAGGTTATTCTTCCTCCCCCCGAGAGGTGTATAGAACTAGAGTAATTGTCTCATTTGATACCTCCCGGAGACACTTCCTCCTTCAGTCATAATTCTCCTCCCACCCTGCATTCTGGGTGTGAGGGAAAACCCCCAAACTGCGTGTATTGTGTCCACCACAATTTAACATATTTAACATATTTAATACTTCATAGATTTTTACAAAATTATCAGCTAACAGGGACCATGGTCAGCCTGCCGGAATGTTGTATTGCTTATCAGCGGGTTATACTCGGCGCATTTGCTCAGCAGTAGGAGGCCATTGCTGTTCATCTTCTCAACTCCATGTTTCCCTATCACTCCTCTCCACTGGTCATGGCCCTCTCCAACTCTGGCATTGAAGTCACCCAGCTATAAGAGCTTGTCTGTGGCAGGCGTGGTATGCAACAGAGTGTCCAAGTCAGTGTAAAACTGCTCTTTTATCTTCTCTGTCCTCATCAGGGTGGGAGCATAGGTGCGTATGATGGTAACAAAGTTCTTGCTGCTGAAAGGGAGGTGGATCTTCATCAGTCTTTCACTGATGCCAGTTGGGAGGCCAGGAATCTGCTTCAACAGGATGGACTTGATGGTGAATCCAGCACTGTGAATTCTGCCCTTGTTTTGGGCCTTGCCCTTCCAGAAGAATGTGTATCCACTGCCTGTTTTTGACACTGATCTTTCTTCAGCAAGTCGAGTTTTGCTGAGAGCCGCAATGTCAGTGTTATATCTCAACAATTCCTTTGCAATGAGGGCTGTCCTTCTTTGAGGTCTTGAGATGTCATCTCGATCCACAAGGGTATGTACATTCCACGTCCCTATGATAAGTTTCTTCTTTTTTTGTTGGAATCGTCCACATGTGGGTAAGTCAGCCGTAAGCTGGCCAGACAGTTAAGGGCAGGCTTTGTTTAGGCCACCTCCTCTAGGCCCCTCCCTTACTAGGGTGAGCAGTGCAGTCCTGAAGAGGCTGCTCAGTCACCTGGCGATGCTGCTGATGTTCTCTGCTGCCCCAGGTTCAGAGAACAACCAAGGTCCCAGGCTGCCTATGTGCTGGTTTGTGTCTATGGCTGCCAGTGGTTACCTACGTAATGTACCTAACGTAAAACTGCCTAAATAACTTACATTATATACATTGCAGATGAATAGATGATGACCCAAATAGTTACATGAATCATAACTGCTGTACAATGAAGGACTATCAGATACAGGGTGAAATGTGAGGTACCAGTTGGACTGTAAGGTGCAATATGGCAGCATAGTTATGATCAGAATTCAACATCAGAGTGAGTTATTGTACAGTGAAATGGCACGTGGCAGGAAAGATTTCCTGCACGTAACCGTTCGGCAATGATGCTGCAGCAGTCTGCTGGAGAAAGTGCTCTGCTGTCTGTCCAGTGTGTGGTGGAGGGGTGATCAGGATTTTCCATGATGGATCACAGTGTGTTCAGTGTCCTCCTCTACACCACAGTTTCAAAGGTCTCCAGCCTGAGACCAATCACAGAGCCAGCCTTCCCGATAACCTTGTCAAGTCTGTTGGTGTCGCTGGCTCTGATATTACTACCCCAACAGTCAGCAGTTAGGAATATGGTGCTGGTAACGACGGCCTGGTAGAAAAGCTGCAGCATCCTGTCGGCTATGTTGCAGGATCTCAGCTTCCTCAGTCTCAACCCACTTTAATGAAGGTGTGGATGGATGTGTCCCTGTGAACTTTCAAATCCTGTTAAGTATATATTGCTGCTGTTTGCTCATGCATCTCAGAATAGTAGAATATTGTGAGTTTTTAAAATTCAATTCAGAAAAGTTAAATTAAGCTTTCCTGTATTCATGACATGTAAAGTGAGACATTTCAGGCTTTTTTTTAAAAAAAATTTGATGAATATGACTTAGATCTTTGAGTAAAATTGTGAATCATGATATTGAGAGTTTTTGAGATGCACTAGTATTTTACCCTTCACACGCTGAAGGAGGTTGACATGTTTTATCAGCTCCCAAGGGCCAGTTGAAATATAACAATATATATTTTTGTACATCTGGTGGCAGTTTAAGAGAGTTAATTAACTCTTCATAACATATTGTTTCTTCAGTGCTGTCCTGTCAGGTGCTGTAGTGACTAAAATACTGTGAAATAACTCAGTTATAAGAATCAAAAAGTGTCTCTGCGTGTATAAGTGTGAGTGGTTGACCAATGATCGTTGCACAGGTTTTTATGTGATTGTTGAGCTTAATTTTAAGTTTAACAGTTAGGCTGCTGAACCAGACCGTGATACAGTACAAGAGCACACTCTGTATCACCGAGGAGTGAAACAGAGTCATCGTCTTGCTGCTGGCTCCAAAAGATCTACAGTATCTCACAAAAGTGAGTACACCCCTCACATTTTTGTAAATATTTTATTATATCTTTTCATGGGACAACACTGAAGATATGACACTTCGAGACAATGTAAAGTAGTCAGTGTACAGCTTGTATAACAGTGTAACTTTGCTGTCCCCTTAAAATAACTCAACACACAGCCATTAATGTCTAAACCACTGGCAACAAAAGTGAGTACACCCCTAAGTGAAAATGTCCAAATTGTGCCCAAAGTGTCAATATTTTGTGTGGCCACCATTATTTTCCAGCACTGCCTTAAATCTCTTGCACTCCGGTCAATTTCCCTAAAAACGCCTAAAACTAACGTACCCAAAGTAAATCAAAAGCTTTTCTTCAACCCTTTGCAGCATCTTCATGGGGTTGGTCTCATTTAAAAGAAAACACTTTGAATTTTTTGGCAAATCAGTCATAATCTCTCTAAGTGCTCCTGCCACTGAGTAACAGTCATCTAAACATACTGAACTTGAAGAAAATAAATTTCGCCTGGGTGTTTTTTTTTGGATACAGATGCTTGCAAATAACACACAGCTGTCAGATCCGGGCTGGAAAATGCAACAGAAATGTAGAACCAAGTGTTATCCAGCTGAGGTCAAAATTTTGTAACAATACCACAAAAAATGAATATATTACACAGCTTTGTTCTCAGGTAGTTCCCAGGTGTTTTTGAACTGTGCCAAATTGTGCCAAATGGCACAGTTTGGAAAAACGTCTAACTTTTGAATGATTCAATATAGAAGCTTCATCTTGGGCTCTAATGAAAGGTGACACTCAGGGCTCTGTGTGTGTGTGTGGGGGGGGGGGTTGTTTATTCATTCATGAATGAATGAATGAACAAACAAGCCCCCACACACAAAGAAGCATGCCACGTAAAAAATGTGTGGCTTTTTTTTACAAGAAAAAATAACCTACAGTGCACTAAAAATTATACTAAAACATCTGTAATGTAGAAGATAACAACTCCCCCACCCCCCCACCCCCGCTACAGAGGACGGACTTCACCCATCGCTACATGACAGACCGCGGGGACGGTGCGCCGTGGTCTACTACGCACAGTTGTACTAAAATATCTGCAATAATATCTGCAATCCGCTACAGAAGAGTAGCGGTGGGGGGGCGTTCACGGTCCGGACGCGCTGTAGTCCGTCATGTTGCAATGACGCACAGTTGTAATTCGGTCAAAAGTCATTTTGATTACAATTTTCAGGGATAAAGAATAATTTAGCTTCTAACACTTACCTATCCACAACAACAGTGTCACTGGCGAACTTCTCTTCCTCATTGTCAGACGAACATGACGCTGGTCCGCTTATTACGGACTCGTGGTTGTGGTCACGCGACCCGCTCAAACCATGATTCGATTATTGTGGTTTTGCGCTTCCATGATTGCGGTTTTGACGAAGGATTTTTCAAAACAAATAAGAACAGTAGTATGAAAAAAAGACTGGCGATCGCATGTGTGTCACCCAACGGCTTACACAAAACAGATTTTATGCACGGGACGCACGCTTTCAATCGTGGAACTTCAATTGGCTCGCTGTATTCGCAGCCGTTGGTAGACGGGTCCTTCTTGCTAGGTTTTCAGTCATTGATTCGTCAAGGTTTCAGAAACCCAATTCAAGGCTCTTATTAGTCAAATGAGAGGTCAATCAAATCTAAACCAATCAAAGCACTCCTTTGGCTTTCTGTTCGCGGCTGTGTCTGCAGCTTTTTTTTTTTCAGTGCGCCCTAGGACGCAGAGACGTGACCGCCCGTGGTATCCTGGAGTGCAAGAGGTTAACTCTCTTGGGCATGGAGTTCACTAGAGCTTCACAGGTTGCCACTGGAATCTATTCCACTCCACCATGATGACATCACGGAGCTGGTGGATGTTCGAGACCACGTGCTCCTCCACCTTCTGTTTGATGATGCTCCACAGATGCTCAATAGGGTTTCGTCGTCGGCCTCCGTCGGTTTATGATGACCATGGAAGAGAATCCTAAACGTCTACTCTGCTGGAACAGCACCGCCTGTGGCTAAACAGGCCGATGCGCGAATGGCAGTCCCTGTCACACAGGTTGCACTTGTGGGTGGTCTCCGTGCTGCTGGGTCTGTGGCGGTTCTTCCTGCGGGTCCTTTTTTCATCTGCTGCAGCAGTCAGTCTCTCTTCACCTGCCTTGAGCTGTCTGGTCAAGGTGTCTCTCCATTTGGAGCGGTCCGTTGCAAGGTCCTCCCAGCGTTCTGTGTTGATCTACAGGGCCTTCATGTCTCTCTTGCAGACGTCTCTAAAGCGCAGCTGTGGGCGGCCAACGTCTCTCCTGCCAGTTGCCAGTTCTCTGTAGAGGACGTCTTTGGGGATTCTGCCATCCTCCATACGGTGAACGTGGCGTAGCCAGCGGAGCCTGCGCTGCCTGAGTAGAGTGAACCTGGAGGGAAGGCCGGCGCGGGACAGAACTTCTGTGTTGGGCACTTTGTCCTGCCAGGATATGTCCAGGATGTGGCGAATGCAGCGCAAGTGGAAGGAGTTCAGTCTCTTTTCCTGCCAGGCGTATGTTGTCTACATCTCACTCCCATAGAGCAGTGTGCTGATGACGCAGGCGTTGTACACTGCCATCTTCGTCTTGACAGAGAGTTTAGGATTCTCCCACACTCGTGTGGTGAGGCGAGCGAGTGTGAAGGCTGATTTTCCAATCCTCTTGTTGATCTCTGTATCAAGGGAGAGGTTGTTGCTGATCGTGGACCCCAGGTACGTGAACTGATTCACGACCTCCAGCTCGTAGTCGTCGATGGTGATGGTTGGTGGTGCTTCCGTGCCTTGCACCAAGACGTTAGTCTTCTTCAGGCTGATGGTAAGTCTGAAGTCCTTGCATGCCTGGGAGAAGCGGTCCATCAGGGTCTGAAGCTCCTGCTGTGTGTGGGTTGCGACTGCAGCGTCATCTGCGAACAGCATGTCTCCGATTAGAGCCTTGCGTACTTTGGTTCTGGCTTTCAGGTGGGCGAGGTTGAAAAGCCTGCCGTCAAATCTTGTGTGCAGGTAGATTCCCTCTTTTGCTGTGCTGAAGGCATGCCTCAGGAGCATAGCAAAGAAAATCCCAAAGAGGGTTGGCGCAAGTACACAGCCCTGTTTCACTCTGCTGCGTATGTTGAATGGCTCTGAGACATTGCCATTGTGCTGCACTATCCCAGGCATGTTGGTGTGAAACGATTCGTTGAGGCTTTGCAACTTTAGTGGGCATCCTATCTTTGGCAGGATCTTGAAAAGGCCCTCTCTGCTGACCAGATCAAACGCTTTGGTGAGGTCGATGAAGGCGACGTACAGGGGCATGTTCTGTTCTCTGCATTTCTCCTGGAGTTGGCGGATGGAGAATATCATGTCTACCGTCGATCGCTCAGCACGGAAGCCACACTGAGACTCAGGGTAGACATGTTCGGCAAGCTTCTGTAGACGAACGAGAACAACTCGTGCATAGACTTTGCCAACAACGCTGAGGAGGGAGATGCCCCTGTAGTTGTTGCAGTCGCTTCTCTCCCCTTTGTTTTTATAGAGGGTGATGATCTTGGCGTCCCTCATGTCCTGTGGTACGGCACCTTCCTTCCAACACTGGCAGAGGACGTCATGCAATGGCAGCAGTAGGGCGGCCTTGCAGTGCTTGATCAGGTTGGGGGGGGTATGCTGTCATTGTCGGGTGCCTTGCCAGCGGCCAAGCTATCAATGGCCTTGCTGAGTTTGTCGATGGTTGGCTCGGCGTCAAGTTCGTCCATGGATGGCAGGCAGTCGATGGCATCAAGGGCTGACGGTGTCACGGTGTTCTGTCTGGAGTGGAGGTCGGAGTAGTGTTCCACCCATCTCTCCATCTGCTTGTTCTTTTCTGTGATCATCTTCCCAGTGGAGGATTTGAGGGGGGCCGACTTGCTCTGAGCCGGACCAAGTGCTTTCTTGATGCCATCGTACATACCACGGATGTTCCCTGTTATGGCAGTGGTTTGAATGTCTTGGCTGAGCTGAGTCCAGTACTCGTTGGCACAGCACCGAGCAGTCTGCTGAACTTTGCTTCTCGCAGCCCTGAGAATCTGGAGATTCTTCTCGTTTGGGTACTTCTTGTACTCAGCAAGTGCTGAGCGCTTGGCTTCAATGACAGGGGTCATCTCGGTCAACTTGGCATCAAACCAGTCCTGTGACTTCGAGGTCTTTCTCCCAAAGGTAGCCAAGGCTGTGCGGTGGATGGTGTTTTGCAGCTCTTCCCACTTCTGCTTTGCAGATTCTCCTTCTTGTGGTACACCAAGTTCCTTCTCAAAGTTGGAGGCAAACTTCTCAACAAGTTCTGGTTGAGCCATCTTGCTGGTGTCAATCCGTGCCTTTCCAGGCTGTCTAGCACGATGGAATTTCTTCAGCTGCAGCTTGACCTTGCAACACACCAATGAATGGTCTGTGTCGCAATCTGCACTCTGGAATGAGCAGGTGATTAGCACGTTCTTCAATGAGGTGCACCTGGTCAGGATCAAGTCCAGCTGGTGCCAGTGCTTTGAGCGCGGATGTCGCCAGGAAACCTTGTGTTGGGGCTTGGTCTTGAAGAACGAGTTTGTGATGCACAGATCGTGATATGTGCAGAACTCGAGCAGCCGCTGTCCGTTGTCGTTCATTCTGCCCACGCCAAAGGGTCCAAGACAGGAGGGCCAGGAGTCGTGGTCAGCACCCACTCTTGCATTGAAGTCTCCAAGGAGAATGAGTTGTTCAGAGTTGGGGATGATCCTGACAGTTGTTGCGAGATTCTCGTAGAACTCGTCTTTTGCCTCTGGTGTGGCTGTCAGTGTTGGAGCATACACACTGACGAGGGTGACTGGGCCTTGAGTGGTGTTGAGGCGGAGGGTGAGGAGTCGTGCAGAGCCATTGCTGCCCGGTTCCACCATCTTCAGCAAGGTGTTCTTCACTGCGAAGCCCACTCTGTGTTCCCTCTGTTCATCACTGCCCTTTCCCTGCCAGTAGAACGTGTAGTCCTTCTCTCTGTGTGCCTGCGTCAGCCAACCATGTTTCCTGGAGAGTGGCGATATCCACTTCCAGTCTCTTCAGCTCATTATTGATGATGGCAGTCTTCCTGGTGCCGTTGATGTCCTTGAGGTTAGCAGCGAGTCCCGTCATCATGGTGCGGACGTTCTAAGTTCCCAGTTTTAGAGTTGGTCTCTTTTGTTTTTTTGTCTTGCCTGGTGCGAAGGTTCTCAGCCTGCCATTCGGACTTCTCCTCATCCCCATGCACCCAATGAGGAAAGCAAGCTGTGGCGGGACAACACCTTATTGGCTGGGGGCTGCCCAGCTTGAGGCGGGCAGTAGCTGTCCAGTGAGATCCGATGATCCCTCCCACCATCGGGAACAACCCCTGGTGCAGCGTTCTACGCCAATTGAGCAGTGGCTTATAACCGGTAACTGTCATTCCCCGTGTTTTGTCTACGCCAAAGGCGAAGTTGGAGTGTCCTCTCCAGTGATCCGGTGTTCTACCTTCCAGCGTTGGGTGTTGGTGGGATTCAAGCCTGGGCAGGAAGATATGGAGGACAAGATGTTGCCCATGCAGCATGTCTCCCCTCTCCACGTCACTGAATCCAAAGGAACAGCAGGGCTGCTACAGTTTGGCACCAGCGCCGTCGCAGGAGCTGCCAGAACGATGTTGAGCACAACAGAGAACTGTCTTAGGGACTCCGACTCTGGATTTTTCCTCAGGGTTGACTCCTGAAGCCTTTCCTGTGACCGGGTGTGCCGCAAGGCAGCGCAGGTTTGAAATCAGGGTTTACCTTCCCCTAGATGGGCTACCTTCCCAGGTTGACGAGCCACCATCTACCCGAAGCATCTGGTTTTAAGGTGCCAGAGATCCGCCCTCGCGCCTTCTCCTATGAGTAAAAGCAGTTCCGCCGGGTTAGAGACTAAACCACACGGGCAGGCTAGGAGGTTTTTTTTTTTTTTTTTTTTTTTTTTTTTTTTTTTTTTTTTTTTTTTGTTACTTATTTGTACCCGTAGGTAGACTTGGTTTGCAGTCTGGTGACAAGCCACCGGCTGCTGGTCGCTGCGTGCGCGAGCGCCCTAAACCTACATGTTTTTGGTGTGCGGGAGGAAACCGGAGAAATCCCGGAGTAAACCCGCGCAACACGGGGAGAACATGCAAACTCCACACAGCTCACTGTTGGTCGGGGGCTGGGATCGAACCCACGATCTCATGATCCCCGCGATCCCCCGGCCGAGGGTAAAACTGTGCTGCCACAGTGCTAAACCACTGCGCCACCGTGCAGCCTGTTTGACTTAGTTTTTGACTTAGAGTTTGACTTAGTTGTCAGAGGCTTTTCGAGACGCACGCCATAAGGAGCATTTTAAGAGCACTGGGAGCTTAACCCCAGTGCCGCTCCTGGCTATGACAACCTTGGAACTGAATATACATATGTACATATAAATATATATATATATATATATATATATATATATATATATACTATATACAGTATATATACTGTATAATACAGTGCGGAGCATTGTAGCTAGATGGAATAAACAGCATAACTGTCTACTTAGTTATCCTAAATAGTATGAATATGTACCCATACATATTGTCACCCTCCGTAGTGACTGATATTGTCTTAGTTGTATACTGGAGGGGACCATTTGTGTAAGTCTGTTGCGTCTTTTGCATTCAATACTATTAGATCATCACATTTTTTTGCTATCTCTGTGAGCAGCCCTGCTTAGGTTATACAGTCTGACAGCCGTTGGTAGGAAGGCCCTGCGAAACCTCTCGGTTGTGCACCTAGGATGATGTAGTCTGCTGCTAAATGAGCTCCTCACTGCGTTCAGTATGTCCTGCATAGGGTGGGACTCAGATTCCAGCACAGATGACAGTTTCGCCACCATCCTTCTCTCTCCTATCTCCTCCCCTGGGTCAAGACGTTGCCCCAGGACAGAGCTAGCTTTCTTGATCAGTTTGTTCAGTCTCTTCCTATCGGCTGCTGTAATGCCACTGCCCCAGCAGACCACTCCAAAAGTGATGGCTGATGCCTCCACCGTGTCGTAGAATGTCTTCAGCAGCGCCCCTTGTACACCAAAAGACCTGAGTCTCCTCAGTAGGAACAGTCTGCGCTGTCCCTTCTTGTAGAGTGCGTCGGTATTGTGTGACCAGTCTAGTTTATTGTTCAGATGAACACCCAGGTACTTGTAGGATGTCACCACCTCAATGTCTGTTCCCTGGATATTTACTGGTGCTGTGAGGGGTTGTCCTTGCCTTCGCAGTCCACCACCAGCTCCTTAGTTTTCCTCGCGTTGATCTGGAGGCAGTTCCGATGGCACCAGTCCACTAAGTCCTGGATAAGTCCTCTGTACTCAGCTTCATCTCCGTTGGAGATGAGGCCGACAATTGCAGAGTCGTCAGAGAACTTCTGTAGATGGCAGTGTGTTGTGTTGTGTGAGAAGTCCGCAGTATAAAGGGTGAACAGGAAGGGAGTCAAAACCGTTCCCTGAGGGGCCCCCGTGCTACCGATGATCGTGTCGGACACACAGTCCCGGGTTCTCACAAACTGTGGCCGGTTAGTGAGGTAGTCCAGGATCCATGATGACAGGTGCTGGTGCACCCCTGCGCACAGCAGCTTGTCCTTCAGGATCATCAGTTGGATGGTGTTGAAAGCACTGGAGAAGTCAAAGAACATGATCCTCACCGCATTCCCGGGCTTCTCCAGGTGGGACAGAGAACGGTGAAGGAGGAAGATCACCGCATCCTCCACTCCAATTCCATGCTGGTAGGCGAACTGGAGTGGATCCATCGCTGGTCCCACCAGGGGGCGGAAGTGAGCAAGGAGCAGTCTCTCCAGGGTCTTCATCATGTGGGACGTCAGGGCCACTGATCTGTAGCTGTTCAGGTCTTTTGGGTGGGAAGTCTTTGGTACAGGTACCACACAAGATGTTTTCCACAACTGTGGTACCCTCCCCAGCTTCAGGCTCAGGTTGAAGATGAGCTCCACAATCCCACACAGCTGGTCTGCACAGGACTTGAGGAGCTTTGTGCTGATGCCATCCGATCCCGACGCCTTCCTCGCGTTGATCTTCCTCAGCTCCGTCCTCACCTGGGTCTTAGTGAGGGTCATGTTGGGGGGCTGTGTGCTGGGAGTGGGGGGGTGTTGGTGGAGTGGGGTGTGGGCAGCAGGACTCGATGTCTTTAGAGGTAGCAGTGGTTGTTGTGCAGTCGGGGGGGGGGCGGTTGGTCAAACCTATTAAAAAATCAGGTTCAGATTGTTCGCCCACTCCCTGCCCCCCGTGGCCTGGGGGGAGGTATTCTGGAGCCCAGAGTTGGTTTTAACCCCTTGACGCCTGTTGTCGCGAATTTGCATTAATCAAAAAAAGCAAAACAAAAAAAAAACAACGATTTTCAATTGTGAAAAAAAAAAAAAATTGTTCACAATTGGAAATAAATTCAGGCATCAAGGGGTTAAGGTTTCTCCAGACTACATTGATGTCGCTGTGTTGCAGCTTGTCCTCCATCTTTTCCCTGAAGCTGTCCTTGCCTTCTCTGATCTTCCTCCTCAGCTCCCTCTGTACGGACTTCAGCATCTCCCTGTTCCCTGACCTGAAGATCCTCTTCTTCTCTCTCAGAAGTGTTTTTATCTCAGGGTTGATCCAGGGTTTGTTGTTCGAGCAGCACCGTATGGTCTTGGTGGGTACGGTGTTGTCCACACAGAAGCTGATGTAGTCCGTGATGGTGTGAGTGAGACCATCGATGTCCTCACCATGTGGATCGCAGAGCTGCTCCCAGGCAGTGGTTTCAAAACAGTCCTTTAGAGCGTCCATTGCCTCCTCAGACCATAACTTCACTGTGCGCATGACCGGAGGTTGTCTGTGCACTAGGGGTTTGTACACTGGCAGGAGATGAACCAAGTTGTGATCCGATCTCCCGAGTGGGGGGAGTGGTGATGAGGTGTATCCCTCCTTAGTGTTTGCGTAGAATAAGTCCAGTGTTTTATTGTCTCTAGTGTGGCATTTGACATACTGGGTGAACGTGGGTAGAATGGGAGACGGTGAAATATGGTCCTCCCTCCAGTGGATTCACCACCTGCAGGAGGAATCATGGGGGTCCGGTGCTATCAGAATCAGAATCAGAATCAGCTTTATTGGCCAAGTATGCACAACACGTACAAGGAATTTGACTTTGGCTAAAAACTTGCTCTCATTGTTCAGGTGGAGGATTTAAATAAGGATTCAATGACAACAGAGTATGTACAGTAAATTACAGTCTGTCCACGTTTCTATAAAAGGATGCAAATATATACAGGAATATATGCAGTTATTTACTCAGACTAACCACACTTTGCAGAAATATATGAAAAAATATACAGTCACACAGTATTTCAATGTGAACTCAGATTCAGTGATATAATGTGAATGAAGTAAAAAGCAGTGTGAGAGTTATGTGCAATGTAATAATGGATGAAAAGTCATGAATACAGCAACAGGTAGGACTAGGTGAATGTTAGGAGTTCATCAGAGTGATGGCTTGAGGAAAGAAACTGTTCCTGTGACGGGTGGTTTTGACCTTCAGTGATCTGTAACGACGACCAGAAGACAGAAGTTCAAACAGTTTGTGGCCGGGGTGTGATGGGTCAGCACAGATGTTTCCCGCCCGTTTCCTGGTTATGGACCGATATAAGTTCTCAATGGAGGGTAGGTCAGTACCAATGATCCTCTCCGCAGACTTAATGATCCGCTGCAGTCTGGTCTTGTCCTGTTTAATGGCAGATCCAAACCAGACAGTGATGGAAAAGCAGAGGATAGATTGGATGATGGCGGTGTAGAAGACAACCAGCAGCTCCTGAGGCAAATCAAACTTCTTGAGCTGACGCAGAAAAAACAACCTCTGCTGGGCCTTTTTCCGGACAGTGTCAATATGGGAGGACCACTTCAGGTTCCGGGAGATTGTGGTACCCAGAAACTTGAAGGAGTCCACAGTGGACACTGTGCTGTTGAGGATGGTGAGTGGGGGGAATGAAGGGGGGTGTCGCCTGAAATCCACAGTCATCTCCACCGTTTTGGCTGGGTTAAGTTCAAGATGGTTCTGGCTGCACCAGAGGATCAGCTGCTCCACCTCCCGCCTGTATGCAGACTCATCATCATCCCGGATCAAACCGATGACTGTGTGGATCAGGTGGCGGTCAAAGGCGGAGACCTTGGCGGACTGATCCCAAGCTTTCTAAACTGGCTTTTGGTACGTGGAATGTCACCTCTCTGGTGGGGAAGGAGCCTGAGCTGGTGTATGAGGTTGAGGGATACCGGCTAGATATAGTTGGCCTCACCTCAACACACAGCTCCGGTTCCGGAACCAGTCTCCTGGAGAGGGGCTGGAACTTGGCGTTCTCTGGAGTTGCCCCAGGCAAGAGGCGACGAGCAGGGGTGGGTATTCTTGTATCCCCCCCACCTTGGTGCCTCTATATTAGAGTTTTCCCTGGTGGACGAAAGAGTTGCTTCCCTGCGCCTTCGGGTTGGGAAACAGGTCCTGACCATCTTTTGTGGCTATGCACCAAATGATGGTTCCGAGTACCCACCCTTTTTGGAGTCTCTGACTGGGGTGCTGGAGGGTGCTTCTCTTGGAGACTCCATTGTCCTACTGGGGGACTTCAATGCACACGTGGGCAATGACAGTGAAACCTGGAGGGGGTGATTGGGAGGAACGGCCTGCCCAATCTGAACCTGAGTGGTGTTCAGTTATTGGACTTCTGTGCTAACCACAGTTTGTCCATAACGAACACCATGTTCAAGCATAAGGGTGTCCATATGTGCACCTGGCACCAGGACACCCTAGGTCACAGGCTGATGATCGATTTTATCGTATCATCAGACTTGCACCCGTATGTCTTGGACACTCGGATAAAGAGAGGTGCAGAGCTGTCAACTGATCACCACCTGGTGGTGAGTTGGATCCGATGGCAGGGGAGGATTCCATTCAGACCTGATAGACCCAAACGTATAGTGAGGGTGTGCTGGGAACGTCTGGCTTAGGCCCCTGTCCAGGAGGTCTTCAACTCCCACCTCCGGAAGAACTTCAACCACATTCCGAGGTAGTCTGGAGACATGGAGTCTGAATGGACCATGTTCACCTCCATTGTTGAAGCGGTGGCCCAGAGCTGCGGCCGCAAGGTGGTCGGTGCATCTCATGGTGGCAACCCCCGAACCAAGTGGTGGACACCAGTGGTGAGGGGGACCATTAAGCTGAAGAAGGAATCCTATCAGGCTTGGTTGGCTTGTGGGACTCCCGAAGCAGCTGAGGTGTACCGGCAGGTCAAGAGGAGTGCAGCTCGGGTGGTTGCTGAAGCAAAAACCCGGGTATGGGAGGAATTAGGTGAGGCCATGGAACAAGACTTTTGGCTGGCCTCGAAGAGATTCTGGCAAACTGTCTGGCGTCTCAGGAGGGGGAAGCAGCTCCCTGTCCACACTGTGTATGTTGCGAATGGGGCGTTGTTGACTTCGACTGGGGATATCGTTGGGCGGTGGAAGAAATACTTTGAGGATCTCCTCAATCCCACTGATACGCCTTCCACAGAGGAAGCAGGGCTTGTGGACAAGGGGGACGACTCACCTATCACAGGGGCTGAGGTCGCCAAGGTGGTTAAAAATCTCTTTGGTGGCCGGGCCCCGGGGGTGGACGAGATTCGCCCTGAGTACCTCAAGGCCCTGGATGTTGTAGGGCTGTCATGGTTGACACGCCTCTGCAACATTGCGTGGAGGTCGGGGGCAGTGCCTTTGGCATGGCAAACTGGGGTTGTGGTTCCTCTCTTCAAAAAAGGGGACCAGTTGGTATGCTCCAACTTTAGAGGGATCACACTCCTGAGCCTCCCCGGGAAGGTCTATGCCAAGGTACTGGAGAGGAGAGTCCAGCCGTTGGTCGAACCTCGGATTCAGGAGGAGCAATGTGGTTTTCATCCTGGCCGTGGCACATCGGACCAACTCTTTACCCTCTCAAGAATTCTTGAGGGTTCGTGAGAGTTTGCCCAAACAGTTTACATGTGTTTTGTGGACTTGGAGAAGGCATTCGACTGCGTCCCTCGAGGTTTTTTGTGGGGGGTGCTTCGGGAGTATGGGGTATCAGGCTTGTTGTTATGAGCTATCCGGTCTCTATACGACCGTTGTGAGAGTTTGGTTTGTATTGCCAACACTCGTTCGGAGTCATTCCCAGTGAGAGTTGGACTCCACTAGGGCTGCCCTTTGTCACAAATCCTGTTCATAATTTTTATGGACATGATTTGTAGGTGCAGCCAGGGAATGGAGGGTGTGATGCTTGGTGACGACAGGATCTCATCTCTGTTGTTTGCAGATGATGTTGTCCTGTTGGCTTCATCCAGCAATGACCTACAGTTCTTGCTGGGACGGTTTGCCGCTGAATGTGAAGTGGCTGGGATGAGAATCAGCACCTCCAAGTCCGAGTCCATGGTCCTCAGCCGGATAAAGGTGGATTGTCCTCTCTGGGTTGGGGACAGGCTCCTGCCCCAAGTGGAGGAGTTTAAGTATCTTTGGGTCTTTTTCATGAGTGAGGGGAAAATGGAGCGAGAGATTGACAGACAGATCGGAGCAGCATCTGCAGCTCAGCAGGTGTTGTATTGGTCTGTTGTGGTGAAGAGGGAGCTTAGTTCTACGGCAAAGCTGTTGATTTACCAGTCAGTCTACGTTCCTACTCTCATCTATGGTCACGAGCTTTGGGTAATGATCAAAAGAACGAGATCGCGGATACAAACGGCTGAAATGAGCTTTCTTCATAGGATCGCTGGACTCACCCTCAGAGATAGGGTGAGGAGCTCAGTCATCTGGGAGAGGCTCAGAGTAGAACTGCTGCTCCTCTACATTGAAAGGAGTCAGTTGAGGTGGTATGGGCATCTAAGCAGGATGCCTCCTGGATGCCTCCCACTTGAGGTGTTTCGGGCACATCTCTCTGGGGCAGACCCAGGACTCGCTGGACAGACTACGTCTCCCAGCTGGTCTGGGAACGCCTTGGTATCCTCTCTGAAGAGCTGGAGCAGGTGGCTGCAGAGAGGGAAGTCTGGGCTTTTCTGCTTGAACTGCTGCCTCCGTGACCCAGACCTCCAGAAAAGCAGTAGAAGATGGATGGATGGATGGAAGATTTACATCAGAAAATCATTTTTTTTTTAATTTTTCAGATGATTTATTGGACTAATTTTTATTAAAGTCACCAAACAAAATAATTTCAGAGTTATGAGAAATGGAGTTAGCAGAAGAGATCAGACAATTACAAGACTCCACAGGGGTGGAGGGTGGCCTATAAATGCTGCTAATAGTTAAGCATTTAATTGCATGAAAGGTAATTTTAACAAAAATACCCTCAAAATGCAAAGGTTCAACAGCAGGTGAGACTAGTTCAAAAACATAATTAGAGGTGACATAAATGGCAACACCTGTTTAATATAATCTTTAAGATGAATATCATCATCTGAAATATTGTTGAGCCATGTTTCAGATAGTGTAATAATGTCAGATCTTTGTGAACTCTTGTTGAATATGATGCCGCAAGCTTGGCACACCTATCTTTGGGCAGTTTGGCTCATTCCTCTTTGCAGCACCTCTCAAGCTCCATCAGGTTGGATGGGAAGCGTCGCTGCACAGCCATTTTCAGATCTCTCCAGAGATGTTCAATTGGATTCAAGTCTGGGCTCTGGCTGGGCCACTCAAGGACATTCACAGAGTTGTCCTGAAGCCACTCCTTTGATATCTTGGCTGTGTGCTTAGGGTCGTTGTCCTGCTGAAAGATGAACCATCGCCCCAGTCTGAGGTCAAGAGTGCTCTGGAGCAGGTTTTCATCCAGGATGTCTCTGTACATTGCTGCATTCATCTTTTCCTCTAGCCTGACTAGTCTCCTAGTTCCTGCCACTAAAAAACATCCCCACAGCATGACGCTGCTACCAGCATGCTTCACTGTAGGGATGATATTGTCCTGGTGATGAGCAGTGTCTGGCTTCCTCCAAACATGACGCCTGGCATTCACACCAAAGAGTTCAATCTTTGTCTCATCAGACCAGAGAATTTTGTTTCTCATGGTCTGACAGTCCTTCAGGTGCCTTTTGACAAACTCCAGGTGGGCTGCCATGTGCCTTTTACTAAGGAGTGGCTTCCGTCTTGCCACTCTACCATACAGGCCTTATTAGTGGATTGCTGCAGAGATGGTTGTCCTTCTGGAATGTTCTCCTCTCTCCACCGAGGAATGGAGAGAGGAGATCGCTCTGACAGAGTGATCATTGGGTTCTTGGTCACCCCCCTGACTAAGGCTCTTCTCCCCCGATCACTCAGTTTAGACGGCCGGCCAGCTCTAGGAAGAGTCCTGATGGTTCTGAACTTCTTCCATTTACAGATGATTGAGGCCACTGTGCTCTTTGGGACCTTCAAAGCAGCAGAAATTTTTCTGTACCCTTCCCCAGATTTGTGCCTGCAGACAATCCTGTATCAGAGGTCTACAGACAATTCCTTTGACTTCATGCTTGGTTTGTGCTCTGACATGCACTGTCAACTGTGGGACCTTATATAGACAGGTGTGTGCCTTTCCACATCATGTCCAATCAACTGAATTTACCACAGGTGGACTCCAGTTAAGCTGTAGAAACATCTCAACATGATCAGTGGAAACAGAATGAACCTGAGCTCAATTCTGAGCTTCATGGCAAAGGCTGTGAATACTTACTATGTATATATGAGTTCTTATTTTTTCATTTTTAATAAATTTGCAAAAATCTCAAAATTTTTTCACATTGTCATTATGGGGTATTGTGTGTAGAATTTTGAGGAAAAAATGAATTTAATCTATTTTGGAATAAGGCTGTAACAGAACAGAATGTGGAAAAAATGAAGCGCTGTGAAGACTTTCTGGCTGCTCTGTAATAGAATAGGGGAAGGAGAAGTTGTTTGTCGCGGCACCTTGAATGGCAGCGATCCCTCTGATTCTAGATGTGATTAATATTTTAGATAGGAGAAACAATTTCGTTTTACTGTACATGATTGGCTGTATGTATTGAATGACAACAAAGTTGGCTCCTTCTTCTTCTTCCTCTTCTACTTCTTCCTTCTTTATTTGAGGTCTTTTTTTCACACCCAGTGGCTCACTGTGGCTTTGATGATTTTGGATAAAAATGTCACAAATTTACTAGATTGTGACTCCAACAAACAAACAGCAAACAAAGGTTATAGTTTATATGGTATATATGATTAATTGCTCCTCCACGGGACAGCCCAGCAGCCTGCATCCTGTCACTGGTTTGTAAGAGTGTAGGGCAACAATCCCCTGGTCCCCGTGATGTGTAAAGCTTGACACAACACAATCACTTTGGCTCAGCTGTCGTCAGTCCTTTCATCTGCATCTTCCTCCATCTCTTTTACATTGTCCTGCAGAATAAAACTCAAAATGAGGGCCGTGTTCATGAGAATTTCTTCATAATGCGCACCTGGGTCAGGAGAATAAATGATTTGTTTCTTTGATCAGAGTACTTGATACCACAGCTTGGCGGGTGGATAAAGGAAGCTGTTAACGCCATTTTCTCTGTGCTGTAACTCTACTCAGGTGAATCTGAGGTTTTTGGCTGTGTTCCATCTTTCACTTCTTTGTCTCTAGTTTGGCCAGTTGATGGACTTCAACCCTGCATATTAAGATCCTGATCAGTGTTGTCTTGCAGATTGGAAAGCAAATGAAGAGATCCAGACATAATGTTTCTTCCTGGCTATCTCTGAGAATCCCAGTTGCCTGGTTTTCTCATGTAGCCAGTGAGTGTTTCATCCCCACCTCTAAAGCTCTTTTCCTGGCATCTGTCTGTCCTGGAACCAGACCTGCATTGGCTCGGCCTCTGTTCCTCTCCACTTAAAAGACTATGCTCATGTCTGGGTTACAAATGAACACAAGAGCTCCAAATGATGTAAATTATGTTTACAGCATGCATACATTGTTTCCCAATCATCATCCTGTTAATGAATGTGATTAAAATCTTCTGGGGCTTCATGTACAAAGGGTACTTACACACAAAAACATGGTGTACGTCCTTTTCCTCAAAAGGAAAATTTCAGATGTATCAACAGTGAAATGACCGTGGAAATATGTGCAGCCCCACGCCAACTTTATGGCTGGTGTACGTGCGGTACGTTTCTACTGTTGTTGGCCCGTTGGTGACACTTAGAGGTGATGTTGGGAGACTGATAATGACGTGAAAATTATTGTACACACCAGAGACACATGATGAACAAACATCCAAGAGTGCGCAATTAGATGAGTGGATATAAAAGCAAGCACACAGAAGTGCAGAAAATCCCTCTAACAATGATGGCATTAGCATCATTAGAAGCACCTGCAGAGCCATCAACATTGCAGGTGACACCTCCCACCCCTCACACTCCCTCTTCAACCCCCTGCCCTCAGGGAAAAGGTACCGGAGCCTCCGGGCCCACTCCACAAGACTGCTAAACAGCTTTGTTCATCAGGCCATGAGGACCCTGAACACTGCCCGCCCCCCCCCCAAGACTGTAACGCACTCACCCGCACAACAACTACCTCAGCTGTTTGCACAGAAAGACTGGCACACCAACAGTAATACATCTGCTGCTGTATGTCTCTGCACTTTAACTGCAAACCATTTAATAATAACAATAATAATAATAATAATAATAATGCATCAGATTTATATAGCGCTTTATCATAGACACTCAAAGACGCTTTACAAGTAGATATATTATTCATTCACTCCAGACAGACAAGGGTAGTGGCAAGCTACTACTGTAGCCACAGCTGCCCAGGGGCAGGCTGACGGAAACGTGGCTGCCAATCCGCGCCAATGGCCTCTCCGGCCACCACTGAACATTTATACACATTCATACCCAGTGTTATGGGCACTGGAGGCAGGGTGGGTGAAGTGTCTTGCCCAGGGGCACAACGGCAGGATATCTGGGGAGAGCGGGATTCGAACCGCCAACCATCGGGTTATTAGACGACCTGCTCTACCTCCTGAGCCACTGCCACCCACTGCCGCCCCAGATATGGCATTTGCACAAATGCCATATCTGCTGCTGTCTGTTATCGCAATACTGATCATGTGCAATCCTATCTGTCACTGTCTGCACCGACACTACCGCACTGAACTGCAACTTCGGGTATTACTGCTCTACTTTTCTGTATATAGGATTGCTGGGTTATTTATTGTTTATCTTTATTTGCACTATGGGAGGTCTGGGTCTATCTTTTGTTGCCGTTTGCACTACAGGTAGCATTACTGTACATAGACTGCTGTTGTTTTTTCCAGCCTTATTCCTTTTTCTTTTTTATATTGTACACACCACTGAAGAGAGAGAGAAACACCATTTCAATTCTCCTGTATGTGTTGTACATATAGTAGTACTGACAAATAAAATCTTTGAATCTTTGATATTGCAAACAGCACAGTGAGAAGAGAAAGGGTATTTAGAGACAGAAAATTTTCTAGCTCAGGATGATGACTGGCTTGTCAGCTGGTTTAGGTTTCCACTGGCAGTCCTTGTGGAACTGTGCTCAGAGTGACCGCCGCTGTTGGAGTGCGACACAGCGAGAAGCCGTGTGCTGCCCGTCCCAGTGCAGGTGTTGACAACTCTGGAGTTCCTGGCAACAGGGGCATTCCAGAGGGAGCTGGCAGACTGTTGGAGAATTTCCCAGTCAACCCCGAGTCAACCCATAATGCCATGCCAGCTGTGTGGCATGGCATTATCTGGCTGTCACCCAGGCAGTGTTGAGAGTAACGTGTTACTTTGTAATGTGTTACTGTAACACCACTACTTTTGCAGTAATGTGCTGTGTAACAAAATCCATCCATCCATCCATCCATCTTCTTCCTCTTAATCCTTTTCGGGTCGCGGGGGGCTGGAGCCTATCCCAGCATCTTTGGGCGAGAGGCAGGGTACACCCTGGACAGATCGCCAGTCCATCGCAGGGCCAACACAGAGAGACAGACAACCATTCACTCTCACACTCAGACCTAAGGACAATTTAGAATCCCCAGTTTTGATGCCAATTAACCTAACTTGCATGTTTTTGGCATGTGGGAGGAAACCGGAGAAATCCCGGAGTAAACCCACGCAGACACGGGGAGAACATGCAAACTCCACACAGATCACTGTTGGTCGGGGGCTGGGATCGAACCAGGGATCCCCCGGCCAAGGGTGAGTTGCTGTGCTGCTGCAGTGCTAACTATTCTGCCACCGCACTGCCCTGTAACAAAATCACTGTTTAAAAATTCAGTAATGTGTTACAGTGACTGAAATTTGATCAGATGCATTACCCACATTACTCATTTTATTAATATGGATAGATATTTTCAGTGCAAATAAACACAAACTGTCCCTACGACAACTTTAGAGGGATCACACTCCTCAGCCTCTCTGGGAAGGTCTATGCCAAGGTACTGGAGAGGAGAGTTCGGCCGTTGGTCGAACCTCGGATTCAGGAGGAGCAATGTGGTTTTCGTCCTGGCCGTGGCACCTCGGACCAGCTCTTTACCTTCTCGAGAATTCTTGAGGGTTCGTGGGAGTTTGCCCAACCAGTTTACATGTGTTTTGTGGACTTGGAGAAGGCATTTGACTGCGTTCCTCATTGTTTTTTGTGGGGGGTGCTTCGGAAGTATGGGGTATCGGGCTTGTTGTTATGAGCTATCTGGTCTCTGTACAACCGTTGTGAGAGTTTGGTTCATATTGCCAACACTCGGTCGGACTCATTCCCAGTGAGAGTTGGACTCCGCCAGGGCTGCCCTTTGTCACCGATCCTGTTCATAATTTTTATGGACAGGATTTCTAGGTGCAACCAGGGAATGGAGGGTGTCATGCTTGGTGACCACAGGATCTCATCTCTGTTGCTTACAGATGATGCTGTCCTGTTGGCTTCATCCAGCAATGACCTACAGCTCTTGCTGGGACGGTTTGCCGCTGAGTGTGAAGCGGCTGGGATGAGAATCAGCACCTCCAAGTCCGAGTCCATGGTCCTCAGCCGGAAAAAGGTGGATTGTCCTCTCTGGGTTGGGGACAGGGTCCTGCCCCAAGTGGAGGAGTTTAAGTATCTTGGGGTCTTGTTCACGAGTGAGGGGAGAATGGAGCGAGAGATTGACAGACGGATTGGAGCAGCATCTGCAGTGATGCAGACGTTGTACCGGTCTGTTGTGGTGAAGAGGGAGCTGAGTTCTAAGGCAAAGCTGTCGATTTACCAGTCAATCTACGTTCCTACTCTCACCTATGGTCACAAGCTTTGGGTAATGACCGAAAGAACAAGATCGTGGATACAAGCGGCTGAAATGATCTGATTAGGATGCCTCCTGGACGCCTCCCACTTGAGGTGTTTCGGGCACGTCCCACTGGGAGGAGACCCTGGGGCAGACCCAGGACTCGGTGGAGATACTATGTCTCCCAGCTGGTCTGGGAACGCCTTGGTATCCTCTCTGAAGAGCTGGAGCAGGTGGCTGTGGAGAGGGAAGTCTGGGCTTCTCTGCTTGAACTGCTGCCTCCGCGACCTGGACCTCCGGAAAAGCGGTAGAAGATGGATGGATGGACGGATGGATGTCCCTATGTAGCTAATGCGCCGTCAGTCAACACTGCAAAGAGCCTCTTCACTGCTGCAGCCAGCAGACACAAACGGAGTTTGCTCCTGCTGGGAAAAGATGAAGCTACTTTGTTTTTGTGGAAATAGATTATTTTTCCTTTGTTGGGTTCAGGACAAAAGCATATTGGTGGGCCGTGTGAGACCGACTGCAATTTTCAGGAGTGCCTGAGAACAGCAACAACATCAAAGCTAATGCCATGCTAGCACCATGTGATTAGTGGGTTTACACGATCTGAACAGCCATGCCGGATTTCAAACACAGGTATGCATCTGGACAGTTTGCGACCCAGCAAGAATCAAACCAACTGATTGCCAGATACGTCGTTACAAAATGAAGATGTGATAACAGTCACTTTCCATCAGACAGCTGAGACTGTGATCCACTGAAGTTAAAACACATTTACTTGCTCCCTGGATAAAGATTATTAAAAAATGGAATTTGATCTCCAAAAGGAATTTAAGAGGCTGGGTCATGTCTCTGTCACAGCAGACATTTGGACTGTGGATAATGGACATTTTCTTTGGATCACTGCACATCAGATTAAATCCATAATGTATAGGTAAGAAACGTTGACAGCTTTATGCAGTGTTGCCAACTCACTCCTTTGGAGTGATTCTCACTCTTTTTCCCTCTCTCTCATGCCACAAACCCTATTTCTCACTCCAAAAGGAGGAGATTACTGGCAATTTCGTGTTGATTTTCTTCAGATTTTTCCCACAATCGGAACATGTTCTAAAAGCTCTGTCTGAAACAGTCTGTTTTCAGTCTGACATTAATAAGCCCCTAATGTAATCCATTAATTAAATTACCTTGCTATTTGTGCAAGATGATTTTAAGTATGCATTTTTTTTTTTTTTTAGATTTAGTATACTTTATTGATCCCCAGAGGGGAAATTGAGGGTCATCCACCACCTGGATGGATGAGCAGCCACGATACGGCGCTATCCCTTAACCATTCACACACACATTCACACCTAAGGCCACTTTAGAGTCTCCACTTAACCTAACCTGCATGTTTTTGGCATGTGGGAGGAAACCGGAGAAATCCCGGAGTAAACCCACGCAAACACGGGGAGAACATGCAAACTCCACACAGATCACTGTTGGTCGGGGGCTGGGATCGATCCCATGATCCCCGGGCCAAGGGTAAACTGTGCTGCCGCAGTGCTAACCACTGCGCCACCGTGCAGCCCATTTAAAAGTAATGTCAGTTACTTTTCCAAGTAACTAGTTACTTCTAGTCTAGTTACTTCTAGTTAGTCCATTCTACTTTACTATCATGCAGTAATTGGTAAGTAACTCAGTTACTGTTGAAAAGAAGTAGCTAGTAACTGTGACTAGTTATTATTTTTTTTAGTAACTTGCCCAACACTGCACCCAGGTACATCATATTCCCATATAATGGAGTTGAACAGGCCAACATCAAAGCGCAATTAGCAGCGAGAGCTGGTTTTCCTAATGATTCTAATGAGCAGCATTGCTGGGAACAAAGTACAAGCTGGCACTGTGTGGATGGCTGGCTTCCTCGTGAGCAAATTCATGTAATTGTCCTAATAATAATACACTTCATGCGCAACGTGCCTGTGCACCCCAAATATCACGTTGTTTTCAAGGCTTCATTACAATTCAGTGGTTGGAGTAAGTGACTTCCTTTTTTTGCTGATTAAACTACAGTTTCACAGCATTCTACCAAGCCCCCATTTGCCTCTGTGTGTACAGTAGTTATGTCAATAAACACATGCATAAAGTTTGAAATGCAACAGTGTCACCCTTTCCCCAGTGCACTTCATTCATTTACAATAGTTTTTTTTTTTGAGTTATTTTGTACCCTGTAATATAAATGTGTTTTTAATGTGTGCCCTGATTTGTTTCTCAGTTGTTTTTAATATGTTTTAACAATCCAGTTCTCTTCCCATGATGGATTTATCTTAAGGCACACCATGACCTGGACAATATGACCTGTTTCTAGAAACTGTTTTCCTTAGCACAGCAAGTTTCTCACTCCTTAAATCACTGTTGCATGCTTATGAAACGAAGGCGTGACCTTTATTCCTTATATGTGTATTGGGAGAAATGTAGCAGGTGTTCCTGTATGTTTTGGGAATTGCCTGGGAACAGAAATTGGCCTTTCCTGTTCCCCACGCAATTCTATGATGGGAGGGGGGGGCTTGCTCGGAGCAGAGATGGCCACTCTGTTCTGTACCTAGCCTTCCTTTAAAAACAGGGGTTTTCCCTCAATACGGGGAGTCTGCCGTGAGTTTTCTTGCGCAAAAACGTCCGGCTGAGAAATCACGCTCTTCCTGGCCGTGGGCTCCCGGTCACCTGTATCAAACGGTAAGAGCTTGTGAAATGACATGAAATGCATTGATCCTTGTGTGTGAAGGAAATGTGTGACATGCAATGATTTCTCTTTTGTGTATGGAGATATGGTCTGTGGGGAATAAAGAGATACAGTTTTATTCTAGCAGCCGTGTCTCAGTGAGAATACTTTGTCTCAGTGTACATTCTTTTCTATGTGCCGACTTCTCACGAACCTGTCTAAATATTTTCATAAAACATACCCGTAGGTAGATTTGTTTTGCAGTCCGGTGACAAGCCACCAGCTGCCGGTCGCTGCGTGCACAAGCGCCCCTTAACTCCCTAACCTGCATGTTTTTGGCATGTGGGAGGAAACTGGAGAAATCCCGGAGTAAACCCACGCAAACACAGGGAGAACATGCAAACTCCACACAGATCACTGTTGACCGGGGGCAGGGATCGAACCCACAATCTCATAATCCCCGCGATCCCCCGGCCGAGGGTAAACTGTGCTGCCGCAGTGCTAACCACTGCGCCACCGTGCAGCCCAATAGTAGTGTATATAATCCATGTAAGATGTATATAACTATAAAGGATGAGATTTGCATTTTGGACATAAAATATGTACTTGTGGAGTCTAATATGATCTGCTTTCAACTGACAGGTGACCATTGCTACCCACTAAATAGGTTCATATTGTCTTCTTTTTAAGATAAGATAAGATAAGATAAGCCTTTATTAGTCCCACAATGGGGAAATTCCAGGATTGCAACAGCACAGGGATAGCAACACTCAGAGCAACAATCAGAAGGCAAGAAAAAACAAGAGCAGCTAGTATACATATGTACATATTAATATACTGTATATATACGTATATATATATAGACACACAGTGCGGAACATTGTGGTTGGTGGATGTGCAGCAGAAAGTCTAAGCTCTCTCTCCGCGGGTGTGGCGGGCCAGCTGGATGTCTTTGGGCATGACGGTGACCCTCTTGGCGTGGATGGCGCACAGGTTGGTGTCCTCGAAGAGACCCACCAGGTAGGCCTCGCTGGCCTCCTGAAGAGCCATGACGGCGGAGCTCTGGAAGCGGAGGTCGGTCTTGAAGTCCTGAGCGATCTCCCTCACCAGGCGCTGGAAGGGCAGCTTACGGATGAGCAGCTCCATGGATTTCTGGTAGCGACGGATCTCTCTCAGAGCCACGGTACCGGGACTGTAACGGTGAGGCTTCTTCACTCCGCCGGTGGCTGGAGCGCTTTTCCGAGCAGCCTTGGTGGCCAGCTGCTTCCTGGGGGCTTTTCCTCCAGTAGATTTACGGGCGGTCTGTTTGGTTCTTGCCATCGCTCTTTATTATTCTGTCTTATATTTCTTGCACGCCGCCTAAACTCCAGCCCGGCACCCGCGTCGTTTTCGCTTCAGTTTTTCATGACTGTTTTCCTTTATTCAACCAGCTGATCCACCCAGCTGGTCACAAATCACAGCAATCAGCTGACGCTTCTGAGGACATCCATCCATCCATCCATCTTCTACCACTTTTCCGGAGGTCCGGGTCATGGAGGCAGCAGTTCAAGCAGAGAAGCCCAGACTTCCCTCTCCCCAGCCACCTGCTCCAGCTCTTCAGAGAGGATACCAAGGCATTCCCAGACCAGCTGGGAGACATAGTCTCTCCACCGAGTCCTGGGTCTGCCCCAGGGTCTCCTCCCAGTGGGATGTGCCTGAAACACCTCAAGTGGGAGGCGTTCAGGAGGCATCCTAATCAAATGCCCATACCACCTCAACTGATTCCTTTCAATGTGGAGGAGCAGCGGTTCTACTCTGAGCCTATCCCGGATGACTTAGCTCCTCACCCTATCTCTGAGGGTGAGTGTATCCGCGATCTTGTTCTTTTGGTCATTACCCAAAGCTTGTGACCGTAGGTGAGAGTAGGAAAGTAGATTGACTGGTAAATCAACAGCTTTGCCTTAGAACTAAGTTCCCTCTTCACCACAACAGACCGGTACAACGTCCGAATCACTGCAGATGCTTCTCCAATCCATCTGTCAATCTCTTGCTCCATTTTCCCCTCACTCGTGAACAAGACCCCAAGATACTTAAACTCCTCCACTTGGGGCAGGAGCCTGTTCCCAACCCAGAGAAGACAATCCACCTTTTTCCGGCTGAGGACCATGGACTCGGACTTGGAGATGCTGATTCTCATCCCAGCCGCTTCACACTCAGCGGCAAACCATCCCAGCAAGAGCTGTAGGTCATTGCTGGATGAAGCCAACAGGACATCATCATCTGCAAACAACAGAGATGAGATCCTGTGGTCACCAAGCATGACACCCTCCATTCCCTGGCTGCACCTAGAAATCCTGTCCATAAAAATTATGAACAGGATTGGTGACAAAGGGCAGCCCTGGCGGAGTCCAACTCTCACTGGGAAAGACTCCGACCGAGTGTTGGCAATACGAACCAAACTCTCTCAACGGTCGTACAGAGACCGAATAGCTCGTAACAACAAGCCCGATACCCCATACTCCCGAAACACCCCCCACAAAAAACCATGAGGGACACGGTCAAATGCCTTCTCCAAGTCCACAAAACACATGTACACTGGTTGGGCAAACTCCCACGAACCCTCAAGAATTCTCGAAAGGGTAAAGAGCTGGTCCGATATGACACGGCCAGGACGAAAACCACACTGCTCCTCCTGAATCAGAGGTTCGACCAACGGCCGGACTCTCCTCTCCAGTACCTTGGCATAGACCTTCCCGGGGAGGCTGAGGAGTGTGATCCCTCTAAAGTTGGAGAATACCATCTGGTCCCCTTTTTTGAAGAGAGGAACCACCACCCCGGATTGCCATGCCAAAGGCACTGCCCCCGACCTCCATGCAATGTTGCAGAGGTGTGTCAACCATGACAGCCCAACAACATCCAGAGCCTTGAGGTACTCAGGGCGACTCTCGTCCACCCCCGGGGCCCGGACACCAAGGAGATTTTTAACCACCTTGGTGACCTCAGCCCCCGTGATAGGCGAGTCATCCCCCTTGTCCCCAAGCCCTGCTTCCTCTGTGGAAGGCGTATCAGTGGGATTGAGGAGATCCTCGAAGTATTCCTTCAACCGCCCGACGATATCCCCAGTCGAAGTCAACAGCGCCCCATCCACACCATACACAGTGTGGACAGGGAGCTGCTTTCCCCTCCTGAGTCGCCGGACAGTTTGCCAGAATCTCTTCGAGGCCAACCGAAAGTCTTGTTCCATGGCCTCACCGAACTCCTCCCATACCCGGGTTTTTGCTTCAGCAACCACCCGAGCTGCACTCCGCTTGGCCTGCCGGTACACCTTAGCTGCTTTTGGAGTCCCACAAGCCAACCAAGCTTGATAGGACTCCTTCTTCAGCTTAATGGCCCCCCTCACCACTGGTGTCCACCACTTGGTTCGGGGGTTGCCACCACGAGATACACCGACCACCTTGCGGCCGCAGCTCTGGAAAACCTGAAACTGAACCTGACACTCAACCTGAAATTCAACCTGAAACTGAATGTCCAAAAAACCAAAGTACTCATTTTGGACTTCAGGAAGTACAGAAGGAACCCCCCTCCCCCCCCAAAAAAAAATAAAAAACAAATGGCAACCACATGGAAACCATCGTCACCTTCATGGTCCTGGGCAACCACATCTCCTCTGACCTCTCCTGGACTGTCAACACCAAGGCCCTGGTGAAGAAAGCCCTGCAGCAGCTGCACTTCCTCCATGTCCTGAGGAAGAACAACCTGGACCAGAAGATGCTGCTGCTGGCCTTCTGTCACTTCTCAGTGGAGAACGTGCTCACCTACTGTTTGGGTGTGTGGTACGCCAGCTCCATGGCTGAGAACAGGAAGGCTGTGCAGAGGGTCACCAACACCGCCCCAAAAATCGTTGGCAACTCTTTGCCCTCCCTGGAAGACATTTCCAGATCCTCCTGTCTCAGAAGGATCAAGGCCATCACAGGAGACTCCTCACATCCCGCCCACCACCTGTTTGACCTGCTTCCCTCTGGCTGACTGTTCAGATCGATCAGGTCCCACACCTCCAGACTGACAAACAGTTTCTTCCTCTGGGCCATCCGCACTGCAAACAGTCAGAGGCCCCACCCCCTCCCTCTGAACGCTCACATGCTCAGAACTGAGGACCTTTTAATTATCACAGCAACTCACCTGTCTTTGCACTCCTCACTTTCATGCATGTTGACCCATCAGTGAAATCACTACCATACCTGTGTATGTAACTGTGGGCAATTTTTATCTTTATTTCAGTCATGTGTTTAATCGTCTGTTCTGTAACCATGTTTTATCTATTTCTTGTCTCTTACTTTACTGCACAGTAGCCTGGTGGAGCACTCACAGTTTCGTTGTACTGTACAATGACAATAAAACCTATTCTATTCTATTCTAACGGAGGACAAAGAGTAGCCACCAATGAACTATATAGATTCAACGTTTCTGCTGGTAACATTTCTGTGTGGTGGATCACTTCACCAGAAACTGAGCTGCCATGCTAAGAAAAATAAATGAAGGAATGATGCTTCGCAAGCACACACACAAACACTGATCTGTGCTGAGTTTGACATGTGGAGACAAAACTCAAAGACCTGTAAAATTGCTGGCAACTCTCAGCTAATCAGGCATCAGCAGCTTCTGGGCTGGCAGGTGTGTGACATCGGTGGTGTGAGGACATGAGACCTGTTTTCTATCAGAGATAGATGTACTTTATTGATCCCAAACTGGGAAATTCCAGTTTAAGAGCAGCATGACAGTAGACAACCAAATGACAAACACACACAGCATAATAGACACAGGGATTACCCATGGAAAGTGAAACTGCTAGAAACTTGTATACATCATATAGATACATGAATCATACCCGCTGCACAATGCAGGACTATCAGGAGCAGAGTGAGATGTCAGGTACCAATTAGGCTGTAAGGTGCAGTATGGCAGCATAGTTATGATCAGAATTCAACATCAGAGTGAGTTATTGTACAGTGAAATAGCATGTGACAGAAAAGATTTCCTGGACCTATCCGTTCGGCAGTGAAGCTCTTGCAGTCTGCTGGAGAAAGTGCTCCGCTGTCTGTCCAGTGTGTGGTGGAGGGGGTGATCAGGATTTTCCATGATGGATCACAGTGTGCTCAGTGTCCTCCTCTACACCACAGTTTCAAAGGTCTCCAGCCTGAGACCAATCACAGAGCCAGGTTTCTTGATAATCTTGTCAAGTCTGTTGGTGTCGCTGGCTCTGATACTGCTACCCCAACAGACAGCAACAGAGAAGATGGTGCTGGTGATAACGGCCTGGTAGAAGAGCTGCAGTATCCTGTTGCACTCGTTGAAGGATCTCAGCATCCTCAGGAAGTAGAGATCAGGGTCTTCTTGAAGTTTGACAAAGACACTGAGAGTTGTTGAGGTGTTAATTTATGCTAATGAACCTGCCCTGTGAGAGTGAATGGTTGTCTGTCTCTCTGTGTTGGCCCTGTGATGGACTGGCGATCTGTCCAGGGTGGACCCTGCCTCTCGCCCAAAGATGCTGGGATAGGCTCCAGCCCCCCCGCGACCCGAAAAGGATTAAGCGGAAGAAGATGGATGGATGGATGAATGAACCCGCCCTGTGGCTTGTAGATTGAAAGCAGCTTTACAGTATCGACTAAAACGTTAGTTGAGTATGAACAGTCGGTTGTCAGTGTGCAAGTTTTTCCTCCTAAATTTGTGACTCTTTTATCTTAAATCTGCAACATTTTGCACTGGTGTGGTGGCCTAGTGGTAGAGCATCTGCCACACAGCCAGGAGGTTGTGGGTTCAAGCCCCAGCTGCGTCATACCAAAGACCATATAAAAATGGTACTTCCCACCTTCTACAGGTACATCTCAAAAATTAGAATATCATGAAAAAGTTCAGTATGAACAATATGAACTGAACATGACCTGGTTCCTCAAATCATCACTGACTGTGGAAACTTCACACTAAACCTCAAGCAACTTAGGTTCTGTGCCTCTCCACTCTTTCTCCAGACTCTGGGACATTGATTTCCAAATGAAATGCAAAATTTACTTTTATCTGAACAGAGGTCATCAGCATAATAGAATGGCGGAAGGACAAGTTGTTTGTGGCGTTGCCTTGCATGGCAGTGACTCCTCTGATTCTAGATGATTTTCTTTGTAGATCAGCGGTCATTTTGTTCTGCTGTACATGATTGGCTGGACGGACTAAATGACAATCAAGTTGGCTTCTTTTCATTCAACATTTACTGTTTTTTTCCTCATCTACACCTTTTACTTGTAAATTAAAATGTATTTTTCAAATTATTTTTTTTAAATTTTACCACCCAAATATTGACCTTTTTAAAATGTCTTTCTTTTCTTGTAGACATTTCAGACTTTATTTTCCATAAGTTTGTGAGTATTTTCTTATATATTTCAGAAATTTTTCAGAGTTGTTACTTTTTTCTCATAAATTTCTCCTTTTTATGACCCAGTGACTTTTTGGGTACATTAGCAGTGTTTCTCATTAATTCCTGTTTTATTTCCGTCACTCATTTGTGACTGAGCCTAAATAGAAGAACAACATCAGTGGTGATCCAAATGAAATCAGTAGAATTTTTTTTTTCCACAATATTTTTTATTGAACCTTTTTTTTTTTTACAAACATGGCACAAACAATCAGACACTAACACAAAAGTAATTTAAAAATTAAAAAGAACAATAAAAAAAAATGTGTAATAAAAACAGCAACAGCCATTAACAAACACAAGTCAGCAACAATGCTCCTCTGTTTAGTCTAGGCCAGGGGTGTCCAACCATGTGCCATGGAGAGCCAAGACCCTGCAGGTTTTACCTCCAACCAGTGTCTTCAACAGCAGATTTCAGTGAACTTCTTCCCACTGATTGCTGATAAGTGAAAACACCTGCTGAAGAGACTGGGTAGAAGAGAAAACCTGCAGGGTCTTGGCTCTCCATGGCACATGGTTGGACACCCCTGGTCTAGGCAATCTATTACATAAGTATACATAATATACATTCACCAGTTTGGAATTTGCAAGGTCCACACATATCATTCACCTTCCTCTTCAGACATTATGTTTAATTTCTTTACATAATCAATGAAAGGTCTCCATACATTCTCAAACAAGTTTTCCTTTGATTTCAGTATATATGTTATTCTTTCTAGTGGAAGGTTTGTTAACATCTGTCATAACCACTGAGTCACATCTGGTCTATGAGTCTTTTTCCACAGTAGTGCAATACATTTTTTGGCATTAAGCAAACTGAGGTCTATGAATGCTGTTTCACTCTTATTAAAGTTATGTTTTTCTGGATATAGACCCAACAAAAACAGTTTAGGGTTCAATGTGAATTGTTTTGAAATTATTTTTTCAATTGTTACCCTCACCTCTTCCCAAAACATTCCGATTTTTCTACATTCCCATAAACAGTGAAATAGGGTTCCTTTACTTTCCATACATTTTGTGCATGTATCTGGTATGTTTTTGTTATATCTATTTAACTCCACTGGTGCAACATACATCCGCATTAACCATTTAAAATGTATCAGTTTAAGACGTACATTTATTGATTTGGTTTGAGCTCCTGTACAAGCCAATTCCCATTGTTCCTCTGAAATTTCAATTTGCAGGTCCTCTTTTCAGTAATTCAGTCTTTTCTGTGAGTTTTCATTTGAGAATAGTGTCAATGAGTTATAAAACTCTGAAATGATACCCTTTCTCTTAGTATCTTTCATGAAAATTTTTTCCAAAGATGAATAAGTAGGTCAGGTGAGAGCATTATTTTGATTTGATCGAATAAAATTTCTAAGCTGAAGATATTTAAAAAAGTGTGTTCTATTAAGATTGAATTTAATCCTCAGTTCTTCAAAAGACATTATGTTATCTGAACGTGACAAGTATAAGTCTTGAATCTTTTGAATCCCTTTTAAATTCCATACTTTAAATACAGTATCCGCTCTCCCTGGTGTAAAATATTGATTACCCCATATTGGGCTAAATTGTGACAGTAAGTGTGGTTCTTTTAAATATTTTTTGGTTTCACACCATATTTTGATCATGTGCTTTACAATTGGATTTTTAACTTGTTTCTGTAATTTTTTAGCCGAGTCTGAGTATATGAATAAGGGAAGAGGTAAAGGTAAATTGTATGATTCCATTTCAGTCCAATGAGGAAGATCATTTGATGAAAAATAATATGTCATAGACCTCAGTTGTGCTGACCAGTAATACAACATAAAGTTTGGACATTTCAGACCTCCACGATCAAATGGTAAATATAGTAAGGACAGACGTAATCTAGCCTTCCTATTGTTCCATATAAATTCCACTAACTTTTTTTTAATTCTTGAGAATAGATCTGAAGGTGGTGGTAAAGGAATGTTTTGAAATAAAGTATTTTTGGTAAGATATTACTTTTAAGTATATTAATTCTCCCGATCATCGACATTGGTAGTGACATCCATCTCTGAAGTAACTCATTAATATCTGTCATTAAGGCTTCATAGTTGGCACTGGCGACTGATTCTAGCTTAGGCAAAATTTGAATTCCTAAATATTTAAACTGATTTACAACATTGAATTGATTTACCTCAGGAGCTGGGTGATTTCTCTGGGTCTCATTTAGCATTTATATTGAAGATTTTGTTTTGTTTATTTTATATCGTGATATATCCCCAAAGTTCTTTATTAAATTTAACAAGGTCGGAATTGATTTTTTAAAATTCGACATAAACAAAATTATGTCATCGGCATACAGGGAGATTTTATGTTCTGTTAGTCCTACTTTAATTCCATATATTTGTGGATGTAAACGTACTGCCATCGCTAAAGGTTCAATTGCCATAGTAAACAATAAAGGTGAAAGTGGACAGCCTTGTCGACATCCTCTATTGATTTTTATTGATTTTGAGATATTGCTGTTTGTTAGGATTTCTGCTGTAGCATTATTGTATATTATCTGGACCCATTTTATGAAATTATTTCCAAGTCCAAACCTTTGTAGGACTTCAAAAAGATAGGGTCGAATGGCCCTATCAAAGGCCTTTTCGGCGTCCAATGATAGGAGAGCTGTATCCGGTGCTTCTTTATTGGAATAAATAATATTAAATAGTCTTCTTACATTATGGAAGCCTTGTCTTCCCATTATAAAGCCATTCTGATCTTGGTTAATAATATTTGGTAATATTTCTTGTAGTCGTCTTGCTAAAATTTTACAGATTATTTTAAGATCAGCATTTAATAGGCTTATTGGTCTCATGTTTTCACATTTATTAGGGGGTTTACCTGGTTTTGGCAACAGTATAATTAATGCATTATTCATGTATGGTGGTAAATTACCATTTTGAAATGCTTCTAAAACCATTTCCAAAAGTGGTTTTATTAATTTATTCTTAAATTTTTTATAGAGGCCAACTGGAAGACCATCTGGTCCTGCTCTTTTTCCTGATTTCATATTATCAATGGCTCTCCCAACTTCTTCTTGACTAATTTTAGACTCCAGTATCTCCCTGTTTTCATTTGGAATACATGGTATAGATAATCCACCCAAAAAACAATTTAGTTTTGTTAAATCAGTTTCATTTTTTGTATCATATAGTTTTCCATAATAATCTCTAAAGGCACTGTTAATTTCTAAAGGATCTATAACAACCTGTCCGTTACTTATAATACTGGTAATTGGTGTTTTAGATTCTAATTGTTTAATCTGCCATGCCAATAATTTTCCTGATTTTTCACCTTGTTCATAAAAAGTTTGCTTCAATCTTAGAAGACTCGAGGCAGCTCTATTCGCTGATTTTTTTGTCGTATTCAGCTCTCAGAATCAGTAATTCATTCTCTAACTGTGGGTTACTTCCTGCATACACCTTTTCTTGAAGAATTTTTATTTTATGTTCCAATTGGACTCTCTCCTCTCAGGTCTTCTTAGATTTTGAACCTGTATAACCAATAATATGCCCCCTAATAAAAAAGCTTTGAATGCCTCCCACTTTATACATGCTGATGTTTGTGTAGTATTGATATCAAAGAACTCATCTATCTGTTTTTCTATGTACTTAACAAATTCTTCGTCCTGAAGCCATTTATGTTGAAAATGCCACCTAACTGGGCCCTTTGTCAATTTCTTATCTACATATACTAGACAGCAGGGTGCATGATCAAAGATCACAATGTTATCATAGAAACCGTTTTGAATCTTGGACCTTAATTCTGTAGAGATCAAAAAATAGTCAATACGTGAGAATGTCTTATAGGTATTAGAATAACAAGAATAGGCTTTGACTTGTGGTTTCATTTCTCTCCATATATCTAGCAATCTCATTTCTTTCATAAAATGATTAATGGTCATCCTACTTCCATTGTGCGTACAGTCCAGTCCGGTTGATCTATCTATACTGGGATTCAATGTACAATTAAAATCCCCTGCTATTATATGTTGCCCTGTAAGTGATGATAAAGTGAGGTATAAATTAACAAAGAAGTTTTGATCATCAATATTTTTGCACGGTGGCGCAGTGGTTAGCACTGCGGCAGCACAGTTTACCCTTGGCCGGGGGATCGTGAGTTCGATCCCAGCCCCCGACCAACAGTGATCTGTGTGGAGTTTGCATGTTCTCCCCGTGTATGCGTGGGTTTACCCCGGGATTTCTCCGGTTTCCTCCCACATGCCAAAAACATGCACGTTAGGTTAATTGAAGACTCTAAAGTGG
Organism: Pholidichthys leucotaenia; assembly: GCA_020510985.1. NCBI lineage: Eukaryota > Metazoa > Chordata > Actinopteri > Cichliformes > Pholidichthyidae > Pholidichthys > Pholidichthys leucotaenia. The sequence continues at coordinate 222,626,023 of CM035837.1, forward strand.
CCCTTGGTGTGAATGTGTGTGTGAATGGTTAAAGGGATGGCGCCGTATTGTGGCTGCTTCATCCATCCAGGTGGTGGATGACCCTTAATTTCTGTAAAGCGTCTTTGAGTGTCTATGATAAAGCGCTATATAAATCTAATGCATTGATTGATGGATTGATTAATATTGGGGCCGTATAAGTTCACCAGATTTATATTTTCTAATAACAAAGATCCTTGGATGATTAGATATCTTCCAAATTTGTCTCTAATTACATTTTTCATTTGAAATGGGACTGTTTTATGTATGAGAATCATAACACCTCTGGCTCGGGATGAAAATGATGAGGTGAACACGTTACCTTGCCATCTTCTCCTAATTCTTTTTACATCCTCCTCTAATAGATGAGTTTCTTGTAAAAATACAATTTTTGAATCTATCTTTTATTTTATTCATAACTTGTTAAAGTTTTTTAAGATTTTGTAGACCTCTGCAATTCCATGAAGTTAAATTAAGATTAACGCTTTGATCTATGATCAGTAAAGAGTTTGAGATTACCTTGCAATATGAACATACAGAGAAGCAAAAACATGGATGATAGAACATTCATCCTACAAACTAACCAAAAACAAATTCCCTTTCCCCACATTCGTGGTAATCCCCCCAAAATCAAAATATTCCATCTCCCGTTATAGCTAGTGACTGTTCCACACCTGCGAGGATCAGTCAAACCACTCTCTCTTTCTCCTCTCAATCACCCTGACTATACTACTATTCTTATGACATTAACGCTCTTCTGTAGTTTCTTCAACATAACTTCAAAGTTTTATAGCAACTTTGTACATCATAGCCTTTTTTTTTAAATACAGTCTGTATTTTGTAGACTTGTTATATGTTTCAGATCAATCAGATACCTGTACATACGCTTAAATGTTCTACCTTTGTCATGTTCATGCTTAGCTCCCACCAGTCTCCTTTTGGATCTGCTTGATGAGCTCCTGCGCCTCTTGAGGGGTCTTGAAGGTGTGGGTTCTCCCTTTATATGTGACCAGCAGTCTTGCCGGATGAATTACTCCGTGACGAATCCCTAGGTTGCGCAGCTCTTTGCGGGCGGGGTCGAACTGCCTCCTTAATTGTTGAATTCCTGTGGCCAAATCTGGGTAGAACCGCACCTGTTGATCCTGGTATTTTTTCCCCTTTAGCTCGTGCCGCATTGGTGACTGTCATCTTGTCTCTGTAGTTGAGGAACTTCATAATCAGCGTCCTTGGTGGTGTCTTATTATCTCTCGGTGGCCCGATTCGGTGAGCTGTCTCTAAAACGACCGATGTCTGCAGATCCGCGTTGTTCAGCGCTTCTGGAATCCACTTTTCCAAAAAGGAACACGGGTCCCGTCCCTCCTTTCCCTCCGGGAGGCCCACCAGTCTCAAATTATTCCGTCGCAAGCGGGATTCCAAGTCCAGGACGTTATCTTCCAGACGTTTCCATTTTAATTCCAATGTTTGCAACTTTGATTGTAGGCTGGTGACGTCATCTTCAGTGCTTGAAATTCGGAGCTCCGCCTGCGACACTCGCTCCATACAGTTGTTTATTTCTTTCCTCATACCTTCTATCGCTGCTATAATCCCATCAAATTTAGACAAAAACTCTGTTCTCATGGAGTTGATGGCAGTGAGCACTGCGTTTGTCCCCTCTTCAGCAGTTCCTGCTCTGCCGCTGGCTTCCTCCTCTGCCATTGTCTCTGGAGTTTTTTCTGTTTCGCCTCGAGCGTGGAAGTCTGTTAGCTTGGGTTGTTTTGTCGAGTTACCTTTTCTTCCACCTAATTTCCCAACCTTGGTCTTTACCATATCCACGCCAAGACACTGGGATGGGTTTTTGTTCCAATTAAGAGAGTTTTAGTAAACTTTTTATTTTTAGGAGCAGAGCAGTGTGAAACATGTTTTCCTATGTGGCCGCCATAACCGGAAGTCAAATCAGTAGAAATTTACTAAAATGACCAAAGATGTAATGAATTCTGTTGAATACATTATAACACTATAAACAAGAACATTTCTGAGCAGTTTTAAAATTAGTCAAATCAAAAGAACCTACCAAATGTACTCTAGTTATGGTACTGCATTTTCCTCAGACATGGACTCCAAGTAAAAAGTATTGTGCAATAAAACTTGTCAGATAAGTGGAGTTTTGTGAGAAAGTTGGTTCCTCGCCCACCCTGCCTCTCAGGCCTGTCGTAGCTGCTTCTTGTTTCCTCCTTGTGGACTCAAACCGTTCTGCCTTCTCAGTAGCTCATGTCAATGTCTTGTGTGCCAAAGCTGGAAAGAGCAGTCTTTGCTTTGATATTTCTGCCTAATATCAGCTCCTCTTTATTGTTTTGGACGCTCAGGCCTTTATATGGTACATATCCATTTTTCTAAGCTGGTTGTATGTGAGTTTTGTTTGCTCTGTAGTTTTGACACATTTTCATTTATTTAGAATAAGATTTCTTTCTTAGACCACTCAAGTTGTATGGATATATAAATCTCCATGACATTGTGTGGCTTTTATCACTCATTACACATAGGATTCATGGGTTGTTGAGTCTGGTATTTGATCCTAGCAGCTGTCCTTCTCGGAGACACTGCCAATCTCTGTGTGCGATCCTTCCCATTCTTTGAAAGGTGGCTTCATGGATTAGTGAGAGCTCAGATGATGCTGTCAGAAGTGATGGCTTGATCCATAGTGATCTCTGGTGAAAATATCATCAAAATTCATCCAACGGTTTGCTGCATCATCCTGCTCAAAGATGGACAGACCTTGGCAGAGGCATGTACTCTCTGAGTGCCCTTCAGTTCAGGGTTTTTCAACCAGGGCTGACCGCCACGTTCAGGTTACTGTGGAAAATTGTCTAATTTCACTTCTTCACTGGTCAAAAAAATAGCTAATAATTTATCATTGCTGCATGCATGGGTCTGCATTTTTTAAAAATTATTTTTGGTGAGAAGCGTTAATAGTGCCAGGTGAGACAAGATATACAGTGGGGCAAAAAAGTATTTAGTCTGCCACCAATTGTGCAAGTTCTCCCACTTAAAAGATGAGAGAGGTCTCCAATTTTCATCATAGGTATACCTCAACTATGAGAGACAAAATGAGAAAAAAAAATCCAGAAAATCACATTGAAGGATTTTTAATGAATTAATTGGTAAATTCCTCAGTAAAATAAGTATTTGGTCAATAACAAAAGTTCATCTCAATACTTTGTTATATACCTTTTGTTGGCAATGACAGAGGTCAAACGTTTTCTGTAAGTCTTCACAAGGTTTTCACACACTGTTGCTGGTATTTTGGCCCATTCCTCCATGCAGATCTCCTCTAGAGCAGTGATGTTTTGGGGCTGTCATTGGGCAACACGGACTTTCAACTCCCTCCAAAGATTTTCTATGGGGCTGAGATCTGGAGACTGGCTAGGCCACTCCAGGACCTTGAAATGCTTCTTACGAAGCCACTCCTTTGTTGCCCAGGCGGTGTGCTTGGGATCATTGTCATGCTGAAAGACCCAGCCACGTTTCATCTTCAATGCCCTTGCTGATGGAAGGAGGTTTTCACTCAAAATCTCATGATACATGGCCCCATTCATTCTTTCCTTTACACGGATCAGTCGTCCTGGTCCCTTTGCAGAAAAACAGCCCCAAAGCATGATGTTTCCACCCCCATGCTTCACAGTAGGTATGGTGTTCTTTCTCCTCCAAACACGATAAGTTGAGTTTTTACAATAAAGTTCTATTTTGGTTTCATCTGACCATATGACATTCTCCCAATCTTCTTCTGGATCATCCAAATGCTCTCTAGCCAACTTCAGACGGGCCTGGACATGTACTGGCTTAAGCAGGGGGACACGTCTGGCACTGCAGGATTTGAGTCCCTGGCGGCGTAGTGTGTTACTGATGTAGCCTTTGTTACTTTGGTCCCAGCTCTCTGCAGGTCATTCACTAGGTCCCCCCGTGTGGTTCTGGGATTTTTGCTCACTGTTCTCGTGATCATTTTGACCCCACGGGGTGAGATCTTGCATGGAGCCCCAGATCGAGGGAGATTATCAGTGGTCTTGTATGTCTTCCATTTTCTAATAATTGCTCCCACAGCTGATTTCTTCACACCAAGCTGCTTACCTATTGCAGATTCAGTCTTCCCAGCCTGATGCAGGTCTACAATTTTGTTTCTGGTGTCCTTTGACAGCTCTTTGGTCTTGGCCATAGTAGAGTTTGGAGTCTGACTGTTTGAGGTTGTGGACAGGTGTCTTTTATACTGATGACGAGTTCAAACAGGTGCCATTAATACAGGTAACGAGTGGAGGACAGAGGAGCCTCTTAAAGAAGAAGTTACATGCCTGTGAGAGCCAGAAATCTTGCTTGTTTGTAGGTGACCAAATACTTATTTTACCGAGGAATTTACCAATTAATTCATTAAAAATCCTTCAATGTGATTTACTGGATTTTTTTTTTTCTGATTTTGTCTCTCATAGTTGAGGCATACCTATGATGAAAATTGGAGACCTCTCTCATCTTTTAAGTGGGAGAACTTGCACAATTGGTGGCAGACTAAATACTTTTTTCCCCACTGTACTGTACAGTGCTAGGTAGACAACAGTTTGGACGGCTACAGCAACAGAGTGTATACTGTGTTTGTGCGTGAGAGTGTGTAGGAGAATGGGTTCATAAATATTTGGGTTTATATGGGTTTATAAATATTTTGAATGTGTGGTTTGTTGCACCTTAACTCTACACTTTAGCATATCTGCTTTATACAGTTTCATTGCAGTTGTTCTGCTTGTGTGTGATTGTGTGTTTTTATGGTTTTGTGACCCGCCGGGGGACTACAGATGCAAATTAGCAGTGTTGCTAAATCTGGCATACTTACTTTTGGATTAATGGATTATGTAATGTTCCTTTCAAATAAACATTAATCTTAAATATACATACACAGAAACAGATGCTAATGTATGAGGATATACGTACACACACTCCAGCCTGGTCACCCTTTATTTCTGTGGATATTTTTAAACATTAGCAAACCTGCTAGCTGCTAAATTAATGAAAATGCAGTTTTTCTCATTTCATGAAAAATGTCTGTTTTGGATTTATGTTTGAGGTTTGCACCGGACAGTGATTATGATGTTTAAGCCCTAGTTCTGGTGAAGTTGAGACACTGAATAAAATGTAAATCAAACAACACTTTGTGAGTGTTTAGGAACTGAGGACACTAACTGTTGAAGCTGTGTAGGTGCAATTCTTCCCCATTCTTGCTTGACGTGCGACCTCAGATGCTCAACAGTCCGGGGTCTCTGTTGCCATATTTTGCTCTTCATAATGCTCCACACATTTTCAGTGGTAGACAGGTCTGGACTGCATCAGGCCAGTCTGGTAGCCACAATCTTTTACTACGAAGCCATGCTGTTGTAACACATGCAGAATGTGTCTTGGCATTGTCTTGCTGAAATCAGCAGGGACGTCCCTGAAAAAGATGTTGCTTGGATGGCAGCAGATGTTGCTCCAAAACCTGGATGTCCTGTTCAGCATTAATGGGGCCTTCACAGATGTGTAAGTTACAATGCCACATGCACTAACACCCCCCCCCCCCCACACACACACACACCATCACAGATGCTGGCTTTTATCAGCAAAAAAAAATCTGTTTCATTTATTCAGTCTTATTGACTGTCTAGATGTGACATTTGTCTGTTTCTGCTGATTAAACACTGACAGAGCTGTGAGAGTCATCAAGTTAAAACAAGACACAAATCAGTCAGGAAAAAGAATGTAAAAGGAAGTGACATCACTATAGGAAGTAGCAGCACTCAGGTCTCTTGTTAGAACAGTGATTTAGTTGGAGTTTTGATGAAAACATGAATGTGACTGACTGGAATACTGTAGGTCTGAAGCGTCTTCCACATCAGTCACCGTGCTGCTCTCAAATCACACAATACATGTTCATTAGAAATGCACCTAAAGAGGTTATTTTCACTGCTGTTTGTGTGTCCGTCTGTCTGTCAGTACGGTTACACAAAAACAACTGGCTGATTTTCAATGAAATCTGATGGAGGGGTGGAGCTTTTCAACACCTTGGGCCTCATGCCAGAACAGGTTAGGATCAGCCTGTGTAAACCCTGCGTACTTTGGTGGGACACTGCAGGTTTTTAATGCATTTATTGATTTGAAAGGGACAATGCATATTAATGAACATCAGTGTAGATGTAAATAAGCCAGACTTGGTAAACTTGGTAAATTCCATCTGTGGTCCCGTGGCAGGTCACAACCATTCACATCAGAGCAGGAGAACAGTTCTAATTCCAATTACAGATAACGCATGTTAGACAATCGAAAACAAAGACTCAGGTATCCATCACACAAAGTGCAGTGCACGTACACATACACACATGTACACATGCACTGCTCAGCAACAACATTGTGCAGTAGTGCACATGTGTGCAACACACGGACACACACACACCGTACATATGTCCGCATGCTGCACATGAACATCCCGTAACCATGACTACAGTGTTGGTTATTTAAAAGTCAGTTTTTAAGGTGAGTTTTAAAAGGGTTTCATGTGGAAAGTTCTCTGACTGCAGGTGGGATGTGGTTCCAGATCTTGGTGCCCCTTGCTGACAGCACAGACTGACCAACAGCAGTGGGTCTGTGGGGACCTCACAGTGCCCTCTGGTGGCTGTACTGGTACCAGTCCTCAGTCTGATGTATTCTCTCAGGGTGGTGGTGCATAACCATTTAATATTTTATATACTGAACAAGCCAGTTTGAATATTTTATGGTTTTCAAAAGACTGTGAGAACATAAAACATTGTTGTTTAAGTGGAAGTGATGATTTTATGGGGAAGCCGCAGAATGATTTCTCTGGTTGTGTATGATTCGCAGCCTGCTGAAACATGGAGACGAGTGCTTTGAAGCAGCAGCCTGCCCCTGTCTGTGGAAAGGAAAAGAGTATTATCCCGGTGACAGAGTCTCCTCTCCCTGCTATGACTGGTGGGTTCTCACACATCGAATGTCAGCAGTCTCCATGTCAAAGTTTGGAACAGTCGTATCATTTTCTTTTGCTCTTCAGGGAATTCTTCTCCATCATTAGTGACATTCAGATTTGTATTTTCTTCACCATCAAAGTCTATCAAATCTGTGATAATCAAACTAACACCATCTCTGTTTCTAGTCAGATGTAGTCTCAAGTGTCAGAGTTGTGAAGTAGTCAGAACATGGACAGTAACCACCTGACATGAATAAGTCCTGCTGTCACCGTGTTGAAAACAGGGCCCTGAACACAGAGCGGGCCCTTGGGCCCTTGTGCTGCGCTTGGATTCCCTCTACCTCAGTCTGTTCATGTCCACTGAAAGAAAAGACTCTCCCAGTCATCTCATTCTTCCATCCTTCCATTTCTTCTTCAACTCTAGGCAGGGAAGAAGATGCAGACGACACCCTAATAGCTCAGTGAACGGTGGTCCAGGCTCTGACAGGCCCTCCTCCTGTAAACCACAGGCTCTCCACCAAAAGCAGGAGGCCATTAGATGAGGAAAATGTTCTGGCACTAAGTGGGAACAAGTTGATATTGAGTTGCTGAAGCTTTGCTGTCTTTGTAGCGTGTGCCAGCATGGGACATTCCAGTGTGTGTTTCCACCGTGTCCCTCCATGTGCACGGCCTACGGGGACAGACATTACAGGACGTTTGATGGGCTGCTCTTTGACTACGTTGGAGCGTGCAAAGTCTATCTGGTGAAGGTACTGACTGTAGTTTTCATATTTTATAACCCTAACCCTCGTTGCCAAATGTTATGTCTGGAAACCTGGAGAGACTCAGAGAGTGGTGCTGCTTTGAACACCGACTTTATTACACACAGTAATAAAACATACATGCAGGCTGGCTGAGCACTGAGCTCCTTTGTGGCTGTGTATCCAGACAGAGACTAAGATGGCATCAGATGGCCGACTCTCCCTTATATAGGTCAGCATGGTTACGGTACCAGCCAGCTAGGTCATCACGCTGTTCTCTGTTGCAAATCCCCTTTATCACAGTACCTAGATCCATATATGTTAACTTCAGTTTTATGTCAGTGGGAAAAATAGTTTATAGTGAACAATTGTAAAATTTAGATGTGAATGAGACTAAATCCATGACATAGAGACTGAAACATGGCAGTGTGCACGGTGATGACGTGAAGAGTCATGGACAGCTCTGATGAATTAGCATGATAACAACAACTTCCTGAAGCAGTGCAATGCTATACTTGTTAGAAATAATGTGCAGCTGATCTGCTGGGGTAAAGCATTTAAAAACATCCTTAAAAGTTTTTCCTTCAAAGGGCAAGAAGTGAAAACTGAATGAGAGACCACTGAGAGCAGGATGAGACGGGTGTACTGGTTAAGGCTGATGTAACATGACTTAAATAAGACAGAAAGTTTTTTTCAGTGGGGGTGAAAGAGGAACCAACTGACTCAGTGTAGAGAACAATCTAGGTGAGGAACCAGCTACAGTAAGAGAGAACATGTGGGACTGAGAACACAAAGGAGGTCATTAAGTCTAGTTATTAATGAGGATGAGAAGGCAGGCATGAAGAGGGGCACACAGAAACGACACAGGAGGCACCTTAGGAATGAGGATATCTTTACCTTCTCAGATGTGTCCTCAGGACATGGACCCTAGTTTGTTTCTGTTTAACTCCAAGCCCAAGTCAAATCTGTCACTTCTGCAACATGTCCGGCACATCCAGAGAATTGAAGTTGGTTTACTCTGAGACCCACAGTGCAGCAGGGAAACACTAAGTAGGAAACATGAATATAAAACACCAAACATCAGTGCAAAGAAAACCAGCCCCACATGTAGTGAGTTAAGGCACATACCAGGGCACAGAGAGGGTTAAGGTGGCATGGAGGGCAAAGAGAGCAGCCCACTGGTGCAGCCCTGAGATCAGTGTGTGTGTGTTGGAGTGAACAGTTCCTGGAAGACAGAGTTCAGTTGTTGTGGGGGGGTCAGGGTCCAGGATAGTCTTAAAAGATCCCAGGATCCAGATTAAATTCTAGATTCACTCCAAACATTTAATAACTTCTAGCATCTACTTCAAGATATATTTTCACAAAAATGCCATCAAACATTGCAACAAATATACACAAAGAAACAAACCAAAGACGTTGATCTGAGTGTTCAGATGTGCTCTGAGTGATTGGGTTCACCAGTCAGGGCAAATGCAGGAAGTAGACAGGATGACAATACTGGCGGGAAGGGGGGGGGGGGGACACAGGGCACTTACAACTGTACAACTTCTTTTTATTTTCTAGTTTTTTTTATTTAACATCACTTTTTACAAATATGTCAGGGTAATCAGATTGAATCTATGCGGTTCTCGATTGTTTCTACAACAATGGCAACATCAACTTTGGTTTTTTTTGGGGGGGGCACAATTTGAAATATTCAATGTGAAAAAAGTTTGAGATTTTTTTTCAAATATATTAAAAATAAAAAAAACAACTAAATAATCACATGTACATCAGTATTCACAGCCTTTGCTCAATACTTTGTTGATGCCCCTTTGGCAGCAATTACAGCCTCAAGTCTTTTTGACTATGCCACCACCAGCTTGGCACACCTATTTTTGGGCAGTTTGGCCCATTCCTCTTTGCAGCACCTCTCAAGCTCCATCAGGTTGGATAGGAAGCGTCGCTGCACAGCCATTTTCAGATCTCTCCAGAGATGTTCAATTGGAGTCAAGTCTGGGCTCTGGCTGGGCCACTCAAGGACATTCACAGAGTTGTCCTGAAGCCACTCCTTTGATATCTTGACTGTGTGCTGAGGGTCGTTGTGCTGCTGAAAGATGAACCATCACCCCAGTCTGAGATCAAGAGTACTCTGGAGCAGGTTTTCATCCAGGATGTCTCTGTACATTGCCACATTCATCTTTCCCTCTAGCCTGACTAGCCTCCTAGTTCCTGCCACCAAAAAACATCCCCACAGCATGACGCTGCTACCAACATGCTTCACTGTAGGGATGGTATTGTCCTGGTGATGAGCAGTGTCTAGTTTCCTCCAAACATGACGCCTGGCATTCACACCAAAGAGTTCAATCTTTGTCTCATCAGACCAGAGAATTTTGTTTCTCATGGTCTGACAGTCCTTCAGGTGCCTTTTGACAAACTCCAGGTGGGCTGCCATGTGCCTTTTACTAAGGAGTGGCTTCCGTCTGGCCACTCTACCATACAGGCCTGATTGGTGGATTGCTGCAGAGATGGTTGTCCTTCTGGAAGGGTCCCCTCTCTCCACAGAGGAACACTGGAGCTCTGACAGAGTGACCATCAGGTTCTTGGTCACCTCCCTGACTAAGGCCCTTCTCCCCTGATCGCTCAGTTTAGACAGACGGCCAGCTCTAGGAAGAGTCCTGGTGGTTCTGAACTTCTTCCATTTACGGATGATGGAGGCCACTGTGCCCATTGGGACCTTCAAAGCAGCAGAAATTTTTCTGTACCCTTTCCCAGATTTGTGCCTGCAGACAATCCTGTCTCGGAGGTCTACAGACAATTCCTTTGACTTCATGCTTGGTTTGTGCTCTGACATGCACTGTCAACTGTGGACCTTATATAGACAGGTGTGTGCCTTTCCAAATCATGTCCAATCAACTGGATTTACCACAGGTGGACTCCAGTTAAGCTGTAGAAACATCTCAAGGATGATCAGTGGAAACAGGATGAACCTGAGCTCAATTTTGAGCTTCATGGTAAAGGCTGTGAATACTGATGTACTTGTGATTTATTAGTTGTTTTTTTTATTTTTAATGCATTTGCAAAAATCTCAAAAACTTTTTTCACATTGTCATTATGGGGTATTGTGTGTAGAATTTTGAGGGAAAAAGTGAATTTAATCCATTTTGGAATAAGGCTGTAACATAACAAAATGTGGAAAAAAGTGAAGCGCTGTGAAGACTTTCTGGATGTACCGTATATTCTGAGACTGCAGAGTTTGTCCAGATTCTCTGTAGTTGATCAAGATGTTTGACAGACGTGGGTCAAAAGATGAGCATGTAAGTATCTCGTGGTTTTTACTCAGTTATCTAACATCAGTGGGCTTACATATTCTCCAAGGGCTGTGGTGGCTGCACATAATACTCCTTCAATAACTGAAATTCAAAATGAGGACTCATGCTCACCACAGACACACCAGCGGTCTCCTCACTATTTGTCGGACTAGAATTGAGTCTCAGCACAGTCCATAGTGTTCACATTTGTCACTGAAATAAACATCTGACTTGTTCAGCACTCTGGATGGAATGGTTACTTTTATATTTAATACTACATTGTCATATCAAAGAGATGTGAGCAACTCTGAGTTGTGGGTTTTAAGTTGTGACACAGAACAGTGTACAGTAGTGGGAGGGTGAAAAGTTCATAGTGGTCAAATTTGACCAAATGTGGTTTATTTTTCAACGGCAGGGATCCAAGCGCTGCAACATCGATAGTAGAAGTGTGTGGACTGAAGGGGAGACTATGTTGAAAAATAAACCACATTCGATCAAATTTGACCACTATGAACTTTTCCGCCTCCCATCGTAAAGTAGTTAAGCTCTCTTAGCTAAATACAAGTAATCGGCAGCTACTGTCTACCTAATGTGGTCAGTCCAGCTTCCATGCTGCTGTCAGACACACCAGTAGATGTTAATATTCTGCTACTGGCAGTGCCACATTATGGCACAACACACAAATAGGTCACCTGACTGGTCTAGACCAGGGGTCGGCAACCTCTACTATGAAAAGAGCCCATCCATCCATCCATTCATCCATTCCATGGGCTGCACGGTGGCGCAGTGGTTTAGCACTGCGGCAGCACAGTTTACCCTCGGCCGGGGGATCGCGGGGATCGTGAGGTCGTGGGTTCGATCCCAGCCCCCGACCAACAGTGAGCTGTGTGGAGTTTGCATGTTCTCCCCGTGTTGCGTGGGTTTACTCCGGGATTTCTCCGGTTTCCTCCCGCATATCAAAAACATGTAGGTTTAGGGCGCTCGCGCACGCAGCGACCGGCAACCGGTGGCTTGTCACCAGACTGCAAACCAAATCTACCTACGGGTACAAATAAGTAACAAAAAAAAAAAAAAAAAAATTCATCCATCCATCCTTCTTCTACCACTTTTACAGAGGTCCGGGTCATGGAGGCAGCAGTTCATGCGCAGAAGCCTAGACTTCCCTCTCCCCAGCCACCTGCTCCAGCTCTTCAGAGAGGATACTGAGGCGTTCCCAGACCAGCTGGGAGACATAGTCTCTCCACCAAGTCCTGGGTCTGCCCCGGGGTCTCCCCTCAGTGGAATGTGCCTGAATCATCTCAAGTGGGAGGCATCCTGATCAGATGCCCAAACCACCTCAACTGGCTCCTTTCAATGTGGAGGAGCAGCTTTTCTACTCTGAGCCTCTCCCGGATGACTGAGCTCCTCACCCTATCTCTGAGGGTGAGTCCAGCAGTCCTACGGAGAAAGCTCATTGCAGCCACTTGTATCCGTGATCTCATTCTTTCAGTCATTACCCAAAGCTCATCAATCAATCAAAGCTTTATGTACATAACACTTTTCATACAAAAGTTGGGCTGCACGGTGGCGCAGTGGTTAGCACTGCGGCAGCACAGTTTACCCTTGTCCGGGGGATTGTGGGGATCGTGGGATCATGGGTTCGATCCCAGTCCCCGACCAACAGTGATCTGTGTGGAGTTTGCATGTTCTCCCCGTGTTGCGTGGGTTTACTCCGGGATTTCTCCGGTTTCCTCCCACATGCCAAAAACATGCATGTTAGGTTAATTGGCTGTTCTAAATTGTCCCTAGATATTTGTTTCCTATAGGCCCTTAGAATAGAGGGTTAGTATTAATGAAAGCGCTTTGAGTGGTCTTTGCGACTAGAAAAGCGCTATATAAGTGCAGGTTAGTTAGTTAGTTAGTTAGTAACACAAAGTGTTTGTTGCAGCATTGCACCGAGACAAATTCCTAGTTTGTGTACTACATGAACAATGGCAATAAATCTGATTCTGATTCGCACATTGAAATAAAACACAATTAACCCCCACACACAAAGAAACTTTCATCTGTGTGAGACTAATGGCAGGTACCAAGGATCCAAGTGAGGAAGCACCATCACTAGGGAGCCATCACCAGCAGGGAATGTGCCAAGTCCACAGCTACAGGAACACCACCTCTGAGACCGCCCAAGTACAATCTGAGGGGTCGACACTGCAGGCGCGGCGCCACAGCACACGATCCCCTAAGCTGGGCAGACTAGGTTAATCATAGGCCAGTGCCCTGCAGCCAGAAAACAGGCACACTTGCCTGTGGGAGGGCTCACTATGAGGAAACGCTGAAGCTTGGACAGGATGATTAAAAAATAAAATAATCACTGACAAAGAATAATACGATAATTTTTTGGTTTCTCCTTTTGGGGCCTGGGGCCTGGGGGCTGGTGTTTGCCCTGCTGGGGGCGCGGGGGCAGGTTGGTTTGGGGGTGCACCGCGCTGGCCTCCCTTGGATGTCCCTCCTGGGGCGGTTGCATAGGTGTCATGGGGCTTGCCAGCTTCAGGGCATTTGTGCTCTGTGGGGGTTGATGGTACTATCTTGCTTGCTAGGCGTTTCCGGGGGGGGGGGGGTTGCTATGACCTGCCACCCTCTTTGAATGTTTTCCAGCTAACCATTCACATGCACACACTCACTTTGAGCGCACTCTCATACACGTGCATACACACACACATGCATACACGCGTTCTTTTACAGGTGCAGATACCAGACTGGTGATGAGATCTTTTCAGAAGAAGGAAGTTTGTCTTCTGTTTCAGTTGTGTCAGTTTGTTTTTTTCTCTTTGTTCCTCTCTTGTTTCTTTCCCCCTGCCCACCCCTCCCTATCCCATTTCCCCCGTCATCTCTATCATGGGTAAAATAATTTAAATAAAGTATTAAAAGTTATTACAAGAGGAGTCTATGAATAATATACAGTACATATATATGTTCTGTATCCACCTTATTCCTAGGCCCCATGATGCCTTGCGTGAATTATGGTAGCAACTTTAGGTACTAGTTTAGAACATATGGTTGTCACTGAAACGGGACACTTTTCCTTGTTAAAAAACAATGACTTTGGTATCAGAAATGTGGGAACACAGCCCCTTGCACCTCAAAACAGTAATATAATCATACCACTTCCCACGACTATCGAGAGATGGAAAGATGACCTTAAAAAGTGGCCTCGTACACGGTAGGTCCGTTAGTTAGCTCCGCTGCTAAGATGCTAACGGTGTAAACAAATAACCCGTGCTGGCAAAATGAGTCACTTTGAGGACATTTTCAAAACTGATGAAATGTTATTTCCATTTTCTGTACTGAAAAACCTTCAAAATGATATTTAATTTGTAGGTAGTGAATCCTACCAACGCCCAACGCTGGAAGGTAGAACACCGGATCACTGGAGAGGACACTCCAGCTTCGCCTTTGGCATAGACAAAACAATTGTCAATTGGCGTAGAGCGCGGCGCCAGGGGTTGTTCCCGACGGTGGGAGGGATCATCGGATCTCACTGGACAGCTACCGCCCGCCTCAAGCTGGGCAGCCCCCAGCCAATAAGGTGTTGTCCCACCACAGCTTGCTTTCCTCATTGGGTGCATGGGGATGAGGAGAAGTCCGAACAGCAGGCTGAGAACCTTCGCACCAGGCAAGACAAAAAAACAAAAGAGACCAACTCTAAAACTGGGAACTAGGAACGTCCGCACTATGATGACAGGACTCGTTGCTAACCTCAAGGACATCAATGACACCAGGAAGACTGCCATCATCAATAATGAGCTGAAGAGACTGGGGGTGGATAAGATAAGATAAGATAAGATAAGCCTTTATTAGTCCCACAACGGGGAAATTCCAGGATTGCAACAGCACAGGGATAGCAACACTCAGAGCAACAATCAGAAGGCAAGAAAAAAAAAAAAACAAGCAAGCAAGAGCAGCTAATATACATATGTACATATTACTATAAAATATATATATACACACACACACACACACACAGACACACAGTGCAGAGCATTGTAGCTGGATGGAATAAATATATGAATATATGAACACACAGTGCAGAGCATTGTAGCTAGATGGAATAAATATGTAAATATATAAACACCCACAGTACGGAGCATTGCAGCTAGGTGGAATAAATATGCAAGTATATAAACACACACAGTGCGGAGCAATGTAGCTAGATGGAATAATATGTAGATATATAAAAACACAGTGCGGAGCATTGTAGCTAGATGGAATAAATATATAGATATATAAATATAAACACACCCAGTGCTGAGCATTGTAGCTAGATGGAATAAATATATAGATATATAAATATAAACACACCCAGTGCAGAGCATTGTAGCTAGATGGAATAAATATGTAAATATATAAACACACACAGTGCAGAGCATTGTTGCTAGGTGGGATGAAACAGCATAACCGTCTATTTAGTTATCCTACATGGTATGATTATGTGCCCATACATATTCTCACCCTCCATAGCGACCGGTATGTTCCTAGTTGTATGCCGGAGAGGACCATTGTGTAAGTCTATTGCATCTTTTGCATTCAAAAAAAAACTATTAGTTTGTTACGTCTTTTTGCTATCTCTGCGAGCAGCCCTGCTTAGGTTGTACAGTCTGACAGCCGTTGGTAGGAAGGACCTACGAAACCTCTCGGTTGTGCACCTGGGATGATGTAGTCTGCTGCTAAATGAGCTCCTCAGTGCATCCAGTATGTCCTGCATAGGGTGGAACTCGGACTCCAGCAGAGATGACAGTTTAGCCACCGTCCTTCTCTCTCCTATCTCCTCCATCGGATCAAGGCGTTGCCCCAGGACAGAGCTAGCTTTCTTAATCAGTTTGTTCAGTCTCTTCCTATCGGCTGCAGTAATGCCACTGCCCCAGCAGACCACTCCAAAAGTGATGGCTGATGCCACCACCGTGTCATAGAATGACTTCAGCAGCGCCCCTTGTACACCAAAAGACCTGAGTCTCCTCAGCAGGAACAGCCTGCGCTGTCCCTTCTTGTAGAGTGCGTCAGTATTGTGTGACCAGTCTAGTTTATTGTTCAGATGAATACCCAGGTACTTGTAGGATGTCACCATCTCGATGTCTGTTCCCTGTATATTTACTGGTGCTGTGAGGGGCTATCGCCCCTCGGATATCGGATATCGGATATCGCCACTCTCCAGGAAACACGGTTGGCTGACGCAGGCACACTGAGAGAGAAGGACTACACGTTCTACTGGCAGGGAAAGGGCAGTGATGAACACAGGGAACACGGAGTGGGCTTCGCAGTGAAGAACACCTTGCTGAAGATGGTGGAACCGGGCAGCAATGGCTCTGCATGACTCCTCACCCTCCGCCTGAACACCATTCAAGGTCCAGTCACCCTCGTCAGTGTGTATGCCCCAACACTGACAGCCACGCCAGAGGCAAAAGACGAGTTCTACGAGAATCTCACAACAACTGTCAGGATCATCCCCAACTCTGAACAACTCATTCTCCTTGGAGACTTCAATGCCAGAGTGGGTGCTGACCACGACTCCTGGCCCTCCTGTCTTGGACCATTTGGCGTGGCAGCGGCTGCTCGAGTTCTGCACATATCACGATCTGTGCATCACAAACTTGTTCTTAAAGACCAAGCCCCAACACAAGGCTTCCTGGCAACATCCGCGCTCAAAGCACTGGCACCAGCTGGACTTGATCTTGACCAGGCGCACCTCACTGAAGAACGTGCTAATCACCCGTTCGTTCCAGAGTGCAGATTGCGACACAGACCATTCATTGGTGTGTTGCAAGGTCAAGCTGCAGCTGAAGAAATTCCATCATGCTAGACAGCCTGGAAAGGCACGGATTGACACCAGCAAGATGGCCCAACCAGAACTTGTTGAGCAGTTTGCCTCCACCTTTGAAAAGGAACTTGGTGTACCACAAGAAGGAGAATCTGCAAAGCAGAAGTGGGAAGAGCTGCAAAACACCACCCACCGCACAGCCTTGGCTACCTTTGGGAGGAAGACCTCGAAGTCACAGGACTGGTTTGATGCAAAGTTGACTGAGATGACCCCCGTCATTGAAGCCAAGCGCTCAGCACTTGCTGAGTACAAGAAGTACCCAAACGAGAAGAATCTCCAGATTCTCAGGGCTGCGAGAAGCAAAGTTCAGCAGACTGCTCGGTGCTGTGCCAACGAGTACTGGACTCAGCTCAGCCAAGACATTCAAACCACTGCCATAACAGGGAACATCCGTGGTATGTACGATGGCATTAAGAAAGCACTTGGTCCGGCACAGAGCAAGACGGCCCCCCTCAAATCCTCCACTGGGGCGATGATCACAGAAAAGAACAAGCAGATGGAGAGATGGGTGGAACACTACTCCGACCTCTACTCCAGACAGGACACCATGACACCGTCAGCCCTTGATGCCATTGACTGCCTGCCATCCATGAATGAACTTGACGCAGAGCCAACCATCTCCAAACTCAGCAACGCCATTGATAGCTTGGCCGCTGGCAAGGCACCCGGCAACAACGGCATACCCCCCGACCTGATCAAGCATTGCAAGACCGCCCTACTGCTGCAATTGCATGACATCCTCTGCCAGTGCTGGAAGGAAGGTGCTGTACCACAGGACATGAGGGACGCCAAGATCATCACCCTCTACAAAAACAAAGGGGAGAGAAGTGACTGCAACAACTACAGGGGCATCTCCCTCCTCAGCGTTGTTGGCAAAGTCTACGCACGAGTTGTTCTTGTTCGTCTACAGAAGCTTGCCGAACGTGTCTACCCCGAGTCTCAGTGTGGCTTCCGCGCTGAGCGATCGACGGTGGACATGATATTCTCCATCCGCCAACTCCAGGAGAAATGCGGAGAACAGAACATGCCCCTGTACGTTGCCTTCATCGACCTCACCAAAGCGTTCGATCTGGTCAGCAGAGAAGGGCTTTTCAAGATCCTGCCAAAGATAGGCTGCCCACCAAAGTTGCAAAGCCTCATTGAATCGTTTCACACCAACATGCAGGGGATAGTGCAGCACGACGGCAACGTCTCAGAGCCATTCAACATACGCAGCGGAGTGAAACAGGGCTGTGTACTTGCGTCAACCCTCTTTGGGATTTTCTTTGCTATGCTCCTGAGGCATGCCCTCAGCACAGCAACAGAGGGAAACTACCTGCATACAAGATCTGACGACAGGCTTTTCAACCTCGCCCTCCTGAAAGCCAGAACCAAAGTACGCGAGGCTCTAATCGGAGACATGCTGTTCGCAGACAACGCTGCTGTCGCAACCCACACACAGCAGGAGCTTCAGACCCTGATGGACTGCTTCTCCCAGGCATGCAAGGACTTCGGGCTTACCATCAGCCTGAAGAAGACGAACGTCTTGGCGCAAAGCACGGAAGCACCAACAACCATCACCATCGACGACTACGAGCTGGAGGTCGTGAATCAGTTCACGTACCTGGGGTCCACGATCAGCAACAACCTCTCCCTTGATACAGAGATCAACAAGAGGATTGGAAAATCAGCCTTCACACTCGCTCGCCTCACCACACGAGTGTGGGAGAATCCCAAACTGTCTGTCAAGACAAAGATGGCAGTGTACAACGCCTGCGTCATCAGCACACTGCTCTATGGGAGTGAGACGTGGACAACATACGCCCGGCAGGAAAAGAGACTGAACTCCTTCCACTTTCGCTGCATTCACCACATCCTGGACATATCCTGGCAGGACAAAGTGCCCAACACAGAAGTTCTGTCCCACGCCGGCCTTCCCTCCATGTTCACTCTACTCAGGCAGCGCAGGCTCCGCTGGCTAGGCCACGTTCACCGTATGGAGGATGGCAGAATCCCCAAAGACGTCCTCTACGGAGAACTGGCGACTGGCAGGAGAGATGTTGGCCGCCCACAGCTGCGCTTTAGAGACGTCTGCAAGAGAGACATGAAGGCCCTGGAGATCAACACAGAACGCTGGGAGGACCTCGCAACGGACCGCTCCAAATGGAGAGGCACCCTGACCAGACAGCTCAAGGCGGGTGAAGAGAGACTGACTGCTGCAGCAGATGAAAAAAGGATCCGCAGGAAGAACCGCCACAGACCCAGCAGCACGGAGACCAGCCACAAGTGCGACCTGTGTGACAGGGACTGCCATTCGCGCATCGGCCTGTTTAGCCACAGGCGGTGCTGTTCCAGCAGAGTAGACGTTTAGGATTCTCTTCCATGGTCATCATAGACCGACGGAGGCCGACGAGTGCGCGAAAACTGACCGAGAAAAAGACAATTTGTTTATATTTTAGCTATGTTGAAAACTCGCGTTCGATCGGTCGGGAGTCATGTCTTCCACAAAAACAAAGGTATTTTTAGAAAATACGATTTCTAAGCTTTCCAATGATACCAGACACTCATGGGGTTTTCCTGGGACTTTGTCGCTACCAAACAAAGAAAGAGTCATGATATATGACTTCTCGTTGCCTGTACTCATAATGACACGGTGCGCATTCCGACCAGCACGTCTCTACCACAATAAAGTCGGCTGCATTTTGTTAAAATATGTTGGACATAATCAAATTTACCTTAGAGCAGACGTACGCCACAACACCGTGCTTGGATGTCGTCTGTCACCGTGTGGTGAGAAGCCTCCATTTATACAGTCTATTGACACAACCACCAACAGCAACGAGTACCAGAACTATGCCAAAACATTCAAAAATACAAAAACTAGAAGAGCTGAAATTAGCTGCCACTTGAGTGCAAAACACGTATGTGGACTATACATTCAAATGAATTTGAAAACTTTAAAAAATGCTATTTTAAATTCCCCTGCTGCTCCACTCTTACTGATTTAACACTAGGTCAGCTGAAATCAGAAGCTCCACCCATAATTTTTCCTACAGCAGCACCCCCAGGACTAAGGTGGATAAAGCTGCTTTTGGCAAAGTAAGTCTGTTTGGCACAATAAGGGAAGCAGATTTCTGTTCTGCTTACCTAGCTGCTTGACAGGACAAGGGGAAAAATAATAATTTGCTGGTAGAAAGACTAGACAGTTAAGATGACTTCAAGATTCATCATCATCATAGCAGTCTGTTGTGGGCGACAATGACTGTTTTCATTTAGGTCTGATCAGATTCCTCCACACAGCTCTGTCCTTAGCCTTCCGCTGCCAGGAACTCCTGTCTATGTCCAACTTCTTCAAGTTTCTTTTTACAGTGTCTTTAAATCTGAGCCTTGGTCTACCCTGATTGTGTTTGCCCTCGCATAATTGTGAGTAGAGTAACTGCCGAGGGAGACGCTGGTGGTCCATCCTCTCAACATGTCCGAGCCGTCTCAGGTTCATCTGTATTAGCATGTCCTCCGTTGATGGTAGACCAGCTTGTTTCAACACTTCAAGATTAAAACAACGCAAACAGACATACATTCAGATGTATTAATAATTAGTAGTAAAATAAATAATTGGGACCAGAGCAACATAAAGTAGGTTTAAAATCCTAAATTAAGACAATTAAAATACAAAACTAATCAAAAACTAAGTTAAAATAACAGGTCTTGAGCCTGCTTTTAAAAACATGTTCCTAACCTCACCTATGGTAATGAACAGCAGAAAAGAAAATGCAGAGCAGCAGAGAGAAGGTGGAGAAAAACAAATTTAACTGTTCACTACCAAATTGTACGATAATTTATTTCTTGTAATTTTATATTCATTTGATTTTACTTTTAGGGTGACTTTTAACATCTATCCAGGGACTATAGATGAAAAATGGCCTGTTGGCTAATTCTGGCACATTTACTAAGCTGTTCATTAATGTGCACTGTCCCTGCTAAATACACCAATAATAATGATAAAAAAAATAATAACACGGTCAAACAAATCAGAAACTCCCACTTCTCCAAAATAATAAATACTTATAAAAACAATGGTAGAATCCTTTTCTCCACTATTGATCACCTGATCAACCCTGATTTTAAGAAGTCCAGCATGATGCCAACAGACTCCCTGTATGAGGACTTTGCAGACCACTTCAGAAGTAAAATAGGGGTTATTAAATCTAATCTTTTACCACGAGATGCTGTTTTTAGTACTGTGGAACCTCTGCTTTTATCTGAGGAAACGCTGCAGTTGATGCTGAAACTCTTGGTCAAGTTTTCTCCCAAGTAAATCCAGCAACCTATCTTTTAGATCCCATTCCTATATCAATTTTAAAAATCATTCTGTGAATTTTTCCAGGAGGAACTTTTAAACATAATGAATTACTCTCTCCAGACGGGTGTTTTCCCTGCTGCCTTTAAAAAAGCAGTGGTGAGACCTCTCCTGAAGAAGTCATTTAGATCCTGAAAACCTCAATAATTTCAGACCAGTATCCAACTTACTATTTTTAAGCAAAGTTTTAGAAAAACTTGTTTTTAGTCTGTTAAATTATTTTTAATATCAAATAGCATATTTGATGAAAACCAGTCTGGTTTTAGGCCAAACCATAGTACAGAGACAGCCCTGGTCAGGATTGTTAATGACCAAACAACATGGACTCGAGCAGAATTTCAGTCCTGGTTCTACTGTATCTAAGTGCTGCCTTTTATACAGTAGACCACCATATTCTTTTAACCAGACTGAAGGATCTGGTTGGCCTCTCTGGTACTGTTCTTAACTGGTTAAAATGCTACCTCACAGACAGGAACTTTTTGGTAAGTATGGATACATGTTCTCCCAGAGTCTACAAAATAAATTGTGGTGTGCCCCAAGGTTCAATTTTAGGTCCAGTACTTTTTAATCTGTACATGCTGCTCCTTGGGGATGTTATCAGGAGGCATGGCATTAATTTCTATAGTTATGCTGATGACACACAACTGTATGTCGCTGTGTCTCCTGATGACATGGAACCAATTAAGACACTATTTAACTGTATTTTAGACATTAAATCATGGATGGCAGCAAACTTTCTTCAGCTCAACCAGGACAAAACTGAAGTTTTAGTCATCGCTAATGAAGCTCAGAGATAGAAAATTTTACCAAAATTACATAGTCTGTCCTTTACTCCATCCCAACATGTTAAGAATTTGGGTGTCATTTTAGACTCAGAGCTTGGTTTTGGAACAGTGGTTAGCACTGCGGCAGCGCAGCAACTCACCCTTGGCCTGGGGATCCTGGGTTTGATCCCAGCCCCCGACCAACAGGGATCTGTGTGGAGTTTGCATGTTCTTCCCGTGTCTGCGTGGGTTTACTCCGGAATTTCTCTGGTTTCCTCCCACATGCCAAAAACATGCAAGTTAGGTTAATTAGCATCAAACTGGGGATTCTAAATTGTCCTTAGGTATGACTGTGAGAGTGAATGGTTGTCTGTCTCTCTGTGTTGGCCCTGCGATGGACTGGCGATCTGTCCAGGGTGTACCCTGCCTCTCGCCCAAAGATGCTGGGATATGCTCCAGCCCCGCCCATGACCCGAAAAGGATTAAGCGGAAGAAGATGAATATTAAAAAATAAAACACAAACTGGATTTTACCACCTAAAGAACATAGCCAGAGTCCGCCCACTTCTTTCTTGAGCAAACACGTAGATACTGATGCATTAGCCATATTTATTACTGTAATGCCCTGCTCTCTGGTCTTCCCAAAAAGACAATTTCACATCTACAATTACAGAATTCAGCTGCTCGTATTCTGATGAGGACCAGAAGGCAGGCTCACATCACATCAGTTTTAAAATCACTGCATTGTTACAACTTTCTGTATGAAAAGTGCTATTTAAATAATGCTTTGATTGATTGATCGAATGTAGATTGAGCAGTAAATTGACAGCTTTGCTCGTCTTTAAACTGGAACACGTAAGAGGGACCCCAACCTCTCCAGGTTGGGGACAAGCTCCTGCCCAAGTGGAGGAGTTTAAGTATCTCGGGGTCTCATTCACAAGTAAGGGGAGAATGGAGCAAGAGATTTACAGATGGATCAGAGCAGCCTCTACAGTGATGCAGACGTTGTACCGGTCTATTGTGGTGAAGAGGGAGCTCAGCTCTAAAGCAAAGCTGTCGATTTTACTGGTCAATCTACATTCCTACCCTCACCTATGGTCATGAGCTTTGGGTAATGATCGAAAGAATGAGATCGTGGACACAAGTGGCTGAAATGAGTTTTCTCCGAAGGATTGCTGGACTCACCCTTAGAGATAGGGTGAGGAGCTCAGTCATCCGGGAGAGGCTCAGAGTAGAACTGCTGCTCCTCCACATTGAAAGGATCCAGTTGAGGTGGTTTGGGCATCTGATCAGGATGCCTCCTGGACGCCTCCCACTGGAGGTGTTTTGGGCACGTCCTACTGGAAGGAGACTTAAACTTTACAAAACCTAAGGTTCGAACAACAATGAAAACATTTTTGGACTATAAATTATACTTACTGTACAATTCACTGTTTTTTAAACGTCTGGGGAAACACCTACAAAACTAACCTACAGCCGATATGCACATTGCACAATAAAACCTATGAGGATAATAAATAATGTAGGATATAAAGATCACACCAATTCACTGTTTTTAAAGTCACATGCCATAAAGTTCATGGATTTAGTCAAATTTAAGCCAGCACAAGTAATGCACAGCACAATTAATAATCAAGTTCTGATTAATATACAAAAAATATTCAAAAAAAGAGACAATGATTACAGTTTGACAGGAGACTTAAACTTTACAAAACCTAAGGTTCAAACAACAAAGAAACGTAGAGTGTAAAAAAGTGTTTGCCCTATTCCTGGTTTCTCATTTTTTTGTATGTTTGTCACACTTAAATGTTTCAGATCATCAAACAAAGTTAAATATTAGACAAAGATAACACAAATAAACACAAAATGCAGTTTTTAAATGAAGGGGAAAAAATCCAAACCTGCATGGTCCTGTGTGGAAAAAGTGATCCCCCCCCCCCCTTCTTGGTTAAAACATAAATTAACTGTGGTTGAGCTTTATGGGCGTTTGGATTGGTTCTTCTCTGTACCAATAGACATCTTCATTTTCCGGTTCTGAATTCTCACATTCCTCACTTTGTTCAGGTGATTGTCTTGTCTTAGCTTTGCGGACACGTTTTGGTTGGACAGGTTCTTCTTCAACAGGGGCAAGAAAACCACAGGGAAGCAAGAGGTCGCGGTGAACTGTGCGAACAGGACCATCTTTTGTCTCAGGTTTTATAGTGTAAACAGGCAAGTCACCTGCTTGGCTCATCACAATGTGAATTTCAGCTTCCCACCTGTCTGCTAGTTTGTGCTTGCCTCTGAGGCGGACTGCACGTACCAAAACTCTGTTGCCTGGTTCTAGTTTTGAGGGTTTCACTCGCATATCAAATCTTGTTTTGTTTCTTTCAGCCATCTTGTTAGCATTTTCTGTTGCTAGTTTGTAGCATTCTTGTAGAGTTGTCTTCAGTTTTTCAATGTACTGGGTAATGTGACTTGAAACTTTTGTTGTGAAACGGGAGCCCAAATGCAAGGTCGATGGGCAATCTCGGCTGAAGACCGAACATTAACTCATACGGGGCAAAACCAGTAGTGTCATTCTTCGTACAATTGTACGCATGTACAAGTGGTTTCACATAGTTATGCCAATGAGTTTTGTTGTTTTCCTCCAGAGTACCCAGCATGCTCAATAACGTTCTATTGAAACGTTCTACCGGGTTACTTCTGGGATGATAGGGTGTCGTCCGTATTTTGCAAATGCCCATGATTTTACAAAGTTCTTTTATGATATGGGACTCAAAATTGGGACCCTGATCACTATGTAACCGTTCGGGTATCCCATAGTGGACGATAAAGTTGTCCCAAAGTGCCTTTGCAACAGTCTGAGCTTTCTGATTGTTGGTAGGGATGGCTTCCGGTTCCGGCGCCACACGAGTTGGCTGCCTTTTGCAACAGCGGCTCAATTCTGAGTCTTTTTATCTTCCTTCTTCTTTCTGATCCGGTGATGGCTTTCTGATCCGGCACACCTTTCACTCTATGTGTATCACGGACACACAGATCGCGCCCGCGGGTCCCCCGAGACGGCAGACGGAGCCTCTGTTTACAGCGGGAGACGATGCAGCGGGGAGGAGCTAGCTAGCACTCGGCCGCCACCCGGTGCTAACGGAGAGGCTCGACATACCGGGAGAGCTGAAGCGGGAGCGACGCGGGTGCCAGGCTGGAGTTTGGGTGGCGTGCAGGAAATATAAGACAGAATAATAAAGAGCGATGGCAAGAACCAAGCAGACCACCCGTAAATCTACTGGAGGAAAAGCCCCCAGAAAGCAGCTGGCCACCAAGGCTGCTCGAAAAGGCGCTCCAGCCGCCGGCAGAGTGAGGAGGCCTCACCGTTGCAGGCCCGGTGCCGTGGCTCTGAGAGAGATCCGTCGCTGCCGGAGGTCCATGGAGCTGCTCATCCGTGGGCTGCCCTTCCACCACCTGGTGAGGGAGATCGCTCAGGACTTCAGGACCGACCTGCGCTTCCAGAGCTCCGCCGTCATGGCTCTGCAGGAGGCCAGCGAGGCCTACCTGGTGGGTCTCTTCGAGGACACCAACCTGTGCGCCATCCACGCCAAGAGGGTCACCATCATGCCCAAAGACATCCAGGTGGCCCGCCGCATCCGCGGAGAGAGAGCTTAGACTTTCTGCTGCACATCCACCAACCACAATGCTCCGCACTGTGTGTCTATATATATATATATATATATATATATATATATATTAATATGTACATATGTAGACTAGCTGCTCTTGTTTTTTTCTTGCCTTCTGATTGTTGCTCTGAGTGTTGCTATCCCTGTGCTGTTGCAATCCTGGAATTTCCCCATTGTGGGACTAATAAAGGCTCATCTTATCTTATAGCGTATTTCGTGAAATGATCAGTTAACACAAGCACATCCTTAGTGTTACTTTGATCGGGCTCAATGGACAGGAAATCCATACAGACGAGGTCGGGTGGACTTGATATTGACAAGCGGAGCAGCTCGTTCTGGAGCGGTTTTACGTCTTACGCAGCGATTACATGTCTTGATCTTCTTTTCAATATCTGCCGCCATGCGAGGCCAATAGAATCTTGTTCTGGCGATATCCAAAGTACGCTCTGTGCCTAAATGGCCCATGTCACAGTGGAGGCTTTGAAAGACTGAATCGCGGAGCTGTTCAGGTAAGACGAGCTGGTAAGTAACATTTCCTCCATCTTGGCGAGTGCGGTAGAGGATGTTATTGCACATTTCAAGTCGACTGAGCTCTCGGAGTAACAAGTTGATGTCAGGAAGTTCAGTGCGTACAGTTGGTGGAACTTTTAGTCCAGTTTCAATTTGTGCAATCACTTCTCTTAAACAGGGGTCAGTTCTTTGTTCGTTTTTGATCTGTTCAGGAGTCATGTGGGGTACAACTGGAAGACCACCACAGTCATCTTCATTGGCATAGCCATCTGGAATGGCGGCTACAGAGATGGCTAACGAGTGAACCAAAGGGAAGGTGTTGTCTGGAGAGCTACAGAGAAGGTGTTTTTCACATATAGTAGACACTACCTCGGAACTTAAACTGCTTTCAGGAAGAGACAAGTGAGTTTGAGTGAACTGCTGTATGAGGTCAAGCTCCTTTTGGGACTCCTTATGTGTCATCAAGTAACTCGCCATGTGGCCATCTAGAGAGGCCATCTGCATCTGAGTTAAGCTTGCCTGCTCTGTATTGGAGCTTAAAGTTAAACGTCGACAGAGCAGCTAGCCACCTATAACTCTTGGCATCCATCTTAGCAGTAGTCAAAATGTATGTCAGGGGGTTACTGTCTGTCACGACAGTAAAATGATTGCCATATAAATAGTCTGCGAACTTCTCCGTTACTACCCACTTTAGAGCTAAAATTTCTAATTTATGGGCGGGGTAACGGGACTCACTTCTAGACAACCCCTGGCTTGCATAAGCTATGACCCTAGTCTGGCCCTCCTGCTCTTGATAGAGGGCGGCGCCAAGCCCTGTAGTGTTGGCGTCAGTATGGAGTGTATATGGCAACTGAGGGTCAGTGAAACCCAGGACAGGCACAGTACTGAGCTTTTCAATGAGGGTTTTGAATGCAAGCTCACAGGAAGAAGTCCATTGCTCGCCAAACGGTGTCTTTGGGTCGTGGTACTGGGCAGGCTTAGCTTTGGGCTTTTTCGCAAAGGAGGGTAGTCTGCTGTTAAGTCAGTGAGGGGCTTAACAATGCTGAAATAGTTCTTAATGAACCGCCTATAGTACCCTGAAAAGCCTAAAAACGAGCGGAGTTGTTTGAGATCACGGGGCACAGGCCAGGTACTTAGGGCTTTCACTTTTTCGGGGTCGGTCTCAACTCCTTTACTGGACACAATGTGACCGAGGTATCTGACAGAAGTTTGAAAAAATCTGCATTTCTCAGGGGAGAGCTTAAGCCCGTACTCTTTTAGGCGATTAAGAACTTTAATTAAGCGAGCCTCATGTTCTTCGGCGTCTTAGAGAATACAATGATGTCATTGAGGAACACAATCACCTCATGCAGATTCATGTCGCCCATACATTTCTCCATGAGGCGCTGGAATGTGCTGGGGGCGTTTGTAATGCCTTGGAGCATTCTATTGAATTCCCAAAAGCCCATGGGACATACGAACGCCGTCTTTGGTTTGTCCAGCTCCTCTACCTCAATTTGATAGTACCCCGACTTAAATCGAGGACGGAGAACCACTGTGAACCGGTCAAGGTGGAAAACGTTTCCTCCAAGTTGGGGAGGGCGTAAGCATCTTTTACAGTCTGCATGTTAAGCTTCCTGTAATCAATACAAAGGCGGACATCGCCATTTTTCTTTCGCACCACTACAATAGATGAAGAAAATGGGGAAGTGGACTCTCTTATCACGCCTGCTTGTTGGAGTTCTTTGAGATGCTTACGGACCACTTCTAGGTCATTTGGATGTATGGGACGTGCTCTGTGCTTGAACGGTGTTTCATCTGATAATTTGATTGTGTGTTTCACTTGATCCGTTTTGCCAAAGTCAAGATCGTTTTGTGCAAATACTTCGGGCATTTGACTGAGTTTTTCTGTTAGGCGCTCTTTCTATTCAGCGCTAATGGGGGAAGAGTCAAAGTTGAACTTCAGAGTGGACTTTTGTTCAGTTTTGGACTTTGTAACTTTCACGGAGTGTTCTTGCGATAGGACTCGTTGATATGCACGAATTTCTCCAATGACACACTTCTGAGGGATTGTCACGTCATGTTTCCATTCATTGGTAGGTACAACTGGAACAAGGTAAGGTGCTCTTTCAGGTAAGTCTATGAGACATGGTTTTACTATAATACCATCAGGTAAGGCTGACATTAACGGGTGTTATAACAAGACAGATTTTTCACTGTTGCCGGCTGGCACAGCTACAGCGCCATCTAGAACAACTGTTTGGCCTGCAGGAACTAACTATGGCTCTTTTTTGCGCATGGTCACTAAACCAAGGCTAGTGTCTTTGGACAGTCTGTGCCGTAGCTCAAGGACTTTTAACACTGCCTTATAACCAAGTGACATGGTTGGCTGCAGTTCAGAACATGCATCAGAGTACAGCTCGTACAGTACATCTAATGTGTTTGTCCCTATTAACACTTAGGACTGATCAGATGCACGTACATTGGGAACCACTAAGGCAAGTGTTGGCACTTCGGCTTCAATACCGAGAAAGTCTTTTGGGAAAGTGACATGCATTTCAATGTAGCCTAAGTAAGGTACACTCTGACCGTTAGCTCCCTCCACTTCTAACAGCTCAAAAAGTGGCTTAATCTCATGGTTGGATAAGTACTGTCTATAATAGGACTCAGGGACAGTAGTCACCTGGGAGCCTGTATCTAACAAACAGCTCACAGTACAGCCATTCACTTTCACTTGTGCTGTACTTTTTGTGCCAATTAGACCATTAGGAAAGCTAAAGGGGTCTGTTTTGGAGTGTGACTTCAGTTTAGCACGTGTCTTGAATGGAGCTTGTGGTTTGGGACAGGTCATCTCTGAACTAGCCTCTGTTTGTCCCGCAACAGGGGTAGACTTCAGCTTTAAAGAAGATTGGGGGTTCAGACTGTCCCAAATCTGTCTTTTTACTCTTAGTTCTTTGCGTTTTGCAGCCACAAGCGCAGGATTTGGCTCGGACTCACAAGTGGCTACAATATGCCCATCTTCGCCACAGCGGAAGCAATACCATGGTCTGGGTCTAGTATTGGGACGGCTGGACAAAGGTAAGTTTTCAGGTTTGGCATGGTCAGGTTTTTTATTTCCAGACTTCTTAGTTGGGTCTTTCTTCGGTGGTGCTTGTTTCTTTTGTTTCACGACAGCAGCTAATTGGCTTTTTAAATCAGCGACTTGCTTTTTCAGTTCTTTCAGACTGTCAGACTCCACTTCACTATTTGTACTTGTTTCGGTGACTGTTTGTTCGTAGGAGGCTGCTTTTGGTTTTGTGGCGCCCAAGTGTTTTTTCATGCGAGTGTTTTTAACTTCTTGTCTGTTTTCAACAGTGCGAAGGTGAAGCAATAACTCTGCATACGCAGGTGGATGTTTATCTTTTAGTTCCAGCTGTAGCAACTTTAGCAGATTATCATCCCAACAGCCTCTGTTAAACTGCTTGAGAAGCTGTTTGTCTACTTCCTGTGGCTCTAGACCGCCTCTACGCACTGTGAGATTGAGCGCCACCTGCAAACGATGCAGATATGCAGAGGGTTTTTCTCCATAATCTTGGAAAGTGTTCATGAATCGCACAAGCAGTTCCTCACCATCTTCAACAGTCCCAAAAGCTGAGTCCAAAAGCTTAAGATAGTCAGCAGAGGTGGCTTCAGGTCCAAGAGGGCGAATAACATCAGACACAGGAGCAAGAAGACTTTCAAGGATCTTGCGAGATTTTTCCAAGTCAGACAAAGGAGTATCTTCCATCATCAATTCAACATGTGAACGCCATGTTTCATAATCAGCTTCAGTATACGGTCTCGGCGTTTTGCCAGAGAAAGCTCTGATTCTCCAAGAGGAATGGGCGTTTGACGGCTTCTCTGCATGTTTAATGACATGCTCAAGTACGATTTTCTGAACCTCGGGTGGGTTAAAATCAGCTGGACTCAACATTTGAGGTGTTAAGTTTGGTGTAAGAGGGCTTTGGAAGAGTGCTTGAGTGGTTTTAGGGATGCGGGGCACTTCAACTTGGAGTGGAGGAGAGACTCCACTTTGTGTGGGTTCTACAGTAGGGAAAGCAGGATCAATGTCAGCAGAGACGGTTTCAGCTGTCTCAGCAGCTTCAATAGACTTCCCTATTGTGGACATAACCTCCCGCAGCACCTCTTCAAAACCTTTTCCACTTAACTTAGCTAAACCCCTCAGGTTGCTAAAATAGGCCTCAGTAACACTGCCCCCTACAGTTTTAGTGTACACATCAGTTAAGGCTTGAATGCAGTACTTAACATCAGGATTGTCAGTGGATGGAAAGGAGTACGGCAACGTAGGTGCTAATGCTTTAATGGTTAATCCAGACTCGAACTCCACAAGGTGACTTTTGTCACATTCAGACGACTTATCATCAGTGCTAAGTACCCTGCGAATAGTGCCATGTGGCTCTAGGAACTTAAAAAACTTCTTTGTCTTTTTCTTCATCAACAACACCACTGACAATGACTGCATTTGGAACTTTGACACCATATTTTTCAACAAAATCCATTTTGACAGTATACGAACTGTTTGGTCAGAGGTCAAAACAGAGTCCACTACTGTTGTGCAACGCTCCAGGCTCCTGGCTGCGCTCGCCAGATTTTTGTAATAACACCCACTAACACCTACTTACTTTAGGTGTAGTACCCTTGTGGTAGTGTTGTGTTATGGCAGTGTAGGAACCTTAACTTTACTACCTGGACAAAAGGGATAATTGGGCCAGATCAGACAGATTACAGGTTCGTAGGAGCCTGGAGGGCGTAACAACAGATGACTCACACACCCGGTGTAGGAACTTGCAACTATGTGTATTATTTTACAGATATGTACACATAAACAAAAACACAGCACTGTAACAATAATAAAAAAAATAAAAATAAAATACTCCGAATATATTTACAGTGTGTACAGTTCTCTAGTGTCCGTTCCAGGTGATCAGTGGGATCACCTCTATCAGCTAATAGGGTTCGGGCTTCGGCTCGCCATCCAGATCTGGAGATTCACGCTCTTCTGGTCCAACCAGTCCAAACAAAAAAACCCTGACCATGCTAATCGACACGTGCATCATGGGGTTCCCGCGCTCAACTGCGTTAACAGCCTTTGGATCCCAATCAATCTCAAGTTTTATCCAAGACAAAGACTGCTAGCTCGCCGTCTCCGTAAGGGAACGCGCTCTCCCGGTCGATGTCTGCTGCGACTGAAAGCGTTCTACAGGTTACACACAGACCTAGCGAGGGAGCGCGTGACCCCATTGGCTGGCGTGACCCCATTGGCTGTTGCTGCCAAACAAAAGACGCAGCCATTGGTCGCTCGACATACCAGATGAAAACATTTGGAACTCTATCAAAACTCCCCAGAAAATGTTCCCTACTGTTTTATGAATATGTATTTATTTAAATATTCATCTTTAAATTATTTACTCCCATTGTGAAATGGGTGTTCTTCTCTTCAAAAGCGGTATCAATATTCATATTTTTGTTCGCGTTTTTAACACTGGGTTACACAAACATACAAAAAAAATGAGAAATCAGGAAGGGGCAAACACTTTTTCACACCACTGTACAGTGGAGCAAAAAAGTATTTAGTCAGCCACCAATTGTGCAAGTTCTCCCACTTAAAAGATGAGAGAGGTCTCCAATTTTCATCATAGGTATACCTCAACTATGAGAGACAAAATGAGAAAAAAAAATCCAGAAAATCACATTGAAGGATTTTTAATGAATTAATTGGTAAATTCCTTGGTAAAATAAGTATTTGGTCACCTACAAACAAGCAAGATTTCTGGCTCTCACAGACCTGTAACTTCTTCTTTAAGAGGCTCCTCTGTGCTCCACTTGTTACCTGTATTAATGGCACCTGTTTGAACTCATTATCAGTATAAAAGACACCTGTCCACAACCTCAAACAGTCAGACTCCAAACTCCACTATGGCCAAGACCAAAGAGCTGTCAAAGGACACCAGAAACCAAATTGTAGACCTGCACCAGGCTGGGAAGACTGAATCTGCAATAGGTAAGCAGCTTGGTGTGAAGAAATCAACTGTGGGAGCAATTATTAGAAAATGGAAGACATACAAGACCACTGATAATCTCCCTCAATCTGGGGCTCCACGCAAGATCTCACCCCGTGAGGTAAAAATGATCACGAGAACGGTGAGCAAAAATCCCAGAACCACACGGGGGGACCTAGTGAATGACCTGCAGAGAGCTGGGACCAAAGTAACAAAGGCTACATCAGTAACACACTACGCCACCAGGAACTCAAATCCTGCAGTGCCAGACGTGTCCCCCTGCTTAAGCCAGTACATGTCCAGGTCCGTCTGAAGTTTGCTAGAGAGCATTTGGATGATCCAGAAGAGGATTGGGAGAATGTCATATGGTCAGATGAAACCAAAATAGAACTTTTTGGTAAAAACTCAACTTGTCGTGTTTGGAGGAGAAAGAACACCATAGCTACTGTGAAGTATGGGGGTGAAAACATTATACTTTGGGGCTGTTTTTCTGAAAAGGGACCAGGACGACTGATCCATGTAAAGGAAAGAATGAATGGGGCCATGTATCGTGAGATTTTGAGTGAAAACCTCCTTCCATCAGCAAGGGCATTGAAGATGAAACGTGGCTGGGTCTTTCAGCATGACAATGATCCCAAACACACTGCCCGGGCAACGAAGGAGTGGCTTCGTAAGAAGCATTTCAAGGTCCTGGAGTGGCCTAGCCAGTCTCCAGATCTCAACCCCATATAAAATCTTTGGAGGGAGTTGAAAGTCCATGTGACCCAGCGACAGCCCCAAAACATCACTGCTCCAGAGGAGATCTGCATGGAGGAATGGGCCAAAATACCAGCAACACTGTGTGAAAACCTTGTGAAGACTTACAGAAAATGTTTGACCTCTGTCATTGCCAACTAAGGGTATATAACAAAGTATTGAGATGAACTTTTGTTATTGACCAAATACTTATTTTACCGAGGAATTTACCAATTAATTCATTAAAAATCCTTCAATGTGATTTTCTGGATTTTTTTTTTCTCATTTTGTCTCTCATAGTTGAGGTATACCTATGATGAAAATTGGAGACCTCTCTCATCTTTTAAGTGGGAGAACTTGCACAATTGGTGGCTGACTAAATACTTTTTTCCCCACTGTATGTGCATATCTGTCTGTGAGGTGGATTTGTGGAACAGTCTGGAGCTGGAACTGAAACTATGTATAAACAAACAATTCAAAAAGAGGTATGAACATTATTTACTAAAAGGATATATGTTAGAGGTGTAGTATTATATGTAAGATGCATTAAACTCACTCTGGGACACTATAGTATGGTACTTGTGACGGTACTGTGTAAATCTATGTTGTTTGTGGCTGGGTATAGATGTACTGGATGTATATGTATGGACTGTATGTATGTTAGGATGGATGGGTGTCAATGTTGATATGTAAAAAAAATATAGTTAATAATGTCTGCTTGGGGTTCTTAAGGTAATATATATATTTCACATGGGTTGTATTTAGGGAAAAGAGGAGTTGGAATAAATACAGCTGTGGACAAAATTGTTGGTACCCCTCTGTTAATGAAAGAAAAACCCACAATGGTCACAGAAATAACTTGAATCTGGCAAAAGTGGTAATAAATAAAAAATTCTATGAAAATTAACCAATGAAAATCAGACAATGCTTTTGAATTGTGGTTCAACAGAATTATTTTAAAAAATAAACTCATGAAACAGGCCTGGAAAAAATGATGGTACCCTTAACTTAATATTTTGTTGAACAACCTTTTGAGGCAATCACTGCAATCAAACGATTTCTGTAACTGTCAATGAGACTTCTGCACCTCTCAGCAGGTATTTTGGCCCACTCCTCATGAGCAAACTGCTCCAGTTGTCTCAGGTTTGAAGGGTGCCTTCTCCAGACGGCATGTTTCAGCTCCTTCCACAGATGTTCAGTAGGATTTAGATCAGGGCTCATAGAAGGCCACTTTAGAATAGTCCAATGTTTGGCTCTTAGCCATTCTTGGGTGTTTTTAGCTGTGTGTTTTGGGTCATTATCCTGTTGCAAGACCCATGACCTGCGACTGAGATCAAGCTGTCTGACACTGGGCAGCACCTTTCTCTCTAGAATACCTTGATAGTCTTGAGATTTCATTGTACCCAGCACAGATTCAAGACACCCTGTGCCAGATGCAGCAAAGCAGCCCCAGAACATAACAGAACCTCCTCCATGTTTCACAGTAGGGACAGTGTTCTTTTCTTGGTATGCTTGATTTTTGCATCTGTGAACATAGAGCTGATGTGCCTTGCCAAAAAGTTCCAGTTTTGTGGCTTGTCAACATGCAGTTTGGCAAATTCCAGTCTGGCTTTTTTATCATTTGTTTTCAACAGTGGTGTCCTCCTTGGTCGTCTCCCATGAAGTCCACTTTGGCTCAAACAACGACGGATGGTGCGATCTGACACTGATGTACCTTGACCTTGGAGTTCACCATGAATGTGTTTAGAGGTTGTTCTAGGCTCTTTTGTTGCCATTTGTATTATCCATCTCTTCCATTTTTCATCAAGTTTCCTCCTGCGGCCACGTCCAGGGAAGTTGGCTACAGTCCCGTGGATCTTAAATTTCTGAATAATATGTGCAACTGTAGTCACAGGAACATCAAGCTGCTTGGAGATGGTCTTATAGCCTTTACCTTTAACATGCTTGTCTATAATTTTCTTTCTAATCTCCTGAGACAACTCTCTCCTTTGCTTCCTCTGGTCCATGTTTAGTGTGGTACACACCATGTCACCAAACAGCACAGTGACTACTTGTCACCCTTTAAATAGGCCAACTGACTGATTACAAGTTTGTAGACACCTGTGATGTTAATTAGAGGATACATCTTGGTTGAACATCTCCCTGTGGTCACATTATTTTCAATCTTTTCTAGGGGTACCATCATTTTTGTCCAGGCCTGTTTCATGAGTTTGTTTTTTAAAATAATTCTGTTGAACCACAATTCAAAAGCATTGTCTGATTTTCATTGGTTAATTTTCCTAGAATTTTTATTTATTACCACTTTTGTCAGATTCAAGTTATTTCTGTGACCATTGTGGGTTTTTCTTTCATTAACAGAGGGCTACCAACAATTTTGTCCACGGCTGTAAGTATTAACTTCTTTCTTCTCCTTTTTGAGCTCTGTATGTTGTCACTTTTTATTACACTTGTCATTTGTTTTGTTTTTGTTCGAAATAAAGTATTGGAAAAAACCCATAAAGATACTTTAATATTTCCAATTACAGAACTAATAAATCAATCAATGCATGGAAATATCTTCCCTGATGCATTGAAACCAGTCATTGTAACCCCCACACACAAAGCCGGAGACAAACAGGAAATTAGTAATTATAGGCCTATAAGTATACTTCCTGTTTTGTCAAAAGCCATTGAAAAGGTGGTAGTAGACCAACTAGTAGAACATCTTGAATCTACCCAGCTGCTGCATCCCATGCAGTTTGGTTTCAGGCCAGACCACACAACAGAGACTGCATGCTGTTACTTTATTGAAATGATTAAAGAAAATCTGGACAAAGGGGGGTGGTAGGAGCCATCTTTTTAGACTTACGTAAAACCTTTGACACAGTCAATCACTCAGTCCTTCTTTCTAAACTATCAGGATATAAACTGTCCATGAATACCCTTAGCTGGATAAAATCTTATCTATCTGGTCACTCCAAGAGTGTGTGCATAAACAATACTGTATCCCAATCAAAGGCATGCACCATGGGGGTATCACAAAGTTCAATTTTAGGCCCACTGCTGTTTACTTTGTATATTAATGATATGTTATCAGTATGTGAAAATTTTGGGGACTCTGACCCCCGACGTATGTGGCAGGGCATTCAAGCTATCTCTGATTATAAGCCCAGCAACTCCATACCTATAGCCATGACTGTGCCCTTTCTCAATGAGCTAAATGACTTCTATGCTCGTTTTGACAAGGACAACAACGAAAAGAACATCAATTTCCCACCCTCTGATGACCTCCACCACCTCACACTCACCCACACCGACGTCCGTAACGCACTGAGTCATATCAACGTACGTAAGGCTGCTGGCCCTGATGGCATTCCTGGGCGTGTGCTGAGGGCATGCGCTGAGCAGCTGGCAGGGGTCTTCACAGACATCTTCTATCTGTCCCTGGCCCAGGCCGTGGTACCAGCGTGCTTCAAGACCACTTCAATAGTACCAGTGCCGAAACATTCAACACCATCGTGCCTAAATGACTATCGCCCTGTGGCACTGACGCCCATAGTCATGAAGTGCTTTGAGTGACTGGTCTTGGCACAGCTCAAAAAAGGCCTGCCCCCTACACTGGACCCTCATCAGTTCGCGCACCAGAGCAACAGGAGTGCAGAGGATGCGGTTTCTACAGCGCTGCACTATGTACTCTCACACCTGGATGACAAGAACACCTACACAAGAATGCTGTTTGTTGACTTCAGCTCAGCATTCAACACAGTTATCCCCTCCAAGTTGATCACTAAACTTGGGGACCTGGGAATCAGTACCTCCACCTGCAACTGGATCATGGATTTTCTGACCAACAGACCCCAGCATGTTAGGTCAGGCCCCAACCGTTCTTCCGTCATCACACTCAACGCTGGTGTACCACAGGGCTGTGTGCTCAGCCCATTCCTCTACTCCCTCTACACCCATGACTGCAGGCCTATGTATGGATCCAATTCCATCATAAAGTTCGCAGATGACACCACGGTGATTGGACTCATCAGGGACAACGACGAGTCAGATTACAGGGCAGAGGTTGAGCACTTGGCTACTTGGTGCGCTGACAATAACCTGCTCCTTAACACCAGCAAAACCAAGGAGCTCCTAGTGGACTACAGGAAGGAGAGGGAAGAGACACATGACCCCATTCATATCAATGGCATAGCTGTTGAACGTGTCCCCAGCTTCAAATTCCTGGGGACCCACATCTCGGAGGACCTGTCCTGGTCAGTTAACACCACCAGCCTGATCAAGAAGGCCCATCGGCGCCTCTTCTTCTTGAGGACACTGAAGAAGAACCATCTGTCAACTGACAATCCTGGGCAACTTCTACTGCTGCGTGATAGAGAGCACCCTGACCAACTGTATCACAGTCTGGTATGGGAGCTGCTCTGTCGCTGACTGCAAGGCGCTGCAGCGGGTGGTGAAAACCGCCCAACGCATCACAGGGACTCCACTTCCAGTTATAGAGGACGTCTACAGGAAAAGATGTCTGCGCCGGGCACGCAGCATTCTTAGGGACTCCAACCATCCTGCTCATGGACTGTTCCAGCTTCTCCCCTCCAGAAGACGTTTCAGAAGCCTTCGGACTAGAACCAGCAGGTTTAGGAACAGTTTCTTTCCAACAGCTGTCACGTTATTGAACTTAGTTCCCCGCTGACTCTCTTACCATCATCTCTTACCATCCTCACCTGTACATAACTGCATAACTACATAACTACATCTAACTTATTGCACATTATTTGCACATAACAGTACTCTTAACTTTCTGCACTGCTGCATATATTTGCATATATTTGCTTAAATTGCACATACTGTTAATTACCGTATATACTGCACTGCTGTCCTTTGCACTTCTGATTGGATGCTAAACTGTGTTTCGTTACCTTGTATTCATACATGTGTAATGACAATAAAGTTGAATCTAATCTAATCTAAAATGACAAAAATTCAGATGTATGCAGATGACACAGTAATCTACACATATGTGAAGGATGCCAAACAAGTGGCTGACAAGTTAATAATAGCAATGGAGAAAATGTCAAAATGGCTTAATCAATCATGCCTCACTCTGAATGTAGGGAAAACAGCTACCATGTACTTTACCAACAAACAAAATCATACGCACTATCCGACTATAAATGTAAATGGAGCAAATATAGAAAATATGTGAGTTTAAGTATTAGGGTGTCACCTTAGATCCCACGCTCAGCTTTAAACAGCACATAAAACAGATGAGCTGCACTGAAATATAACCTTGCAAACTCTTGATGCATCAGAAACTCATTTACTCTAAAAAAAAATCAAAAACCTTTCTGAATGCCATGATTTTGACACATTTCTCCTGTTGCATTGCTTGCTGGTCAAAAGCCAACAGTACGACTCTGAAACCCTTGGAATCCCTGTATAAACAATCCATCAAAATTCTGGATAAGAAGACACAACAGTGTCGCCATTGTGGTATACTTGCCAAACACAAGATGCTCAGCTTTGAAAATATGTTCATGTATGCAAATATACGGTTGGTCTTTAAAATTATCCATGGTTGTGCAAATCCACCCCTTAAGACTTTTGTGTACCTGACTTCTGAACAAAACACCAGAGTAACAAAGACTTCCTCTAGGTGGCATTGCTGCATCCCCCTACGTAAAACTGCTTTTGGACAATCAGCCTTCTCATTCAAAGCTATAATGGAATGGAACAAGCTCCGAACTGCTTTGAAGACCAGAACAAATTACAGAGACTTTTCCACAGAGACTAAAAAATAGATTTTAAGTAATCAAACCTGCCAGCATTGACTCTCCCCCTTAAATGGGATTTGAAATGGTACTCTTAAATTGTTTTCATGTGTGCCGTCTCTCTTAACTTTTTGACCTTTTAAACTTATTCCCTGCTTGTTTCAGGGTCATCAGTCTCTGACCTGAATTGCTTTCTATATATGCTGTTTTCCTTTTAATATCTTCCTGCCTGCCTCAGGGACTACAGATGGAAATTAGTGAGAATGCTATAATCTGGTACAGAGCATCTTTACCCCGTGTTTAAGGTTTTCTGTACATGGTCCCTGACAAATAAACCAATAAACTAAACAAAACAAGCAAACATATGGTGGATTGAAGATATTTTTTGTTTTTTGCAGTGTGGCCAAACCAACAGTTTTGTCTCCTCCACAGAGCAGTGCTGATGCCGTGCTCAGCATCACAGCTGAGAACGTGGACTGTTTTGACAGTGGAGTTATCTGCAGGAAATCTCTGCTGATCAACATGGGAAGAGCCTTTGTAGTGTTTGATGATGACACTGGAAACCCTGTAATTATGCTTGCTTGTATAGCAGTGATGGGTTCAGCACCCAACTTTGTCACAGAATTTGACTAGCTGTTTTCCGTTGTCCATGCAGAATCCGTCCAGTGTGATCGACAGGAAGCAGAGGATGTTTATCTGGTCAGCCGGATACTTCACTGTCATTCATTTTCCAAAGGAAGACATCACCATCCTCTGGGACCGTAAGACCACTATTCACGTCCAGGTTGGACCTCAGTGGCAGGTAGGACACTCTTTCAGAGTTTATTCTCTCTCATAAGTATGAGGAAAAATAACTACATTACATTGTTCAGTGGTAACGTCACTTGTGGTAACGTATCGTCACTTTCTGTATTGCTGTCTGTCTGTGTGGTTAGCTCTCCTCAGCACTCAGTGTCATCTAATCACCCTCTTTAGCCTTCTGTTCACCTTTCATCGGTGTTTGTGTTAGCTTCGGGTTAGCCACTAGCTATGGCTACTATAGTAGAGTCATTTTTGGGGGTTTCGTGGCCAACCTCCCAGGACCTTTTTTTCTCACTGGATTTAGCATTCTAGACCCATTTTAATGAAAATAAGCTCCCATGTACCTCCCAAAAATTACGGGAAACCTTTTTTTTGCCCAAAATTCAAAATGGCCGCCAAAATGCATACCACCACCTATATCTCAGTAACTAATTCAGCTAGGAGGTTGATTTTGGTGTCTAGACATAGGTTTTTGGGGTCAAGCATTCCATTAATGCTATTAGTTTACTTGTGAAACAAACCCATCACGATGAAATCCAATATGGCCGCCAATATGGCCACCGATTAACATTTTTTTTGTTTCTTGACTACTAAGGCACCTAGAAAGCTGATGTTGGTGTCAAAACAGAGGTTTAAGGGGTCATACTATCTGTTTATTCCAATAAAAGTGTGTTTAAATGATTACATAATCGAGAAATCCAAGATGGCGGCCGGCTGTCATTTTCACATGCAATGGACTTTTTCATATCCGTCACCAAATGAGCTAAAAAAAGTCAAGTGAGGTATCCTTACATTCATTTTTAATAATTATTAGAAAGCTCCTGCATTGATTCAGTGATTTCACTGAGGAACACTTGGGTAATCCCCTTAGGATTCCCGGAATCCTATGCTTGATTCATTGATTCCTTTTTGCATAGCAAGAGAGAGGATGCAGTGATTTTGTAACGTCTGTGCTGCCATAATATGTAGTCCTAATCTTTCCAATTTAACCAAGGTTGCCAGGTATGTATAAATTTAGCTTTAAACTTATCTGGAGAGGTTAGAATTCTGAATCGTGTTCCATACTGTATAGTCAGGTAATGTTAGCATATTGACCATGCTGCTTGCTTAATGCTACCGTAATGACAGTAGACAGTACAAGGGCCTTTGACTCTAGGTCTTGTCATCCCTCCTTTTTCTCTCCTCTGTTCTGATAATGACAAATTTGTTTTTGTTTTCAGACACTTATTCATATAAAGTAAGGGATAAAATGGATACTGCAAGTGACAACAATGAATTACCATCAACGTCTTCCGGTGAATACGAATGCATTCTACGTTGTGGTCAACCATGTACCAAAAGTGACTCTTTGGATAATACCAAGGACCAAAAATGGAATTCAATTCGTGAAAAAACTCTACGATGGAAAGGACTTGATCGGTTTCAATGTGGGAATATTGAACTGATTGATTGTCTCTTTCAAGATCTACCTCTAATTTATGCTTACGTTTCTCGGCTTGAGATAGACAACGCTTGTTAGATAACGTGGTGTAACATGTCTGGTGCATATAATGCCCTTTTGGCCCTTTGGCCCAATCAATATTCCCACATTGAAACCGATCAAGTCCTTTCCATCGTAGAGTTTTTTCACGAATTGAATTCCATTTTTGGTCCTTGGTATTATCCAAAGAGTCACTTTTGGTACATGGTTGACCACAACGTAGAATGCATTCGTATTCACCGGAAGACGCTGATGGTAATTCATCGTTGTCACTTGCAGTATCCATTTTATCCTTCACTTTATATGAATAAGTGTCTGAAAACAAAAACAAATTTGTCATTATCAGAACAGAGGAGAGAAAAAGGAGGGATGACAAGACCTAGAGTCAAAGGCCCTTGTACTGTCTACTGTCATTACGGTAGCATTAAGCAAGCAGCATGGTCAATATGCTAACATTACCTGACTATACAGTATGGAACAAGATTCAGAATTCTAACCTCTCCAGATAAGTTTAAAGCTAAATTTATACATACCTGGCAACCTTGGTTAAATTGGAAAGATTAGGACTACATATTATGGCAGCACAGACGTTACAAAATCACTGCATCCTCTCTCTTGCTATGCAAAAAGGAATGAATGAATCAAGCATAGGATTCCGGGAATCCTAAGGGGATTACCCAAGTGTTCCTCAGTGAAATCACTGAATCAATGCAGGAGCTTTCTAATAATTATTAAAAATGAATGTAAGGATACTTCACTTGACTTTTTTTTAGCTCATTTGGTGACGGATATGAAAAAGTCCATTGCATGTGAAAATGACAGCCGGCCGCCATCTTGGATTTCTTGATTATGTAATCATTTAAACACACTTTTATTGGAATAAACAGATAGTATGACCCCTTAAACCTCTGTTTTGACACCAACATCAGCTTTCTAGGTGCCTTAGTAGTCAAGAAACAAAAAAAATGTTAATCGGTGGCCATATTGGCGGCCATATTGGATTTCATTGTGATGGGTTTGTTTCACAAGTAAACTAATAGCATTAATGGAATGCTTGACCCCAAAAACCTATGTCTAGACACCAAAATCAACCTCCTAGCTGAATTAGTTACTGAGATATAGGTGGTGGTATGCATTTTGGCGGCCATTTTGAATTTTGGGCAAAAAAAAGGTTTCCCGTAATTTTTGGGAGGTACATGGGAGCTTATTTTCATTAAAATGGGTCTAGAATGCTAAATCCAGTGAGAAAAAAAGGTCCTGGGAGGTTGGTCACGAAACCCCCAAAAATGACTCTACTACTAGCTCTCCTTCCTCTCCTCCTCTGGTGTGCTCTCTCTGTCAGATGTTTAGCTACACCTCTGCCTCTTTTAGTGATAACGGTAAATGTAATAAATGTTGTCTTTTTGAGGCGCTCGAGGCGAGGTTGTCTGATTTGGAATCCCGGCTCCACTGCATTGAAACACCATCTGCGCCAGTTAATCTTGACGGACGTCCCCTAGCTGCAGCGGAGCTCACTAGCATAGGCCCTGTTAGCGGTCCTCCGGTCCTCCTCAGCAGTGAGGAGACTGGGTGGGTGACGGTGAGAAGGAAGCCTAGCTGCAAAGC
Source organism: Pholidichthys leucotaenia (assembly GCA_020510985.1). NCBI lineage: Eukaryota > Metazoa > Chordata > Actinopteri > Cichliformes > Pholidichthyidae > Pholidichthys > Pholidichthys leucotaenia. The sequence goes on from CM035837.1 coordinate 222,668,542, forward strand.
TCCGGTTAACCACCAACCTGTTTACGTTTCTAATTCTTTTTCCCCGCTCAGCGACACACCCGCTGAGGAAAAAACTCTGATCATTGGCGACTCTGTAGTCAGAAACATGAACCTAGAGACTCCAGCGGCCATAGTCAAATGCATTCCTGGGGCCAGAGCAGGTGACATCGAGTCAAATTTGAAAATGCTGGCTAAAAGTAACTGTAAATACTCCACAATTGTTATCCACGCTGGCATTAATGACATCCATCTCCGGCAGTCGGAAGTCACGAAACTTAACGTGGAATCAGTGTGTGACTTTGCCAAAACAATGTCTGCCTCTGTAGTATTCTCTGGGCCCCTCCCCAATCTGACCAGTGATGACATGTTTAGCCGCTTGTCATCCTTCAACCGCTAGCTGTCTGTATGGTGTCCTGCAAACACCGTGGGCTACATAGACAATTGGAACTCATTTTGGGGAAAACCTGGTCTTATGAGATGAGACAGCGTCCAACCCACTTTGGTGCGTCTCATTTATCTAACAGTCTGGCATCTTTTTTATCCAAATTTCCAAAACCTTGACAACTCAGAGTTGGGACCAGGAAGCAGAGTCACAGTCTTACACACCTCTCTGCAGCTCCTCTTCATCCGCCACACCTCAACTTAGCCCCTGTCTTCCCCATCAGAGAATCATTGTCTGCTCCCTCCAAAGTAAATAAAAATATAATGTATAAGCATCCCAAAGTGATTAAACAAAAAGCTGGTAAAACTCAAATTAAACATGAAGCCTCTAAATTTAATGATTTGGCCTCTCTTCCTCCTCATAATTTAAAAATTAAATGTGGTTTGTTAAATATTAGGTCTCTAACTCCCAACTCTCTGTTGGTCCATGATCTGTTAATTGATCATCAGATTGATTTAATATCCCTTACAGAGACTTGGTTAGGACAAGAGGATTATGTTGGTTTAAATGAATCAACTCCCTCTGGTTACTTAAACTGTCAAAATCCCAGAAGTTCTGGTTGTGGAGGAGGAGTAGCAACAATTTACCATTCCAAATTACTAGTTAATGTAAAGCAAAAAACACGTTATAATTCCTTTGATGGCCTGGTCCTTAGTATTGCACATTTTAGCAATTTTAGGCTAAACCCAATTTTATTTGCCATAGTTTATCGTCCTCCATCAACCTACTCAGAATTTTTATCCGAATTTGCTGAATTCTTAGCTGATTTAGTGCTGAAATCAGATAGAATAATTATAGTAGGGGACTTTAATATACAGTGGGGCAAAAAAGTATTTAGTCAGCCACCAATTGTGCAAGTTCTCCCACTTAAAAGATGAGAGAGGTCTCCAATTTTCATCATAGGTATACCTCAACTATGAGAGACAAAATGATGAAAAAAAATCCAGAAAATCACATTGAGGGATTTTTAATGAATTAATTGGTAAATTCCTCAGTAAAATAAGTATTTGGTCACCTACAAACAAGCAAGATTTCTGGCTCTCACAGACCTGTAACTTCTTCTTTAAGAGGCTCCTCTGTCCTCCACTCGTTACCTGTATTAATGGCACCTGTTTGAACTCATTATCAGTATAAAAGACACCTGTCCACAACCTCAAACAATCAGACTCCAAACTCCACTATGGCCAAGACCAAAGAGCTGTCAAAGGACACCAGAAACCAAATTGTAGACCTGCACCAGGCTGGGAAGACTGAATCTGCAATAGGTAAGCAGCTTGGTGTGAAGAAATCAACTGTGGGAGCAATTATTAGAAAATGGAAGACATACAAGACCACTGATAATCTCCCTCGATCTGGGGCTCCACACAAGATCTCACCCCGTGGGGTCAAAATGATCACGAGAACGGTGAGCAAAAATCCCAGAACCACATGGGGGGACCTAGTGAATGACCTGCAGAGAGCTGGGACCAAAGTAACAAAGGCTACATCAGAAACACACTACGCCGCCAGGGACTCAAATCCTGCAGTGCCAGACGTGTCCCCCTGCTTAAGCCAGTACATGTCCAGGCCCGTCTGAAGTTTGCTAGAGAGCATTTGGATGATCCAGAAGAGGATTGGGAGAATATCATATGGTCAGATGAAACCAAAATAGAACTTTTTGGTAAAAACTCAACTTGTCGTGTTTGGAGGAGAAAGAACACCATACCTACTGTGAAGCATGGAGGTGAAAACATTATACTTTGGGGCTGTTTTTCTGCAAAGGGACCAGGACGACTGATCCGTGTAAAGGAAAGAATGAATGGGGCCATGTATTGTGAGATTTTGAGTGAAAACCTCCTTCCATCAGCAAGGGCATTGAAGATGAAACGTGGCTGGGTCTTTCAGCATGACAATGATCCCAAACACACTGCCTGGGCAATGAATGAGTGGCTTCGTAAGAAGCATTTCAAGGTCCTGGAGTGGCCTAGCCAGTCTCCAGATCTCAACCCCATAGAAAATCTTTGGAGGGAGTTGAAAGTCCGTGTTGCCCAGCGACAGCCCCAAAACATCACTGCTCTAGAGGAGATCTGCATGGAGGAATGGGCCAAAATACCAGCAACAGTGTGTGAAAACCTTGTGAAGACTTACAGAAAACGTTTGACCTCTGTCATTGCCAACAAAGGGTATATAACAAAGTAATGAGATGAACTTTTGTTATTGACCAAATACTTATTTTACCGAGGAATTTACCAATTAATTCATTAAAAATCCTTCAATGTGATTTTCTGGATTTTTTTTTTCTCATTTTGTCTCTCATAGTTGAGGTATACCTATGATGAAAATTGGAGACCTCTCTCATCTTTTAAGTGGGAGAACTTGCACAATTGGTGGCAGACTAAATACTTTTTTCCCCCACTGTACATGTAGATGTAGATAGTGACTGCCTTAATGTGGCATTTAATTCAATATTAGACTCGATGGGGTTTTCTCAGAAAGTTGGAAATTCTACTTATTATCTCCACCATACGTTGGACCTTGTTCTGACATAGGGCATAGAAATAGAAAATCTGGTAGTGTCTCCTCATAACCCTGTACTGTCAGACCATTGTCTGTTAACCTTTGATTTTACTATTTCTGACTGTTTGGCTCCTAAAGAAAAATATTACTACAGTAGATGCTTCTCAGATGATGTTGTTACCAAATTTATGCAGACTGTTTCCTCTATGCCATGTGTCAACACAACGGAAATGAGCTATAGACAGCTTGCTCCTTCTGTAATTGATAGCATGGTAGATAGTGTTACAGCTTCTCTGCATCAGACTCTAGACATGGTGGCCCCCTTAAAAAAGAAAAAGTCTAATCAGAGATTTCTAACTCCTTGGTTCAACACAGAAACTCGTAGCTTAAAACAGAAGACTCATCATTTAGAAAGAAAATGGCACTCCACTAATCTAGATGAAATCTATTTAGCTTGGAGAAATCATCTTTTAATTTATAAAAAATCTTTTAGAAAAGCTAGAACGAGTTATTATTCTGCATTAATGGAAGAGAACAAGAATAATCCCAGGTTTCTTTTCAGCACTGTAGCCAGGCTGACAAAGAGTCAGGACTCTGTCAATCCTAGCATTCCCTTAGAGCTTACTAGTCAGGACTTTATGAACATTTTCAATAACAAAATTTCATCCATCAGAGATAAAATCAATCAGATTCTTCCCACCGTTAACTTAAATACAGTAACTACTACAACTCCTTCAATTGATATCTGTCTTGATGAGTTTACTCCAATTGACCTTTTAGAGTTAGACAAAATAATTTCCTCATCCAAGCCTTCAACTTGTCTTTTAGACCCTATTCCTACCAGGTTATTTAAAGAAGTCTTCCCACTTATTGGTAGCTTTATTCTTCATATAATCAATTCTTCATTAACTTTAGGCCATGTACCGCAGGCTTTTAAAACGGCTGTAATTAAACCCTTACTCAAAAAGCCAATGCTGGATCCAGGAGCTTTAGCTAACTATAGACCAATCTCTAATCTCCCTTTCATTTCAAAAATCTTAGAAAGAGTTGTTGCTATGCAATTATTTGACCACCTGCAGGGAAATGGTTTACTTGAAGAGTTTTAATCTGGGTTTAGAATCCATCATAGTAGTGAAACAGCCTTAGCGAAGGTCACTAACGACCTCCTCTTCGCATCTGATAATGGACTTGTTTCTGTACTTGTTCTTTTAGACCTTAGTGCAGCTTTTGATACTGTCGATCATAATATTCTACTTGATCGATTAGAACACTATATTGGACTTAATGGAACTTCGTTGCAGTGGTTTAGATCTTATTTATCTGATAGGTTCCAGTTTGCTCATGTCAGTAATGAGTTTTCTTTCAACTCAAAGCTCAGTCATGGAGTTCCACAGGGATCTGTGCTAGGCCCTACTCTTTTTAGTTTATAGGTGCTTCCGTTAGACAACATTATTAGAAAGCACTTTATACATTTTCATTGTTATGCAGATGACACACAATTATACCTGTCAGTGAAGCCAGATGATAGTAATCAATTAGCCAAGTTATAAGCCTGTCTTAAGGAAATCAAAGCTTGGATGACTTGTAATTTCCTGCTATTAAATTCAGATAAGACTGAAGTCATTCTTGTTGGTCCAGAAAACCTTAGAAATACCTTTCCAAATCAAACTTTCAGTTTGGATGCGGTTACTCTTTCTCTTAATAGCTCTGTGAGGAACCTTGGAATTACTTTTGATCAAGATTTGTCTTTCAGTTCACATCAGTCAGTTGTCATCAGACATCAGTTTACTTACAGAATTCAAATACCTTGGCATTGTACTAGATCCTCAATTCAAATTTAATCTTCATATAAAGAAGATTTCTAAAACAGTAAAAAAAAAATCTGAACTGCTTTAAATAGATATTACATACCATACGAAGCAGCTGTACTGTATATGCATTCTATGGTTTTTTCTCATATATCATACTGTTTGACAGTCTGGGCTCAAGCAGCCCCTTCCACAATAAGACATATAGGTTCATTATATAATCAAACTCTAAAAATCTTGGACAAAAAGCCCATTAGGTGGCATCACTGTTATATTTTAAAAAAATACAATCTATTGAGTTTTGAGAGTTTCATTGACCTCTGTTTTCTGAAATTAATTTTCAAATGTTTCCATAAATCAGTGCCCGAGCCACTTGCTGGTTTCATCCAAAGACAGGACAGCAGCAGAGCCACCAGGAGTTCTGTTAACAATAACTGTAAAATATTCCACCGCAGAACCACATTTGGACAAACAGCTTTCTCTATAAAGGGCAGTCACATCTGGAACACAATGCCAAATGAAATTAAAATAATAATGGACTTTAAAACATTCACTACAAAGGTTAAAAACTGGCTGAAAAATAAACAAGAATGTACCCATGTATGAAATGATTGTCTGCAGAGTGAGAGTGAATGAAGGGAAGGAATGAATGTGTTTGTTTATAGTGAGTGACGAAGGGAGGGAGGCCTGAAATAGGCAAATGTGAATCAGGTTTTTATATTGTGTATTTATAATCTTTTTTGCATTGATGTATGTGGTTATTGTTTATTCTGTTTTCATTTTTTCTTTTCCTTATCCTTTTTTCTTTTTACTTGTTTCTCCTTTCTAAAGCCCATCCAGGGACAAGAGTTGCAAATTAGCTAATAGCTATACACTCTTTGTGCAACACATCAGATTGATTGTCATTTGATTAATTGTCTGTTTATTGCACTGTCCCTGTCAAATAAACAAATAATCTAAATCTAAATATTAAATTTGTTTCTAAGACTGCCTTCTGTCATTTGCGTAATATTGTCAAGATTTGGAGCATCTTGTCTCAGAGTGATGCTGAGAAACTGATCCACGCTTTTGTTAGCTCTATATTAGATTATTGTAACGCTTTATTATCAGGTTGTCCTAAAACATCTTTAAAAAGTCTTCAGCTGATCCAAAATGCTGCAGCAAGAGTTTTAACAGGTACTAGAAAGAGAGATCATATCTCTCCGGTACTGGCCTCCCTTCATTGGCTTCACATAGAGTTTAGAATTAAGTTTAAAATCCTTCTTCTTATTTACAAAGCTCTAAACAATCAGGCCCCTTTTTTATTTAAAAGATCTGATACTACCGTATTATCCTAACAGAGCACTACGCTCCCAAAATGCAGGATTACTTGTAATTCCTAGAATCTCCAAAAGTACAATGGGAGGCAGAGCCTTCAGTTATCAATCTCCTCTCCTGTGGAACCAGCTGCCAATCTGGATTTGGGAGTCAGACTCGATCTCTGTTTTTAAGAATAGGGTTAAAACCTTCCTTTTTGACATAGCCTACAATTAGGGAGGGATCAAGTGTTTCTGAACCCTCCCTTAGTTATGCTGCTAATAGGTTTAGTCAGCCGGGGGACCTCCAATAATTCACTGGGCCTCACTCCTTTCTTCACTCTCAATGAAATTTTTTTTTTTTTTTTTTTGCTGGTCATTAACATCTGTTTGTTCTCGCCCATAGATTGAGTCCCCATCATGCTGTTTGCTCTCTACATGTCTGTTCTTTTCATCTTAGCTGTCCCCCCACCCCCCAGCCAGTTGCAGCAGATGACTGCCCCTCCCTGAGCCTGGTTCTGCTGGAGGTTTCTTCCTGTTAAAAGGGAGTTTTTCCTCTCCACCGTCGCCAAGTGCTTGCTCACAGGGGATCGCCTGATTGCTGGGGTCTTTCTGCAACTGTGGGGGTTCCCCCTACAGTTGATAGTGCTATGAGATGACTGTTGTTGTGAAATGGCGCTATATAAATAAAGCTGAATTACTACTACTAATAATGCATCAGATTTATATGACACATTTTTCAGGGTTCCAAGACGCATTACAATGGCAACATCATTCATTTCCTCCACAGACACACGCTGATAGTGGTAAGCTACTGCTGTAGCCACAGCTGCCATGTCCATACACCAAACCTTACATACAAATGTAAATGAGTATATACTACATACACCCACACAGAAGATGTAATGATCCTCTTATCAGTGTACACAAACTCCAACCTGCCCATATTTTCCAAATATCTATTAAATATTTGACAAATTTTAACAACATAACAGACAATTAAAAGGTAACCCTTGGCCCACAGGGGTGGGTGGCAGCACAATCAGCAGAACAAATCATCCCAACCCAGCCCACCCACCCCCGACCAGAAACTCCCACCCTAGGGATGGGGTGGTAGGGGGTGGGAGCAGCCCAGGGAGAAACCAGCAGACAACCCCAACTGAGAACCAAATATACTTCCCATGAATCCCCACCACCACCACCAAGGGGGAACAGCCTCCACCCTAGGGGCCCCAGCCAGTGGTGACCGGGACACGACCCACAACCACAGGATGCAGAGCCAAGGTAGCCCCAGCCAAGACCAAGGCAGCTCTGCAGTACTACAGCCAAACCCCCAGCCACCATAGCACCAGCAGGGTAGCCCCCAGCGGGACACACCAAGGAAGAAAGAGCAAGAGGATCTTCCCCAAGCACCACGGCCACCAAGGCCCCCTCACAGGGAAGGACAGGAGAGGACAGACTCACCAGAACACCAGCCAGCTGCTGCCCCACCGCCCACCCCAATGGGCACAGCCGCCCCACCCAAACCCAGCACACAGCGCACATCCACTGTCAGCACATATGAAGAAAAAGCAGATGAACACACAAAGGAGGAAAGGTACTGCGGCGGTGGAGGAGGGGGACAGAGCCAGGATAGTGGGGTGGGCCAGCGATTGTGGAAGGTCACGCCCACTCAAGACGGTCTGGATGCTGACCCCGGGCCAACCCAGCCCCTCTGTGTGTATTCAGCTAATGTGTAGTATTTAAAACAGATGGGAGCATGGATGGGCTAGGACATGTACCCATCTCAGACAAGTTTACCACACTACCCGTCTACCCGATATTTGAGTGAAAAAAGACAAAAGGCCCGCACCCACCACAGGGCCCCAGATACAAACCCTAGGAGCACAGAGGTCCCCACAACCAGAGGATGCAGCAGCAAACAGTGGGGAGCCGCAGGGGAACTCCCCCCCCCCCCCCCACAAACACCGCTGCTGGAAGTGGCAGACAGGCATGGATGCACCAGTACTGACCCCCTGAGGGGGCTCAGTGTTTCGCAATGTGTGTGTCAACCCCACAACCAACACAAAAGGCCTTGTGAAGATGCCGGCTGAAGCTGGTAAAAGAGTGTCATTATCCACAGTGAAACAAGTCCTGTACCAACATGGGCTGAAAGGCCACTCAGTGAGGAAGAAGCCATTACTCAAAAAGCAACATAAAAGCAGCCAGACTACAGTTGGCAAATGCACACAGGAACAAAGACCTTAATTTCTGGAGATATGTCCTGTGGTCTGATGAAACTAAAACTGAACTGTTTGGCCATACTGACCATTGTTACATTTGGAGGAAAAAGGAGTAAGCTTGCAAGCCTGAGAACACCATCCCAACAGTGAAGTACAGGAGTGGCAGCATCATGTTGTGGAGTTTTTTGCTCCAGGAGGGACTGGTGCACTTCACAAAATGGATGGCATCATGAGGAAAGAACATTATGTGGCAATATTGAAGCAACATCTCAGACATCAGTCAGGAAGTTCAAGCTTGGACACAGATGGGTCTTCCAGATGGACAATGACCCTGAACATACCTCCACATTAGTTACAAAGTGGCTTAAGGACAACAAAGTCATTGTTCTGGAGTGGCCATCACAAAGATCTGATCTCAATCCCATAGAAAATCTGTGGTCAGAGCTGAACAGATGTGAGAGAACAAGGCCGTCTACAAACCTGACTCAGTTCCACCAGTTCTGTCAGAAGGAATGGACCAAAATTCCAGCAAACTACTGTGAGAAGCTGGTGGAAGGAAACCCAAAACGTTTGACCCAAGTCAGACAGTTTAAAGGCAACACTACCAAGTACTGACGAGAAGGATGGAAATTTCTGACTCTGAAGAAAGTCATAAAAATTCTCTCAAAATAATCTATCAAATAGAAATAATTTAGGTAACCCTGACTGACCTGAAACGGGAAGTTTAGTCTGATTTAATGTCAAACAGTGAGGAAAGAAAGGTTCTGTCTTTTTATTCTGTGGATGTGAACTTCTGGTTTCAGCTGTGCATGTGTCTTCATCAGAGCTTTCTCTACATTTTCTCATTATCTCATTTTGACAAAGTTGTAAAAATTCTCATCTATTCTATCCATCTATCTTCTACCACTTATTTTTATTATTTATTATAAATTTAAGAAGATTTAAATTTCAAAACTTTTTGTAATATTTGGTTCACGAACAAACCTTTCAAAACATTAGTATTTATTTGGACTTTTTCTTTGACGTGGGTTTCCCCATCATGTTTTGTTCTTCAGGGTGTCAGCTTGATCCTCAGGGTAGAAGGTCTGTGAAATCTGACCTGAAACCTCCTGCTTCAGTGTCAGAGGAACAAAGAAAACAAATGTTGAGAGGGTAAATCCTTAGTAAAGTAGGCAAAGGTAGACCAGGGAGATCTGCCACTCTTCACTTCTTTATCTTCACAGCTGATTTTCCACTAAACAAACCCTCAGTGTGTCCACACAGGTTTAATAAGGTGAAGAACTGTTTCTGTGATGTGTTCAGGGGAAGCTGAATGGGCTGTGTGGCAACTTTGACCTGAAGACGGTGAATGAAATGCGGACACCGGACAATCTTGATTCCCCGTCATCGCAGGAGTTTGGCAACAGCTGGACTGCAACAGAAGTGAGTAAACCTGACAGAACCGTCCTTTTCTTGGAGCCAGTCCGATTACAGGGTGTGTCCCTGCAGCACTCCCAGCAGACATGATGTTTTCAGGTCCTGAAGTTGGACAAGCCTGACCATGACTGAATTAAAGTGGTAAGGCTGCACTCACATCAACAGTAGTGGGACATGTATGAGTTTCTTTATTTGGAGGAATAATACAGCTTAATTCTTTCTCCATTACTGAACTAGCAAAGCTTACCTGCTCGACATTTTTTATGCTTTTATCCACTGCACGATTTGGAAACCAAACTTACTGAGTGCTGTTGTGGCTCTGTGGTGGATCCTGTGGCACTTGCTGCTACTGAAGGTCCATTGGCGAGACTCTGGATTGCTGCTAAAACAGCTTTTCCAATGTTTTAAACTAAATCTGTGGACGAGCTTTTACTTCATATGACTGCTATCATGTCACTGGGGTACAGTAGTAAATGAGCATAATATAATAAAGAATAAGACCGTTGTCATTTCACACACACATGAAACATTGTCCTGGTCAGAAGTCAGTGTGTTTACATACCGTTTGTGGGTCATGTGACTCGTGACGTTGGACTTAGCTTGTCCATTTTGTTGTTCATCTCGGCAGAAAACCATTTGCAATGATGCGGGTAGCCGTCAGAGGCTAGCAGAGACTTGGCTTCAGGCATCAACATGCAGGGTTCCCACAGGTGCTTGAAAGTACTTGAATTTTAATGTTGTGTTTTCAAGGTTGTGGAAGTGCTTGAATTTTGCCAAAACTGCTTGAAAGTGCTTAAAATTCAGTGTGAATTTCTTTCACAACAGGTGGCTACCTGACTGAATAAATAGAAAGCTATTGGGGGGGGGGGGGTGAAAAGTTCATAGTGGTCAAATTTCACCAAATATGGTTCATTTTAGCTGAGGGGTGGTCTAGTTGATAGAGCATCCACCCCACAACCAGGATGTTGGGGGTTCAAGTTCCAGTCGGGTCATACCAAAGACCATATAAAAATGGTACTTCCTGCCTTCTAGCTTGGTGCTCACCATAATAAAATGGGGGAAGGAAAAGTTGTTTGTGGCAGTGCCTTGCATGGCAGTGACCCCTCTGATTCTACAAGTGAGTTACATTGTAGATAGGAGAAACGGAATTTCGTTCCCCTGTACATGATTGGCTGTATGGACTGAATAACAACAGAGATGGCTTCTTCTTATTATTATTTTTCAACATAATCTCCCCGTCAGTCCACACACTTCTTCCATGGGTGTTGCAGCACTTGGATCCCTGGGGTTGAAATATAAAGTACATTTGGTCAAACTTAACCACTATGACCCCCCCTCACACCACCACCACCACCGTATACGAGTCAAATGTGTAGGTGTGTTCTTGCTGAGTTAATATAAAGTCAGTTTGAAGCAGTGAATTTATGCAGTATAATCTCAAAATGAATGATTAAAGCTGTCTGTTTATGGTTCATCCTTTGGTCTGACCAAAGCAGACTTACCTCACCGTGTTTTTTGCACCGTTGTCTGGTGTTACTGCTGTTTTCACGGCAAAACTTGTCTAATACTGTATAAAGTTCAGTCAGCTGATTCATTAGCTACCTCAGAATACTAATTTGCAATTACATGGTTATAGAGAGCCTAAGCCCCGCCCCCTCTACTTCCATATGGGACCTTAAAGCAGAAAAAATCTCCATTGAAATGGATGGCAAGAGTGAAATTATCTTTTGATCCTGATCAGATTTTGCCATGAGTTACACATGATGTTTGTCAATTTAAAAGATAATTTTCCACATAATTAAAGTTGTCGGCTGTCGTATAATAAGGACTACAAATACCTGGGTGTCATCATCAGTAATATTTAATTTCTGTTTAAACAATTAGATAGATGTACTTTATTGATCCCAAACTGGGAAATTACAGTGTAACAGCAGCATGACAGTAGACAACCAAACGACAGAAACACACACATGACAGACAAAGGGATTACCCATGGAAAGTAAAACTAACACAACTATAAAACCTATATACACCATAGCTGAATATATGGACCCAAATAAATACATGAATCATCCTGTTGCACAATGAAGGACTATCAGGAGCAGAGTGAAATGTGAGGTACCAGTTAGTCTGTAAAGTGCAGTGTGGCAGAATAGCTATGACCAGAATACAACATCATAGTGAGTTATTGTACAGTGAAATTGCATGTGGCAGGAAAGATTTCCTGTATCTGGCCGTTCAACAGCGAAGCTTTGGTAGTCTGCTGGAGAAAGTGCTCCGCTGTCTGTCCAGTGTGTGGTGGAGGGGGTGATCCGGATTGTCCATGAGGGATCACAGTTTGTTCAGTGTTCTCCTCTCCATCACTGTCTCAAAGGTCTCCGACCTGAGACCAATTACAGAGCCAGGTTTCTTGATAATCTTGTCAAGTCTGTTGTTGTCTCTGGTCCTGATACTGCTACCCCAACAGACAGCAGCAAAGAAGATGGCGCTGGCGACAACAGTCTGGTAGAAAAGCTCCAGCATCCTGTTGCACACGTTGAAGGATCTCTGCTTCCTCAGGAAGTAGAGTTTGATCATCCCCTTCTTGTGCGCAGCATTGGTGTTGGATCTCCAGTCCAGCCCATTGCTGATGATGACACCCAGGTATTTGTAGTCCTCAACCACTCCCACATCCTCCCCCCTAATCTGCAGTGGCTGAGAAGGCGTCCTCTTCTTCCTAAAGTCAATCACCATCTCTCTGGTCTTGCTGACATTCAGCCTAAGGTGATTCTGCTCTGTCCACTCCATAAATCTGTCTACCAGTGCCTTGTACTCCCCCTCCTCTCCTCCTCTTATACACCCCACAACAGCTGAGTCATCAGAGAATTTCTGCAGGTGGCATGACTCAGTGTTGTACTGAAAGTCAGTGGTGTATAAGGTAAAGAGAAAAGGAGAGAGCACAGTCCCCTGTGGAGCTCCCGTATCACTAGCCACCACTCCAGACAAGACATTGCCCAGCCTGACAAACTGTGGTCTGCCTGTCAGGTAGTCAGTAATCCAGGAGATCACAGAACTGTTGACCCCCATCACCCGCAGCTTCTCACCCAGCAGCAGTGGCTGGATGGTGGTAAATGCACTGGAGAAATCAAAGAATGTGATTCTCACAGTATGTCCTCCACCATCCAGATGCAGATTGGCTCATTGCAGCAGGTAGGTGACAGCATCTTCAACTCCTAAATGGGGCTGATATGCAAACTGCAGAGGGTCCAGCCTCGTCTTCACCTGCGGCCTCAGGTGGGCTAAGACCAGTCTCTCCAGGGCCTTCATCACATGAGATGTGAGGGCAACTGGTTGGTAGTCATTCAGACCCGATGGAGATGACTTCTTCCGGACAGGAACCAGGCAGGATGTCTTCCACAGCACCGGTACTCTCTCCAGACTCAGGCTCAGATTGTACAGGTGTTTCAGTACCGGAGCTAGTTGGTTGGCACAAGTCCTCAGGGTCCTGGAGGAGATGTCATCAGGGCCCGCCGCCTTCTGCTGTCGGAGTCTCTCCAGCTGTTTCTTAATCTGGTCTGTAGTCACAGTGATGTGAGGGAGGGGCCTTGTGTCCCCTGAGGAGGAGGAGGGGGGTGAGGGGGGAGATGAGGAGAGGTGCTGCACAGGAGGGTGTGTGGAGGTCTGGCTGTGTTTTTGGGGTGACAGACTCTGAGTTGAACCTATTAAAACACAGATTCAGTTCCTCAGCTCTCTCCTGGCTCCCAGATGGCTGCCTGACTCTCCCCTTGCACCCAGTTATTTGTTTCATTCCCTCCCACACATCTTTAGCATTGTTTTGCCTGTGTTTATTCTCCAGCTTCCTCCTATAATTGTCCTTGCACCTCCTCAGCATCTCTCTCAGCTCATGCTGCACTCCCCTCAGCTTCTCCTTTTAGCAGATTAGCAGACATCTCCCACCATCCCACATCACCAAATATGATCATAGTGGGAGATTCCTGAAACCTCACTTCCTGTTTCCTGACCAGTGAAGGAAGGATCCAAAGAGGAGAAAGCCAACACAAAGGTTTGGTTTTATATTGTGAGAGCTACAGCCGATGGAGAGGACGGTTTGTTACTTCACCCTCGGCAGCTTTGAAAAGATGACATAAATGTTAGATAGAAGGTAGTAGTAAGATGGCGGCCGGGACTACCGGGGAAAGAGGGTCGGTGACAGCCCCACTCTTCTGGTGGTGGTGTCACCTAAGGTATAAAGGGCGAGGGCAGCCATGTAGGTATTTGCCGTCAACCCCTAGACAGAGAGAGCGCTGTATAATAGTTATACTTGTTACAATAAAGCCACGCTTATTGTATCTCCAGCCTCCTGCTTATAATATCAAACTCGGACACAATAATTTCTGTCCATCTGTGTTTGTAGTCTTTTAATTTACATATTTTTCACAACCTTATACCTTAACAAACAACAGCCTACATCGTCATTTACCTGGAAAATGTTCTGTTAAACTGACAAACATATGTGTAACTGCTGGTAAAATTCCATTGGGATCAAAAGATAATTTCTCTCTTACCATTTATTTCAATGGAAATTTTTTTCTGATTTAAGGTCTCATATAAGGAAGTAGAGGGGGCGGGGCTTAGGCTCTATTAGATTTATTCCAGGCCTGGAGTATATTTGTAACAGATTTTCAGTTGAAGGTGTGGTGATTACTGAGGACGGGTGTGTTGTACACATTTGTTACATTATTAAAGGAGTGAAGTTACCGTTTTGACTGCATTTATATCAATAGTATGCAATTTATCACAGCCATAAAGCACTGAATAAACTTCAAAATGGTGCTTGAATTTGACCTTGAAAAAGGCGTGGGAACCCTGGACATGTTTGTGGACACTTGATTCACGTTTTCTTGGCATCTTCAGTCCTCACGTCCTCTGTAGACGGAGACCACAGTGGTTTTTGTTAGCAGCTGTTTCACCGTTTTCTGCTGGGTCTCAGCACCACCAACGGTGCTGCTTCTGCCCGCGTGTAACACACACACACACACAAACACACACACACACACACACACAGGGAAGCAGCTAGAAAACAACATGGACAAGATTCCAGAGGTTTTACACCCTGAACATCTGTTTCAGTTTGATTACAGTGAATCACCCAGCCCTAATTCCAACATTAAGCATTTAGATTTAACATTTAAATTTAGATTTAACATCAGCTTTAGGTTTATATGTAATGTTTGAATATATATTGAACAACTGAATGTTTTATTTAATATTTAGACTGAAAAATCTTGTATGGAAAAAGCTGAATATTTAAAAACTGATCTGGTTAGAAAGTGATTTAGAAAAGTTCTCCGCACATTTCTAGTGTTGTGCAGATGTGAGTGTGGCGTCGACTCTCCAGTGTGTGGTTGTGTGGCTGTGTGTTCCCAGTGTGTGAACAGTCCAGACGTCAGACACCCGTGTAGCCTCAGTCCGCTCAGAGAACCATTCGCCAAGCGTCAGTGCGCCATCCTCCTCAGTGAGGTTTTCCAGGCCTGCCACCCAGTGGTGAGTGAAAGTACTACAGCTCAGACAACAAGGCCAAGTCAGAGAAACACACAAGGAAAACAGGTTTTTAGGAACTTTCATCTATGTTTTAACCTGTTTTGTAACTAAAAATGTATTTTCTTTCATTTCAGGTGGACGTGACTTGGTTCTACATGAACTGCCTGGCGGACACGTGTGCCTGCAGCCGTGGGGGGGACTGCGAGTGTTTCTGCACCAGCGTGGCGGCGTACGCTCAGCGCTGCTGCCACCAGGGTGTGCTGGTTGACTGGCGATCCCCCTCCCTGTGCCGTAAGTCCGAACACACAGACCCAGAAGTTGTTTTTCTTTCTTTATTCTCCTGTCATTTTGATGTTGTTCAGCATTGTTGTTTGGAAATGTTAGGGATTCAAGTCAAGACACGTCCTGTATGTTAGGTCTTGTGTTTGCTAGAATATAAAAGCTATTCACTGCTGACATGAAAAAAGGTAATTCTGTAAAACGTTGGGTGTATTTTACAATCCTGTTCATTGTAATGGAGGACAAAGAGCCTGAATCAGTGAACTACAGAGATGGGTCACATCGAGAGATAAGATGGATAGATAAATCCTTTTATTAATCCCCATGGGGAAATTCTGATATCTCATGGCTCACAGTACATACAACAAAACATCATTAAAATATATCACCTAAAATATCTCAATAAATAAAATGAAATAATACCTAACAGCATATATTACATTTAGTGCATTCTAGACAACCTGGCAGGTGTTTTGTATGCTGATGGTGGTGGGGTGGTGCCAAGGATCTCTGCCTTCCAGGATACTGTTAAACATCCTGATGGCTGCTGGAACAAAGGATCTCCTGTACTGCTCAGTCCGTGAGCACAGCGAGATCAACCGCTCACTACAGCCGCTTCCCTGTCCTACCAAGATGTAATGAAGGGGGTGGTTGGCATTGTCCATTATAACCCGTCATGTATTCATACCACCACTGATCTACGCCGAGTTTGACATGGGCCACAGAATTAACAGACCTGTAACAATGCTGGTGACTCCCAACTAATCAGCAGGGGCCAGCTTTCCCAGCTCCCAGGCTTAGACATCAGTGATGTGAGGATACACTAGAGACATTCACTGTTTTCTGTGGGAGATCAGACCTGCATGTCCTTGAAGCCTGATAAAAGAATGGAGGTTTGTTGAGGTGTTAATTGATGCTAATGGAACCTGCACCTTTGGCTCACTATTTGCAGTTTGGAAGAGGCTTAAGACAAACTGTGGATTGACTGTGGTTTTGGGTTCAAAAGGTCAAAGGTCAAGGTTTATGGCAAATAAAGCTGGGGTCACCAAGCTTAATACACAGGCCCACCTTGGGATCCAGACCTACAGTTCTCTCTTTATATACAGTATCTATATGAACCACTTTTGTTGTGTGTTGATGGATGATGGGTTTATGGTAACTTGGTTGTGCGCCAGTCGTCACATGGAAACGTTGACATCTGCTCTCCTTCAGTGACACGCTGGGACCATCAAAGAAAAGAGAGGCGGGGGACTGGACTCACCTCAGTGATGTTGTTGTTGAGGGTCTGGTTATCACTGTCAGGAACTTGAACACAGTGAAACCCTTTAATGAAATCAGTTAATATTGTTCATAATCAGTGATGCTGTTTTAAGTTGTTAATAATGTCAGCTCTACTATTCATCATCATCATCATCATCTCTCTTCTTCCTCATGCAGCGTATGATTGTGAATTCTACAACAAAGGTACGCTAAGATCATAACACACACACACACACACACACACACACACACCATCTTCTTAAACTTACTTCCCACATTAATTTAAAGTCCAACATCCACTTTCTGTGTTTTTATTATAAACTTATGATTGACTTGGTCTGCTAGATCCACCACTGTTGATCTAAACGTGACTGCGCTGTAGTGAAGTCAGTGTCATGTTTACTGCGTAAGGACACAGACACTGTGACTGTTGTCAGATAATAACAGAATGAACTTAATGACATTTAGAGAGCAGCCCTTCATACGTAACCACAACTTAACATGATGTGCACACTTCCACACCTAACAAACCAGGCACAATCTGACAGGTGGACAAAAGGACATTAAAATCTGAATGTTGACCTATGATTCACAGATGTTTTGGTCTCATGGAGCCTCATGGACTTGACCATTATCAATCGGCAGCACCATGAAGTGGCTGTAAATAAAACTTACCAATAGAAAAAGTCATTATTAACAAGTTACTGTATTATAGATGCATTTCTGGATTTTGTCATTAAGGTTGTAATTTTGGCCCCTTTACACTGCATGAAGATCATTGAGAGATCGTGGAGAGATCAAATTTGGCACAATCTCTCAATAATCTCCTAAAGCCTTGAAAAAACCACTTCTGTGTAGAGGTTTGGCAGATCTTTGCATGTTTTGGACTGAGTCAAAACTTTGAGGAAACTGTGGATCTCAGTCGAAGATCATTGACAGATCTGTCACTGATCCCTCAAGGATTTCCACCCCTATGTAAAGGGGGCATTTGTGTGAACAGATTTCCTAGAAAGCGTGCTCTCTTTTTGCAGTCTTCTACTTATCTTTTATGGGATACGGAACTGTGAGCTTAAGAGAGACAGATGCAGTTTACAGCTCCCATTTAACACTTTTTATTGACTGTAGAAATTAAGGAAAACCCAAAATGTCATAAATAACATGCAATAACACACATTTAAACATTTCTTCTGCACTGACATGGTGCGCTGTCTGCAGTTTTAGGTAAAGGACCCTTCAGGATCTTCACCTTCAGGGATCGGATGGCTCTGCTGGCCGCTGGCAGGTCTGGTGGCTCCGTGTTCCTGCAGAGAGGCGACATGGACGCCACTGGCATCCTGTCACAGTTCATGATGACGCCAGGTCTAAGCAGAGCCCATCCACATGGTGAGAGTCTTCTGGAAACGGTGTCTGAGAAAGATTCACTCTGTGTGTGTGTGTATGTACTGTAGCTCAGTTGAAGTACTAAATTCAAACTAATATTTTCTCTCTGAGATAATATGAACAGGTCTTTAGGAAACTTTGAAGTTAGGACTCATTGCATTTCTCAAAATGAGAAGATAAAAGAGTGATGATCAGGACTGATTAGTTTGACAAGCTGATTTTTAAAAGGTAAGGTGAATAAAAATACAACCCCAATTCTATTCAAGTCGGGAAGTTGTATAAATAAACATAAATAAAAACAAAATACCATGATTTAAAAAACCTTTTCAGTTTATATTCAGTTGAATCCACTACCAAGACAAATATTTATTGTTCAAACTGATAAGCTTTATTGTTTTGTTACAAATATTCCCTCATTTTGAATTTGATTCCTGCAGCACGTTTCAACAAATCTGGAACAGGGGCATCAAAACACTGGGAAAGTTGAGGAATGCTCCAAAACCTCCTTTCTGGAACATTCCACAGGTGAACAGGTTAATGGGAAACAGCTGAGTGTCATGAGTGGGTATAGAAGGAGCATCCCTGAAAGGCTCAGTCCTTCACAAGTAAGGATGGGACGAGGTTCACCACTTTGTGAACAACTGTGGGTAAATAGTCCAACAGTTTAAGAAACGTTTCTCAACATACAATTGAAGGAATTTAGGG
The DNA here is from genome assembly GCA_020510985.1 of Pholidichthys leucotaenia. Taxonomy (NCBI): domain Eukaryota; kingdom Metazoa; phylum Chordata; class Actinopteri; order Cichliformes; family Pholidichthyidae; genus Pholidichthys; species Pholidichthys leucotaenia. Next base: position 222,687,365 of record CM035837.1, read on the forward strand.
AATTCGTCATCTACAGTCCTTAATATCATCAAAAGATTCAGAGAATCTGGAGGCATTTCTATGCATAAACAGGCTGAAAACCAACATTGAATCAACATGACCTTCAATCCCTCAGGCGGCACTACATTCAAAACCAACATCATTCTGTAAAAGACATTACCAGGTGGGCTCAGAACACTTCAGAAAACCATTGTCAGTTAACACACTTTGCTGCTACATCTACAAGTTAAAACTCTACCATCAAAGCTAAAGCCAGATATCAAAACCCAGAAACACTGCTGGTTTTTCTGGACCTGAGTTCATCTGAGATGGACTGATGCAGTGTGGAAAAGTCTGCTCTGGTCTGACGAGTCCACATTTCACATTGTTTTTGGAAATCATGGATGTTGTGTCCTCGGGGCTAAAGAGGAAAAGGACCATCCAGATTGAAAATCCAGCATTTGTGATGGTATGGGGGTGTGTTAGTGCCCATGGCATGGCTAACTTACACACCTGTTAAGGCACCATGAATGCTGAACAGTTGATACAGGTTTTGGAGCAACATCTGCTGCCATCCAAGCAACGTCTTTTTCACAGACGTCCCTGCTTATTTCAGCAAGACAATGCCAAGCCTGCATGTGTTACAGTAACAGAGTGCAGGTACTAGACTGGCCTGATCCAGTCCATAACTGTCTCTCATTAAAAATGTGTGGAGCATTATGAAGCACAAAATATGACAATGAGACCCCAGACTTTTGAGCAACTGAAGTTGTACATCAAGCAAGAAAGGGGAAGAATTCCACCTACAAAGCTCCAACAGTTAGTGTCCTCAGTTCCTAAATGCTTACGGAGCGTTGTTAGAAGGAAAGGTGATGTAACACAATGGTGAACATGACCCTGACTCAGCTTTGTTGGAATGTGTTGCAGGAATCAAATTCAAAATGAGGAAATATTTGCAACAAAACAAAGTTTATCAGTTTGAACATTAAATGTCTTGTCTTTGTAGTGGATTCATTTGAATAAAGGCTGGAAAGGATTTTTACACACGTGTCCTAACTCCACTGGAATCGGGGCTGTATGTTGGATCAGCCTTTCTGTGACATTACCAGGATAAGCAGACCATACAGGCAGGGTGTTCCACTCTGCGGTTTCAAGCATGTCTGAGGGCTTGTGTGTGGGACAGACAGCAGGTTAGCTTCGTTTAAGCAGACAGTCAGAGTGCATCGAGATGCAGCACTTTGCATATCAGGTAAGGGTGGGAATTTGAAACTCAACCACGTATCTACAGGGTGGAAAATGGAAGGTGTAATGTGAGGGTTTGGGAAACTTGCATCACTGTGTAGATACAGCACTACTGAGTAACCTGTCACCATTCAGCTTTAAAGGAAACACGTGTTAACATTTTTACTTTTTTGTTGCTTTTGTGCATCTATTTGGGTATGTGAAGTGGCTACCAAAGAAAACAAATCTGAAAAAACACAATCCTCCGACTTTTTTAGGCTTAGCCTCTGTGCTGCTTTGACGTGAGAACCTGAACTCACTGAAATGACCCCGCCCTTCCAGCTTCATCTCCACCTTTTTAACTATGGTCAAAGGATCTCTGTGAATATCCAGGCCCACACTAATGATGCTACCATGGCTGTTAGCCTACTACAGAGTTGGCTTGGTGACTGTGTTTATGTTGCTATTTTATTTTCATTCCAATAACCCCTCAAGACCTCCCCGTTCCCACCTGCTTCAACAATCCATGGTCGGCAATCATCGCACAACTAACACACACCCATCATGATTTGTGCATGGGGGGGTCTTCCCCCACCCCTGTTGTCCTCCTTCTGCCGAGGGCCTGGGCCCGATCATGTGGTCAAAATCCCTGGGTGCTGCCGAATGAATGGATGCAAGCAAAGGAGTGAGAGGGTTATTGATCAAGAGAGTAAGCGAGAGTGAGGGAGTGATGAGTGGAGATGGTGATGGTGGGTGGTTTTTGTGTGGTGCTTTGCATGTCGGGTGGCATCTCGGAGCGCTTACGGTGGTCCGCTGATCAGTCGCTCGAGTGGGCGTTTGGAGTGGTGGTCTGCTTCTGTGGCCGTGGCCGCCTGGGGAGGGTTGGCAGGGGTGTGGCTGCTGGCCTGTGTTGGCAGTCTCCCCGGCTGCTGTCGGGCACTGGTGCACATTCATGCTCGCTGCATCTGCATCACGGCCGCCCTAAGTAATGAGGGTGAGTGTGTGGGGGAGAGCACAAATGGATGTGAGTAGGTCAGAGCATGAGTGAGAGTGTGTGTATGGGTGAACATGAGTGAGTGCGGGGGACTCTGAGGGCTAGTGGGAGTTGGAGCAAGATTGAGTGGGTACAGGAGTGGGAGAGAGTGGGTGGATCCGGGAGTGTGAGTGTGGGATTGTGTGGGAGAGAGGGTGAGTGAGAGTGAGTGAGTGTGTGTGGGTGCAAGTGGGTGCGTATGAGAGCATGAGGGAGTGAGTGCATGGGAATGGGTGTGTGTGCTGGTCGGGAGGAGCTGGATTGAGAGGGTAGCGCCTCTTGACTGCGTGGGCTCCCTTGGACAGGGGGAGGCCCCCTGTGGGGCCCTTGTGCCTTGCTGCCACCTTCTTTGGGCGTGAGGGTCCCCAGGGTGTGCAGTGATGGGAGTGGGCCTGCTGTGGGGGTGTCTGGGGGGCTTGTGCCAGGGGCACGGGTCGGTCTCCGGACCCGGGGGATGGGCACGCTGGCCTCCAGGCCCCTGGGGCCCAGGGGCTGACGTTGGCCAACTGTGGGGGGGCAAGGGTTGGTCAGTCTGGGGGCGTGAGGCCGCTGTGCCAGCCACTTGGCGGCCTGGCCTCCCCCAGCCATCCTTCAACTGGTGGATGCCTGCCTATCCTGGGGCTTGTTAGCCTCGGGATATTTGTGCCCTGTGAGGGTTGGTGGCTCTGTCCTGCTTATTTGGGGTTTCCGGGAGGCGGGGTGTTGCTGTGACCAGCTGCCCTCTTCATATATTTCCTGACAAACTACTCACATGCACACACTTATTTTGTGCGCGCTGTAATACACACGCACACAGATATCTCTCTCCTTTAACAGGTGCGGATACCAGACTCTCGTTGAGATCTCTTCAGTGGAAGAAACAGTTTGTCTTCTGTTTGTTTCAGTTGTTAGTTTGTCTTCTTTGTCTGTTTCCCCCCCCCCCCCGCCAGATCCTTCATAGGTGGAACAATTTATTACAAGAGAAGTTTATAACAATATACAGTACATATATATATATATATACACACACAGTGTATAAAGCTCCTTTTTGGCAAAGTAAATCTGTTTGCCACAATAAAGGAAGCGGATTTCTGTTCTGCTCACCTAGCTGCCTGACAGGACAAGGGTGAAAAGAAAAAAATTCCATGGTCGGCAATACACACTTCTGATCATAATCTCAAGACAGGTAAAAATTACAAGTATTCTCATTTCCCACTGGAGGATCATAACCAGGCTGTAAGTAGAGCTTCAAAATGCAAGAAGAAAAAACGGGAACAGGAGACAAAACTAGAGAGTAGGTAATTTACTGAAAACTGCATCTAAACTGGAACAGGCTGTTCATCAGTTGAGCAGAAGTTTAAGACCATAATCCCCAAACCCCAAAACACAACTAAAAGTGTCAGGAAAGGACTCAGTAGTGAGGAGCCCTCCCATCATTTTGGTTGATCTTCAGAAGGGTTCCCACCAGGAGGCTGGTGAGAACGTTGCTCCATGTGGTGAAGATGGCTTCAAGAAGGTCATCCATGGTCTGGAACTGACAGCTGCTTTTGTGAAATTCCCTTGTCATCCATCCCAAACGCTCTCAGTGGGATTTAGGTCAGGGGAAGACACAGGATGATCCAGAAGAACTGATCCAGAGGATCCGACAGGCTGACCCTGAAGACACAGGCCAATCCTTGACCCAAATTAAGGCCCTTACTGATGCTAACTACAGCCCGTAACCAGACGGCATCTACAAAAGAAAGGCTTAGAGAACAAACACATCTTCAAAGACCACATCTCCTCCTACGCCACAAACTTGCCTGTCTGGACTTTGTGACGGAGTACCAAATATGGGACGCTGGAAGTTGGAAGAAAGTTTTATTCTCTGAAAAGAAAAAATGTAACCTGGACTGTCCTAATGGTTTCCAACATTACTGTCATGACAAGGAGATCCCACTGGAGATGTTTTCTACACAGCACAGTGGAGGCTCCATCATGATCTGGGCTGCTTTTTCCTTCAATGGAACAATGGTGCTGCAGGTTGTACAGGGGTGTCAAACGTTGGCTGACTATGTGGAGATGTTTCAGCAGACATCCCTCTGACTGAGGACCCTCATCTGTGTGGTAACGACTGGGTCAGTCAGCAGGACGATGCTGCAGTTCACAACGCCAACCTGACCAAGGACTTCTTCCAGGAGAATAATGTTGCTCTTCTGGACCATCCTGTGTCTTCCCCTGATCTAAATCCCACTGAGAGCATTTGGGATGGATGACAAGGGAATTTCACAAAAACAGACATCAGTTCCAGACCGTGGATGACCTTCATGAATCAGAATCAGAATCAGAATCAGGTTTATTGCCATTGTTCATGTAGTACACAAACTAGGAATTTGTCTCGGTACAATGCTGCAACATTAAACATGATAAGATAAGAGAAATAAACTATACATGTAATAAAGTGTAGGATAAGATTAAGTGATACTGGTCAACAGTTAAAATATATATTAGCCAGCAGCAGATACTGTGGAGAACTATATAGTGCAGTCGGTAATGCAGGAAGAAAACAGTGATGATTGACATGAGTCTGGTTGAGCTGCTGTACATGGTGCACGAGAGTCACTTAGTGTTCAGCAGTCTAATGGCAGAGGGGAAGAAGCTGTTCATGTGACGGGAGGTTTTAGTCTGGATGGACCGAAGTCTTCTACCAGAGGGGAGGGGGGCAAACAGTACATGACCAGGGTGTGAGGGATCGGCTATGATCCGGCCAGCACGCCTCCGGGTCCTGGAGATGTACAGATCCTGGAGAGATGGGAGCTTGCAGCCGATCACCTTCTCAGCAGTGCGCACGACGCGCTGCAGCCTTAGTCTGTCCCTGGCAGTGGCTCCTGCGTACCACACGGTTATGGAGGTGGTGAGGATGGACTCGATGATGGCTGTGTAGAACTGCACTAACATCTTGGTGGGTAGCTTGAGCTTCCTCAGCTGCCGCAGGAAGAACATCCTCTGCTGGGCTTTTTTGATGAGTGAGCTGATGGTCAGCTCCCATTTGAGGTCCCTGGTGATGGTAGTGCCTAGGAAGCGGAAGGAATCAGCAGTGGTGATGGGAGAGCCTGAGAGGGTGAGGGGGGGCAGAGGAGTAGTGACTTTCCTGAAGTCTACAATCATCTCCACTGTCTTCAGAGCGTTCAGCTGCAGGTTGTTATTGCTGCACCAGGACGCCAGCTGGGCCACCTCTCTCCTGTAGGCGGACTCGTCGCCGTTGGAGATGAGCCCGATGAGGGTGGTGTCGTCCGCAAACTTGATCAACTTGACAGACTGGTGGCTGGAGGTGCAGGAGTTGGTGTAAAGGGAGAAGAGTAGGGGGGAAAGTACACAGCCCTGGGGTGATCCGGTGCTGATGCTAGTATAGTCTGAGACAGTCTTTCCCAGCCGCACATGCTGCCTCCGGTCCGTCAGGAAGTCGATGATCCACCTGCAGAGGGAGTCAGGCACGTTGAGCAGGGACAGCTTGTCCCGGAGCAGAGCGGGGCGGATGGTGTTGAATGTGGAGCTGAAGTCCACAAACAGGATCCTGGCGTAGGTTCCCGGGGAGTCCAGGTGCTGCAGGATGGAGTGGAGGGCCAGGTTGACTGCATCGTCTACAGACCTGTTGGCTCGGTAGGCAAACTGCAGCGGGTCCAGGAGAGGGGTGGTGATGGACTTGAGGTGGGACAGGACCAGGCGCTCAAAGGACTTCATGACTACAGAGGTGAGCGCTACAGGTCTGTAGTCATTAAGTCCAGTGATCCGTGGCTTCTTGGGGACAGGGATGATGGTGGAGGATTTGAGGCAGGACGGCACGTGGCATAACTTAAGGGAGGTGTTAAAAATGTCTGTGAATACAGGAGCCAGCTGTTTCGCACAGAGTCTCAGGGTGGAGGGAGACACGCCGTCTGGGCCGGGGGCCTTGCGCGGGTTCAGTCTGGAGAACTGTTTGAGCACATCCTGCTCACTGATGATAAGGGGAGGGGGGGAGGTGGGGGGGGTGCCTTAAATGAAGTAGGGAATGTGGAGGCTGTGGAGCTGGAGGGAGGGGGGGAGTTGGACACAGATGACGAGGTGTCAAAACGGGCATAGTGTTGGGACAGTCTCTGACAAAGGGCTTTGTCATCCTGACCTTTAGGAGCCTGAGGCCGATAGTTGGTGATCTGCCTCAGTCCTCTCCACACGGAAGCCGAATCATTAGCAGTGAACTGCTGCTGGAGTCTCTCTGAGTACACAGATTTAGCTCTCTTCAGCTCTCTGTTAAACCGGTATTTAACCTCCCTGTAGCAGTCCCTGTCTCCACTTTTCAGCGCTGCTTCCTTCTCCTTCCTGATCTGTCTGAGCTTAGCTGTGAACCAGGGTTTGTCATTAGAGTAACTCACCCTGGTGCGTGATGGAAGAATGTTCTCTTCACAAAAGTGGATATATGAGTTCACAGTGTCCGTGTACTCATCCAGATCATGCGTGGCTCCTTTAAGCATGCCCCAGTCAGATATTTCCATGCACGTTTCCAGCTTCTCCTCAGCATCACTGGTCCGTATCTTCGTAGTGCTCACAACAGGTTTAGTGAGCTTCAATCTCTGTCTGTATGTGGGAATGAGGTGAACCATCACGTGATCAGATAATCCCAGCGCAGCTCGAGGGACAGCGCGATATGCGTCTTTCACTGTGGTGTAACAGTGATCCAGTGTGTTTAATCCTCTGGTGGGGCATTTAATAAACTGTTTGTAGCGGGGGAGATCGTGGCTCAGATTGCACTGATTAAAGTCGCCAGCCACAATAATCAGCGAGTCTGGAAAACTCCGCTCTGTGTGTTGAATGTGATCCGCGAGCACGCGCTGAGCTTCGCGCGTGTCCGCGTCGGGAGGGGCGTACACAGCGATCAGTATAAAAGAAGCAAACTCCCGTGGGGAATAAAAAGGCTTGCAGTTGATAACAAGAAATTCCAAGGCAGGAGAACAGTGTTTGGAAATTACCGTTACATCAGAGCACCAGCTACAGTTGATGTAGAAGCAGACACCGCCTCCTGTGGTCTTGCCGGAAAGCTCTGTGTCACGATCAGCACGGAAGAGCTGAAAGCTGTCGAGGCGCAGCGCGCTGTCCGGTATATTTTCCCGGAGCCAGGTCTCAGTAAAGCAGAGGACAGCTGAGGAGGCGAGGTCCTTAAAACGCATCAGCAGTCTCAGTTCATCCACCTTGTTAGAGAGAGAGTTGGTATTGGACAGAAATATGCCAGGCAGCGCCGTTCGCGAGCCTCTCCTGCGAAGTCGTACGAGAGCGCCCGCTCGTCTTCCTCTCTTCCGCCGTCTCACTTTCCGAGCCAAACAATAAACCAGATCGGCGGCAGGGGCTAGAAAAACTGGGAGGAGGTCCGTGGGGGTCAAAGTCCTGATATTTAAAAGTTCTTCACGGGTATAAGTGCAAGCAGACACACAATTGACAAACAAAAACAAACAAAGAGCGCAGCGAAGCACCATGTCGACCGCTGTGGGCGCCATCTTGGATGTTCCATCTTCACCACATGGAGCAACGTTCCCACCAGCCTCCTGGAAACACTCACATTCAATTCAATTCAATTCAGTTCAATTCAACTTTATTTGTATAGCGCCATTTCACAACAACAGTCATCTCATAGCACTTTCAACTGTAGGGGGAACCCCCACAATTGCAGGAAGACCCCAGCAATCAGGCGATCCCCTGTGAGCAGCACTTGGTGACGGTGGAGAGGAAAAACTCTCTTAACAGGAAGAAACCTCCAGCAGAACCAGGCTCAGGGAGGGGCAGTCATCTGCTGCGACTGGCTGGGGGTTGAGGGGACAGCGAAGATGAACAGACATGTAGAGAGCAAACAGCACGATGGGGACTCATTCTATGGGCGAGAACAAACAGATGTTAATGACCAGCAAAAAAAAATATTTCATTGAGAGTGAAGAAAGGAGTGAAGCCCAGTGCATTATTGGAGGTCCCCCGGCTGACTAAACCTATTAGCAGCATAACTAAGGGAGGGTTCAAAGACACATGATCCCTCCCTAATTGTAGGCTATATCAAAAAGGAAGGTTTTAACCCTATTCTTAAAAACAGAGATCGAGTCTGACTCCCAAATCCAGATTGGCAGCTGGTTCCACAGGAGAGGAGCTTGATAACTGAAGGCTCTGCCTCCCATTGTACTTTTGGAGATTCTAGGTATTACAAGTAATCCAGCATTTTGGGAGCGTAGTGCTCTGTTAAGATAATAGGGTAGTATCACATCTTTTAAATAAAAAGGGGCCTGATTATTTAGAGCTTTGAAAGTGAGAAGAAGGGTTTTAAACTTAATTCTAAACTCTATGGGAAGCCAATGAAGGGAGGCCAGAACCGGAGAGATATGATCTCTCTTTCTAGTACCTGTTAAAACTCTTGCTGCAGCATTTTGGATCAACTGAAGACTTTTTAAAGATGTTTTAGTACAACCTGATAATAAAGAGTTACAATAATCTAATCTCGAGCTAACAAAAGCGTGGATCAGTTTCTCAGCATCATTCTGAGACAAGATGCTCCTAATCTTGGCAATATTACACAAATGATAGAAGGTCAAGCATGTCTAAAGGAATTTCTGAAGATCAGCCAGAACGGTGGGGGTCCTTACTACTGAATCCTTTCCTGACACTTTTAGTTCTGTATTGGGGGTTTTGGGTTATGGTCTTAAATGTCTGATCAGCTGATGAACAGCCTGTTTCAGTTTAGATGCAGTTTTCAGTAAATTGCCTACTCTCTAGTTTTGTGTAATTCTCATGTTTCTTTTTCTTGCATTTTGAAGCTCTACTTACAGCCTGGTTATGATCCACCAGTGGGAACTGAGAATACTTGGGGGCAGCTGTGGTGCAGGTGTAGTGTTGCTGACTACTGATCGGAGGGTCAGGGGTTCAAATTCCTGCTCTGTCTGCAGTCTGCATGTCGAAGTGTCCTTGAGCAAGACACTGAGCCCCCAGTTGCTCCTGGTGGGTCAGACCGGCGCCTGTGCATGGCAGCTCTGCCGCCATCAGTGTGTGAATGGGTGGATAGCAGGATCTGTAAAGACCTTTGGTCATCTACAGATGAGAAAAAGCGCTGTATAAATGAACACCATTTACCATTGGCTTGTAATTTTCCTCTGGTCTCCAAGTTTTGATCAGGAGTGTCTTTCTTTACTTAAGTGCTCTGTTCACATATAAAGTTATCAACATTTATATTATTCTGTATTAAGGATAAGGTTCAATTACTATTGTGGTTTGAGAATTTAGTAGTCTACTGTATGACTAAGTGGCACTTACTGTGAGTACACTTTACTTTTCAGAGATGGGAGATATTGTCTCAAGTTTAACATGCTTAGTACTTCACACCATTAGATGGCGCTGCTGCCATTGTAACCATAGGTAGTAGAAGAAGTGATGCAGTTAGATGACGGTTCTGTGAATATTACAGTGCCTTTTATTAAAACTTTGCGAAGAATAATTAAAGGAGACTTGTTCAGCACTTTTTATTTTGCAGCTTCGTCACCATAGTTATGACAGCTGCTGTTATGTCTGTTAACATGTTCGTTCCTTTCTGAAGAAGCCATGTGGGTAAATGGTGAAACATTTGAGAATAAAAAATACCTGAATCCATATGAGTTGACTGAGCTTTAATGCAGTGTTGGTATTTTTTTTATATACTTTATTAACCCCAGAGGGAAATTCAGGGCAGCCACGGTGCCAGTCCCTTCACCATTCACACCTAGGGCCACTTTAGAGTCTCCAATTAACCTAAGTTGCATGTTTTTGGCCTGTGGGAGGAAACCGGAGTAAACCCACACAGACACGGGGAGAACATGCAAACTCCACACAGAAGGGTCACCGATGGTCGGGGGGTGGGATCTAACCCACAGTGGTCAGGGGTGGAATCGATCCCGTGACCTTCTCACTGTGCTGCCACAGTGCTAACCACTGCGCCACTGAGCTGCCCACTGGAAGGTTTGTGGTTCCCGCTTCTGTATAAAATGACGGGGAGATGATCTTGACCCAGGCTTCTCACTGACTGCTTTTTTATTGGTCCCCAACTCTCCACATGTAATTTTCCTGCTGCAGTAATGTTGATGAGCGCAATGAAAGTCAGAGATTTACAGAAGCCAAAACAGTCCTTGAGACTGAACGGGCCAGGGATGAACCTGGCATTTAAACTCAGTCTATCTCAGCATGAATCGCATTTTAAACAAAACAGTTCTTTATTCCATTGTTAAAAAAAAAAATAGTCATCACAGTGAAAAAAAGACCAGTCCTATCTCGAATGTTTGAATTGGTGGAAAAAATCTTGTCATCTTTAAAGGTTTCTTGGATTGTCCTGAATCACAGCAGACACCTTGCCCTCCGTCACCTTCTGCTAATCAGCAAGTCAGAGCGTTACAGAGACAGACTGAGAACCAGCCAGCAGCTATTCTCCTCTGCCACTGTTTCCTTTGTGTTCAACAGTGTTTGCAGTGATTTGAGCACCTCAGTGAAAACACTGATGGAAGAGATGGGCTCTCATTCACTTTCAGTGGCAGGAGGGCCCAGAGATCAGATTGCTAAATGCTAATATAGGAACGTGAGCCCTGGGCTGGTAAGCAAGCCAAGACTGGAACAAGCTGGTCTCGTTGTTCACTGCCTATGAGCTGACATGCAGAGTCTGCATCGCTGAATACCGTACAAATCTAAATTATCGTGTTCTTAGTGTGTTATTTCAATAAAACTCATAAGACATAATTTCTGTTGAAGAAGGGTTTAGTTGTCTTTTGGTGCAGGTTTCGGTTAAGATGACTCTCTCTTTGGGTCAGGAGAGAGAGAGTAAACACGGCTGGTATGGGACCTGAACCACAGGTCTGTCCAGACTTGATCAGAGGCCGGACCAGTTGAGGCAGATGTAGATGCACCTCCTCTATCACCTGGAAGTTATGGAGAAAAGTAAAACATCCACACAGCCTATCCATCCATCCATCCATCCATTCATTCATTCAGTCATTCATTAACTCATCCATCCAGTCAGGCAGTCATCCATCCATCATTCATTCATTCATCCATTCATTAATCCATCCATCATTCATTCACCAACTCATCCATTCATGCATTCATTCATTTATCTATCATTCATCCATTCATCTGTCCATTTGTTCATCCATCCATTCATTGATTCATCCATCAATCATCCATTCATCTATTCATCCATACATTCATCCATTCATTGATTATTCATCCATTCAACCATCCATCCATCATCCGTCCATTCATTCATTCCCCTAAAAATAAACACAGTAATGTCTAATAAATCTGTGTTTAAATGAGAAGTATTAATCGTTATCATCATATTATAATTAAAATGATGAGTGATTAGATTATAACTGATATGACTCTCATGTTGTGGGAACTATTGCAGCCAAGTGACAGGATGAGAGAGTCAGTTGTCTTCTTTATGGAATTTCCCCACTGTGGGGCTAATGAAGTCTTCTCTTTAGTGGCCAGCAGGCCGCATGACGGGGTCTTCACTGTGATCACAGCGAAACACTGGACAACTCAGTTTCCTTCATAGGTTTTATCAGACGATTGAACCAAATCACCCTCCCTTCCCCGTTAAGTCATTATTGGCTAATTAGTTGTTTTTTCGTAGTTTGACAGTGGTTTTGTAACCATGAGTTAGGTCATTCTTGTCAGGATTGCCCCACCGGGGCAAAGGAGAAGAGGAGGACCCACATGCGAGGTGGATTGGATAAACCGTATGTCCTGACTGTAAGTGATAAGCTCACGTGCAAAGCAGCTAACACCAGAGAAGACACTCAAACATGGAGTAGAAATGTTAAACACGACTTTATTGAAAAAAAAAAAAACACAACTAGAAAGACAGCAGTGCACGCCAAGGGAACACACAGCCTCTGGGAGATGGGAAACGAGAGCTGGTTAGGTATGAGGAGTGAAACTGGGGATAATGGATCAGAGCAGGAGCTATCTTACTACAGGTGAGCGGAGAGCCTGGCAGAGGAACCCAGCAAGGAGAAGGATCCAGCAGGGCAGAGCTGGCAGAGGATGTAGAGAGGAGAGGAGCTGGGGGGAGTCTGACTGAGTGGAGAAGACAGTCCAGGGTGAAGATGATGAGGGGACAGGTGAGTGCACCACAATCCCGGAGATGCACCGCTGAGATGACAGCAACCTGGGGACAGAGGAGGAAAAGGAAAATTAGGCTGAGTTCCTAACGGCACAATTCTTAACCTTATTTTCAGGCAGCAGTACCCAATGAGCCAGCGTCGAAGTGTTCACAAGCAGGTCCTTTGAAGCGCTGGCAGTGAAGAGGCAGCATGTGCATCCACTCACGCAGGTGCATTGATGACCTACGGAGCCGGAAAACAGATGAGGAACCTCCCATAGAAAGGGAGGGGGAGCGCACTGCCCCAATCATCACACCATA